>LR738714.1:571968816-572021465 GCA_902687465.1 Secale cereale | reverse complement strand
GTATCGTGAGCTTTGTTATTATAGTTGGATCTTATGATGTTTCTCCCCCCCCCCTATTCTCTTGTAATGGATTGAGTTGTCCCTTTGAAGTTATCTTATCGGATTGAGCCTTTAAGAATTTGAGAACACTTGATGTATGTCTTGCATGTGCTTATCTGTGGTGACAATGGGATATCACGTGATCTACTTGATGTATGTTTTGGTGATCAACTTGTGGGTTCCGTGACCTTGGGAATCTATGCATAGGGGTTGGCACACGTTTTTGTCTTGACTCTCCGATAGAAACTTTGGGGCACTCTTTGAAGTTCTTTGTGTTGGTTGAATAGATGAATCTGAGATTGTGTGATGCATATCGTATATCATGCCCACGGATACTTGAGGTGACAATGGAGTATCTAGGTGACATTAGGGTTTTGGTTGATTTGTGTCTTAAGGTGTTATTCTAGTACGAACTCTATGATAGATCGAACGGAAAGAATAGCTTCGAGCTATTTTACTACGGACTCCTGAATAGATCGATCAGAAAGAATAACTTTGATGTGGTTTCATACCCTACCATAATCTCTTCGTTTGTTCTCCGCCATTAGTGACTTTGAAGTGACTCTTTGTTGCATGTTGAGGGCTAGTAATATGATCCAATTATGTTATCCTTGTTGAGAGAACTTGCACTAGTGAAAGTATGAACCCTAGGCCTTGTTTCCTATCATTGTAACACCGTTTATGCTCACTTTTATCTTTAGTTACCTTGCTGTTTTTATATTTTCGTATTACAAAAACCTATATCTACCATCCATATTGCACTTGTATCACCATCTCTTCGCTGAACTAGTGCACCTATACAATTTATCATTGTATTGGGTGTGTTGGGGACACAAGAGACTCTTTGTTATTTGGTTGCAGGGTTGCTTGAGAGAGACCATGTTCATCCTACGCCACCCACGGATTGATAAATCTTAGGTCATCCACTTGAGGGAAATTTGCTATTGTCCTACAAACCTCTGCACTTGGAGGCCCAAGAACGTCTACAAGAAGAAGCTTGCGTAGTAGACATCAAGCTCTTTTCTGGCGCCGTTGTCGGGGAAGTTAGTGCTTGAAGGTATATCTTTAGGTCTTGCAATCGAATCTTTTAGTTTCTTGTTTTATCACTAGTTTAGTTTATAAAAGAAAACAAAAAATAAATGGAATTAAGGTTACCTCATATGCTTCATCTTTTTAATATCTTTCGTGAAAATGATGGAAAGGAAAATTGTGCTCAAGTACTAGAAGAAGAATTACATAGAATGCTTGGCATAAAATATGTGCACGATGAGCATGATTGCAATGTTGTTAGTATAAATTCTTTGAACACCCATGATGCTAATGATATGCAAAGCCACAAGCTTGGGGATGCTATGTTTGATGAAGATGATATTTTTAGTCCCCCAAGTTTTGATGAGCAAATTTATTATGATGAAAGCATGCCTCCTATTTATGATGATTATTGTGATGACTTGTATGCCATTAAGAATAATGACAACCATGAATGTCGGGGAAACTGATCGCCCACGAACACCTATGGGACCGGAGCCCCTTTTCGGTACGACAAGGGAGCGGAGGGAGCACAAAGAGCAGATCGAGGGGCACACACGAGCAGTTTACCCAGGTTCGGGCCGCACGGATGCGTAAAACCCTACTCCTGCCTTGGTTGTATTGAGTTCTTGGCTCGGTGATGGGCCTCGAACCCCTCGTTGGTTACCCCAAGTGGAAGGTGTAAGATGCAGTAAGTAGAAGTGTTTTCCCCTAGCAAAGATGCCAAGGATCGATTCCCCAGAGACTCCTAGGTTCAACAAGTAGGTGTCAATTGCTACGGCGCCAGATTAGTAGCAACCAACGTGGACCTGCACACAGATACAAATAACTTTGCTCCCAACGAGTACAGAGAGGTTCTCAATCTCTCCGGCCTTGTAGTTCACAAAGGGTTAAAAGCAGTGATAGTAGTGATAGATAGTTTTTGCGATAGTAAGTAAATAACGAAAAGTAAATAGTGGATGTGATCAATGATGGTAATATGGACCGGAGTCTCATGATGTTCACTAGTGATGTCTCTCTCCCAAAAGACGATAAAACAGCTATGTGAGGTAAACAAATTACAGTTGGGCAATTGACAGGACCACGAACGCAAACCAATGCTGACTACATTGCAAGAAAGGTTGAGGTTCAAAGCATGGGCGGTACGCCAAAGTAAGTAGACCGAAATCCATCAATATCTACTACTAATCATCCATCTTGAGATATCTATCCAGAACATCTCGCTGGTATTTAGTTGCGAGTCCCACCCATAGTGTAAACTCAATGCAACAGACAACTGCATTAAAAGAACTTTGCGTAAAGTAAACAATCCTTGCACCCGCGGGCACAAGCACCGTTGTTTTCCCCCTTGTGGCAACAGCACATCCCCTAGACTCATGTTTCTGTCACTCAAGCTAGTCATCGAGGGGCATGAACCCACAATCGAGCATAACGTTCCCTCTTGGAGTCACTACTTACTACTCGACCAAAGCAATAAAGAACAACGGAGAACATGCAAGAATTACTTATGAACTAAAATATAAAAGAGGTGAATCAAATATATTACTCAAGATCAATCTGAACATAATCTCATAATCCATCGGATCCCAGCAAACTCAATATAGCAACAGCATAAGGATTACATAGGTGCCTCGATCATGTAGGGCAGCTCACGAGGACTAATTAGTGAAGCACAAGAACGGGAGGAGAACATCACATAGCTACTGGTCATGGACTCATGGTCCAAGGGAGACTACTCACGAGTCATCCGGGAGGCGTCCATGGTGGTGGAGAAGCTCCCGGTGGTGATCCTCCCCTTCGGTAGGGTGCCGGGAAGAGTTCTCCTGGTGCTCCCGATCTTGGAAGCGGCGGCAGCGGCGGAACAGAGATGGGATCGCGAAAAGAAGTCCTGTTCTGAGGGTTTCGGAGAGTCCTTTAAATATATGCCAAAGTAGGGCACCGGCGGAGCCTCGGGGGGCCCAGGCGCCCCCCCGGCGTGGCCCGGGGGGGCGCGCCCACAGGGCGCCTGGAGCCCCTGTGCCCCCCCCCCAGGTTGCCCTTCGGACGCAGTGTTGTTTCCGGTTCGCTGATTTTTTATATAATTTTTCTGGATTTTTCTGGGCAGTTCTCGAAACGTGAAAACCTGAATACAAAAACAGTCGAAAACAGAAACTGGCACTGGGGTGCACTGGATTAGTAAGTTAGTCCAAATATGATCAAAAGTGTATGGAAGTGTATGAATATCATAGCAATATCACCCAAAAGTGGCATGGAGCAAGCAGAAATTATAGATACGTTTTGGACGTATCAACATCCCCAAGCTTAATTCCTGCTCGTCCTCGAGTAGGTAAATGATAATAAGAATAATTTCTGTGGTGACATGCTATTAACCATATAGGACTTTCTCATAGTCATATGACAAAAGCTTACTGAGACAATGATTCTATAGTAATTAAGTTGCCTCAAGAGAAAATCACAAATGACTGAAAGTTTTACAACATGAAACTGAAACATCAAAAAGATTTGCAATGAACATGATGTGCAAATATGATAAAGTGATATCTAGCTTGCCCCCTTTTGTGATGCAAAACATAAGTGCAGGGGCACCTTCAAGGTTTAAGTGATGACTAGATACAATCATTTCAGAATAAACGATATCACAATCATGCAAAAGACAATGCTACTTTGGGACAATGCACATTAAACTCAGAATGACAATCATGCTCTCAGTAGTTGGTGCTTCAATCATAAAGGTAAAGAAAGGTTAAGTGCTAGAGCTTTTTATTTTGAGAACATGGAAGCAATTGTGTCAACGGTAGTAGTACTTCACATGTGTTATGTATAAAACATCTTATAAGTTGCAAGCCTCATGCATCGAATACTAATAGTGCTCGCTCCTTGTCCTAATTAGCTCGGATCCCCATGGGTTATCATTGCATTACATATGTTTTAACCAAGTGTCACAAAGGGGTACCTCTATGCCACCTGTACAAAGGTCCAAGGAGATAGATCGCATTTGATTTCTCGTTTTTGATAGATCTCAACTTGAGGACATCCATACCGGGACAACATAGAAAATAGATGATGGACTGCTCTTTAATGCATAAGCATATTCTCATGAGAGATTGAGGATTAAGGTCCAAGCTAAAACTTCCACCATGATGCATGGCTTTGGTTGGCGGCCCAATGTTCTTCTCTAACAATATGCATAGTTATTCAACCCACGGTAAATCACCCTTACTTCAGACAAGACGGACATGCATAGCAACTCACATGATATTCAACAAAAGTGTGACAGTTGATGGCGTCCCCAGAAACATGGTTACCGCTCAGCAAGCAACTCATAAGAAATAAGATACATAAGCAACATATTCTTTACCACAATAGTTTTTAGGCTACTTTCCCATGAGCTATGTATTGCATGGTTAATTTGCTTAGTGCAGGTGGAGGTTAGCAAAAAGACTGGGAGCGACCAACTAAGAGAGCAATGACGGTCATAATCATGCAGAGCAACAAAGCAATATTGAATCAGGCATGGTAGTTATATCGCTACTTAGAAACAAAAGATCATCTAGGCTTGACAGACTTTCTTTACAGTCTTAAATATGCATGAGCATACGCCAAGTCAATCAAAATAAATTCTCGAAGGAAGATATTACTAAACCATACCACATCATAGGCAAACAAACCAAGTTGGTACTCCAATAACACATTGGGAACCCCCCAGCTATTTGAGACTAACCAAAAGAAAACCTGAACTACTAAGCACCATCATGAAAGTAGCATCTTTATCATAGACACATTAACCCATGCAAAAGAAGCAAACTCTCTTAATAAGGTGAGCATGGTAATTAAAGAGAGTTCAAGCAACCAACTAAATAAAAGCTCTTGAAAAAGATAAGCATGAATACTAAGAGCAGAGTATGATAGTAGCTATTAAAAGACAAAGAACATACACAGCATAGATAGACATGAAAATTCTATGTAATGTTCTAGGTAGAGGTGGAGCGTGTTTCTCTCCCACATAAAGGAATGCTGGGTTCCGACTCGTTATGAAAAACTAAAAAGAAAACTAAAAGCAAGACGCTCCAAGCATAGCACATAACACATGAAGTGATAAAAATATAGCGAAACGAAAGACGAACTGATAATGTTGATGGAGAAGGGGATGCACGGGGGGCATCCCCAAGCTTAGACGCTTGAGTCTCCTTGAATATTTCTTGGGGGTGCACTGGGGCATCCCCAAGCTTGAGCGCTTGACACTCCTGAATCTTTTTATCATCTTCCCTCGCACACTTGAAAACTCCCTTCATACATAACTCATCATAATCTGATTAGCGAGGTTAGTACCCTTAATAAAATAATTATACCTTGCTGGAAATAAGGATATTCTTTAAGTTCTACTGTTTCTCAAGATTGCCAAAAGGTTTTTGCAAAGAAAAAGCAAGTTCTTAATTTGCAAAGTGAAGGTAAGGCAAAACAGGACAGAATCTGTGAAAAACAGAACAGCAGGCAGTAATTGACCTGTTCGGGATACTTCTGCAACTCAAATCAAAAAACTCAGAACTGACGCACGAAAGACAATTATATAGAGAATGCTGTCGAAAAAATTCAGACCAAAAAGATGATCTGGTGATTTTATACGAATTTTTCTATCCAAGGACAGAATCTGTTTCCTGGACAGCACCTCACAACTTTTGAACTTTCTAGCAATCAGAGGCTATACTTGGCACAAATATGAAAAGCAAAGATACAATGATGATGCTACAGAAGTAAACAACATCAAGACACAACAAAAGCAAAAAATTTATTCATGTGGGCTGCCTCCCAAAAGCGCTTTCTTTTATGCCTTTAAGCTAGGCATAATGCAAAGAGGAATCAATAATCATCATAATAATCGGAGTTATAAATTGTTTCAAATGGTTCCTCAATAAGTTCATTCTTGTTCCTTCTAGGAAAGGGGTACACACCTTTTGCCTTCCCGCGTAAGCGGATTTGTCCCTTACCTATATCGATGAAGCCTTTAACTGCTCGGAGGAAGTCCCTTCCAAGCACTATATTTCCTTGGCTTGGCTCCACGATGAAGAAATCAATCATTGCAATCCCTTTAAGGAATTTAACCGGTACGTCTTTTATTTTTCCCTGGATTTCAGAAATATCTCCATTAGTGTGTTCGTGATAAGATGGTAATCTATCCATGTTAAATTTTAAAGAATCATGAACAATTTTTGGCATAGTAGAAACCATAGATCCAATATCACAATAAGCAAGGAAGTCTTGATTAGAGAAGCTAATCCTAACAAGAGGTTCCCAGTCATTATCTATTTCCAGAATGTCTCTCTTATTGGGTTTAGGTTTTTCTCCCTTCATTAAGTCTAGAGCATCCATTCTCTTTTCAATAGTAGCAAGTCTATCTATGACAGTATCAGAATTATGATCATAAACAAAGTAACTAGATAAACCATGTATAATTTCAAGAGCTCTAGCTTCATCACATTCCAAGAAATATCCCTCAGCTATAATGTCAAGGGAGTGCTTACACCATTTAAAAAGACCGTGGTAAAAATTCCTGAGCACAATTTTTATAGGTATCCAAGGCATAATTCTCCTATGTGCATCAGAAATTCTGTCCCATGCCTTCTTCATATTTTCTCCATCCCTTTGATGGAAATCTAAAACTTCTGATTCCCTCAAAGCACCAAAGCCTAACATGTTTGGCTAAACAGAAAGGACTACTAATAAAAAGGCAAATAATTTTTTGTGATTTTCGATAAAAGGTAATAAAGCAAAAACTGAAAGGTAAACTAACAAGACTAAAAAGCAAAGGTAAAAGATAGCATGCAACTCTCCTATCCTGAAGAGTGGAGTCCCCGGCAACGGCGCCAGAAAATACTCCTTGATTGGCCTCGAACCCTTCGTTGGTTACCCCAAGTGGAAGGTGTAAGATGCAGTAAGTAGAAGTGTTTTCCCCTAGCAAAGATGCCAAGGATCGATTCCCCAGAGACTCCTAGGTTCAACAAGTAGGTGTCAATTGCTACGGCGCCAGATTAGTAGCAACCAACGTGGACCTGCACACAGATACAAATAATTTTGCTCCCAACGAGTACAGAGAGGTTGTCAATCTCTCCGGCCTTGTAGTTCGCAAAGGGTTAAAAGCAGTGATAGTAGTGATAGATAGTTTTTGCGATAGTAAGTAAATAACGAAAAGTAAATAGTGGATGTGATCAATGATGGTAATATGGACCGGAGTCTCATGATGTTCACTAGTGATGTCTCTCTCCCAAAAGACGATAAAACAGCTATGTGAGGTAAACAAATTACAGCTGGGCAATTGACAGGACCACGAACGCAAACCAATGCTGACTACATTGCAAGAAAGGTTGAGGTTCAAAGCATGGGCGGTACGCCAAAGTAAGTAGACCGAAATCCATCAATATCTACTACTAATCATCCACCTTGAGATATCTATCCAGAACATCTCGCTGGTATTAAGTTGCGAGTCCCACCCATAGTGTAAACTCAATGCAACAGACAACTGCATTAAAAGAACTTTGCGTAAAGTAAACAATCCTTGCACCCGCGGGCACAAGCACCGTTGTTTTCCCCCTTGTGGCAACAGCACATCCCCTAGACTCATGTTTCTGTCACTCAAGCTAGTCATCGAGGGGCATGAACCCACAATCGAGCATAACGTTCCCTCTTGGAGTCACTACTTACTACTCGGCCAAAGCAATAAATAACAACGGAGAACATGCAAGAATTACTTATAAACTAAAATATAAAAGAGGTGAATCAAATATATTACTCAAGATCAATCTGAACATAATCTCATAATCCATCGGATCCCAGCAAACTCAACATAGCAACAGCATAAGGATTACATAGGTGCCTCGATCATGTAGGGCAGCTCACGAGGACTAATTAGTGAAGCACAAGAACGGGAGGAGAACATCACATAGCTACTGGTCATGGACTCATGGTCCAAGGGAGACTACTCACGAGTCATCCGGGAGGCGTCCATGGTGGTAGAGAAGCTCCCGGTGGTGATCCTCCCCTCCGGCAGGGTGTCGGGAAGAGTTCTCCTGGTGCTCCCGATCTTGGAAGCGGCGGCGGCGGCGGAACAGAGATGGGATCGCGAAAAGAAGTCCTCTTCTAAGGGTTTCGGAGAGTCCTTTAAATATATGCCAAAGTAGGGCACTGGGGGAGCCTCGGGGGGCCCAGGCGCCCCCCCGGCGCGGCCCAGGGGGGGCGCGCCCACAGGGCGCCTGGAGCCCCTATGGCTCCCCCAGGTTGCCCTTCGGACGCAGTGTTGTTTCCGGTTCGCTGATTTTTTATATAATTTTTCTGGATTTTTCTGGGCAGTTCTCGAAACGTGAAAACCTGAAATACAAAAACAGCTGAAAACAGAAACTGGCACTGGGGTGCACTGGATTAGTAAGTTAGTCCAAATATGGTCAAAAGTGTATGGAAGTGTATGAATATCATAGCAATATCACCCAAAAGTGGCATGGAGCAAGCAGAAATTATAGATACATTTTGGACGTATCACTCGGGAGCTTGAAGATCCACAGTACTAGCTACACCGAGCGAGGGAGTGATCAAGTTTCTGGGATCGAACCCTCTCTACGTTGTGCATGGGCCTCCTTTTATAGCTCAAAAGGGGTCACCGACAGGTGTCAACGTAGACGAGGGTAAAAGCGTAAAATTGGTGGTAGTTGTAACAGTGCATGTACAGTGTATGCACAGTGGTCTATACCTAACCCTGACGGTGGGGGACAAGGGCATTGAATGCCCGTCGCCGTCACCCCAAAAGCGTCCGCCCGGGCGTCTCCGTTCGCCACGATGGTGGCCTCGTCACCGGGCTCACCACCGTGTACCCCAGGCTGCACAGCCATCTGCCACGTGCCCCTGGAAGGGCCCCAGGGCGACGCGTGGACAGATGAGCTGGAGCGCGGGCACACAGTGAAAGCTTCCCCCGGCAAGCATCTTGTCGGGGTTGCTATCTTGCCGGGCCCGTAAGCTTGTCGCTCTCCGGGTCCTGCCGGGGCACGTGATGCGCCTTGATATGTCTTCTGAGATGTTGTTCTTTGGTCTTCCTGGCAAGCTCCTCTTGCCAGGATCTCGTGAAAATAAGGTGGTCTTGAGCTTGGAGCAGCCTTCCCGGCAAGCTCCTCTTGCCGGGGCCTTGTTCTTCTGACTTGTATACTTTGTTCTTGAATGGTTCCAAAGGAACTAGAGCGGGCCTTGGCAGGCACGTGGTGAGCCTGACCACGGGACGCTGCTACTGCCCGTGCACAAGTCGGGATACTAAGGTACCCCTACTTTAGTACACCGACAGGAGCCCCCGGGCCTGGGCCATACACGGTGCCGAGCGCTGTTGGGCCAGGCCCAAAACAGTGCACGGGCACATGCGGCCCACGGCACGCCGTTTCCCACTCTAGATTCGCCGCATCCCTCCCTAACGGCACGCGTCGATTGCGGCGTCGTGGGAGAGATCGTGGCCTGTTTCTTTAATGGGAAGATGCGGAACGTCCCCCACTTCCCCCTTAAAAGCAGAGGAAGCAGGGGCAGTTTCCCCCCATTGCTTTCATTGTGTCTTCAATCTCCAGAAACCCCCGGCGCCCTCCGCCTCCCCAAAGGTCGACAGAGAGCCGAGCTCCACCTTTCTTCTGCCGCCGCCTGCCTCCCCGGCGCTGCCGACCCCTCTCGCCGTCCCAACATGGCCCCGAAGAGCAGCAAGACGAAGAGCGAGAAGTCCGACAAGGCGGCGAAGCTGGCAGCAATGCGGAAGAGGATGGTGGTCTTCCCACCGAGGCTCGGCGCGAGGGAGCTGCGGGACAAGTATTACCTGTTCTGGGCGAGGGAGACGAAGGCTCACCCGCGCACCAGGGTCCTCCCCGCCGAAGCCATCGACATGTACCCGGGAGGTTACTACTACTTTGCTCTGTTCTTCCACTGTGGTCTTTGTCCTCCGTACTCTGAGTTTTTCTGCGATGTCATGAACACGTACGGATTCCACCTCCTCGATTTCACCCCGAGTGTTGTCCTCACTTTGGCCGTTTTCGCACATCTGTGCCAAAACTATGTCGGGGTCCATCCAAACGTAGCTCTCTTCCGCCGCTTCTTCACTCCTAGAGTAGAGTCTGGATCCCCACTCTCCGGCGGCATCTCCTGGATCTTTAGGCTCAATAAGAAGGAAGCGTATTTGATTGGACAGCTCTGCGGCAAGTGGGAAGAGTGGAGGGCTGATTGGTGATGGGTTATGGAAGAGGAACCCCAGCAGTTTACCTCCCCGCGCCGAGCGGCAATAGTGCGCGGCAAGGATTGGAGTGACTTGGCCCCGGAGGACGATAAGCTGCAGATTGCCCTTACTAGGATCCTTCGCCTCCGGGCCGCCAACCTTACCGTAGGTGAGGTCGGGGCTGATTTCCTTCGCCGCCGCATTGCTCCCCTGCAGGAAAGGAAGAGGCCTGCTTGGGAGTTCGGCAACGCGGCAGATCGCATGAGGCTGCGTCCCGGCCTGAACTACAACTTCACCGTCTTGGAACTCAAAGGGATGGTCCGGGAGCTGTTCAAACACGACCCCAAGCACCCTGAGTGGTTTACTCCATCCCGGGGAGTAGTTCCTCTTTTGCAACAATTCTGCCCTTAGTGCCATCCGCGCGGCAATGCCTGAGTGCGAATCCCACGGGGTTGTTCCCACTTGGCTGACGCCTTCAGGGGAGACCGTGCAGACCTTCTTCAACAGCCTGGTTGAACGGCCACGACACCCCGAGGAGAAAAAGGGGCTCACCCGTGCGACCACCGACCGGGATGTGGCGTATATAGCCAACCGGATGGAGGAGGCCGCCGCGGCGGTGGCCGCGGGTGAGTTTGGGTATACCGTGGAGGAAGCAGAAGCAGTGGATGCAGTGAGCCAGGCCGAGGAGGAAGAGATCCTCAAGCTGCTGAGGCCCGCTGGGAAGCCTGCCGGGGAGCCTGCCGGGACGAGCGAGGCTGCCGGGCAAGGCACTGAGTCCAGTGAGCCCGCCGAGGAGGACGCCGAATCGGGCGATTCCGACGAAGACTCGGGCGGGTCACTAAACCTCGACGACGCCTCCTCATCCTCGGAAAACTCTCCGCCACCACCAAGCCCTCCGCCACAGCAAAAGAAGCGCCTCCGCAAGACCACCGAGACGGCAAGGCAACCGGCGCCCCGACAACAGCCATAGCGTCGCTCGACACGTGCCACCACGACGAGCAAAGTCGTCAAGTAGGCGCCCCACGTCCCAGCGGCAAGCGGAGGGGGATCTTCCCGAAGCGGTTCTGGTGTTCCTTCCGCCCCTCGGTCTTCGGGGACGATCGGAGCGGGGTCTTCACAACCCACGCCTTCGAAACCCGCCAAGCGCCCGAGGGAACCTTCTCCTCCCGCTCCTCGCGCAGGGGCGCGTGAGGCGGTCTTCGACTTCTCCGCCCTTAGTTCCGACGAGGAAGAAGAAGAGTAAGCATTTGCAACCTCTATTTCCTTTGATTTTTGTTGCTTTTGTCTTGAATCCTCTTGCTTGGTTCTGATCTTGTTTGGCTTCCAGGACCCTGACCCAGAGGATGGCGAAGAGGGCCAAGATCCCGGTGGTTGATCTCGAGGACGACGAGCCTGTCGCGGCAACGGGGGATGCGCCAGCGACAAGCTTGTCGGACCAGCCTGCTGCTCCGGAGAGCAGCCCCCAGCGCAGCCCCCAGCATAAGTCTTGTGTTTACTTTTCTGCTTGACGGGCGCGCTTGAGCTTCTTATCCTCACTAACGTCTTGTGCAGAAATGGAGCCGCAGCCGCAGGAGCACCAAGAGACCGCTCCCGACGAGCCGCTCGTCCCACCATCCCCGCCAAGGAGGAGCTCCCCGGCGTGGGGGGGTGCTCCGCCAAGGGTGAGTACCCCGCCAAGAGCGAGCTCCCCGACAAAGGTGGTCACCCCGCCAAGGGAAAGCGCCAGCGGCCCTCCGCCGGCGGGGGCTTCTACTACGCCGCCAAGGGAGAATTCCCCGGCGAGGGACCCCGTTACCGAAGAGGCCCGCGCAGGTAGCCCTTGTACTTTTCTTTTCTTGAATTCATCTTTTTGGATATTTGCTTGACAATTCTCCTTTTCTTTTTTCTTCTGTTAGATCCGCCCGTCCCGGAGCCGATGGAGACGGAGACCATCGCCGAGGAGGACGTGCGCGGCGATGCTGGCGACGCCACCACCGCCGAAGGAGCGGCCGGCGTTGATGAGCCAGCCGCCGAGGAGACTGCCCCGACCGCTGACGCGGCAGCTGGGGAAGGGACCGGCGACCGTACTGCTGGCCCTGAGGCCGCAGGAGCGTCGGACGCTGCGCCGGCCGCCGACCCCTCCGCCCCCGCGGCTGGGTCGGGTGTCTATCTGGAGGCCGCCAACGGGGTCTTTATCCAAGTCTCGTGGGCGTCCTCATCAAGGGAACCCGCGGAGGGGGAGAGCTTCGACGGAGAAGTTCTCGCCTCCGCCGGGCTGAGGGTTGTCGACGCGCCCGGCAGCAGCAACGAGCCCGAAGAGGAGCAACTCCTACGTCGACTCCTGGGCTTGTACCGGGCCAGGCAAGCCAAGCTGGAGTCCCGGGAGGCTCTGGCTGCCAAGGCCGGTGCTGATTTGGAGAAGCGCGCCGCGGAGCTCCGTGCCGCCAACCAAGCGGCCCTCCGGAACTTGGCGGAGGTGCGCGAAGAGCTTGCCGAGGTGCACCAAGCGTTCATCCTCGAGAAGGCTGAGGTCGAGGAGCAGCAGCGACGGGCCGCCGAGGATCTGGCTCGGCGGGAGGGAGTGCTGAACCAGCGGAAGGTCGACCTCGATAGCCACGAGGACGACCTTACCGCGCGCGAACAGTCCATTGGTGGGGCTCTGCAGGAGGCGAGGGACACCACAGCTGCCGCAGAGACCGCCAAGAGGGACCTGGAGGCAAGGGTGGCGCGGCTGGAGTTGAGCTTGAAGACGAGCGATGAGAGGGTTGCTGCGCTCAACTTGGCGCGGGGGAAGGACGCCCACACCAACTCGGAGCTGCAAGTCCGTCTCTCCGAGAAGGGCAAGGAGCTCAACGACGCTAAGGACTCCATCGCCAATTTGGAGCTGAAGGTTTCCACCCTCACTGACTCACTTGACGCCGCCCGGAATAGGGAGTCCAAGTTGAAGGAAGATCTCCGGGCTGAAAGGGCACTGCTGGACAGTGCCGCCCTGTCGCAGAACAACTTCCAGCGGACGATGGAGCAGTGGACCGAGGAGCTCGTCGCCTCCTCCGCCAACATCGACAAGGAGATGGTGGCGCTGAGGGCGGAGCACCTCGTGTACTCCCCCGACGAGAGCCTCCCCCACAGCGCCAAGCTGTGCTTGTTCTTCAGAGGAGTGGCGCCGGCCCTCGCGCAGCTACGGGAGAGGGTCCCCACGCAGCTGGCTAACGAGTCGCGCCGGCTTTGCATGGGTACTATGGAGCGGGTGTTGACGAACATCGTCTACCGCAACCCCGGGATTAATCTCGAGAACGTCCTCCGGACCTTGCCACCCGAAGCTGACCTGGAAGCGTTGAAGGCACAAGTTGCCCACATCGTGGCCAAGGCGGGCAAGATCAAGAGGGTTGATGGAGACCGTGTAGACTAGGCTCCCTTCTTTCTGCTTCCCTTGCCACTGTCGATTAAGTCATGGGTAGTAGTTGGTTAGAACAGCGGCAAGTTATCTTGTAATATAACTTTATTTTGGATAGTCAATGCAGTGTTATCTCCCTTGCTTGGTTCCTTCACTTTGTATGCTTCTCACCCTACGCTTCTAGGGAACTTGCCGGCAAAGGGGCCCTCGCCGCGAGCGCTGAGTGCGGGACTCTTAGCAGCCTGCTGGCAATGCCCTTGCCGGCAAGAAACCTTGCCGCAGCTAGTCGCAGCACACTTAGATTGTTGAGCGAACTCGAAAACGAAGTAAGGGCGCGACACTTGTCGCAGCTCACTTAAGCCGTTGAGCGTGCTCGAAACAAGGTAAGGGTGCGGTTAGCCACGGGTAGGTTCCTCCGCGCACAGGTTTTCCATACAAAGTGTGGTCGTTCAAGGAAGACAACCAAGATTTTAAAAATTTGAATGCTCAAACTTTGGCAACTTAGCTTTCATGGATTGTTTGCTTCCCGGCAAGGCTTTCCTTTCTTGAACAGCACGTGGTCCATACCACTGTCTCCTTCCCCCCCGGCAAACTTGTGCGCGAGGAACCCCTCTTTTGCTTGAGAGAAAAAAGAAAGAAGGGAGGAAACATAGATATGGAGCCTTGCGGCTTGTTATTGCTTACCGGGATCTTGTGCTGCACAAAGTGTCAGATAATGCATGCAATGAAAACAAGAATGCATGAAACGACAAGCCGTGCGAAGCACAAAAGTTTTACTGATGCACGGGGTCTGCGCCCGGCTTTGTACAAAGGTTTACATGCAACAGGGGCAAGACTTGTACAAAAAGGTGGTTGCCGGAACGGATCACGGCAACCGCGCCTCATGGGTGAAACTTGCGAAGATGCTCTATGTTCCAGGAGTTGCTCACCAGTAAGCCTTCTTCGGTCTGAAGGCGGACAGCGCCGGGCCTTGTGACTTGTCTCACCCGATAAGGGCCTTCCCACTTCGGCGTCAACTTGTTGGAATTCTTGGCGGACTGAACGCGCCGAAGAACAAGGTCGCCTTCCTCGAGACTCCTGGCCTTGACTTTGCGGCTATGATAGCGACGCAAAGCTTGCTGGTATCGAGTAGCTCGTACAGCAGCCTGGAGACGGTCCTCCTCGAGGAGCAGTGCATCATCTTGCCGCAGCTGCTCTTGCTCGAGCTCATCGTAAGCGAGCACTCGAGGAGACCCGTATACGAGTTCCGTGGGGAGAACTGCCTCTGCTCCATAGACAAGAGCAAAGGGTGTCTGCCCGGTGGCTCGATTTGGTGTCGTCCTGATTGACCAAAGAGCCGCCGGCAACTCCTCGATCCAGTTTCTTCCGCACTTGTGCAGCCTGTCGAACGTTCTTGTCTTGAGCCCGCGTAGCACTTCAGCATTGGCCCTCTCCGCTTGACCGTTGCTCCTCGGGTGAGCAACAGAAGCGAAGCAGACCTTGGCGCCAAGGTCTTGGACGTACTGCATGAAGGTGCGACTCGTGAACTGTGTGTCGTTGTCGGTGATGATCCTGTTGGGGATTCCGAAACGACAAACAATCGATCTGAAGAACTTCACTGCTGACTGTGCGGTCACCTTTCTCACTGGTTCCACTTCCGGCCACTTTGTGAACTTGTCGATAGCATCGTACAAGTACTCAAAGCCCCCGACAGCGCGGGGAAAAGGGCCGAGGATGTCGAGCCCCCAGACCGAGAAGGGCCAGGACAAAGGGATCGTCTGGAGAGCTTGAGCTGGCTGGTGTATTTGCTTGGCATGGAACTGGCACGCTTCACACTTGGTTACTTGTGCAGTTGCATCTTGGAGGGCTTCTGGCCAAAAGAAACCTTGCCGGAACGCCTTCCCGGCAAGTGCTCTTGCGCCAATGTGGTGGCCACATATGCCTCCGTGTATCTCTGCCAACAGCTTCTGTCCATCTTCCCGGGAAATGCACTTCAACCTGACACCATTGAGTCTTCTTCTGTACAGTTCATTGCCGACGAACTGGTACA
Source organism: Secale cereale (assembly GCA_902687465.1). Classification (NCBI taxonomy): domain Eukaryota; kingdom Viridiplantae; phylum Streptophyta; class Magnoliopsida; order Poales; family Poaceae; genus Secale; species Secale cereale. Next base: position 572,005,775 of record LR738714.1, on the reverse strand, counting down.
TACTTGACTGCCTGGTTATCTTCTCTATCTCTTCTGGTTCTTCGGGAAGTTCCCCAGTTTACAGAAAACGGACGATTTGATGTGCCCATGCTGGATCCTGAGGCTCAACAACAAGGATTAAAGGCATTAGTGCTGCTGCGGGAACGTCAGCTTCTACGGCAAGAACCTGTTGGTCTGCCGGAGCTGAACATTCCCCGACAAGCTCACCGGGGCAAGACTCGCCGGGAACGTCTGCTTCAACTGTACGAACCTTAGAGTTCGCAGGAGCAGACTGCTCCTCAGCAACTTGGTCGTTGATCTTGGGGACCTTGGCGGCAGCCTCAGGAAGGTCCGCCGACAAGTAGTCGCCGGAGACCAACTTCCTCTTCTTGCTTGGCCCAATTGATGGTGTAACGGATGGTTGAGTCAGCTTGAGTACGAAGATCCCTGGTTCCACAGGTAACTTCATTGCAGCACACTTCGAGAGGCCATCTGCGATATCATTCTGAGCTCTTGGAACATGCTCCATCTGCAAGCCTTCAAAGTGTTCTTCAAGCTTCCTTACTTCATCGACATAAGCTTCCATCAAAGGGCTCTGGTAGCTCTTGTTCACTTGTCGGACCACCAACTGCGAATCTCCCCGTACGATCAGCTTCTTGATCCCAAGTTCGGCCGCAATTCTAAGGCCGGCAAGCAAACCTTCATACTCAGCAGTATTGTTTGTCGCTTGTTCCTTGGGAAAGTGCATTTGAACAACGTACTTGAGGTGCTCCCCGGTGGGTGCTATGAGTAACACACCAGCACCGGCGCCTTGCAGCGAGAAGGCACCATCGAAGTACATTATCCATTCCTTGCTTGCTTCTTGAACGGGGATGCTTGTCTCTGGAACCCCTTCATCCGGTGTTGGTGTCCACTCTGCTATGAACTCTTCCAAGGCTCGGCTCTGGATAGTTGAAGTACTCTCAAACTTAAGACCGAAGCTTGACAACTCCAGTGCCCACTCGACAATCCTACCAGTTGCTTCTGGGTTTTGCAATATCCTCTTCAACGGAAAGCGAGTGACTACTGTTATCTCGTGTGCTTGGAAGTAATGGTGCAGCTTTCTTGAGGCCATGAGGAGGCCGAAAAGCAATTTCTGCACCCCCAGAGTATCTTGACCGAGCCCCCTGCAGGAGGGAACTAACAAAATAGACTGGGCGCTGCACCATCTTCTTTCGCACTTCTCCTTGCATCTGCACGGACTCGTCCTTGTCGGGGTCAGAGTTTGTCGGGGAAGCCCCCTGCTTGTCGCTGGATGCGCTTGCCGGGGCTGTGGATTCCTCATCTGCCTCCCTCTCTGCTACCAACGCAGCACTAACCACTTGATTGGTTGCTCCTAAGTACAGCAGCAACTTCTCTTGTGGCCTAGGTGCGACAAGTATTGGAGTGGAGGAGAGGTATCCTTTCAAGTCTTGCAGTGCTGCCTCCGCTTCCGAGGTCCATTTCATAGGACCTGCCTTTTTCAAAATTTTGAAGAAAGGCAGGGCGCGTTCTGCCGACTTTGAAATGAACCTGCTGAGGGCAGCCACACAACCAGCAAGTCTTCGGACATCCTTGACGCGCTTCGGTGCTTCGATCTGCTCGATGGCCTTGATCTTGTCGGGATTGGCTTAAATCCCCCTCTGGGACACAAAGAACCCGAGAAGCTTGCCGGAGGGGACTCCGAAGACGCACTTCTCAGGGTTAAGCTTGAGTTGTATGTTGCGCAGATTTGCAAAAGTCTCATCCAGGTCTTGGATCATGGTATCCTTGTCCTTGCTCTTGACCACTATATCATCCATGTAAGCTTCTACATTCCTGTGTATCTGTGGCTCAAAAGCAGTGTGGACTACCCTTGCAAACGTCGAGCCCGCATTCTTCAATCCAAAGGGCATGCGTATGAAATAGTAAGTGCCACATGGAGTAATGAATGCGGTCTTCTCTTCATCTTCCTCTGCCATGAATATCTGGTGGTACCCGGAGTATGCATCAAGGAATGAAAGCAACTCACATCCAGCCGTGGAGTCAACGATCTGGTCAATGCACGGCAAGGGAAATGGATCCTTGGGACAAGCTTTATTCACATCAGTGAAGTCTATACAAAGTCTCCACTTCCCATTAGCCTTGCGCACGACAACTGGATTGGCCAGCCACGTGGGATGAAGTACACCTCTAACAAGGCCTGCTGCTTCCAACTTCTTGATCTCTTCAGCTATGAACTCTTGGCGCTCCACCGCTTGCTTCCTGACCTTCTGCTTGACGGGCCGTGCATGAGGACAAACAGCAAGCTTGTGCTCAATTACCTTCCTGGGAACACCGGGGATGTCAGACGGTTGCCATGCAAACACGTCGACATTCGCCCACAGGAAGGCAACGAGCACGCTTTCCTATCTGGGGTCGAGCGTAGCACTGATGGTGAAGGTACCACCAGTGCCGTCCTCCTTGGTGGACACCTTCTTGGTTGCAGGTGGAGCTGCCATTCCTTTCTTGCACTTGCCGGTGGAGCTCATGGTGCGTCCTCGACGGCAGCGCAGCACTCCGAAGAGGTGCGTTTGCCGGAGTAGGCCCCAGAGCTCTTGCCAGACTTGGTCTTGGTCTTCCCCCGGGAGCTTCAGCGGCAAGTGTCTTGCTGTCTGCCGCGGCTGCTGCGTCCCGGTAGATCTTGTCGGCGCAAATAAGCGCGTCCTTCTTGTCGCCGGGGACAGAGATGACGCTTATTGGCCCTGGCATCTTGAGCATATTGTAAGCATAGTGAGAGGCTGCCATGAACTTGGCGAGCGCAGGACGGCCAAGTATCCCATTGTATGGCAATGGGATATCGGCAACGTCGAAGGTGATCCTCTCAGTCCTGAAGTTAAGCTCTCCGCCAAAGGTCACCGGCAGTGTGATCTTCCCCTTCGGCTTGCTCCTTCCCGGGTTGATTCCTTGGAACGTCCCGGTTTCTTCGAGCTCACTGTCGGGGATCTGCAGCTTCCAGATTACAGCAGAGGAGATTAAGTTGAGGCCGGCCCCGCCGTCAACCAACATCTTGGTGACCTTGAGGTTGCGGATGGTTGGCGATACCAACATCGGCAAGCACCCGACCGCAGTTGTGCGGTCAGGGTGGTCCTCAAGGTCGAAGATGATGGGCGTGCTGGACCACTTCAAAAGTTTGCGCGACTCGACGGGTGGCTCTGCTGCATTCACTTCCCGCACCCATTGCATGAGTTGGCGGTGGGAAGTGTGCAGAGAGGCACCTCCGTCGACACACAGAACTTCTGTGGCCTTCTGGAACTCCTGCTCGCTGTTGTCTCCGTCATCCATGTCCTCGTCGTCGTCTTCGTCTTCGTCCTTGTCGCGGCCGCGGGGAGGTCTGTCTCCTTGCCGCTGCTTGGCCTTGCCGCGGCGTCCTCCCCGGCCATTGAATGGCCGCTTCTTGCTGGACTCTCCTCCGCCTCCTTGGGCCTTCTCCTTGTCGCGACGCTCGTATTCAGCCTTCTGCTGTTCTACGAGGTACTCTACCCTCTTGTAGTTCTGGAGATCGTGGCCCTTGGTGCGGTGGATCTTGCAGTACTGCTTGTCGGAGCCGTCCTGCTTGTCGACGGCGGCTACAGTGGCAGGCTCCTTGCCGGAGCCACCAGCCTGAGCTTTCTTGTCGCCAGCCTCCTTGCCGGACTTTTCCACAGCCAGTACTTCCTTGTCCTTCTTCTTCTTATTGTTCCGCCGCCGGTTTTTCCTTGCCGGGGCGGCATCCTCGCTGTCCGTTCCTCCTGCTCCAGTATCCTCTCCGGGGAGTCTCCTCCCCTCTTCAGCGCGCGCACACTTGTCAGCCAGAGCGTAAAGCTCGCTGACGTCCCGAATCTTGGTCATCGCCATCTCTTCCCTCATCTGGCGGTTACGCACGTTCTGGTGGAACGCGCTGATAACCGCGGCAGGGTGGACATCAGGGATGTTGTGCTGGACGTGGCTGAACCTCTAGATGTACTTTCGCAGGGACTCTCCCTCCTTCTGGGCAAGAATGTGGAGGTCACTTTCCTGGCCGTGGGGCTTGTGGCCGCCGGTGAAGGCGCCGACAAACTGGTGGCACAGGTCTGCCCAAGAAGAGATGGAGTTCTCCGGCAAGTGCATAAGCCAAGATCTGACGTTTGGCTTAAGCACGAGCGGGAAGTAATTCGCCAGAATCTTCTCGTCGCGTCCCCCGGCAGCCTGCACCGCAATGGTGTAGATGTTGAGGAACTCCGAGGGATGGGTCTTGCCGTCATACTTCTCGGGTACGTCGGGCTTAAAGTTCTTCATGCTGGGCCACTGGACTTGCCGCAGCTCTCGGGTGAATGCAGGGCAGCCTGCCGCGTACGGCAAGTCGCCTGGTTCACCGGGCCCGTGCATGTCGACAGCAGTCCCAGCGCGCTGGTCGGACTATCTTCGGGCTTCTCTTCGACGCTCGATACGAGTTCGAGCGTCCTCTTGTCGCCTGTCGTCGAGGACTTGGCGTTGATCGCGGCGAGCCCGCGGATCCGACGATGCCGTGGAGTCATCGTCGACGTTGATCCGGTGAGTCGGCGATTTCTGCTTCCGCGGCGGGGAGTGTACGGTAGTGGCACCCCCGGCGGTCTTGTCTCCATCGGCCTTCGCTTGGCTGACTTGCCGCGGCCGTGACGTTGCCGGCTGCTGCGGCGTGTCGTTGTTGGCGAAGGCGATGAGACTCTGGATTGTAGCCCTCCAGTCTTCGGCCTTGTCCGCCGCTGGAGGGAAGTCGAGGAGCAGCTGAGCTCTGGCTAGAGCTTCTGCTGGAGAGGAGGGAAGCGGTGGCGAGCGGTGCGAGGAGCGAGATATGCTCGGACTTCTAACAACGTTAGAAGGAGCAGGTTCTCGTCCCGGCGACCGCGCCTTGCTCGTGCCAGCACGCTGGCCTTGAGCGTCCAGCGATCCGCCAGCTTTGCCTTGTCCCAGCAGGCGGATGGTACCGTGGGTACCACGTCGCTGCTGGCCCGGCACCTCCTGAGAGGAACGGGGTGCGTGCACGGACGCTGAGGCTTTGGAGTTCGCCCGGTCGTCCGTCTTGTCCTTGGACTTGGCGGCGCCGTGCGTGTTCTCGCCGGCGTCCTCCCTTCCGCCAGCGTCTACTCCACCAACCGTTGGTTCTGGTGGTGGCGGGATCGACGCGGACGGGCCTCCTACCTCCGAAGCTTTCTTCTTCGGCGGCATGCTGATGTAGTCGATGAAGCTACTGAAGGTTGCGCCCGCGTGAGCGCCGGATCAGGTTCGCACAACCTCGACGCCCCCTACCTGGCACGCCAAAGATGTCGGGGAAACTGATCGCCCACGAACACCTATGGGACCGGAGCCCCTTTTCGGTACGGCAAGGGAGCGGAGGGAGCACAATGAGCAGATCGAGGGGCACACGCGAGCAATTTACCCAGGTTCGGGCCGCACGGATGCGTAAAACCCTACTCCTGCCTTGGTTGTATTGAGTTCTTGGCTCGGGAGCTTGAAGATCCACAGTACTAGCTACACCGAGCGAGGGAGTGATCAAGTTTCTGGGATCGAACCCTCTCTACGTTGTGCATGGGCCTCCTTTTATAGCTCAAAAGGGGTCACCGACAGGTGTCAACGTAGACGAGGGTAAAAGCGTAAAATTGGTGGTAGTTGTAACAGTGCATGTACAGTGTATGCACAGTGGTCTATACCTAACCCTGACGGTGGGGGACAAGGGCATTGAATGCCCGTCGCCGTCACCCCAAAAGCGTCCGCCCGGGCGTCTCCGTTCGCCACGATGGTGGCCTCGTCACCGTGGCTCGCCACCGTGTACCCCAGGCTGCACAGCCATCTGCCACGTGCCCCTGGAAGGGCCCCAGGGCGACGCGTGGACAGATGAGCTGGAGCGCGGGCACACAGTGAAAGCTTCCCCCGGCAAGCACCTTGCCGGGGTTGCTATCTTGCCGGGCCCGTAAGCTTGTCGCTCTGCGGGTCCTGCCGGGGCGCGTGATGCGCCTCGATATGTCTTCTGAGATGCTGTTCTTTGGTCTTCCTGGAAAGCTCCTGTTGCCAGGATCTCGTGAAAATAAGGTGGTCTTGAGCTTGGAGCAGCCTTCCCGGCAAGCTCCTCTTGCCGGGGCCTTGTTCTTCTGACTTGTATACTTTGTTCTTGAATGGTTCCAAAGGAACTAGAGCGGGCCTTGGCGGGCACGTGGTGAGCCTGACCACGGGACGCTGCTACTGCCCGTGCACAAGTCGGGATACTAAGGTACCCCTACTTTAGTACACCGACAATGAAACTTGTCATCATGATTTTAATTTTCAATTGGATTATGCTTCACATGATAGTTATTTTGTTGAGTTTGCTCCCACTACTATGAATGAGAAGAATTTTGCTTATGTGGAGAGTAGTAAAATTACTATGCAAGTAGATCATGAAAAGAATGCTTTATGTGCTGGTTATATGGTTGAATTCATTCATGATGCTACTGAAAATTATTATGAGAGAGGATCGTATGCTTCTACATATTGCAATAATATCAAGTTTCCTCTCTATGTGCTAAGTCTGGAAGTTATGCTTGTTTTGCCTTCCTATGCTAGTTGATTATTGTTCCCATAAGTTGTTTGGTCACAAAATCCCTATGCATAGGAAGTGGGTTAGACTTAATTTTTTTAGTTATATTCTTCATGATTCTCTCTTTTTGTTTCAATTCTTATCTTTTATGCGAGCATCATTGAAATCGTCGTGCCTAGCTAGGGGCGTCAAACGATAGCGCTTGTTGGGAGGCAACCCAACTTTATTTTCATTCTTTGATTTTGCTTCTGTTTAGGAATAAATATTGCTTCTAGCTTCTGTTTAGATGCGGTTTTGTGTTTTAATTAGTGTGTGTGCCAAGTAAAACCTTTGGGAAGACTTGTGTGAAGTTTATGCGATCATGCTGTAAAAAACAGAAACTTTAGCGCTCACGAGACTAGCTACCATTTTTTACTGGAGAGTGATTTTTAGTTGATTCTTTTTGCAGATGATTAATATACAAATTCTTCATGTCCACCAATTTATTTCAGAATTTGTAGAGTTACATAAGTATTTGAAAGTTACAGATTGCTACAGACTGTTCTGTTTTTGACAGATTCTGTTTTCTATGTGTTGTTTGCTTATTTTGATGAATCTATGAGTAGTATCGGAGGGTATGAACCATGGATAAGTTGGAATATGGTAGATATTAGACCAATATGAATTTAGAATGAGTTCACAACATTACCTAAGTGGTGGTTTTATTTTCTTATACTAACGAAGCTTACGAGTTTTCTGTTGAGTTTTGTGTTGTGAAGTTTTCAAGTTTTGGGTAAAGATTCGATGGACTATGGAATAAGGAGTGGCAAGATCCTAAGCTTGGGGATGCCCAAGGCACCCCAAGGTAAAATTCAAGGACAACCAAGAGCTTGGGGATGTCCCGGATGGCATCCCCTCTTTCGTCTTCGTTCATCGGTAACTTTACTTGATGCTATATTTTTGTTCACTACATGATATGTGTTTTGCTTGGAGCGTCAATTCATTTTATTTTGTTTTTCTTGATGTTTGAATAATATCCCAAGATCTGAAAGTCTTAAATGTTAGAGAGTCTTCACATAGTTACATAATTATTCAACTACTCATTGATCTTCACTTATATATTTCGGAGTAGTTTGTCATTTGCTCTAGTGCTTCACTTATATCTTTTAGAGCACGGTGGTGGTTTTATTTTGAAGAAATTGTTGATCTCTCATGCTTCACTTATATCATTTTGAGATTCTTTTAGAACAGCATGGTAATGTGCTTTGGTTATAAAATTAGTCCTAATATGATAGGCATCCAAGATGGGTATAGTAAAACCTTTCATATAAAGTGCATTGAATATTATGAGAAGTTTGATACTTGATGATTGTTTTGAGATATGAGAATGGTGATATTAGAGTTATGATAGCGGGGTAATTATGAATTCAAGAAATACTTGTCTTAAAGTTTGTGATTCTCGTAGCATGCATGTATGGTGAACCGCTATGTGACGAAGTTAGAGCATAAGGTATTTATTGATTGTCATCCTTTGTGTGGAGGTCGGGATCGCGCGATGGTTAACTCCTACCAACCCTTCCCCTAGGAGCATGCGTTGAATGCTTTGTTTTGATGAATCTTTGATTTTTGCAATAAGTATATGAGTTCTTTATGACTAATGTTGAGTCCATGGATTATATGCACTCTCACCTTTCCACCATTGCTAACCTCTCTTGTACCGCGCAACTCTCGCCGGTACCATACACCCACCATATACCTTCCTCAAAACAGCCACCATACCTACCTATCATGGCATTTCCATAGTCATTCCGGGATACATTGCCATGCAACTTCCCACCTTTCCGTTATTATGACACGCTTCATATTGTCATATTGCCATGCATGATCATGTAGTTGGCATCGTATTTGTGGCAAAGCCACCCTTCATAATTCATTCATACATGTCACTCTTGATTCATTGCACATCCCGGTACATCGCCGGAGGCATTCACATAGAGTCATATTTTGTTCTAGCTTCGAGTTGTAATCTTGAGTTGTAAGTAAATAGAAGTGTGATGATCTTCATTATTAGAGCATTGTCCTGTGTGAGGAAAAAAAGGAAAGGCCAAATAAAAAAAGATGGCCCAAAAAAAGAGGGAGGCTAAAAAAAAGAGAAAGCCCCCTCCCCAAAAAATGAGAGAAAAGAGAGAAGGGACAATGCTACTATGCTTTTCCACACTTGTGCTTCAAAGTAGCACCATAATCTTCATGATAGAGAGTCTCTTGTTTTGTCACTTTCATATACTAGTGGGAATTTTCATTATAGAACTTGGCTTGTATATTCCAACGATGGGCTTCCTCAAAAATGCCCTAGGTCTTCATGAGCAAGCAAGTTGGATGCACACCCACTTAGTTTCTTTTGTTGAGCTTTCATACACTTATAGCTCTAGTGCATCCGTTGCATGGCAATCCCTACTCACTCACATTGATATCTATTGATGGGCATCTCCATAGCCCATTGATACGCCTAGTTGATGTGAGACTATCTTCTTCTTTTGTCTTCTCCCCAACCACCACTCTATTCCACCTACAATGCTATATCCATGACTCACGCTCATGTATTGCGTGAAAGTTGAAAGGTTTGAAAAAATTTGAGTATGAAACAATTGCTTGGCTAAAACCGGGGTCGTGCATGATATGAATATTTTGTGTGATGAAGAGGGAGCATAGCTAGACTATATGATTTTGTAGCGATAACTTTCTTTGACCATGCTATTTTGAAAAGACATGATTGCTTTGTTAGTATGCTTGAAGTATTATTATTCTTATGTCAATATAAACTTTTGTTTTGAATCTTTCAGATCTGAACATTCATGCCACAATAAAGAAAATTACATTGAGAATTATGTTAAGTAGCATTCCACATCAAAAATTCTGTTTTTATCATTTACCTACTCGAGGACGAGCAGGAATTACGCTTGGGGATGCTTGATACGTATCCAACGTATCTATAATTTTTGATTGTTCCATGCTATTATATTATCCTTCTAGGATGTTTTATGGGCTTTTATATACACTTTTATATGATTTTTGGGACTAACCTATTAACCCAGAGCCCAGTGCCAGTTTCTGTTTTTTCCTTGTTTTTGAGTTTTACAGAAAAGGAATATCAAACGGAGTCCAATTGACGTGCCAATTTTTGATGATTTTTTATGGACCAAAAGAAGCCCCCGGAGTAAAACAGTTGGGCCAAGAGAGTCACGGGCTGCCCACAAGGGTGGGGGGCGTGCCCACCCCCTGGGCGCGCCCCCCTATCTCGTGGACAGCCCGGAGACCGCCCCTAACTTGTGCCCTACGCCAATAATCCTATAAATACAGAAACCTCCAGAAAATAACCTAGATCAGGAGTTCCACCGCCGAAAGCTTCTGTTGCCACTGAAAACCAATCTAGACCCGTTCTGGCACCCTGTCGGAGGGGGGGAATCCCTCTCCGGTGGCCATCTTCATCATCCCGGTGCTCTCCATGACGAGGGAGGAGTGATAACCCACAAGTTTAGGGGATCAGTTGTAGCCTCTTTTGATAAGTAAGAGTGTCGAACCCAACAAGGGGATAAAGGCAGAACAAATATTCCCTCAAGTTCTATCGACCACCGATACAACTCTACGCACGCTTGACGTTTACTTTACCTAGAACAAGTATGAAACTAGAAGTAGTTTGTAGGTGTTTTTGGATAGGTTTGCAAGAATATAAAGAGCACGTAAATATAAACTAGGGGCTGTTAAGATAAAGACACAACTAAATTAATGATAGCGAGTGTGGAAAAGTGGTGGTAGGAGTTGCGAAATTGCCCCTAAGCAATTGACTTCGTTACTAGACCGATAGCAAGTTTTATGTGGGAGAGGCCACTGCTAGCATGTCATCCCTTACTTGGAATTCTATGCACTTATGATTGGAACTATTAGCAAGCATCCGCAACTACTAACGTTCATTAAGGTAAAAACCAACCATAGCATTAAGATATATTGGTCCCCCTTCAATCTCGTATGCATCAATTTCTACGCTAGGTTGAAGTATATGTCACTCTTGCCCTCCAATACGTAGTCCTATCAACATACACCTAACCCTATGGTGTGATCCACGCACGTGCTCATATGATGGGCACCAAAGGACAGCAACATAACCACAAGCAATTTAAACCAATCATAGCAATTCACCAATAACCGATAGGACAATGAAAATCTACTCAGACATCATAGGATGGCAACACATCATTGGATAATAATATGAAGCATAAAGCACCATGTTCAAGTAGAGGGTACAGCGGGTTGCGGGAGAGTGGACCGCTGTAGTTAGATGGGGGAAGGTGATCGAGATGTTGGTGAAGATGACAGAGGTGTTGGTGTAGATCGCCGTCACACGATGATGGCCTCGGTGGCACTCCGGTGCCACCGGAAGCGAGGGGGAGAGAGCCCCCCTCCTTCTTCTTATTCCTTGACCTTCTCCCTAGATGGGAGAAGGGTTTCCCCTCTGGTCCATGGCCTCCATGGCGGTGGAGGGGCGAGATCCCCTCCGAGATTGGATCTGTCTCTCTGTCTCTCTCTGTTTCCGCGTTCTTATATTCTGGCCCTTCACCGTTTCTTAAATTCTCGGAGATCCGTAACTCCGATTGGGCTCATATTTTGACACGATTTTTATCCGGAAATTAGCTTTCTTGCGGAGAAAGAAGGGCATCAACCGCCTTACAGTGTGGACTCGAGGGCCTAGGGCGAGCCCTGGGCACGGGGGCGCCCCCCCCCCCCACCCTCGAGGCCCACTCTGGTATCGTCTCGTGTTAGTTTCGCTTCCCAAAATTCACATATATTCCAAAAAAAATCTCCGTCCGTTTTTATTCCGTTTGGACTCCGTTTGATATGGATATTCTGCGAAACAAAAAACATGCAACAAACAGGAACTGGCACTAGGCACGGGATCAATATGTTAGTCCCAAAAAATAGTATAAAAAGTTGCCAAAAGTATATGAAAGTTGTAGAATATTGGCATGGAACAATAAAAAATTATAGATACGACGGAGACATATCAGCATCCCCAAGCTTAATTCCTGCCCGTCCTTGAGTAGGTAAATGATAAAAAAAAATACAATTTTTGATGTGGAATGCTACCTAGCATAATCTTGATCATGTAATCTAATCATAGCATGAATATTAAGACACGAGTGATTCAAAGCAATAGTCTATCATTTGACATTAGGATGAATAAAGCAATCGTGTCTCTTCAAAATAACATGGCCAAAAAAAGTTATCCCTACAAAATCATATGGTGTGGCTATGCTCCATCTTCACCACACAAAGTATTTAAATCATGCACAACCCCGGTTTTAGCCAAGCAATTGTTTCATACTTTAGTATTCTCAAACCTTTTCAACTTTCATGCAATACATGAGCGTGAGCCATGGACATAGCACTATGGGTGGAATAGAAGGTGGTGATAGACAAAAGGTCGGAGAAGGTCTCACATCAACTAGACAAATCAATGGACTATGGATATGTCCATCGATCGATATCAATGTGAGTGAGTAGGGATTGCCATGTAACGGATGCACTAGAGCTATAAGTGTATGAAAGCTCAAAAGAAAACTAGTGGGTGTGCATCAACTTGCTTGCTCATGAAGACCTAGGGCATTTGAGAAAGCCCGTCGTTGGAATATACAAGCCAAGTTTTATAACGAAAAATTCCCACTAGTATATGGAAGTGACAAAACAAGAGACTCTCTATTATGAAGATCATGGTGCTACTTTGAAGCACAAGTGTGGAAAAGGATAGTAGCATTGTCCCTTCTCTCTTTTCTCTCATTTTTTGTCTTTTTTTTTTGTTTTTTAGGGGCTTTCTCTCTTTTTTTAGCCCCTCTCTTTTTAGGCCATCTTTTTTTATTTGGCCTTTCCTCACATGGGACAATGCTCTAATAATAAAGATCATCACACTTTTATTTATTACAACTCAAAGATTACAACTCAAAGCTAGAACAAAATATGACTCTATGTGAATGCCTCCGGCGGTGTACCGGGATGTGCAATGATCTAGCGTAGCAATGGCATCAAAAAATGGACAAGCCATGGAAACATCATGCTAGCTATCTTACGATCATGCAAGGCAATATGACAATAATGGTGTGTGTCATAATAAACGGAACGGTGGAGTTACATGGCAATATATCTCGGAATGGCTATGGAAATGCCATAATAGGTAGGTATGGTGGCTGTTTTGAGGAAGGTATATGGTGGGTGTATGGTACCGGCGAAAGTTGCGCGATACAAGACAGGCTAGCAATGGTGGAAGGGTGAGAGTGCGTATAATCCATGGACTCAACATTAGTCATACATAACTCACATACTTATTGCAAAAATTTATTAGCCATCGAAACCAAGTACTACACGCATGCTCCTAAGGGGGAGGTTGGTAGGTCTTAACCATCGCGCGCCCCCGACCTCCACACAAAGGATGACACTCAATAAATAAATCATGCTCCAACTTCGTCACATAACGGTTCACCATACGTGCATGCTACGGGAATCGCAAACCTCAACACAAGTATTTCTACAATCCACAACTACCCACTAGCATGACTCTAATATCACCATCTTTATATCGCAAAACTATTGCAAGGAATCAAACATATCATATTCAGCGATCTACAAGTTTATGTAGGATTTTATGACTAACCATGTGAATGACCAATTCCTGTCAACTTTCTAAATAGATATAAGTGAAGCAAGAGAGTTTTAATTCTTCCTACAAAAGTTATGCCCACGCTCTAACAATTATAAGTGAAGCAAAAGAGCATTCTACAAATGGCGGTTTTCTATGTGAAGAGAAACAGGAAATCCAAACTTCAAATGATGTAAGTGAAGCACATGAAGTATACTATAAAGCCATACTCAAAAGATATAAGTGAAGTGCAAAGAGCATTCTATAAATCAACCAAGGACTATCTCATACCAGAATGGTGCATAAAATAAAAGGTGAAAACTAAATGCAAAAGATGCTCCAAGATCTGCACATATCACATGAATGAAACGAATCCGAAAACATACCGATACTTGTTGAAGAAAGAGGGGATGCCTTCCGGGGCATCCCCAAGATTAGATGCTTGAGTCTCGTTGAATATTTACTTGGGGTGCCTTGGTCATCCCCAAGCTTGAGCTCTTGCCTCTCCTTCTTCTCCTCACATCGAGACCTCCTCGATCTTCGAACACTTCATCCACACAAAACTTCAACAGAAAACTCGGTAAGATCCGTTAGTATAATAAAGCAAATCACTACTCTAAGTACTGTTGCAAACCAATTCATTTTTTTTTTGCATTGTAGCTACTGTAATATAACTTTTCCATGGCTTAATCCACTGATAGAAATTGATAGTTTCATCAAAACAAGCAAACTATGCATCAAAAACAGAATCTGTCTAAAACAGAACAGTCTGTAATAATCTGAACATTCACCATACTTCTGATACTTGAAAAAACCTGCCAAAATTAGGAACAATAAACAATTTGTATAGAAAGACATTGCAAAAAGTTTCAGGACCATTTGACGTTCCAACAAAAAATGTAAAATCACGCACTACAGCCAAAGTTTCTGTCCTGCACCGCACAAACCAACAAGCATTGTAAACATCCTAAAGGCAAACCTTGGCACATTATTTTTATAATACAATGGAATTGTACAAGGGGATAATTATTTTTGTTGAAAATTTTCTGTAATTAAGATTCACAAAGTTTCCATGGGCATGAACAAAGTTCAAGGACGTCCCCCACTTTCACAATGCTCGTCTATATCACTTTCACTTTTCTTTTTGAAAAGTCTTGGGTTCCCCTCTTTATTTTCTTGTCTTTAAACTTTATAAAAGCACACAACAGAAATAAATGACTCTCTAAAACTTCCGTGTTGTCTCCCTGGCATCGCTTTCTTTAAAGCCATTAAGCTAGGCATATAGTGCTCAAGTAATGGATCCACCCGGATCCCAAGGTATATCAAAGCCAATTTTGATTAGCAATGATTTGACATTTAGTAGTGAGCACAAAGTGATATGTGTCATGAAACAACGAAGTCTAACTCTCTTCCTATGCATAGGCATGTCATAGAAGAACAATTCACGCACATCAATTAAAGGCCAATGCATAGTATAAGGAGTTTCTTGCAATTTTATCATGTTGGAAACATAGAGAGGCGGAGATGTAGTTCCTCTCTCATAATAATTGCAAGTAGGAGCAGAAAGCACATGCATATTATATTCATCAAAATCATCATGTGTAACGGAAAAAGGCAACCCATCAATATAATCCTTAATAAGTGCAAACTTCTCCGATATAGTGTAGTTTGGAGAATTCAAAAATATAATAGGACTATCATGTGTGGGTGCAATAGCAACAATCTCATGTTTTACATATGGAACTATAGCAAGTTCATCTCCATAAGCATAATTCATATTGGCATCCTGGCCAGAAGCATAGCAAGCATCATAAAAAAAGGATATTTCAAAAGAATCAACGGGATCATAACAATCGTCATAGCATTCATCCTTCGGTAAGCACGAAGGGAAATTAAACAATGTATGAGTTGAAGAGTTACTCTCATTAGAAGGTGGGCATGGGTAGCTAATCCACTCTTCCTCCTTTTGTTCTTCGCTCTCATCCTCATCTTTTTCATCCAATGAGCTCACAATGTCATTAATTTCTTCTTCCATAGACTCCTGCAAAATATTACTCACTTCTTGGACAGCGGAGACTTTCTCAATAAACGCATCAATATTGTAGTTATATTCATAATTCAAATACCAATATTTCAATATAGCAAGATTTTCAGGCCTAGAAACATCATCATCAAAAGCATCATTCTTTCTAAACAGAGATTCAATTTCATAAGCACCCTTAAAAGCAACGAATTCTTCTATTTGTTCCACATCATAATAATCATATATACCATTAGCATAAGAAGCTAAGGTTTCATTATTGTTAAATTTGCATGAAAAGGGAAGGTGTGGAGCCTTCATCCTAGAGCAACAAGTATAATCATATTTTAACCATAGTTACCGAGCATACCAATGCAACAAATGAATTTGATCCCATAACAGTTACCCTTTTTGTGTCAAGCGATAATCCCTAGAGTATTCACGTTGATCCAACGTTACTCCCATTACATAGTTGAATGGGGTTTTCTCGGGATTATCAAAGTAGTACATAATATCTTTCACATAATGAGCATCGAGGGTTTTAGGAGGTTCCTCATCTCCATGAGTAGCAAGTACACCTAAGTTTTTTGGTATTTCGTGTTCCATATCCATAACTAAAGATATAGAACAACTTAGATCATCAAATAAAGTCTACTTAGTGATAAAGCAAACAACCACACACGAGAATATTCACCCCACGCTATTGCTCCCCGGCAACGGCGCCAGAAAAAGGTCTTGATAACCCACAAGTGTAGGGGATCAGTTGTAGCCTCTTTCGATAAGTAAGAGTGTCGAACCCAACGAGGAGCTAAAGGCAGAACAAATATTCCCTCAAGTTCTATTGACCACCAATACAACTCTACGCACGCTTGACGTTTACTTTACCTAGAACAAGTATGAAACTAGAAGTAGTTTGTAGGTGTTTTTGGATAGGTTTGCAAGAATATAAAGAGCACGTAAATATAAACTAGGGGCTGTTAAGATAAAGACACAACTAAATTAATGATAGCGAGTGTGGAAAAGTGGTGGTAGGAGTTGCGAAATTGCCCCTAAGCAATTGACTACGTTACTAGACCGATAGCAAGTTTTATGTGGGAGAGGCCACTGCTAGCATGTCATCCCTTACTTGGAATTATATGCACTTATGATTGGAACTATTAGCAAGCATCCGCAACTACTAACGTTCATTAAGGTAAAACCCAACCATAGCATTAATATATATTGGTCCCCCTTCAATCCCGTATGCATCAATTTCTACGCTAGGTTGAAGTTTCTGTCACTCTTGCCCTCCAATACGTAGTCCTATCAACATACAACTAACCATATGGTGTGATCCACGCGCGCGCTCATATGATGGGCACCAAAGGAAAACAACATAACCACAAGCAATTTAAGCCAATCATAGCAATTCACCAATAACCGATAGGACAACGAAAATCTACTCACACATCATAGGATGGCAACACATCATTGGATAATAATATGAAGCATAAAGCACCATGTTCAAGTAGAGGGGTACAGCGGGTTGTGGGAGAGTGGACCGCTGTAGATAGGTGGGGGAAGGTGATGGAGATGTTGGTGAAGATGACAGAGGTGTTGGTGTAGATCGCCGTCACACGATGATGGCCCCGGTGGCACTCCGGTGCCACCGGAAGCGAGGGGGAGAGAGCCCCCCTCCTTCTTATTCTTCCTTGACCTTCTCCCTAGATGGGAGAAGGGTTTCCCCTATGGTCCATGGCCTCCATGGTGGCGGAGGGGCGAGAGCCCCTCCGAGATTGGATCTGTCTCTCTGTCTCTCTCTGTTTCCGCGTTCTCAGATTATGGCCCTTCACCGTTTCTTAAATTCCCAGAGATTCGTAACTTCGATTGGGCTCATCTTTTGACACAATTTTTATCCGGAAATTAGCTTTCTTGTGGCGAAAGAAGGGCATCAACTGCCTTACGGTGTGGCCTCGAGGGCCCAGGGTGCGCCCTGGGCAGGGGGGGCGCCCCCCACCCTCGAGGCCCACTCGGGTATCGTCTCGTGTTAGTTTCGCTTCCCAAAATTCACATATATTCCAAAACAATCTCCATCCGTTTGATATGGATATTCTGCGATACAAAAAATATGCAACAAACAGGAACTGGCACTGGGCACTGGATCAATATGTTAGTTCCAAAAAAAAGTATAAAAAGTTGCCAAAAGTATATGAAAGTTGTAGAATATTGGCATGGAACAATTAAAAATTATAGATACGACGGAGACGTATCAAGGAGTAGTTCACCCTCGGGGCTGAGGGTATGTACGAGTAGCTATGTGTTTGATCTCTCTCTCTCGTGTCTTGAGATGGTACGATCTTGATGTATCGCGAGCTTTGCTATTATAGTTGGATCTTATGATGTTTCTCCCCCTCTAATCTCTTGTAATGGATTGAGTTTTCCCTTTTAAGTTATCTTATCGGATTGAGTCTTTAAGGATTTGAGAACACTTGATGTATGTCTTGCATGTGCTTATCTGTGGTGGCAATGGGATATCACATGATCTACTTGATGTATGTTTTGGTGATCAACTTGCGGGTTCCCTGACCATGGGAATCTATGCATAGGGGTTGGCGCACGTTTTCGTCTTGACTCTCCGGTAGAAACTTTGGGGCACTCTTTGAAGTTCTTTGTGTTGGTTGAATAGATGAATCTGAGATTGTGCGATGCATATCGTATAATCATGCCCACGAATACTTGAGGTGACAATGGAGTATCTAGGTGACATTAGGGTTTTGGTTGATTTGTGTCTTAAGGTGTTATTCTAGTACGAACTCTATGATAGATCGAACGGAAAGAATAGCTTCATGCTATTTTACTACGGACTCCTGAATAGATCGATCAGAAAGAATAATTTTGAGGTGGTTTCGTACCCTACCATAATCTCTTCATTTGTTCTCCGCTATTAGTGACTTTGGAGTGACTCTTTGTTGCATGTTGAGGGCTAGTAATATGATCCAATTATGTTATCATTGTTGAGAGAACTTGCACTAGTGAAAGTATGAACCATAGGCCTTGTTTCCTATCATTGTAACACCGTTTATGCTCACTTTCATCTTTAGTTACCTTGTTGTTTTTATATTTTCGTATTACAAAAACCTATATCTACCATCCATATTGCACTTGTATCACCATCTCTTCGCTGAACTAGTGCACCTATACAATTTATCATTGTATTGGGTGTGTTGGGGACACAAGAGACTCTTTGTTATTTGGTTGCAGGGTTGCTTGAGAGAGACCATCTTCATCCTACGCCTCTCACGGATTGATAAACCTTAGGTCATCCACTTGAGGGAAATTTGCTAATGTCCTACAAACCTCTGCACTTGGAGGCCCAACAACGTCTACAAGAAGAAGGTTGTGTAGTAGACATCACCGATCCGCGACACCGCCACCTTCAGTCACGCAAGATAGCCCATGATGCTGGCGAGGTGAGATTCAGTCGCAGAACGTTCATCGCAACCTCATCCTTGACAGGGGAATTGATGGGATCCAGACCCGTCTCGATCCGTCCAGTATCTTCCTCAAAGTTTTCACAGAATTCTGCACACACACAGGGAAATAGTGAGTCAGCAGTTGGACAATGAATCGACAATTATGAATCAGTTGGACAAAGGAAAATACCTTCAAGCATAAGGAACATCTTTTTGGTGAGTCTTCCCAGATAAGTCTCCAGCTCGTCCCTCTTCTGGGCGAGATCTCCAACTTTGTCGTCCAGAGCCAACTTATCCTTCTTCTGTCGCGTCACTTCTTTGTTGGCTTCATCGAGGGTAGTCTTCAGCTTAACATTTTCTTCTTCTAACTTGCCGACTGAAACCAGCTTCTAGTCGGCAAGTTTTGTTTTCTACTGCGTCTTCTGCTGTGCCGTCGCCAAGTCGAGGTCCTTCTGCTCTAGAGCTTGCTTCATTTGATCTACAAGAAATAGCGCTCATCATACGAGCTTGGAGTTGTTGGTTTTCACTGTGCACATGTATTCAAAGATAGTCGACAAGTTATGTACCTTTCATACTAGATGCTTCATCCCTGGCCTTCTGCTAATTCTCCTTGGCCAGCTCTAGGTCGAGATTGAGTTGGATCTGCTTCTTCTCAAATTCAGCAAACTGAGCTCCGAACTCACAAGATTTCTAAAGTCAACAAATAAGACAAGTCAGTCTACAAGAGCAAGAGACAGTCGCTTCCGAGTGATAAAGTGCAGAGATTGAACTATTACGCCAAAAGAGTTCTAAGACTACTGCCGAATCAAACATTCAACAGTAGTCTCGGGGACTACACCCAGTGGGTTCACCTGGCTTGCCCCCACTGGTACAAGAAACAAAAACAACAGCATTCGTTCTTAGACCACAGCCGACTGCCCGCAGTCGACCGTGGTCTCGGGGACTACACCTAGTGGGTGCACTCTGCGTGCCCCCACTGATTCAAGGATACATTCGACACAACCTGGTCGACTTAAATACAAGAACTATACAGCAAAAGCTAAAGCACCTAGTGGGTGAATGGAGGAAAGAGCAGACTCATGATATATGCTTAGTAAAGGTTTCAAACGCTCATCCACGGACATCATCTTACGAACAAAGCAGCGGTTTTCAGGTAGAATATCCTTTCAGAGCACCGACCAATCGAAAAAGAACTCGGTTGGAAAATCACCTGGACATTGATCCGAAGAGCAGAGCTGGCATTGTAGGCAGTTATACTAGCCTCGTGCGCCACCTTCATTTGTTCCATCATCAGACCTGTTTGGCGTATAGCCTCCTTAGCCGCACTCACTGGGTCCTCTGGGACATGGTGGGTAGCGAAGAGCGAAGTTGATGGAACAGTCGGAGCAGCCAGAGGATCTGAAGCTTGGAGTTACATGGACGGGGCAAGGACTTGGGCAGTCGACGCCGAAGGACGATCAGTCAACATGGGAACAACGAAGGAAACAGAAGCCCGAGCTGGGTCACCCTGTTGTTGGACGTCTGAAGCAGCAGGCACCTTCCTGTCCCTCATTCTTGTGCTCCTTCGGGGCACTTCTTCATACTCATCATCATCAGCCGGCAGTTCGATGACATTGGGTGGTGCTACAAAACATTCGACCGAAAGAACATTCAGTCGACCGACATAGAAATCAACGAAGTAAAGGCATGGTTGTAGAGTTATACCTGCCCTGGAAGTGGCCGCATCTTCAGTCTCCTCGTCATTGTGACCCCTGTCAATTTCCATGGAGGTCCCAGAGGCAGCAGCACTAGAAGTTTCAGAAGTCACTCGGTCAAACAGGAAGACGAATCGACAACATGCGTAGAATTTCTCGAACAAGGGAAAAGCAGAAAAGAGTAACACTCACGTGGAGGCAATCGGAACGTCCACCTTGATCTTAGGCAGGGCCTTTCGAGGCTTTATAGGTGCAACCTTAAGCTGTTTAGGGGCCTTTTCAGTCAGATCAGGTGAAGATGTCCGAGTGCGCTTCGGTGCCTGCGTGCTTGGCGGGGCCGTTTTGCCGCGTGCACCTTCTGGATCATGTGTCTGCTTGGAACGCCTCTCGGTACGAGGTGGTGATTCGACCTCCTCGTCACTGCTTGAATCCTCGCTTTCATCATCATATCTCCAGTCGGTGACCTCGCCTCCGCCCTCCACTCCCTCCTGGGCTTGCTCTCCATTGGGCACAGAGTACATCTCAATATAAATCTACAAGGCAAAGAGTTGAACAAACATCAATCGGATTCAAAGACATCTACAAATCAGAACAGAAAAATCACTCGGTAATGAAGGTCAAACCTTGTCTGGCTCATGGCCTGCGTCGAATGGACGAACTCTCCTGCCCCCCCTAGGGTTGTCCTTGTTTTCGGTGATGCTCCACAACCACTGTTCCACCATCTTCTCGGTGACCTCCTACGGGTTGACCCGAGCGGTGTCATTGGTGCTCGAGTACATCCACATTGGATGATCACGGACTTGGAGAGGATGGATCCGCAGACTGAGAAATACCTCCAGCAAATCCATGCCAGTCACACCATCGTGGACTAGTTGGACTACTCGGTCGACTAACATATCCACCTCTTCTTTCTCTGTCAGAGTCACGATCAACGAAGTAGGCTGGCTAACCCAATCTAAGGTGAAAGGGGGAAGACCGGTCGACTGACCCGGGGTTGGAATACCTTTGTAGTAGAACCAGGTCGACTGCCACCCTCTGACCGACTCAAGAAGGTTCACAATGGGAAAAGTGCTCCCACCCCTCGTCCGAATCCCTAAACCCTCGCACATCTGGATCAAGTGCGTCTTCTCGTCAGTCGGATTTGCCTTCTTCACAGCTTGGGGGCGGCAAATAAAAATGTGCTTGAACATACCCCAACGTGGTTGACAACCCAAGAAATTCTCACACAGAGAGACAAATGCACTGATATATGTGATTGTGTTGGGAGAGAAGTGATGAAGTTGAGCATCATAGAAGTTCAAGAAACCTTGAAAAAAAGGATGCAGAGGCAGGGAGAAACCACAGTCGACATGGGTTGCGAGGAGGACGCACTCACCCTCCTGCGGCTGAGGCTCGGTCTCATTCCCCGGCAACCTCCAAGACTCGTGGGCAATCAAGCCCCCATCGACCAGCTCCTCCATGTCTTCCTGCCGCATCGCGGACCGTATCCAGTCCCCCTGGATCCAACCAGGCGGCGGACCGAATCTCGACGTCAACCCCCGACTCTTCTTCTTGCCCTTCCCCGTCGCCGGAGCCTTCTTCGCGTGCTCCAGAGCCACAGTCTTCTCTTTTCTCATGGTGGCGGACTACTCACGGGCGGAATGGCGGCGTCGAGAGTGGCGGAGGATGCGATGGAGAGGCCGAGGAAGAAGAAGAAGAGCAAAATGCGCAGTACAGACGCATTGGCCTCGGCGCCCTTTTATGAGTGCTTCCGAGTGGCTGATCTGTGGGCCCGAGCGATCCTGTCAAATCTTGGAACAGTCGCGTGCCCGATACATGGCGGAAAAGGTGGCGTAAGAATCAAGGCTCCCGGGTCTATCTAGTTTGTTTACTGCGGCGCGCTTTGTCACACGCGCTTCCTCGAAATTTCGAATACCGCGAAATCCGGGAACCGCAGAGCAACCAATCACGTCGAAGATCTCGTGCCTCATTGATACGTCCAAAATGTATCTATAATTTCTGCTTGCTCCATGCCTCTTTTGTGTGATATTGCTATGATATTTATGCACTTCCATACACTTTTGATCATATTTGGACTAACCTATTAACTCAGTGCACCACAGTGCCAGTTCCTGTTTTCTGCTGTTTTTCTATTTCAGTTTTCCCCCATATTAAAAGTGCCCAAAAAATTCCGGGAAAAATACAGGAAAAATCAGCGTACAGGAAGCTTCGAGAAAAACCAAAGCAGGGCCAGAGGGGAGCCAGGGGTGGCCCAGGTGGCCACCCGGCGCGGCCCCAACCCTGGTCGCGCCAGGGGGCGCCTGGGGCCCCCTCTCCGCCTCTGGTGACCCCCCTTCGCATATATATTCCTCGCGTCTCAAAACCCTCGAGGACGGAACCTTTTTTTACGATCTCGCCTCTGTTCCGCCGCCGCCGCGCTTCCAAGATCGGGAGCATCAGGAGAACTCTTCCCGGCACCCTGCCGGAGGGGAGAACCACCACCGGGAGCTTCTCCACCACCATGGACGCTTCCCGGATGAGTCGTGAGTAGTCCACATTGGACCATGGGTCCATGACCAGTAGCTATGTGATGTTCTCCTCCCCTGTTTGTTCTTCATGGTTTAGACCTCGTGATCTGCCCTACATGATCGAGGCACATATGTAATCTTTATGCTGTTGCTCTACTGAGTTTGCTGGGATCCGATGGATTATGAGATTATGTTTAGATTGTGTGTGAGTAATATATTTGATTCACCTCTTTTATATTTATGTTCTTGAGTAATTCTTGCATCTTCTCCGTTGCTGTTTATTGCTTTGGCCGAGTAGTAGGTAGTAACTCCAAGAGGGAACGTTATGCTTGATTGTGGGTTCATGCCCCTTGATGACTAGTTTGAGTGACAGAAACATGAGTCTAGGGGATGTGTTGTTGCCACAAGGGGGAAAACAACGGTGCTTGTACTTGCGGGTGCAAGGATTGTTTACTTTACGCAAAGTTCTTTTAATGCAGTTGTCTGTTGCTTTGAGTTTACACTTTGGGTGGGATTCGCAACTTAATACCAGCGAGATGTTCTGGATAGATATCTCAAGGTGGATGATTAGTAGTAGATGCAGATGGATTTCGGTCTACTTACCTTGGCGTACCACCCATGCTTTTGAGCCTCTACCTTTCTTTACAGCATAGTTAGCATTGGTTTGCGCACATAATCCTGTCAATTGCCCAGCTGTAATTTGTTTACCTCGCTTTGCTGTTTTATCGTCTTTTGGGAGAGAGACATCACTAGTGAACATCATGGGACCCCGGTCCATATTACCACCACTAATCACACCCGCTATTTACTTCCTGTTCTTATTTCCTAGTTGCAGTCATACCTATCATTATTATCTCTTGTGTTTGATCCTTTGTAAACGACAAGGCCGGAGGGATTGACAACCTCTCTGTACTCGTTGGGAGCAAAGTTATTTGTATCTGTGTGCAGGTCCTGTCAACCGCTAAGTTTCTGGCGCTGTTGACACCTTCTTGTCGACCCTCGGAGTCTCACGGGATTCGATCCTTGGTACCTTTGCCAAGGGAAACTTGCTGCTACGCTACATCTCAAACCTTCCACTTGGGGTAACCAATGAGGGGCGAGAAGCCATCAAGCAAAGTTTCTGGCGCCGTTGTCGGGGACTCCACTCTTCAAGATAGGGGAGTTGCACGCTATCTTTTATCTTTGCTTTTTAGTCTTGTTAGTTTACCTTTCAGTTTTTGCTTTAGTGTCCCTTACCAAAAATCACAAAAATAGTTATCTTGCTTGCTGCTGCTATGGGTTCCACCAAAAACGCTAAATGGGAGGAGTACGCCCCTTCTTCCATCACACCAATCACCACTGTCGGGATCTACAAAAGTAATAAACCTTGTGAATATGTTAGTTTTAATGGAGAGTTATGCCCATGGCATGGTCTCCCAGGAAAAAAGTATGAACCTCTGTTTAAAGTTGCTCCCACACTTCCCCAAACTTGGGAAGACGTTCAAACTCTTATAAGAGAGCAATTCAAACAAAAAAGATGACACTACAATTCTGCTCAATAATGATAAAATTGATTTTGATAATTGTAGTCTCTTAGAAGTTGTCACCTTTTTACAAAGAATGTCTAAAGACCCCCACACTAGCACACTTAATCTTGCCTTCACAGAGCATATCACTAATGCTCTCATCAAAGCTAGGGAGGAGAAGCTTAGGGTAGAAGCCTCCATACCTAGAAAGCTAGAAGATGGTTGGGATCCTATGATGAAAATTAAGTTGAATAACTTCTCTTGCTATGCTTTATGTGATGTTGGAGCTAGTACCTCCGTTATGCCCAAAAGAATATATGATATGTTCAAATTGAAATCTTTTGATCCTTGTTCTTTTGGTGTTCGTCTTGTTGATTCTTCCGTAAAGAAACCTTTGGGGAAGATCGACAATGTTCTTATCGTTGTCAATGACAATTATGTTCCCGTTGATTTTACTATTATGGATATTGAATGTGAACCTTCATGTCCAATTTTTTGGGACGTCCTTTTCTTCGCACCGTTGGTGCTATCATTGACATGAAAGAGGGGAATATAAAATTCCAATTCCCTCTCAAGAAAGGAATGGAACACTTCCCTAGAAAGAAGATTAAGTTGCCTTTTGAGTCCGTTACACGGGCTAGCTATTCTCTTACTCTTGATAAAACTTGATCCTCTCTTTTTGCATCATGCCTAGCTTAAAGGCATAAAAGAAAGCGCTTTTGGGAGGCAGCCCACAACGAATTAGGTTTTATTTTGCTTTGTTGTGTCTTGATGTTTGTTACTACAGTAGCATCATCA
The DNA here is from genome assembly GCA_902687465.1 of Secale cereale. NCBI lineage: Eukaryota > Viridiplantae > Streptophyta > Magnoliopsida > Poales > Poaceae > Secale > Secale cereale. The sequence goes on along the minus strand of LR738714.1, from coordinate 571,980,612 downwards.
TTGTATCTTTTTTTTCAGCTTTGTGCCAAGTTTAGCCTCCGATTGCAAGAAAGTTCAAAAGTTGTGACGTGCAGTCCAGAAAACAGATTCTGTCCTTGGACAGAAAAATTCGTATAAAATCACCAGATCATCTTTTTGATCTGAATATTTTTGACAGCGTGCTCTATACAATTGGCTTTCGGGCGTCTGTTCTGAGTTTTTTGATTTGAGTTGCAGAAGTGCCCCGAAAAAATTATTTACTACCTGCTGGTCTGTTTTTCACAGATTCTGTCGTGTTTTGCCTTTTCTTCGTTTTGCAAACCTTGAGCTTGCTTTTTCTTTGCAAAAACCTTTTGGCAATCTTGAGAAACAGTAGCTCTTCAAGATTATCCTTATTTCCAGTAGGGAAAAGTTATTTTATTATGGGTACTAACCTCGCTAATCAGATTATGATGAGTTATGTATGAAGGGAGTTTTCAAGTGTGCGAGGGAAGATGATAAAAGAAGATTCAGGAGGGTCAAACGCTCAAGCTTGGGGATGCCCCCATGCACCCCCAAGAAATATTCAAGAAGACTCAAGAGTCTAAGCTTGGGGATGCCCCATGCATCCCCTTCTCCATCAACAATTATCAGTTCGTCTTTCGTTCCACTATAATTATCACTTCATGTGTTATGTGCTATGCTTGGAGCGTCTCGCTCTTAGTTTCCTTTTTAGTTTTCTTTAGCTTTGCTTGCTGTTCATAACAAGTTAGAACCCAGCTTTCTTTGTGTGTGAGAGAAACACGCTCCACTTCAACCTAGAACACAACATAGGATTTTCATGCTTATCTTTGTTGTGTGTGTTCTTTGTCTTTCCATAGCTGCTGTCATGTTTAGCTCTTAGTTTTCATGCTTTTCTTTTTAAAGAGATTTTGTTTAGTTGGTTGCTGAACTCTCTTGAGTTTTCATGTTTATCTTGTTAAGAGAGTTTGCCTGTTGCACTGAGTTGTGTGTCTTAACTTAAAGTAGGTAACTGAGGTTGCTATTTAATTTTAGTAGTAACTTGCAATAGTTTTGAGGTATTGCCATGAGTAATGTCTGAACTTTTGGTGTCAAGAGCTTTAGCCTATTAGTGATAGATGTCATATTTTGGGCAATCCGTGTTTATTTTCGAAAACCTACAAATAGTTGAGAACTTTAGCTACTAAATGGATCACTAATCTTTGGAGGGATCGAATATTAGAGTACACTCACGTACCATGAGCCGAGGATGCGCAAGGATAACCAAACCCCCATACACTCCTCCTCGGGGTACTTGTCTCTTTGTGAACCTCCTAATTAGATTGAGAGTTACCGATAATAAGTGCATGAGTTCTTCGGACTAATGTGAGTATTCGAAAGTTGACACTTCCACCTAGCCATATTTTTCTAGCCTCTTCGGTACCGTGCATTGCCCTTTCTCACCTCGAGAGTTGGCGCATACTTCGCCGGTGCATCCAAATCCTTGGCACGATACGCTCTGTCATCATAAGCCTCATTATATCCTTCCTCAAAGCAGCCACCATACCTACCTATCAAGGCATTTCCATAGCCTTTCCGAGATACATTGACATGCAACATCCATCTTCTCATGACTTGATCTTCATGTCATACATGCTTTTTCCTTGATCGATGAGCCGCATGCTAGTTGGGCCTTGCCCTAATCATTGCTACATGATGCGCTAGTATCATTGCATATCCTGCTACACTGGCAGAGGCATACATTTGCATACATCATGATAGTTTCATTTTCTTTATGTTGAGTACTTTTGTAAAGTGTGAAAGATCTTCTATACTTCTTGTAATAAATAGAGTGTTGCCCCTAAAGTGAGGAAAAGATCCCAAAGAGGACAAAATCAAAAGATCCCAAAGAGGAAAAATGAGAGTTAAATAGAAAGAGCCATTGAGGCCACAAAAAATTAAAAAAAATAGAAGAAAAAAGAAAAAAAAAAGAGAGAAGGGGGCACACTACTATTCCCTTTTGAGAGATCCACACTCGTACTCCATCTTATACCTTGTACTCCATAGAGATTATCATTCATGCATATAGCTATGTGGGGACCTTCACACTATAGAACTTGGCTTGTATATTTCAATGATGAGCCTCCTCAAAAGAGCTCTAGGTCTTCTTGAGCAAGCAAGTTGGATGCACCCCCACTAGTTCCATTGGAGAGCTTACCTTAGCTCATATGTGCATCCATTGCATGGCAATCCCTATTCCTCACATCATATCTATCATTTGGCTTTCTCTCGCCTATGATTGTCCTCATTGATGTGAGCCTTTCACACCTTTTTTGTCTTCCCCCTTCATCATTTTTCTCTCTTTGCCATCCTAAGTGTCGACTTTCTTGCTTACGCTCATCCATTGCATGAGTGCTCAAAATATCGAAAGGGAGTGGATCATTTTGACTTATACCTGGCTGACGGTTTGGGGATGAGTCAAGATAAGATTCCAAAGAAGACCAAGTGTGAAACTTTAGTAGATTAAGTTCTCAACAATACAAAAACTATATTTTACTCTCTCGTATATCCCTATCCCCTTTCTTGCACGCAAACACCATTTGGAGACATTCGAGTCACGGATAGCGAGAGCTCTTGCACCTTTATGTTCTTATGTTACTTGTTACAATGCTAATATAGACTCTTGCTTGCTATGACTTGAATTGAATTACATGCCTTGATTGCTTTACTTAAAAGTTCTTATATGGTTGATAGCATGTCACCACAGAAATTATGCTTGTTATCATTTACCTACTCGAGGACGAGCAGGAATTAAGCTTGGGGATGTTGATACATCCAAAACGTATCTATAATTTCTGCTTGCTCCATGCCTCTTTTGTGTGATATTGCTATGATATTTATGCACTTCCATACACTTTTGATCATATTTGGACTAACCTATTAACTCAGTGCACCACAGTGCCAGTTCCTGTTTTCTGTTGTTTTTCTATTTCAGTTTTCCCCCATATTAAAAGTGCCCAAAAAAATCCGGGAAAAATACAGGAAAAATCAGCGTATAGGAAGCTTCGAGAAAAACCAAAGCAGGGCCAGAGGGGAGCCAGGGGTGGCCCAGGCGGCCACCCGACGCGGCCCCACCCCTGGCCGTGCCAGGGGCGCGCCTGGGGCCCCCTCTCCGCCTCTGGTGACCCCCCTTCGCATATATATTCCTCGCGTCCCGAAACCCTCGAGGACGGAACCTTTTTTTACGATCTCGCCTCTGTTCCGCCGCCGCCGCGCTTCCAAGATCGGGAGCATCAGGAGAACTCTTCCCGGCACCCTGCCGGAGGGGAGAACCACCACCGGGAGCTTCTCCACCACCATGGATGCTTCCCGGATGAGTCGTGAGTAGTCCACCTTGGACCATGGGTCCATGACCAGTAGCTATGTGATGTTCTCCTCCCCTCTTTGTTCTTCATGGTTTAGACCTCGTGAGCTGCCCTACATGATCGAAGCACATATGTAATCTTTATGTTGTTGCTCTACTGAGTTTGCTGGGATCCGATGGATTATGAGATTATGTTCAGATTGTGTGTGAGTAATATATTTGATTTACCTCTTTTATATTTATGTTCTTGAGTAATTCTTGCATGTTCTCCGTTGCTGTTTATTGCTTTGGTCGAGTAGTAGGTAGTAACTCCAAGAGGGAACGTTATGCTTGATTGTGGGTTCATGCCCCTTGATGACTAGTTTGAGTGACAGAAACATGAGTCTAGGGGATGTGCTGTTGCCACAAGGGGGAAAACAACGGTGCTTGTACTTGCGGGTGCAAGGATTGTTTACTTTACGCAAAGTTCTTTTAATGCAGTTGTCTGTTGCTTTGAGTTTACACTTTGGGTGGGATTCGCAACTTAATACCAGCGAGATGTTCTGGATAGATATCTCAAGGTGGATGATTAGTAGTAGATGCAGATGGATTTCGGTCTACTTACCTTGGCGTACCGCCCATGCTTTTGAGCCTCTACCTTTCTTAACAGCATAGTTAGCATTGGTTTGCGCACATAATCCTGTCAATTGCCTAGCTGTAATTTGTTTACCTCGCTTTGCTGTTTTATCGTCTTTTGGGAGAGAGACATCACTAGTGAACATCATGGGACCCCGGTCCATATTACCACCACTGATCACACCCGCTATTTACTTCCTGTTCTTATTTCCTAGTTGCAGTCATACCTATCATTATTATCTCTTGTGTTTGATCCTTTGTAAACGACAAGGCCGGAGGGATTGACAACCTCTCTGTACTCGTTGGGAGCAAAGTTATTTGTATCTGTGTGCAGGTCCTGTCAACCGCTAAGTTTCTGACGCCGTTGACACCTTCTTGTTGACCCTCGGAGTCTCACGGGATTCGATCCTTGGTACCTTTGCCAAGGGAAACTTGCTGCTACGCTACATCTCAAACCTTCCACTTGGGGTAACCAACGAGGGGCGAGAAGCCATCACTCATCAGCACTCGAAGATTACCAGCATAGTTCACTCGACGATTTCTGAATCGATCAAGGCGACTGAAGTAAGGATGAAGGATCAGCCTGATTCCTAGGTTCAAGAAAATGCCTCCGTAGCATAAGAATCAGGTCGGGATCAACTTCAACTCTCTTTTCACTCGGACCTCAATCCATTCGGGGGCTACTGACGATACCATAGACCTAGGGTAGGTTCATAGGCCTGACCTAGACACCCTACCCAAGGTCACTACCCTAGATTCAAGGACATTCAAAGGCTGACAAAAGATACCGACTGAAGTAACCGAAGGGTGCAATCCACTCGACCCAGTACCTCACTCGGATATCCCAATTCCATTCGACCAGGATGAAGTCACTCAACATGACAAGAAACCACTCGGAGTATAGAAGATCTAAGGTCACTCAAGATGACAACGGTCGGGCATTCACTCCATAGTCTTAAAGGCCATTTATAACTCTTTATTACAGGCGTTATCAGTAACATCATGTCTTTATGTACATTGAACCTTCTATAACATGGGATGGCCGGGGTCCTGGTGCACTCTATATAAGCCACCCCCTCCTCCGGTACAAGGGTTCGCACCACTGTAACACACACACACACACACACACACACACACACACACACACACATTCTAGTCGACAGCCTCCGGGCACCGAGATGTAGGGTTTTTACCTCCTCCGAGAGGGGCATGAACTCGTAAAACTCGTGTGTACAATCTCGTCGTAGGTAGGACATTGCCTCCTCCTACATACCCCCTACTCTTACTGTCAGGCTCAGTACCACGACACTACTCTCAGTTGAAAGAATTAATAGTGAGATCCTCACAATTGGCATCAGAGTCGTTTGATTCCCCACGAAAAATCCACCCAAATATTTTCCCAATCAATTCTATAGACTCACGACGGTGCGCGGAGCTCCTGGCGACTCTCTCGCTGGAGGGTCGAGCGACGTGTGAGGTGCTCAGGGTCCAGCTAGCCCGCAATGTTGACCGGTATTTCGCTGAGTCCAAGGCGAGGCTACAAAAGGGCGTGGAGGCGGCATTCAGCGACCTCCACACCAAGGTGGACTGGGCTATCGGTGACCTCTTCTAGAAGGTGCAAGGCGACGACGATCGTAGGTGCGCCCCTGCAGCGGCGGCCTCTATTGTGACACATCCACGCGTCATCGCCGACCCAGCCCCGATCCCCGCATTGGACGACTCGCTCAAGTCCACCGCGAGGGCTTCCTCAATAGCAAAGTTCTCACCATCAGCGAGCAACGCGAGTTGGGTCCCGACCTCAATGCCTGCAGCGACGACCACACCCATCCCAATAGTGGTGACATTGGTCTCTACATCAACCCAGTGCTCAACATTACCCCTGCATAAGTTGACATCACCCGTGATACCATGGCCATTAGCCATGCCACGAAGATGCCCACCATCCGCACGACTAATTGCTAGGGTTTCAACACGAGCAGCACTATAGTTCTAGAGGTGTCAGTGGCTTTGGATGGTGTGGCACATACTGCTCCAATTGCTACATGTCCTCGAGCAAGTCCACGATGCTGCCTGCTACATGCTCGACCAATTTCTTGAGCAACGATTTGGACACTTCATCCCGTGCATCCTCGACCACACTAGGGACTGCAACAAGACTATTGCCAACAACAACACCATCGTTCAATCTGGAGCTCACGGTGCAAGATCCAGTGTCGCCATTGACATTCTTCGGTGTCTCCATGCATGAGAACACCCTCGACACTGACAGTGCTAACGATATGGAGGCCATGTCCTTGACCATTTCAACACCGATAGAGAGTCTAACATCCCAAACATTGTGGTTGTTTGTTGACCGCGGACTTCACATGTTGCTGCCTACCAAGTGCTTGACTATCGGTACCTACTCGCTCCTGCTCTTACTCCCTCCTGTTGAAATGAACACCATTGATACCACAATGACTGAGCAACAATATGTCTACGAGCATATTAGATTCTTTGTTCGGAAGGTGACTGAAATTGTTGTCACATTAGTTTGTTTTCCGCCATTTCCATGGGATGAGAAGCAAATATGGCTACCCACTTTCTCTCTTAATGTGTTGACATTTAATTTACAAGTGTATGAGCAACAGAATAAGTGCAGATTACTGGACAAGAGTGGATCTCCCATGTTTGAGAAGAGCAACAATAGCAAGGATATAATTCATGTTCATGCAGCAATTGATGCCCACACACAATCGTCGAGAGCTTATATCTAGAGCAAATTGCTACAACTCCCGAGCATATTGTTGCCGAGAAGGTCTTGATGCACGAGCTACTATGTACCTTGTCACTGCTTGCTTACTTGTAACTGAAACCACCATGGCCATTCGTGCAACTAACAGATGGAGTTCCTGCAGCTGTGGAAATTCCATGGTTGCTGAAATCACAAGTGTGGTAGTATGAATTTCATTGGATACCAATTAAAATGCTTAATTCACTGCCATTCCCTTGGTTTGGCGAGGTTGGCGCATTTTCTCGTTCGTCTAAAATCACCGAATTAGGCATCCCTATGGTCGATATATGGAAAATATTGCAAGGTGTTCCTCCTCGACTATGCTTCCATTGTATGCTTCTGGAGGTCGAGAAATCGCATAAGTACTTCTTTTTACCAGTGGATCTGAAGCGATGGCCTTGTTTTGTGTTCCATCCAGATGAGTGCACATTAAGGCTTCCATGGTTACCAACTAAAGCTACTGTAAAATAGAAGGATTCCTTGCTGCTCAACCATGTTCTCTCTTGGAGGTCCTACATATCAGCTTTCACCGTCTCACCAAATAGGCATGATATGGTGTGCTGCAACAAGGCAGTGGGCTTCAACTATATTATTGTTTCTATTTGTGAAATAGAATGCAGATGCAAGCTCCAATTAGTTATCGTTCCTCGCATTTGTTAGTTACTCAAAATGGCATCTCCTAGCGGCAGTGGCGGCGCCAGAAATTTGCTCCTTGGTATTCTTTTTGGGTGGTACTAGGCGCCGACGCGCCGGCCCAAACACTCGGCCGGTCGCGCAACCCGGTCATTGGATGAAGCTACTTAGATCCGTACGTTTAGCTCCTCCTTTTCTTCCTCGCACGATGGTCTCCATCTTCTTCCCGCACGGCTCGGTCAACGGGAACAAAAAATATCCTCTTCTGCCCCGATTCAAACTTCACCACCCTCCCTACCCACGTGCCTGCAGCTTCGGCAAGGCACGGTGGCACCCCCTTCCCCCCGATGACTCCTTCACTCGCCACAACATCTGCTTCGCACCCTAGGCCTAACGGCATCACCGGTAGTCGCCATCGCATCATCGGGGGATATACTCTGAGACTGGTGTCTCAGCCATGACGTAACCTTGCCCCGACACTGGTTGCAGCTCGCCGACACTCGCCGGTCCCCAGTTGTAGCTCGCCGGCCATCGTTTGTAGCTCGCCGGTCATCGGTTGTAGCACTGGCCCATGCCGGTTCCAGCACGTCGTGACGGCGGTCTCCACGCATCGCGACACTGGTCGTAGCAATTTGGGAAGCTGGTTCCAACATGTTGACATGCGCTTGAGATGTGTCGGTATTTCCCCAAAGAGGAACGGATGATGCAGCACAACGACGGGAAGTATTCCCCTCAGTTATGAAACCAAGGTTATCGAACCAGCAGGAGAACCACGTAACACTATGTAAACGGTACCTGCACACAAATAACAAATACTTGCAACCCGGGGCGTTAAAGGAGTTGTCAATCCCTTTCGGGTAACGGTGCCAGAAATTGACGTGTTGATGAGATAAAATTGTAGTAGATTGAAAGATGCAAATAAAAGCAAATAAAACACAGCAAGATATTTTTGTGTTTTTGATGATATATATCTGAAAATGAAAGTAGCAAATAAAGGAAAAAACAAATGGCAATGTAGATCGGAAAGTATATAATAGGAAAATAGACGCGGGGGCAGTAGATTTCACTAGTGGCTTCTCTCGAGAAAATAACATGCGGAGGGTAGACAAATTACTGTTGGGCAATTGATAGAAAAGCAAATAATTATGATGATATCCAAGACAATGATCATGTATATAGGCATCACGTCCAAAATTAGTAGACCGACTCTTGCCATCATCTACTACTATTACTCCACACATCGACCGCTATCCAGCATGCATCTAGTGTATTAAGTTCACGAAAAAATGGAGTAATGCAATAAGAACAATGACATGATGTAGACAATATATATTCATGAAGAAATAGACCCCATCTTTTTGTCCTTAATAGCAACGATACATGTGTGCTTGGCTACCCCTTCTGTCACTATGAAAGGACACTGCAAGATCAAACTCATCACAAAGCACCTCTTCCCATTGTAAGATAAATAGATCAAGTTGGCCAAACAAAACCCAAATATCGGAGAAGAAATACGAGGCTATGATAATCAAGAAAGGATATTAAATCAAGGCAAATCTGATCATAAACTCACAATTTATCGGATCCCAACAAACACACCGCAAAATTCATTACATCAAATAGATCTCCAAGAGACCATTGTATTGAGATACAAAGAGAGAAGAAGCCATCTAGCTACTGCCTACGGATCCGTAGGTCTGTGGTAAACTACTCACGCATCATCGAAGAGGCACCAATGAGGATGATGACCCCCCCCCCGTGATCGTGTTCCCCTCCGGCGGAGTGCTGGAAAAGGGCTCTAGATTGGATCTCCTGACTCTAGAACTTGCGGTGGCTGGAATAAAATTTCGTCGACTCTCCTAGGGTTTGGGGGGTATGAGAGTATTTATAGAGCGAAGAGGCGGTGGAGGAGGCCACCCATGTGGGTACAACCCACCTGGGCATGCCAGGGGCCCAGGCGCGCCCTGGTGGGTTGTGCTCCCCTTGGAGCTCCCCTCTTGTACTTCTTCAGCCCATCTTGTGTCTTATGTCCCCAAAAAAATCTCCAATTTTTTTTGATGCATTTGGACTTCGTTTGGTATTGATTTTCTGCGATGTGAAAAACTAGCAAAAAATAGCAACTAGCATTGGGCACTATGTCAATAGGTTAGTCCCAAAAAATGATATAAAATGATTGTAAAACATCCAAGAATGATAATATTTCCACATGGAACAATAAAAAATTATAGATACGTTGGGGACGTATAAGCATCCTCAAGCTTAATTCCTACTCGTCCTTGAGTAGGTAAATGATAAAAACAGATTTTTTGATGTGGAATGCTGCCTATCATGTTCATTACATATTCTTTTTTCTTTATAGCATGGACATTTGGACTTTTATATGGTTCAAAGCAATAGTCTAGTTTTGACATGAAGATTTTAATAATCAAGCATACCAACAAATAACCATGTCTTTCAAAATATCAATACCGAAGCAAGTTGTCCTAGCTCAAGTACAATCATAGTGCCCCTTAGTTGGTGCTTTATAAGAGAAGATGGAGACTCAAATAAAAATTGCATAAAGTAAATAGAAAGGCCCTTCGCAGAAGAAAGTAGGGATTTGTAGAGACGCCAGAGCTCAAAGCTTAAATCGAGAGATAAAAATAATTTTGGGAGATATACTTTTCCCGTCAACGAAAACGATTTAGAGTTTCCAATACTTTCCATGCTAGATTCATCATAGGCGGTTCCCAAACAGAAATTAAAGTGTATTTCTTTTTCCACCATTCTTTCAAAAATCCATGGCTAACCGTATCCACGTGTGCCCTCCATACCAACACTTTACAAAGAATTTATTATTTGATAACATAAAGTAAATTTACTTTTCATTTCGGGACTGGGCATCCCTAATACCTTTGTCATACTCTCATGCAATAACAAGTGAATAAACACTCATCTTGGGAATAACACATCTAGCATGGAAAAATATCGGCCATCCCTCACCGTCTCATGAATGGTATAGGCACACAAAACATTAGTTTATTTTAAAATTTAGAGATGGCACATACAAATTTGCTTAGAACGGCAAGGGAATACCACATATAAGTAGGTATGATGGACACATATGGCAAAACTGAGTTAAAGGATTTGGATGCACAAGTAGTATTTCTACTTAGTACAAGTGGAGGCTAGCAAATAGATTGAAAAGCGACCAACCAAGAAACGAAAAAAATCACATAATCGAGCATTGAGCATAACTAACACCGACACCACAAGTAGGACGTAATTTCATAGCATGACTATTGACTTTCGTGCTTGCATAGGGAATCATAAACCTTAACATCAATATTCTTACTAAAACATAATTACCCATTAACGTGTCTCACATATCACTATCATCATATCTCAAAACTATTACAAAGAATCAAGTTTATTTTGTCCAATGATCTTCGTGAAAGTTTTTATCATATCCCTCTTTAATATCTATCATATTAGGACTAGTTTATGTGTTGCTTTTGATAAGTTCAAACAAATATAAGTGAAGAACATGAGCACAATATTTTCTTCTCTAAAATTAATCTAAGTGAAGCATGCGAGACTTTCTTCAAAAATAGCAAAGCATACCGTGTTTAAAAATATATAAGTGAAGCACTAGAGCAATTCCATAGCTCTCAAAAAAATTAAGTGAAGCATAAAGAGCAATTCTAACAAGTTATAACATAATTTTGGCTCTCTCAAATAAGTGTGTCCAGCAAGGATAATTGTGACAAAATAGCAAACAAAACAAGCAAAGACTCATATCATACAAGACGCTTCAAGCAAAACTCATAATGTTTTTCCGCATTTTGTTTGTGCTATTAAGAAATGTTTCATGACATAAAAAATGTTCAGTTGTCTACAAATATGTTTTGTGACATTTTGAATAAATATTCACGAGGTATAGAAAATTGTTGATGCAATTATTATAAAACTCCATGTCAATTCTTTTTTTCTAACATTTAACAAATGTTTGCAGATTTTAATGAAAATGTTATGACACTATGGAAAAATGTTCGACGCGTGTTAAAAAAGATTCACCGTGTACTTATAAAAAATTAAACATGCATTAAAAAAATTCAATGCGTGTCTAAAAAATGGTCGAAAAAATGTTCAACGTGTGTTGGTAAAGTCAACAGATATTTTAAAATTGGAAGGAAAATTTAAAATTAAACAAAAAGAGGAAAAACAAATATGAAAAAAAAATAAACCCCAAAAAGATAAATATGGTAACAATAGAGAAAACACCCCCCCCCCCCACACACACACATACATAGAACCTTCCCAAAACCGGTCAAAACCAAACTAAGGTTTCGCGAACCGGTCCTGAGAAGCTTTCCAAACCCACCTGGTACCATTTGTTGGGTTGGCGCCCTTTTAATCTGTAGGTGAGCACGATTTTAATCTCATAGTAAGCAATGTATAGCATCACCGACCA
>LR738714.1:571949108-571968763 GCA_902687465.1 Secale cereale | reverse complement strand
AAAACCCCCCCCCCCCCCACACACACACATACATAGAACCTTCCCAAAACCGGTCAAAACCAAACTAAGGTTTCGCGAACCGGTCCTGAGAAGCTTTCCAAACCCACCTGGTACCATTTGTTGGGTTGGCGCCCTTTTAATCTGTAGGTGAGCACGATTTTAATCTCATAGTAAGCAATGTATAGCATCACCGACCAGACGGAAGGTCAATCCACCTTCGAATGGGCCAGAATAAGACGGGTAAGTCAGGCAGCCAGTTATCTTTGCCGGTTTCTCTTATCATTATTCATTCTCCACAGTGAGTTTAATGGATCAAAAAGTCTGGCGCAAAGTGATTTTTCTTCTTTCTTTTTAGACTGGGAAACTTGAACTTCATATAGTCCAGATATTGAATGGACATATTACAAGGAGAATTCAACCAAGAGTTGCAAAGCTCCAGATCTCTCCAGTGTACACGCTACAAACACGTCCATAAAACGCCAAAAAGTTCAAACGAGTGCACCATACTCTCACACCCCCTACGTCCTCCCAACCACACGATTTTTTTCTTCTTCCCGTCGAAAATCGCTAAAAAACCAAGGATTTTCCTGCTCGCCTTCTTCTTCTTCCAGCCCAAGCAAGCGAGCAAAACCCCAGAGAAAAAGCCCAGCACCAGGGAGCCTGGCCGCATCGATCGAATCGAGCTATACCACGCACGCACGCCGCCACGTCTGCCTTGTGCGGTTCTGCCCCCTCCTCCAATCCAACCCACCGCAGGCAAAAGCAAACCCCAGCCAGAGCCGACGGCAAGCTGGACACCTACGCCATGGAGCGGGTGGCGCTGCTCCGCACCTCCGGCCGCCGCCTCCTCCAGCGCTGCGGCAGGCCCCGGCCCCTCGTGCCCGCCGCCTCCTCCTCCGCGCCGCGTCGCCGGTTGACCTCCTCGTCGTCGTCCTCGTCTTCCTCCTCCTCCTCCTCGTCGCGCGGCGGCTCGTCGCGCCTCCTGGCCGCGGCCGCGCCGCTGCACCTGCACGCCGCGGGGCGGTACTGGCCGCTCACCGCGCCCGGCCTCGCGAGGCGCCTCTCCGTCCCCGCCGTCTCCACCTCGCCCTCCCCTGTGCCCAGTGGTGAGCCTTTGCCCCCTCCCCTGTACTCTGCTTATGAACTGTTTTACCTGCAGTTTCCATGTCTCTAGTAGCGTCTAGGTGCATAGTCCGTTGGTAATAATGTTCTAAGGTTGCATTGCGTTGAGTCCCGGATCTCTGCATCTGTACGCTGCTCTGCTCGTTAATTTGTCATGGGATAGCTGGAGATGTACTGGTTGCTATTCGGGGCAATCTCTGTGGGGACTATGCTAAGTCGTGCTTTGAGAATGAATGTGCAGAGTACATGACCTGCTTTTTTTTTTCATTATTCCGTAAGCAGACACGGATGATGTCCATGAGTATGCAGCAAAGCTAGGCTTCGAAAAGGTGTCTGAACAAGTCATAGACGAGTGCAAATCAGCTGCTGTTCTCTACAAGCACAAGAAGACAGGAGCAGAAGTGATGTCCGTGGCAAACGATGATGAGAATAAAGTGTTTGGCATTGTATTCCGTACCCCTCCGTAAGTGCATCTAGTCCTTCCTCGTGGTATCGTTGATGTTACATTATTGTGCAAAAAGCGAAGCAGGGAAACTTATTCACAGACAGGAAAGATGTAAAGAACACATCATTGCATGCAAGTGTTATGGGGTTTCTGAATAAGTTTCCTTTATTACCAGGAAAAATTCGACTGGCATACCTCACATTCTTGAGCATAGCGTTCTCTGTGGATCAAGAAAGTACCCTTTGAAAGAGCCATTTGTTGAGCTCTTAAAGGGTAGCCTGCATACTTTCCTGAATGCGTTCACCTATCCGGACCGGACGTGTTATCCAGTTGCATCAACAAACACCAAGGTGACACCTATTATATTAGTCACTGATTTGCTTCAGTCATTTATTCAGCACCACCTTTTGTAGCATTATCATCATTTCTGTTGTTGTTGTTGTTGTTGCTTTGCAGGACTTCTATAACTTGGTTGATGTATACCTTGATGCTGTGTTTTTCCCTAAGTGTGTCGAGGACTTCCAAACATTTCAACAGGAAGGTTGGCATTATGAGCTTAACAACCCCGAAGAAGAGATATCCTACAAAGGTTTGATTACTCGGGCTATTTTAATGAAGCAAATACATTTGTATGTGAGCTAGGTTTGCTCATTCCTCAAAAAGTACCTGAATGCAATCCTTTAATATGCTACTGTAGGTGTTGTCTTCAACGAGATGAAAGGAGTCTACTCTCAACCTGATAACATAATGGGGCGTGTGTCTCAACAGGTTAGCGATTTGTTCGGTTCTGTTTTTCAGTCTGATACTTTTAGTTCAGTAGGAGTCTAGGAGAGTTTACTTATGTGTTACTTTTATCATCCTTTGGAAGACGCTGCACTAGAATCACCTTGTTGGTTATTCTGATGTGCTCAGAATCTTTTGAACACATTTATTCCTATGATTGTTTCACCCTATAGATGATCGGATTTTGGTCGATCTCTGTATAGTTTTATCAGTTAGGACTAAATTCAGGCTTGCTACTTGACAAACTGCACACCTTTAATATGAGGAGCTGCTTATCTAAGAAGTAAGAATTGACATGGAGCGGTTCCAGACTGTTGCATTTCCACCTGCATTCATTTTGAACTGTCTCTAGTCTATAATGCTTTAGTTGATGCTTCCTTGTTTATTAGCTTGTGCTAATAGTCCCAGTGGTGAGTACCCCTTGGCGCTGTTCTCATCAGACTCCAGTTCTTTTGCCAGTTTCTCTTATCATTATTTTAGATGCCAGTTGCTACAAGAGTACCTAACATATTTGAGCTTTCTACAGGCACTTTCTCCTGATAACACGTATGGTGTGGATAGTGGTGGGGACCCAAATGAAATCCCAAAGCTTACTTTCGAAGAATTCAAGGTTTCCTCACTTTCAATTTTCTGCTTTCATGAAATGACACTTAATTTGTCCTTTGCTCTTATATGCAAACACTTTCAAAATTATGTGACGTCTTTTGCAATTTTAGATGTTGGTTATCATGATATGATACTTAATTTGTCATTTTGCTCCTCTATAAAACTATAAGTTTCATTGATTTTTTATTGGAAAGTAAAAGAGGAATTGCTTCTAGGACTATTGATTCCATTTTTCTATATTAGTACACCAATAAGCTAGCATTGGTTACTTATTTTCTTCAAATTTTGAATCCCAACCTTTTGGTGTCATATGTTCAGGAGTTCCACAGTAAGTTTTATCATCCGAGCAATGCTAGGATCTGGTTCTACGGTGATGATGACACAAAAGAGCGACTACGAATTCTAAGTGGTAACGTTTCCATATACTAGTTAGTCACAGGGTTGTTTTTTGAGCCTTTGGTTGTATTTTCTTTTTCTTTCTTCGACGACATTTTTTTTCCTCTTATCTTTCCTCTCTTCTGTAGAATACCTTGACCTGTTTGAAGCCAGCCCTGCTCGTAATGAATCAAAGGTTTTCCCTCAGAGACTTTTCAAAGAGCCAGTGAGGATTGCAGAGAAGTATCCTGCTGGCCAGGAAGGTGATTTGAAAAAGAAATATATGGTCTGCACTAACTGGCTCTTGTCAGAGGAGCCACTGGACGTAGAAACTGAGCTTGCACTTGGTTTCCTGGATCACCTGTTGCTGGGCACTCCCGCTTCACCACTTAGAAGAATTCTTCTTGAAAGTGGTTTAGGAGAGGCTATTGTGGGAGGTGGTATTGAGGATGAGCTTCTTCAACCACAATTCAGTATAGGCTTGAAAGGTGTATCCGAGGATAACATTGAGAAAGTTGAAGAACTGGTTATGCAAATTTTGAAGAATTTGGCAGAGGAGGGATTTGCACCAGAAGCAGTGGAAGCATCCATGAACACGATCGAATTCTCTCTCAGGGAGAATAACACGGGATCATTTCCTCGAGGGCTGTCACTAATGCTTCGTTCGATGGTATGCGATTCGTGATATGTAAAAAAGAAACAGACAAATATGTTTGGGCATATTAATATTTTCTTCAACTTCACAAATTGCAGGGAAAATGGATATATGATATGGACCCTTTCGAGCCTCTGAAATATGAACAGCCGTTGCAGCAACTCAAAGCACGCATTGCAGAGAAGGGATCCAAAGCAGTATTCTCCCCGCTCATCGAAAAATATATTTTGAACAATGTGCATCGTGTCACAGTTGAAATGCAGGTCTATAAAGAACCTTCCACCTACTAGTTCTATATGAAATGAGGTTTTTATTGCTACATCTTAAAATTCAATACTTTGTTGTGCAGCCTGATCCAGAGAAAGCTTCACGTGATGAAGCTGCTGAGAAAGAAATTTTAAAACAAGTAAAATCTAGCATGACTCAGGAGGATCTTGCAGAGTTGGCACGTGCTACAAAGGAGCTGAAGGACAAACAAGAGACTCCAGATCCTCCAGAAGCTCTCAAAGCTGTTCCTAGCCTGTCGCTACAAGATATCCCTAAAAAGCCTATTCATGTACCAATAGAGGTAATTCTTTGACTTATAATATCTTTACATCAGCTGAAAGTACTATGCTAGGTTGGCTAAAAACTCCCGGTCAAGTTGAGCTATAGTAAATATGAATTCTACTTCAATATGTAGTCGGACCGTGTCAGTTCTATCCCGATTGGGAAAAAACCCAGAGGCATGCTCACATAGGTCAAAGTTCAGTTAAAACTTTCTGGCTCTGCATTACTTATCAAGGTGCTTTGTTTTTTAGCTACTTATTTGGGTGCTGTGATGTTTCCCCCTCAAATAATCTAGCATTTGCAAGAGTTAAGATTGCTGGTCAGAACTTGATTGCACTGTAATATATGTAACTACTAATAGTGTCTGATAGAGTTGATATGTGATGACATGGTGATGTGGTCTGTCAGCCTCCTCCCTCCTCTCCCAAACCTTGCTTACATGGTGACTGTGTTGATACAAAGTGTCCTTTGTTCAGCGTAGGACTTTCATGAAAATTGGTGAGAAGCTACATGTTCTGCTATTTGTAGGCCAAAGTACAAAGTTATCAATTAAGATTCTATATCTTTTAGGGTTATATTCAATTTCTATATCCTAGAATTGAATCTGGAGTTCAGCAGAATTAGGCATTAGTACATAGAGAAGTTCCTTTCAAAAAGTACAGAGGATGGTTTGACAATGTTGGATGCATGAACCATTTATTAGGTGGTAGCTTTACCATTTCTTTTTCCTGAGGAGGCCTGTTTTTGCCATCTCTTTACTTCATTGTTTTATCAGTTGAGATAGTATAATCTTCATTTCTGGAATTTCGTATTTAGGTGGGGGAGATAAACGGTGTCAAGGTCTTGCAACATGATCTCTTCACCAATGATGTAGTCTACTCCGAAGTTGTATTTGATATGGGTTCTATGAAGAAAGAACATCTACAACTGTTGCCTTTGTTCTGGTGAGATCCCCGAAGCCGATCAATACGTTGTTTCTTTTTACTATGAAATGCTGAACATATTTTGCTTTTCTCTGTGCTTTCATATACTATGTGGTATTTCAACTAATTGGATGTTCATTCTAGCCAATCCTTACTGGAGATGGGCACAAAAGACATGGACTTCGTGCAGCTTAATCAGTTAATTGGAAGAAAAACTGGAGGCATATCAGTTTACCCATTAACATCTTCAATAAAGGGAACAGATGATCCTCTTACTCGTATTGTCGTTCGGGGAAAGGCAATGTCAACGCGAGTAGAGGATTTGTTTCACCTGGTATGTTTATGATCTTTGTCTGTGTGGATCATACTACCAAAGGCAATGACAGGGTGGAAAGACATGCTTAATCTGTTTAATACTCATCCCAGTTACTGATCTTACATCTGCATCATGAAAATAAATTCTTGTTCTGTTCTTGCAGATGAACTGTCTTCTTCAAGATGTTCAGTTCACAGAACAACAGAGGTTCAAGCAGTTTGTTTCCCAAAGTAAAGCAAGAATGGAGGTATAAAACTAGTATATTTGTGATTCAGATTAAGCAAGAATGGAGTACACATGCATGCAATTTTGTTGTCTAATGATTTCTCTAACACAGAATCGATTGAGAGGTAGTGGCCACGGTATAGCAGCTGCCAGAATGGATGCTAAGTTAAATGCAGCTGGATGGATTTCAGAACAAATGGGTGGTGTTAGGTAAGATTCTTTATGTTATATACACTCCATTTGCAGATTGTCAAGTTAGCTGGTTATTGAAATGATTATGGCCTTGTGAGCATACTTACATGACTACATGTAGTGTACCATAGCTTGCGTTTTTGATACGCAGTCTTGGTTGCTTACCTAATATGCTTCATTTTGTTCTTAGTAGGCCACTATTAGCTATTATTTTGATCCACAGAACATTTTGTTTTAGATTCACATGTTGATGTATTTGTTTCTGTTGCCAGTTATCTTGAGTATCTACGAGACCTGGAGACAAAGATTGATCAAGATTGGGACAGAATATCTGCATCACTCGAGGAAATGAGGAAGTCTCTGTTTTCTAAGGAAGGTTGCTTGATAAACATAACAAGCGACTCGAAAAATCTTGAAAAATCTGGTAAACATATTGCCAAATTTCTTGATGCACTGCCAAGTGCCCCATCCCTGGGAAGTGATCCATGGCTCTCTCGACTGCCTTCGGTTAATGAAGCCATTGTTATCCCGACACAGGTAAGGCTAATTTGTGTGGTTCTCTGACATTAGCTTTGAGCAGTTAATGGAAGATGATTATTCCCTCTCTGACAATCGAATGATGCTCAATTTATCTGTTGCCTGAAGGTTAATTATGTTGGAAAAGCTGGAAACCTATACCAGAGTGGATACCAGCTTAATGGAAGTGCCTATGTCATATCCAAGCACATAAGCAACACATGGTTATGGGACCGTGTACGAGTTAGTGGTGGCGCATATGGAGGGTTTTGTGATTTTGACACTCATTCAGGTACTTTGATCTTATGCCTGTGCTTGCCCTCGTATTTTTCCTTCTTTGGTACGTAGCTGGTGAGATTAGAGAATCTACCGGCCCCACTTACATTCATGTCAATAGTTAAGTACCTTACATCACTGTCTGCTGGTTCTACATTATCGTAAATATTTTGTCTCCGTTTGGCTTTTGCAGGGGTCTTTTCCTATTTGTCATACCGTGATCCGAACTTGCTGAAAACACTAGAGGTCTATGATGGGACTGCAAAGTTCCTCAGAGAACTAGAGGTGGATGATGATGCTCTCACAAAAGCTATTATTGGCACCATAGGGGATGTTGATTCGTACCAGCTACCAGATGCTAAAGGTTACAGCAGGTACATAATCATCCTCTCTATTCACATAGTGCAAAATAACCAGACCCTATACGATGATGTGCACTGAACTGCCGATGTGGGCTTATGAAAACCAGTGGCTTATTGCTGGTCCATATTGCTTGAAATTGTGCCCACCGAGATTCTTTTATAAGAATATATCCCTGTTAATATGCAACCTAGAACATTTGTTATGTCATTATGTGTGTCCTTACGGATTGATTTTTCTCTGTTGGAGATAACCCACCTTTTACGGATTGATTGTTTTTTGTTGGAGATAACCCACCTTTTACGTATTGATTGTTCTTTGTTGGAGATAACCCACCTTTCTAGTATATATTGCAACCAAGTTAAGTCTTGACTTGGAGTATGGTTGAAAACACATACTCCCCTCCGTATCAAAATATAAGACCTTTGACACTATGACAGTGTCAAAAAACACCTTATATTTTGACACGGCGGGAATACATCAAGAAGAAGAAGAAAAAAATGCTCTTATGCGTATACATAGAGTACTAAAATGGATTTTGCTGTTTTCAGTCTGATGCGGTATTTGTTGGGCATTACTGAGGAGGAACGCCAGCAAAGGCGTGAAGAGATACTCGCAACGAGGTAGATACTTCTATGGTCTAAACTGCACATTCCTTGAGTACACCAGGTATATGTTTTCATGCAAAAATCTCTGATCACGTTGTTTCTCGTGTGGCAGCGTGAAGGATTTCAAGGAGTTTGCTGATGCCGTCGAAACGATCAATGACAATGGGGTTGTGGTGGCTGTAGCATCGCCTGACGACGTCGAAGCAGCAAACAAAGAGAAGTCGTTGTTTTCAGACGTCAAAAAGTGCCTGTGAGGCCTCTCCGTTCCCACCCCGGCAGGGTTTCAGTCTGGACCTGCGCCCGAGCAGAAGGGGTTCTTCAGCGTTTTGCTTCACCGATGAAGGTCTGGCGCTGTAACATGAGTTCGCGTGGCGAGAGCACTGATCACCTTGACGATTGTACACCAAGCCTGGTTGCGATTGTCTGTTTTTTCACGCCCATTTTTAGGGGAAATAATTAGTTCAGGGTGTTGAGCGAAGCACAATAGTTAAACAGAGTTCCATTGCTGCCTTTCCCCCTCTGCAATCAGTGCTCAAACAAGCCGGTTGTACGCCGAGTTGCTGGTAGGCCTTCATGAGCTGATGAGAACCTGCTCAAATTTTAGCTGAATATTTTGTAATTGGCTACACGAAAGATATAAATGTTTTCGCAACTGGCTTGATCAGGGCCCTTTCTGGAACATAAATCGTCGGGCAGCGCTAGGGACGATCAGACTTAACCATCCTTATCAGACCACCTTGACTGTAAAAAAAAAGATTAGAAGCATCACAGTCGTTGGATGAGTACGGTGGCCCCCATGCACATCTCGTGGCCGATTGGCGTTGCTATTAACCCCCGGCCGATTTAACATCTCCTGAATTCTGCAAGAATTGAGCTGTAAAAATCCCTGCCTCCGAAGACAGCCATTAAGACAATAAACGTACAGCGTCTGACCATTTATTTTTTCTGCACTGTAAAACTCCACGCAGCTATGGTTTACTACCGCCAATGAGTAGTGCTAATTACTTTTCTCCCAGTTACATGAATATGAGGAAACCAGTTACATGTGTGGCAACAAGGCTCGAATTTGAGGAAGCCAATCTTGTTTGAGATGGGCAGGCGAGTGCTCCCTGTCGTCTCATTTCCTGCCGCCCTGCTGCTGAGCCTGGTGCTGCTGCCTGTGCAGCTGCGCGGACGCGATGGCCAGCATCGACCTCACCTTGGCGACCGCCGCGGCCTTCTCCGGCGGGCAGCTGGCCAGCGCCGCCCGCAGCGACCGCACGGCCGCGTCCGGCCGCCCGGCCCCGAGCGCCGCGCACGCCGCGCGGTACGCCTCGTCCGCGACCCGCGCGTCGTGGCAGGCGGCGGCGGGGGCAGGAGGCGCCCGCGCGGCGGACGACGCCTCCTCCCGCTCCTCCTCCTCTCCCTTGCCGCGCGGAGGCCGCGAGGAGGTAGAGGCGGGGTCGAGGAGGGCGCAGGCGCGGGAGTACTCGGTGGAGGCGATGGCGGCGTCGATCTGGGACATGAGGGACTCGGGGTTCGAAGGGAAGCTCCGGATCGCGTCGAACGGGCTCCAGCCCCGCCGCCCGCCGCCGGCGCTGCCCGACATGTCTGCAGCTGCGGTGCGGATTGGAATTGATGGGTAGTAGTAGTGACGACTGGCGAGGAGGAAGAGGGAAGAGGGGGAGGTAGGTAGCTCGAGTCAGTTGCGAAACAACTGAAATGCTGCGTAGTGGTGTCTCATGTGTGAGCCGAGGCTAAAAAAAGTACCCCTCTGTAATAAAGTAATACTCCGTTCGTTCCTTGATATAAGATGTATAGATTTTTGAGAAAAAATCCAGAATATAAGATGCATTACGTTGCATCACTCGTTTGGATATTTTTTAGAGATTTGATTACATTTCCTTATAACAGGCAAGCTCCCCTATTTACTCATGTCAATTAATCAAGTGTAATCTCATCCCAAACTTATGAAATTTTCCTTCCATGTGGGTTCTTTAATTTTTGCGTCGGAAATTATACATCCTATATTTAGGAATGGAGGGAGTACTATAATAATCCCTTCATCCCATAATAAAAGTAATCGTTTTTATATTATAGGACGGAGGGAAATCATTATATCCATGAACCACTATCGACCACTCGTGCTGTTGGAGCGAGCCGCCAACACATTGTTGTCGTCGTTCCCATATCAGAGCCGGCTTAGCCGCCTTATTGATGACAATTGAAAAATCTTAGACTAGATTAGTGTGCGAACACTTTTGTGACGGAGAAGGAAAACGAGTTTTGAGTTCTGATATGTCTAAAAACTAACAATCTTAAACTAGATTAGTGGGCGAACACTTTTGTTTAATGAAATATGCCAAAAAATATATTGAATGTGGTCATGTTTAATTAAAGATCACCTAATTTGCTCAAGTCCCATTTAAAATGTTCGCCGACAAGGTTGGACGCGACGAATATAGTGTCTGTTTTAGGGGTGCGTGTTGAAGATGCCGTAAGAACATCTATAGCCCTTCAAACCCACGTATGCTCGAGTGAACCACAAGGTCAAAAACTTGACAAAGACGAGCACATCAAATCGGCCTTAAACGCACGGGCTGACTGTCAACCCTCATATCCAGCGCGTCCACCACGTCGGACCCGACCCGCGTTGGCCCACCCGATCCTACATATATTCGTCCCCATCCGCTCCCCAGATCAAACCCTAGCCACTCCACTCCACTCCCCTCTGGTACCCAAGCTCCCGTCTGATGATCTCCAGCCTTCTCCGGCATGGCGGACAACGGATCCGACTCCTACACCTTCGGACTCGTCGACCCCGAGCTCATTCCACGCGGCCCCGAGGAGGAGATGACCATCCGGTTGCGTGTCGCCGCTCCCGGAAGGATGTCGCCCGACGGCAGCACTCAGTCTCCTTTCGTCGGGAATCTATTGTGTCCGCCCAAATGGCGCATGGATACGCCGCGAGGTGTGTCGCCGCTGCCTCACCGGAAGCGGCGCGGTCCGTCTAGCATCCAAAGGCGGTGGCGGACACGCAACCCCTTCATTGGTGCTCGAGGCGGAGGCGGACGCATGGGCGTCGTCCGACGCAAATATGGCGCGGCGTGCTCGCCGTGCAAGGGCAGCGGTGCGGGAGACGGCGGCAGCCCTCACGACGATGGATGTTGGCGAGGCAGGGTCGCATTCTCCAGCGTCACGTATGATGCACCAGTCCGGACGCCGTAACCACGTTGTGGTGGATGTCACCGGCTCGTCCTAGGATAGATCCATCGTCGATCTCACGCCCACCAGCATTGTCAAGGTTCCAGGCTCCGACAAGAAAGGATAGGACATGTAAACGACGGCACCATGAGTGCAATGAGCCGGTCCGTGTCTCATCTCCTACTCTACGTTGCCTGTGACGGGACAAACACTTTGTGTTGGAGATATGCCCTAGAGGCAATAATAAAAGTATTATTATTATATCTCCTTGTTCATGATAATTGTCTGTTATTCATGCTTGAACTGTATTGTACGGAAACAGCGATACATGTGTGAATACACAGATCATAATGAGTCCCTGGTAGGCCTCTAGTAGCCAACTCGTTGATCAACAGATGGTCACGATTTCCTGACCATGGACATGAGATGTCGGTGATAACGGGATCACATCATTAGGAGAATGATGTGATGGACAAGACCCCAACTTGAGCATAACACGAGATCGTATAGTTCGTAATGCATAAGCTTTTCGGTGTCAAGTATTTATTCCTTAGACCATGAGGTTGTACAACTCCCGGATACCGTAGGAGTGCTTTGGGTGTGCCAACCGTCACAACGTAACTGGGTGGCTATAAAGGTACGCATCGGGTATCTCCGAAAGTGTCTGTTGAGTTGGTACGAACCGAGACTGGGATGTTGTCACTCCTTATGACGGAGAGGTACCTCTGGGCCCACTCGGTAATACATCATCATAATGAGCTCAATGTGACTAAGTAGTTAGTCACGGGATGATGGATTACGGATCGAGTAAAGAGACTTGCCATAACGAGATTGAACAAGGTTTTAGGAATACCGACGATCAAATCTCGGGCAAGTACCGTACCGATGGACAAAGGGAATAACATACGGGATTGAGTGAATCCTTGACACGGTGGTTCATCCGATGAAGATCATCGAGGAACACGTGGGAACCAACATGGGTATCCAGATCCCGCTGTTGGTTATTGACCGGAGAGTGGTCTCGGTCATGTCTACGTGTCTCCCGAACCCGTAGGGTCTACACACTTAAGGTTCGGTAACGCTAGGGTCGTAGAGATTAATGCACGTGGAAACCCGAAAGTTGTTCGGAGTCCCGGATGAGATCCCGGACGTCACGAGGAGTTCCGGAATGGTCCGGAGGTAAAGATTGATACATGGGAAGTTCAGTTTCGGTCAACGGGTGATCTCCGGGGGTCACCGGGAGCGTCCCGGGACCACCGGAGGGGCCCCGGGGGTCCATCGGGTGGGGCCACCCCTCCCGGTGGGGCCCCTAGGCCGCAAGGGGATGGGTGCAGCCCTCTGGGCTGGCGCACCACAAGGGGGCCCCACCTCCCCATGCGCATAGGGATAAAACCCTAAGGGGAGGGGGGCCACCACTTGCCTTGGGGGAGGGGGACTCCTCCCTGGCCGCCGCCCCCCTTGCAGATTGGATCTGCAAGGGGCTGGCGCCCCCCCTGGCCCCCTATATATATGTGGGGGGGGGGAGAGGGCAGCCGCACCTCTTCCCTGGCGCCTCTCCCCCTCCCGTCACACCTCCCAACTCCTTTGCAGGGCAGCCCGGCGAAGCCCTGCTGCGATCTCCACTGCATCCGTCATCACGCCGTCGTGCTGCCGGATCTCTGACGACTTCTCCTCCCCCCCTTGCTGGATCAAGAAGGAGGTGACGTTGCTGCACCGTACGTATGTTGAACGCGGAGGTGCCGTCCGTTCGGCGCTAGATCATCGGTGACGAAGAACGTGAAGAGTACGACTACTTCATCCTTGCTTCGTTGAAAGCTTCCGCACGCAATCTTCATAACGGTATGTAGATGCACTCTTAGTTGCTCGTTGCTAGATGTCTCCATACTTGGATCTTGGTGAAGACGTAGAAATTTTTTGATTTATGCTACGTTCCCCAACAGTGGCATCTGAGCCTAGGTTTTATGCGTAGCATCTTGGCACGAGTAGAACACAAAGCAGTTGTGGGCGTATGATCTTGTTCAACTTTCTTACCGTTACTAGTCAATCTTGATTCGGCGGTATTGTGGGATGAAGCGGCCCGGACCGACCTTACACGTACGCTTACGTGAGACTGGTTCCACCGACAGACATGCACTAGATGCATAAGGTGGCTGGCGGGTGTCTGTCTCTCCTACTTTAGTCGGATCGGATTCGATGAAAAGGGTCCTTATGAAGGGTAAATAGAAGTTGACAAATCACGTTGTGGTTTTGGCGTAGGTAAGAAACGTTCTTGCTAGAAACCCTATAGAAGCCACGTAAAACTTGCAACAACAATTAGAGGACGTCTAACTTGTTTTTGCAGCATGTGTTTTGTGACGTGGTATGGCCAAGAACGAAGATGTGATGTATGAGATTGATCATGTTTTTGTAATAGGGAATCACGACTTGCATGTTGATGAACTTGACAACCGGCAGGAGCCATAGGAGTTGTCTTTATTATTGTATGACCTGCGTGTCACTGAATAACGCCATGTAATTACTTTACTTCGTTGCTAAACGTTAGCTATAGTAGTAGAACTAATAGTTGGCGTGACGACTTCCTCAAGACACGATGATGGAGATCATGATGATGAAGATCATGGTGTCGAGCCGGTGACAAGATAATCATGGTGCCCCGAAGATGGAGATCCAAGGAGCAAGATGATATTGGCCATATCATGTCACTATAATTGATTGCATGTGATGTTTATCATGTTTTTGCATCTTGTTTACTTAGAACGACGGTAGTAAATAAGATGATCTCTCACTAAAATTTCAAGTAATGTGTTTCCCCTAACTGTGCACCGTTGCTAAAGCTCGTTGTTCCGAAGCACCACGTGATGATCGGGTGTGATAGGTTCTAACGTTCACATACAACGGGTGTAAGACAGATTTACACACGCAATACACTTAGGGTTCACTTGACGAGCCTAGCATGTACAGACATGGCCTCGGAACACGGAAGACCGAAAGGTCGAACACGAGTCGTATAGAAGATACGATCAACATGAAGATGTTCACCGTTTTTGACTAGTCCGTCTCACGTGATGATCGGACACGGACTACTCGATTCGGATCGTGTATCACTTAAGATGACTTGAGAGATGTCATTCTGAGTGGGAGTTCATTAAAATTTGATTAAGATGAACTTAATTATCATGAACTTAGTCTAAATTCTTGACAATATCTCTTGTAGATCAAATGGCCCACGCTCCAGTTTCCCTCAACTTCAACGCGTTCCTAGAGAAAACCAAGCTGAAAGACGATGGTAGCAACTATACGGATTGGGTCCGTAACCTGAGGATTATCCTCATAGCTGCCAAGAGAACTTATGTCCTAGAAGCACCGCTAGGTGATGCACCTGCTCCCGATGCTGACCAAGACGTTTTGAACGTCTGGCAGTCGCGTAGTGATGATTACTCCCTGGTTCAGTGCGGCATGCTTTACAGTTTAGAATCGGGGCTCCAAAAGCGTTTTGAGCACCACGGAGCATATGAGATGTTCGAAGAGCTGAAAGTGGTTTTCCAAGCTCATGCCCGAGTCGAGAGATATGATGTCTCCGACGCATTCTACAGCTGTAAGATGGAGGAGAACAGTTCTGTCAGTGAGCACATCCTCAAGATTTCAGGATTGCACAACCGCTTGTCTCAGCTGGGAATGAATCTCCCAGATGAAGCGGTCGTTGACAGAATCCTCCAGTCGCTCCCACCAAGCTTCAAGAGCTTTGTGCTGAACTTCAATATGCAGGGGATGGAGAAGTCCATTCCCGAGGTGTATTCGATGCTGAAATCAGCGGAGGTAGACATCAAAAAAGAACATCAAGTGTTGATGGTCAATAAAACCACTAAGTTCAAGAAAGGCAAGGGTAAGAAGAACTTCAAGAAGGACGGCAAGCAAGTTGCCGCGCCTGGCAAGCCTGTTGCTGGGAAGAAGCCAAAGTATGGACCCAAGCCTGAGACTGAGTGCTTTTATTGCAAGGGAACGGGTCACTGGAAGCGGAACTGCCCCAAATACTTAGCAGACAAGAAGGCCGGCAACGTCAAAGGTATATATGATATACATGTTATTGATGTGTACCTTACTAGCACTCGTATTAGCTCCTGGGTATTCGATACCGGTGCAGTTGCTCACATTTGTAACTCAAAACAGGAGCTGCGGAATAAACGGAGACTGGCGAAGGATGAGGTGACGATGCGCGTCGGGAATGGTTCCAAGGTCGATGTGATCGCCGTCGGCACGCTGCCTCTACATCTACCCTCGGGATTAGTTTTGAACCTGAATAATTGTTATTTAGTACTAGCTTTGAGCATGAACATTGTTTCTGGATCTCGTCTTATGCGAGATGGATATTCTTTCAAATCAGAGAATAATGGTTGTTCTATTTATTTGAGAGATATGTTTTATGGTCATGCCCCGCTGGTCAATGGTTTATTTTTGATGAATCTCGAACGTAGTGATACACATATTCATAGTGTAGATGCCAAAAGATGTAAAGTTGATAATGATAGTCCCACATACTTGTGGCATTGCCGCCTTGGTCATATTGGTGTCAAACGTATGAAGAAGCTCCATTCAGATGGACTTCTGGAGTCTCTTGATTATGAATCATTTGACACGTGCGAACCATGCCTCTTGGGCAAGATGACCAAGACTCCGTTCTCCGGAACAATGGATCGAGCAACCAACTTGTTGGAAATCATACATACTGATGTGTGCGGTCCAATGAGTGTTGAGGCTCGCGGAGGCTACCGTTATGTTCTCACCCTCACGGATGACTTGAGTAGATATGGGTATATCTATTTGATGAAACACAAGTCTGAGACTTTTGAAAAGTTCAAGGAATTTCAGAATGAGGTTGAGAATCAACGTGACAGAAAAATAAAGTTCTTGCGATCGGATCGTGGGGGTGAATATTTAAGTCATGAATTTGGCACACACCTTAGGAGCTGTGGAATTGTTTCACAATTGACACCGCCCGGAACACCTCAACGTAACGGTGTGTCCGAACGTCGAAATCGTACTCTGTTGGACATGGTGCGATCTATGATGTCCCTCACCGATTTACCGCTGTCTTTTTGGGGTTATGCTTTAGAGACTGCCGCATTCACTTTAAATAGGGCTCCGTCAAAATCCGTTGAGACGACTCCATATGAACTTTGGTTTGGCAAGAAACCGAAGCTGTCGTTTCTGAAAGTTTGGGGTTGCGATGCTTATGTCAAGAAACTTCAACCTGAAAAGCTCGAACCCAAATCGGAGAAATGCGTCTTCATAGGATACCCAAAGGAAACTATTGGGTACACCTTCTACCACAGATTCGAAGGCCAAGTCTTTGTTGCCAAGAATGGATACTTTCTGGAGAAAGAGTTTCTCTCGAAAGAAGTGAGTGGGAGGAAAGTAGAACTTGATGAGGTGATAGTCACCACTCCTGTACCGGAAAGTAGCGCAGCGCAGGAAACTGTTCCTGAGGTGCCTGCACCGACAAGGGAGGAAGATAATGATAATGATCATGAAGATACAGATCAAGTTACTACTGAACTTCGAAGGTCCACAAGGGTACGTTCCGCACCAGAGTGGTACGGCAACCCTATACTGGAAATCATGTTGTTAGACAACGGTGAACCTTCGAACTATGAAGAAGCGATGGCGGGCCCAGATTCCAATAAATGGCTTGGAGCCATGAAATCTGAGATTGAATCCATGTATGAAAACAAAGTATGGACTTTGGTGGACTTGCCTGATGATAGGCACGCCATAGAAAATAAATGGATATTTAAGAAGAAGACAGACGCGGATGGTAATGTGACCATCTATAAAGCTCGGCTTGTCGCTAAGGGTTATCGACAAGTTCAAGGGATTGACTACGACGAGACTTTCTCTCCGGTAGCGATGCTGAAGTCAGTCAGAATCATGTTAGCTATTACCGCATTCTATGATTATGAGATATGGCAAATGGACGTCAAAACAGCATTCCTTAATGGCTTCCTCAAGGAAGAGTTGTATATGATGCCACCGGAAGGTTTTGTCGATCCAGAGAACGCTAACAAGGTATGCAAGCTCCAGCGCTCGATTTACGGGCTGGTGCAAGCATCTCGGAGTTGGAATATTCGCTTTGATGAGGTGATCAAAGCGTTTGGCTTTATACAGACTTATGGAGAAGCCTGTATTTACAAGAAAGTGAGTGGGAGCTCTGTAGCATTTCTCATATTATATGTGGATGACATATTGCTGATGGGAAATGATATAGAATTCTTGGAAAATGTAAAGGCCTACTTGAATAAAAGTTTTTCAATGAAGGACCTTGGAGAAGCTGCTTACATATTAGGCATCAAAATCTATAGAGATAGACCGAGACGCCTCATTGGTCTTTCACAAAGTACATACCTTGACAAAATATTGAAGAAGTTCAATATGGATCAGTCAAAAAAAAGGATTCTTGCCTGTTTTGCAAGGTATGAGATTGAGTAAGACTCGGTCGCCGACCACGGCAGAAGATAGAGAAAAGATGAGTGTCATTCCCTATGCCTCAGCCATAGGTTCTATCATGTATGCCATGCTGTGTACCAGACCTGATGTGAACCTTGCCATAAGTTTGGTAGGGAGGTACCAAAGTGATCCCGGTACGGAACACTGGACAGCGGTCAAGAACATCCTGAAGTACCTGAAAAGGACTAAGGATATGTTTCTCGTTTATGGAGGTGACGAAGAGCTCGTCGTAAAGGGTTACGTCGATGCTAGCTTCGACACAGATCTGGATGACTCTAAGTCACAAACCGGATACGTGTATATTTTGAATGGAGGGGCAGTCAGCTGGTGCAGTTGCAAGCAAAGCGTGGTGGCAGCATCTACATGTGAAGCGGAGTACATAGCTGCTTCTGAAGCAGCGCAGGAAGGAGTCTGGATGAAGGAGTTCATCACCGACCTAGGAGTCATTCCAAGCGCGTCAAGCCCGATGACTCTCTTCTGTGACAACACTGGTGCTATTGCTATTACCAAGGAGCCCAGGTTTCACAAGAAGACCAAACACATCAAGCGCCGTTTCAACTCCATCCGGAATTATGTTCAGGATGGAGATATAGATATTTGTAAAGTGCATACGGATTTGAATGTAGCAGACCCGTTGACTAAACCTCTTTCACGAGCAAAACATGATCAACACCAGAACTCTATGGGTGTTCGATTCATCACAATGTAACTAGATTATTGACTCTAGTGCAAGTGGGAGACTGTTGGAGATATGCCCTAGAGGCAATAATAAAAGTATTATTATTATATCTCCTTGTTCATGATAATTGTCTGTTATTCATGCTTGAACTGTATTGTACGGAAACAGCGATACATGTGTGAATACACAGATCATAATGAGTCCCTGGTAGGCCTCTAGTAGCCAGCTCGTTGATCAACAGATGGTCACGGTTTCCTGACCATGGACATGAGATGTCGGTGATAACGGGATCACATCATTAGGAGAATGATGTGATGGACAAGACCCCAACTTGAGCATAACACGAGATCGTATAGTTCGTAATGCATAAGCTTTTCGGTGTCAAGTATTTATTCCTTAGACCATGAGGTTGTACAACTCCCGGATACCGTAGGAGTGCTTTGGGTGTGCCAACCGTCACAACGTAACTGGGTGGCTATAAAGGTACGCATCGGGTATCTCCGAAAGTGTCTGTTGAGTTGGTACGAACCGAGACTAGGATGTTGTCACTCCGTATGACGGAGAGGTACCTCTGGGCCCACTCGGTAATACATCATCATAATGAGCTCAATGTGACTAAGTAGTTAGTCACGGGATGATGGATTATGGATCGAGTAAAGAGACTGGCCATAACGAGATTGAACAAGATTTTAGGAATACCGACGATCGAATCTCGGGCAAGTACCGTACCGATGGACAAAGGGAATAACATACGGGATTGAGTGAATCCTTGACACGGTGGTTCATCCGATGAAGATCATCGAGGAACACGTGGGAACCAACATGGGTATCCAGATCCCGCTGTTGGTTATTGACCGGAGAGTGGTCTCGGTCATGTCTACGTGTCTCCCGAACCCGTAGGGTCTACACACTTAAGGTTCGGTAACGCTAGGGTCGTAGAGATTAATGCACGTGGAAACCCGAAAGTTGTTCGGAGTCTCGGATGAGATCCCGGACGTCACGAGGAGTTCCGGAATGGTCCGGAGGTAAAGATTGATACATGGGAAGTTCAGTTTCGGTCAACGGGTGATCTCCGGGGGTCACCGGGAGGGGCCCCGGGGGTCCACCGGGTGGGGCCACCCCTCCCGGTGGGGCCCCTAGGCCGCAAGGGGATGGGTGCAGCCCTCTGGGCTGGCGCACCACAAGGGGGCCCCACCTCCCCATGCGCATAGGGATAAAACCCTAAGGGGAGGGGGGCCACCACTTGCCTTGGGGGAGGGGGACTCCTCCCTGGCCGCCGCCCCCCTTGCAGATTGGATCTGCAAGGGGCTGGCGCCCCCCTGGCCCCCTATATATATGTGG
>LR738714.1:571751521-571917530 GCA_902687465.1 Secale cereale | reverse complement strand
GGGGGGGGTGAATAGGCGATATTTATGAAAGTCTTCGAAACAGTCAATGTCTTCGAAGACAAGCAAGCAAATAACACCTACACAGTATGCAGCGGGAGATAAACTACACTACCCTAGCCATAGTCAAGTATACACAATAGATTAAGCACGAAGACAAATAGATGCTAGGTAGAACAAATCAGAATTGGAAGAAAGTGTGAGGCCAAATATGCGGTCAGAGTGAATGTCTTCACACAAGAAGATAATCAGAGTAGGCAAGCAATGGCTTCATGAAGCTGAACTATAAGTAAAGGGTGAAGTGATAGAACCAGTTGCTTGACGAAGACAAGGATTTGGTAGATCAGTTCCAGATGCTGTGAAAATTGTACGTCTGGTTAGGGAGGCTGAGATTGAACTCAGAAGACCGTGTCTTCACCTTATTCCCCTTGAGCTAAGGTCACTTAGTCGTCGCCCAATCACTCTGGTAAGTCTTCAAGGTAGACTTCCAAACCTTCACAGACTTCATTCACCGGCGATCCACAATGACTCTTGGATCCTCAGAATGCGACACCTAACTGACTGGAAGATCACATTCTTCAAGTGTAATAAGTCTTCAGATCACACGGACAGAAAGACTTCAATGATGCCAAAAACTCTTTAGGCTATGGGTGTTTTGGGTTTTGTCCTCATAAGGATTCTCTCTTAAAGGCTTCGGAGGTGGCTTGCTCTCAAATGACAAAAGTTGTGCATTAATTCTGAGCAGCCACCAATTTATGGTGGAAGGAGGTGGTTATTTATAGCCACGGGCAACCCGACATGATTTGTACGAAATGACCCTGGGTCATTGGGGAACCAACACGTGTCCAACGGTTAGATTTCAAACACACGCGGCGGCCTGAGTTGGTATACAAGTAAAGCCGACTTATCCAAATCAGAATAAGAGTTTCTCTCATTGTCTTCACTCGAAGACATAGGATTTGGGTTGAGCATCACGTCAGTTTTCCGACTTTGTTCACTTGGACCCCACTTGACAGTTCGATGGTTCCTACGACTCAAAAAAGAAGAAAATGAAACTACGAAAGAAACTATGTCTTCGTGCTTCATTGTCTTCAAGCGAATGTCTTCACACGTCATTATCTTCGACATGAATGTCTTCATGAACTACCAATGTCTTCACACATTTTTAGGGGTCATCTTCGATGGGTAAACCGAATCAATAGGGACTTCTACCTGTGTTCTACTGTGAATCTCACAAACACATTAGTCTCTCAACCATGTTTGTCGTCAATACTCCGAAACCAACTAAGGGTGGCACTAGATGCACTTACAGTCATTTTATATGAAAATACCAATACTACCATTTCATACATGATATGGTAAAAAATTGTGAAAACATTCTGGTAACACCCCCCTCCCCCGCGCAGACCCCAGACTCGATCCCCAAGCCTCCTTCAAAGAAAGAACTCGATCCCCAACCCTAGCCAGGTCATGGAGGCACCCAACCCTAGCCAAGTCACAGCAACGCCATGGCGGAACCGTTGTTGCCGCCCTCCCGCATCTGCTCCTGCCGATTGGAGGTCCTCTAGTTGCCACCACCCATCCATTCCGTGTTGTTTCTCGAGCCGTCGGCCCTACCACCGCCGTGCATGCACATGTTGCAACCTCCTCCTCCTACACGGCCTACTCCCGCCACCTTTCCCACATCCACTGGCACTGCAGATGCCTCCCGCACAACTATTGGACCTCCGGCTGTCGCTGCCCCTGCACCCGCTGCTTCAGCAGCCTGCCCCACAGCTGCCCCCCCACAGCCGACGCACCTGTAGCTGCCTCCCGCACATCCGCCAGCCATGCCGACGTTGCCCAGGACCCCATGTCACCTCGACAAACATACTCCATGGTGCCTTCCTCAAAATCTGCAACCTCAATCCAAGCAGCCGCCCTAATTGTTGCTTTGGTCACTCAAGGTAGCGAGGATGTTGCTTCTTCGACATCTGCTTGCTCCCCACAAAAAATTCCTGCAGCAAGGTAGTTCTTTGCCTCATGATTTTGTGATATGTCTTCTTATTCATGTATTTTCTCTCTCAAGAATTCCCGCAGTTTCTATTTTTGTTCATGTATTCACTGTCACTTAGATATATGCAACTTATCTAGCCCTCCATAGTTCATCTGCCAATTCCTTGTTATTATGCTCGCTCATTCATTTTTGTTTGATGTTCTGTTTTGATCTTTCGCACTTCTTGTACCATGTCAATGTGTTTACATGAATTGGTTGTCACTTGTTCAATAGCCAGAAAGTAAGCATGATGTAGATCTTTGTCAAAGCGTGGTGTGTTCATGTCTCAAAAGTCATCTATTTTTTCATTTGTCCATTGTCAACTTAAATGGTATTTAGTTGCTAATGAGTATAAATTATGTTATCATTTTGGTGGTTATTTTGTGCCTACATAGTAGGCTTTGTGGAATTTTACCACATTCGCACACCTCTTTTTGTTGTTTTTCTTAGAAAGCATTTTTAGACCAAATAAATGCATACGGAAGAAATCTTGGGAAATTATGGTGGAATCACGTTATTTAATGTGTAATCCTCTACCATAAAAGAACAAGGCAAGAGGACCAGAGAAGAGGCGCTGCCACCTCATCCACTATTGTCACGCCATGATATTGGAACGGATATCAGACACATGTAGAGACTAGAAACTTTCAGAAGGAGGAACCTGTCGTGGATTTAGCACGACAGATGTCCTAGCAAAAGGACTTAGTCGTGAGGCCATCGCTCGGGTTGGCTTAAAGGGGTTAAAGCGGACGAAGGACACAGGGAGTTATACTAGTTCGGCCCCTTCAATGAAGGTGAAAGACTACGTCTAGTTTGGTGTGGTATTGCTTGTGCTTCGATGACCAGGGAGCGAATCCGCTTTTCCTGTGTCTCCAGCCCTTTTTTCTTCCCCTGAACCGTCGCCGGGTCGTCCCTTTATATAGGAGGCAACGCCCGGTCCGGTTTACAGAGTCCCGAGGCCGGCTCATAAACGTGTCCGCCTCGGTCTCTATTCTATCTTACATTCCAAGTTACATAATACGACGGTTTACAAACCATGGGCCTTATACATGGGCCCTAAACCTCTGTGGGTTATAACCTCCTGTTACATACTCTACTAGGCTTCTGATAATATAGTCTTGTCAACATAATCCGGACCCTCCTGGCCGGTTTATACCTGATAGTAATATCCCTGACATTAGGCCCCAGATTGATTTGAACTTGTTCATGTCAGTCTTCAAAGTCTTGTACGAACTTCCCCTTCTACAATTCTTGTATACTTCTTAAACCGGCCATGAAGTCATCTCCTGGAATCGCTCCAATCTGTGATGACATCATCTGTGCATTTAACGCCCACATCTGTTTGTTACCTTTCTTTATTACCATTCCGAAGATTGAGGCGACAACTCAATCTATATCCGATCTTTGGTCTCCTCGATTCCCGCGCCAGCCGTTTTATCCCTTCGGCCTATAAATGAGACCGATGCCCATCTCTTTTACACCCTTCTGCTTCGTCTTCCTTCGTCTTCAGCGCTCAAGCCTCCGCCGTCATCTTTCGAGCTCGCCGCCGTCAGCAAGCCCGGCCTCTGCATCGACCTGAACGCGTCCACAAACTCACCGCTATCCTTTGCTTCCTCGGGTACGCTGTCTTCTTCCCCATAGATCTTAGTTCTAGGGTTTCTCTGTAGCTCGCCGCGAACCCTCGTTCTTCGTAGTTCATCGCCGTAGTATGGTTTCAGCTGTAGATGTAAAACTTGTTAGGTCAACCCTCGTTCATGTGCTTCCGCTCCATTGTCATAGCTTTTAGTCTCTCCAGTACTGTTAGTTTAGATTGAATCTGTAGAAAACTTCCGCTGCCCTCACTGAATATGACTTGAATTGTTCTGTCTTTTTCCTGCGCTGTTGTAATGCCCCGGATGTAATACTTTCCCTTTTGGGCAATATATTTATATTTTCCATTTCCGGGTTCTTCGTCTTTTCGGGTTTTCGTCGTTTTGTTGTGTGCGTGTGTGGCATTCATTCATATCATGTAGTCATGTGCATTGCATTGCATTTGTGTTGTCATTTTCATCCGGTCCCACTCGTTCCTTTCCGTTGTCCGTTTCGCATTCCGGAGCTCCCTCACGTGTCCGTGGCATCTCAAGGCCTACTTTGGTGTTTGGCCGTGTAATGTTTCCGGTTTGGCGTGAGACTTGTCGTGTGTTGTTGTTTTGGTGTGTGTAACCCGCCTGTCAAATCTCGTCGCGTTTGGAGTTCGTTTGCTACTCCAACAGTTATTCTTGTGGGCTTAAAGTACCTCCACTTTGAGGCCCAAGACACCCCTCCAACAGCCCACCAAACCAACCCAAACCCCTCCCTTCATCTAGGCCATCCATTTCTGATCGCGTGGCCGAAAACCACACCTCATTTGGACAACCCTAGCTCCTTGTGCCTATATATTTGTCCAACTTCCCCAATTTTTGCCCTAAATAAAAAAACCCTAGCCCCTTCATCCCCTTCCTCCAGCCACCTTCCTCCACTCCGGCCGGAGCTCGCCGGAGCCTCGCCGGAATCACCACCGCCGCCATCTCCGGTCGCCGGCCGCACCGGGACCCCGCCTCCTTCCCGCGCCGCCGGACGGCCAGGCCCCGCCGGCCTCTCGCCGCCGCCCTCCGCCGGCCGGGCGCCTTCCCCACCGCGCCAGGAGCCCGCCGGCCCCGTCGCCCTTAGGCTCTTGCCGCCGCCGCCAGGAGGGATCGGGGGAGCCAGAGGCTCCCCTCGTCCCGATCCGATCTGCGCGCCTCCTGGGCCTCCCCTCCCGGGCCCCGAGCGAGGCCCAGCCCCAGGCGTCCGCCGCTTTGCGGGCCGGCCCAGCCCGTGCCAGCCTCCGCAACCTTCGAAGGCGCCGCCACCGCCGCTCGCTGGGGGATCGGGAGGATCCCCCCTGAGCCAGTCGCCCGATCTACCGGTTGGGCCGAACCCTAGGGCCCAGCCGCCTCCAGGCCGGCCCGATCCACCCCCCCACTCCAAGGGCCGATCCACTCCAGCCAGCCCGCGTTGTTTTTTTTTCAGGTCTGACCCCTGAGGTAGTCTCCGAAATCCACTAAGTCCCTGTAATTTTAGTTTCTGGAGCAGTTTTAAAACATGGATAACTTTTTGTGTGATGGTCCGATTTGAGTGAATGATATGTCAAAATGTTCGTGGAGACATGTACTACGTCTTGTTCCATTGTGCCATGCATGTTTGAGATCATCTAGATGCTTCAATATCTGTTGGAAGAGTGCAACTTGTTATAAACTGCTGTTAGTAGATGATTTCATGCCATCTTTGCAATGTGATAACTTGGTGCATGTTTATCCAAATGATGCAAATGATATGTCCACGTGTTCGTCATGTTATGCTCTACATGTTGATTGCCTTAGCTCGCATGATAGATTTCATCTTGCCATGTTTATCTCCTTTGCAAAGTGCTATGTGGCTGGTATGTTGTTAAACTTGTTACGAGATGCCTTGGAGAGGAACTCGTTGCTATTGATGTGTTTATCCACTTGATGCATGCTTAGTTGTTTTGGATTCACCATCATGTGTACTTTGCTGTGATGCTTACCACTTGCCATGTTTAGCTTTGAGGAGACTTAAACTTCCTCTCAAAGATGCCATGATGAAACTGCTGTTTTAACACTTGGTGAAATTTCACTAAGTCTGGAATCTGTAATTTCCAGATGCCATGTTTGCTTGTTGTTCTAGGCCAATCCATGATAGTTTTGGAGTGACTCTTGATGATTACTTGTTGTATATATTGTTGGCTATCCATTCATGCTCTCACATGCTTATTTGAGTGGCTGTAGCATATTTAACTTTTGCTCCCAAGTTGCAACAAATTACTGCTGTCAGGATTTTGTTGTCAAGTTCATTATGTCTTAGCTTGTTGCTATTGATCCGTGGCTCCTTTGGGGGTGCTCCAATGGATTTATTTGCTGTAGGATATGTCTAGTTTATGTCCATGCTCATTGCCATGATGTTTGAGTGCTGTAGGCTATTTATTTATTGCCCCGAAGTTGCTATGTGGCTGATAATTTCAGCTTGTGCATGTTTATTGTTTTGGGTGTAACTTTTAGCCCGTTGCTCCGTTTTGGGCAAGTCCTATATGAAACTTGTGTGATTTTGCATGTAGATTCATAATATCCTATTGTTATCATGTTTTGAAGCATTTTGCTTGATGCATATTTTTGTGCTGTAACACTGTGCTTCCTAAGTAGACTTTCTGTGCTTCCATAGTGCATCAGCCATGCATCCAGTATTTTTGTGTGCGCATTGCATCTTGTTTGATTCGTTGCCTTGTGTTCTTGTGTTTGAGTAGAGCCGGAAGCTGAGGCCGAGTACGAGTACGAGCACGAGGTTACTACCGAGCTCGAGAACGAGGACCCCTCTTACGATCCCATCGACAACTCTTCAGGCAAGATGACCGAACCCCGATAACATTACTATCTTTGCCTATTGCTAGAAGTCTCGATCTATAGTTTTGCCTCGATGCCCATGTTTTCCTGTCAGCCTCCTATTGTAACCATGAACCTGTTTAACCACCCTACCTATGCAAACCATTGATTGGCTATACGTAGGCTTCGCTCAGCCCCTCTTATAGCATTGTTAGTTGCAGGTGAAGTTCGAAGATGCTTGCTTCATGATGAAGTTTGTTGGGTTATATCAAACTATATAAATGCTTAAATGAAATCATCCATATATTGGTAATGGGTGGAAGGCTAAGCCTTTTGCTTGGTGATTTGTTCCACTCATGCCGCTAGGAACCGTATAAACCGGTGTTATGTTCCTTGATTATGCGTTCCTCACACGGTTGGGGTTATGGGACCCCCTCGATAAACCGCTAAGTGCTAAGTCTTTTCCAGCAAGTCCCAAAATTGGTACTATTTGCCTAATAACTAATAAAACTTGCATAGGGTCTTGCAAACCCGAGTTCTTAATCAACAACCCAGGCCAGTGCTCCTCATGAGTGTTGGTCCAAACTGGGGGTTATGCGGGGCCACCACGAGGAAACTCGAGGATTGGTTTTCCCTGTAGGATCACCCATCCGGTCATGGCCTGAGACTAGATATGCGCGGCTATTGTCAGGGTGTCGGCACGCCGGGAGGATTTGCTGGATTAGCCTTACCTTAGTTCGGAGTATCTTGATCACGGGATTCCGAGAATACTCGAGCCTTCCCACCTTGGAGTTGCGACTCCACGGATCGTGGGCTTGTCATGGGCCAAGTTGGAACACCCCTGCAGGGTTATGAACTTTCAAAAGCCGTGCCCGCGGTTATGTGGCAGATTGGAGCTTGTTAATATCCGGTTGTAGAAAACTTGACACCTTGTTCCAATACACTACCAGCGTGAGTACCGTGACGGTCATTTTCCGAAAGGGATTCGGGAAGTGAACACGGTGGGGTTATGTTTGACTTGCTTTAGTTAGGATCACTTCGTGATCATCTCTCGACCGAGGCACCTTCTCTTCTCGCTCTCTCTTATGTAAGCTAGGCTAGTGCTGCTGCAAGCTCTTGTTCTTTCTTCAGTCTTGTTCCACACCCAAGGCTGGGATAGTCGTGTTACCCGGGAACGGGATTGTTGAGTCCTCTGTGGCTCACAGTTACTTCACCACACCAGATGCAGGTACGATGGTGAGCTACACAGGCGATGGCACTGAGCTAGACTGGGAGTACGACGAGGAGCGTAGCCGTTACTATGTGAACTATTCGGTTGATCAGTAGAGCTTCTACTAGGATTCGTTCTAGACCTGTGGTTTAATGTTATGTTTGGTATCTTGTCATTTGGATCTTTACCCTTAGATGGGCTGTGATGTTTATCTGAATGATGTTTGAACATGTAATGAATTTGTGTGACGTGGCGAGTGTAAGCCAACTATCTTTTCAGTTTTCCATCCCTATTTTTACATGAGATGTGCAAAGGTACCAAACTTGCGATCATTCCAGAATGGGCTTATATCTTTAAGTCGTGCCTCGACACGTAGGAGATATAGTCCCATCCTGGGCATTACAAGTTGGTATTCAGAGCCTTCTCCGACCTAGAAGCCCCCACTGTTTGATCGAATCGTTGACGGTCGAGTCTAGGCACACACTGAAAATGTTTTGAGTCCTATATTTATATCGGAGAGTAGGATTTCTTTTGCTTCTCATCCCCTTTCACTCTGGTGAGGACTCCTGACGACTACTCTTGCCTCTTCTACTTTCAAAAATTGCACCAAATTTTTTTAGGAATCTCGCGAGTATTGTTGGATTGTTTCGATGTCCTTGTGAAGAGAATATTGTTCTTGATGCCTCCTGACATTAGGGGTTGTGGCAGTGTCCCGGGGAGTTGAGCTTCGAAGATGGTCGTCACAAGCATATCGCGACACTACTAGAATACTTAAGACGGCCGACATAAAAAACTCTCCTATACGGTTAGTGGCAAGATAACCCTGACATCACCCAATACTGGGGAGGTAGTTCGGGAGTATTGCCATAGCTTGGTATAGTGGATGCTTTTCGAAGGTCCGAGGTAGACGGTTTCCGAGAAAGACTGGTTATGTGTTGAAGGATGGATACAGCTGGATGTAGGATTAGAGTTGATTGCGCGGTGCTTCCCCTGTATCCCCAACACCTAATTGCATAATTGGAAACTTTCGGAAGTTAATAGGTGGGTTTATCCAGTAGATCGTAGGCATTCTTCCAACGAATGCAGGTTAGCGAGTTTGGGGTTCTACATTGAGTGAAGTGGTTTTATGGCCGATGTTCCGATCGGGAGTTGCATCTTAAAGGGTCCTTGGCTATGCTGATCCGGGGATTGCAAAACCCTTTCGTAACGCGTTCATAAGCTTGCTGCACAAAGATGTCGAACGAAGCTCCTATCTTGTGTTTGTTCCAATATGTACCTTGTTGTTTTTCTTATTAACCTTTTGTCTCCCAGTGGCTTCTTGTGAAGATTGTTGTTATCATTTAACTGAGAATTTCATTCGTTCCTCTTGTTCGAATGATTCTTGTGAAGACTATGTTGCATTTCTATCCGTTGTTTCAGCTTATACCTTCTTTCAATCAAATTGCTGATTGGTGGTCATCTCTTTCAGGATGGCTCCGAAACGGGTTCCCAACGCTAATCCAGAGGGTGAAGAGGTTCCAGATCGTCCTCCTTCCCCTCCTCCTCCGTCTGAGGCTTGGAGAGCGATTATGCAGACTACAAATCAGAACACCCAGATTTTGATGCAGATGATGCAGCAAATGCAAGCAAATCAAGCAAATCAGGGTGCTCCAGGGAACCAAGGCAATTTCTTCAACCAACAGCACCATGCTACGCTCAACCAGTTCTTGGCTAATCAACCAAAGGCTTTCAGTTACTGTGTCGACCCTCTCGATGCAGAAGATTGGATTACCGATATCAAGAAGCATTTTGGGTGCAGCAACGTAAGGCCTGAGGACTATGTGAAATTTGCAGCCTTCCAACTCAAAGACCAAGCAGCTGACTGGTGGCAGCAGTACAAAGACTCCAGAGAAGGGCGTGTGATCTCTTGGGATGATTTCTGCAAGGACTTTCGCTCTCACCACATTCCAACAAGTGTCATCGAGGGTATGCGTGAGCAATTCCGCAACCTGAAGTAGGGCTCTATGACTGTCTACCAGTATAATGTCAAGTTCCAAAACTTCGCTCGCTATGCCAAGCAAGACATACCAGATGCCAAGAGCAAGATCTATCAGTTCCGCGGAGGTCTCAAGGATGAACTTCAACTTGCTCTCACCTTGTTCGAGCCCGATGAGTTCGACAAATTCTATAACATGGCGCTCAAGCAAGAGGCAGCCCAGCTCAAGATGGAGGCTTCCAAAAAGAGGATTCGAGATGCCGTTCACTCCTCCTCATCTTCTCAAGTGGTCGCGAAACAACAAATTTTTTGGCTTCCTCCTCCTCCAGTGATCCGAGCTCCCTACAACAACAACAACAACAAGAACTCTGGTGGTCGTGGTTTCTCCCACCCACACAACCAAGGCAATTAGTCCAAGTCGCAGTTCCAAGCTTCCAAGTCAACTGTTCCTCCGACTCGTCCACTTTCTGAGGTGACTTGCTACAAGTGTGGCCAGAAGGGTCATTATTCCAACAAGTGCAACAACCCAAGGCGCCTTCCGCATCCTCCACCTGTCAGTACAACTATTGTGAAGCATAATCCAAAGTCTGCAAGGGTGAATCTGATGAATGCAGCGCAAGCGGAGAATTCTTCTGATGTCATATTGGGTAATCTTCCAGTCAACCTTAAACCTGCTAAAGTTTT
Source organism: Secale cereale (assembly GCA_902687465.1). Classification (NCBI taxonomy): domain Eukaryota; kingdom Viridiplantae; phylum Streptophyta; class Magnoliopsida; order Poales; family Poaceae; genus Secale; species Secale cereale. Next base: position 571,907,235 of record LR738714.1, on the reverse strand, counting down.
GTTTGATTCGGGTGCTTCATGTTCTTTCATGTCTCAACCATTCACATCCAAGCATAATGTTGACATCAAAAGTTTGCCAAGGGAATTATCAGTTGTTTCTCCGGGTAAATTGATGCATTCTCGTATATATGCTCCGGATGTATCTATTCGCATGGGTGATTATCGATTTCTGGCCTCTCTGGTGGTTCTCGGAAATTCCGACATTGACCTCATCCTCGGGATGGACTGGCTTTCTCAGGATGATGCTCACATTGACTGTGCAAACAAGGAAGTCAAGATTACTCATCCTGATGAAGATGTGATTATCTTCGCCTCCAGGGATAACACAATCAGGCTTTTCTCTCTCAATGACAAGGGCGAGATTAATGCCATCTCTCAAATTCCGGTGGTTAACGAATACGAAGACGTCTTTCCTGAAGAACTTCCAGGCATGCCTCCACACGTCAAGTGGAATTCGTCATTGAACTCGAGCCTGGTACTGAGCCAGCATGCCGGTGTCCATACAAGCTCTCTCCCGGAGAGTTGAAGGAGTTGAAGAAGCAGCTGGATGAACAAGAACGTTTGGGTCTGATCAGGCCTAGTACGTCTCCTTGGGGCTGTGGTGTCTTATTTGTCAAGAAGAAGGATGGCACGGAGCGCCTCTGCGTTGATTACCGGCCATTGAACAAGAAGACAATAAAGGACAAGTATCCGCTCCCCAACATCAACGAACTGTTCGAGCAACTCAAAGGAGCTAAAGTGTTCTCTAAGCTCGATCTCCGAATGGGCTATCACCAAATTCGCATTCGCGAGGAAGATATCCACAAGACTGCCTTCAGAACGAGCTACGGCTCCTATGAGTATACAGTTATGTCCTTTGGTCTCACCAATGCTCCACCTACCTTCTCGAGAATGATGCACTACATTTTCAACCCCTACACCAGCGAGTTTGTGCTTGTGTATCTGGATGATATTTTTGTATTTTCCAAGAATGAAGAAGATCACGAAAAGCACCTCCGTCTGGTTCTCGACAGACTCCGTGAACATAAGTTCTATGCCAAGTTCTCCAAGTGCGAATTTTGGCTCGATAAGGTCTTGTATCTGGGCCATATCATCTCCGCTGACGGTATTGCGGTAAACTCCGAGAAAGTTGAAGCAATTGTCAACTGGGAAGCTCCTCAGAACGTCAGGCAACTCCGAAGCTTTCTTGGTCTTGCCAGCTATTGCAGAAGGTTCGTTGAGAACTTCTCCAAGATTGCCAAGCCTCTTTCCAACTTGCTGCAGAAGAATGTCAAGTACTACTGGTCTCCAGATTGTGAAGTGGCATTCAAAACTCTCAAAGAAAAGCTCGTCTCTGTTCCAGTTCTTACTCCTCCAGATGAGTCCAAGCCCTATGAAGTATTCTGTGATGCTTCTCTTCAAGGACTTGGTGGTGTGCTTATGCAGGACAAGAGAATTGTGGCATACACTTCTCGTCAGCTGAAGCCAAGTGAGAATAATTACCCCACACATGATCTTGAACTAGCAGCTGTGGTACATGCTTTGATTACGTGGAGACACCTTCTATTGGGCAGAAAAGTCGACATCTTCACCGATCACAAGAGCTTGAAGTACATCTTCACCCAGCCGAATCTGAACCTCCGCCAGACTCGTTGGGTTGAAATGATCCAAGAGTATGATCCCAGCATCGAATACACTCCTGGCAAGGCGAATGTGATTGCAGATGCTTTGAGCAGAAAGGCATATTGCAACAGCCTTCTTATCAAGCCATTCCAGCCTGAGCTTTGTGAAGCATTCAGGAAGCTCAACCTCCAAATGGTTTCACAAGGTTTTCTTGCAAATCTTCAAGTTGCTCCTACCTTGGAAGATCAGATCCGTGAGGCCTAACTCCGTGATGCTATGGTGCAGAAAGTGAAACATGGTATTGCAAAGGGTACTCCAAAATACAAGTGCTATCGCATTGATGAGAGAGATACCTTGTTCTTTGAGGACAGACTCGTGGTTCCAAAAGGTGATCTCAGGAAGCTCATAATGGACGAAGCACATGATTCCCTCCTTTCCATTCATCCTGGCAGTTCCAAGATGTACCAAGACCTCAAGCAATCTTACTGGTGGACTCGCATGAAAAGGGAGATTGCCCAATTCGTGAATGAATGTGATGTCTGCAGAAGAGTGAAGGCAGAGCATCAACGTCCAGCCGGTCTTCTCCAACCTCTTCCTATTCCCGAGTGGAAATTCGACCACATTGAAATGGATTTCGTCACTAGCTTTCCTAAGTCCAAGAGAGGGAATGATTCTATCTTCGTGGTGATTGACAAGCTTACCAAAGTCGCTCACTTCCTTCCAGTCAAAGAATCCATCAATGCAGCTCAACTGGCAGAATTGTATACTTCTAGAATTGTGTCCTTACATGGCATTCCTCAAGTTATCTCCTCAGACCGTGGAAGTTTGTTCACTTCTAAGTTCTGGGACTCCTTTCAGTCTGCCATGGGCACTAAGATCAGGTTCAACACTGCTTTTCACCCTCAGACTAGTGGTCAAGTCGAGCGAGTGAATCAGATTCTAGAAGACATGCTCAGAGCCTGTGTCATATCTTTTGGCATGAAATGGGAAGATTGCCTTCCGTTTGCCGAGTTCTCTTACAACAACAACTTCCAAGCAAGTGCAGGCAAAGCTCCGTTTGAAATCCTCTATGGCAGAAAGTGCCGTACCCCTCTCAACTGGTCCGAGACAGGTTTTTGTCAACTTCTTGGCAATGACTTGATCTCAGAGGCCGAAGAAATGTGCAAAGTCATACGTGAGAATATCAAGGCCGCTCAGTCGCGTCAGAAGAGCTACTATGACGGCAAGCATCGTGATTTGGTCTTCAACATTGGGGATCATGTCTATCTTCGTGTTTCTCCGATGAAAGGAACCCAAAGATTCGGTATCAAAGGAAAGCTTGCTCCTAGATACGTCGGGCCTTTCAAGATTCTTGGCAAAAGAGGCGACCTAGCCTATCAACTTGAGATCCCTTCCAACTTCACCAATGTTCATGATGTGTTTCATGTGTCTCAACTCCGCAAGTGTTTCAAGACTCCTGAACGCATGATTCCGTTCCGTTTGAAGAGATTGATCTTCAACAAGACTTGTCCTACCGAGAGCATCCCGTTGCTATTCTCGAAGAAACCGAGCGCAAGACCCGCAACAAGTCCATCAAATTCTTGAAAGTCAAGTGGTCACACCATACCGACCAAGAAGCTACGTGGGAACGAGAAGATCATCTTCGTTCCAAGTACCCTTCCTTTTTCCAGTCCTAGATCTCGGGACGAGATCTTTTTGTAGTAGAGGAGAGTTGTAATGCCCCGGATGTAATACTTTCCCTTTTGGGCAATATATTTATCTTTTCCATTTTCGGGTTCTTCGTCTTTTCGGGTTTTCGTCGTTTTGTTGTGTGCGTGTGTGGCATTCATTCATATCATGTAGTCATGTGCATTGCATTGCATTTGTGTTGTCATTTGCATCCGGTCCTACTCGTTCCTTTCCGTTGTCCATTTCGCGTTCCGGAGCTCCCTCACGTGTCCGTGGCATCTCGAGGCCTACTTTGGTGTTTGGACGTGTAATGTTTCCGGTTTGGCGTGAGACTTGTCGTGTGTTGTCGTTTTGGTGTGTGTAACCCGCCTGTCAAATCTCGTCGCGTTTGGAGTTCGTTTGCTACTCCAACAGTTATTCTTGTGGGCTCAAAGTACCTCCACTTTGAGGCCCAAGACACCCCTCCAACATCCCACCAAACCAACCCAAACCCCTCCCTTCATCTAGGCCATCCATTTCTGATCGGGTGGCCAAAAACCACACCTCATTTGGACAACCCTAGCTCCTTGTGCCTATATATTTGTCCAACTTCCCCAATTTTTGCCCTAAATAAAAAAACCCTAGCCCCTTCATCCCCTTCCTCCAGCCACCTTCCTCCACTCCGGCCGGAGCTCGCCGGAGCCTCGCCGGAATCACCACCGCCGCCATCTCCGGTCGCCGGCCGCACCGGGACCCCGCCTCCTTCCCGCGCCGCCGGACGGCCAGGCCCCGCCGGCCTCTCACCGCCGCCCTCCGCCGGCCAGACACCTTTCCCGCCGCGCCAGGAGCCCGCCGGCCCCGTCGCCCTCAGGCTCTCGCCGCCGCCGCCAGGAGGGATTGGGGGAGCCAGAGGCTCCCCTCGTCCCGATCCGATCTGCGCGCCTCCTGGGCCTCCCCTCCCGGGCCCCGAGCGAGGCCCAGCCCCAGGCATCCGCCGCTCTGCGGGCCGGCCCAGCCCGAGCCAGCCTCCGCAGCCTTCGAAGGCGCCGCCACCGCCGCTCGCTGGGGGATCGGGAGGATCCCCCCCGAGCCAGTCGCTCGATCTGCCGGTTGGGCCGAACCCTAGGGCCCAGCCGCCTCCAGGCCGACCCGATCCACCCCCCCACTCCGCGGGCCGATCCACTCCAGCCAGCCCGCGTTGTTTTTTTTCAGATCCGACCCCTGAGGTAGTCTCCGAAATCCACTAAGTCCCTATAATTTCAGTTTCTGGAGCAGTTTTAAAACATGGATAACTTTTTGTGTGATGGTCCGATTTGAGTGAATGATATGTCAAAATGTTCGTGGAGACATGTACTACGTTTTGTTCCATTGTGCCATGCATGTTTGAGATCATCTAAATGCTTAAATATCTGTTGGAAGAGTGCAACTTGTTATAAACTGCTGTTAGTAGATGTTTTCATGCCATCTTTGCAATGTGATAACTTGGTGCATGTTTATCCAAATGATGCAAATGATATGTCCACGTGTTCGTCATGTTATACTCTACATGTTGATTGCCTTAGCTCGCATGATAGATTTCATCTTGCCATGTTTATCTCCTTTGCAAAGTTCTATGTGGCTGGTATGTTGTTAAACTTGTTACGAGATTCCTCGGCGAGGAACTCGTTGCTATTGATGTGTTTATCCACTTGATGCATGCTTAGTTGTTTTGGATTCACCGTCATGTGTACTTTGCTGTGATGCTTACCACTTGCCATGTTTAGCTTTGAGGTGACTTAAACTTGCTCTCAAAGATGCCATGATGAAACTGCTGTTTTAACACTTAGTGAAATTTCACTAAGTCTGGAATCTGTAATTTCCAGATGCCATGTTTGCTTGTTGTTCTAGGCCAATCCATGATAGTTTTGGAGTGACTCTTGATGATTCCTTGTTGTACATATTGTTGGCTATCCATTCATGCTCTCACATGCTTATTTGAGTGGCTGTAGCATATTTAACTTTTGCTCCCAAGTTGCAACAAATTACTGCTGTCAGGATTTTGTTGTCAAGTTCAATATGTTTTAGCTTGTAGCTATTGATCCGTGGCTCCTTTGGGGGTGCTCCAATGGATTTGTTTTCTGTAGGATATGTCTAGTTTATGTCCATGCTCATTGCCATGATGTTTGAGTGCTGTAGGCTATTTATTTATTGCCCCGAAGTTGCTATGTGGCTGATAATTTCAGCTTGTGCATGTTTATTGTTTTGGGTGTAACTTTTAGCCCGTTGCTCCGTTTTGGGCAAGTCCTATATGAAACTTGTGTGATTTTGCATGTAGATTCATAATATCCTATTGTTATCATGTTTTGAAGCATTTTGCGTGATGCATATTTTTGTGCTGTAACACTGTGCTTCCTAAGTAGACTTTCTGTGCTTCCATAGTGCATCTGTTTTGCTTCCATAGTGCATCAGCCATGCATCCAGTATTTTTGTGTGCGCATTGCATCTTGTTTGATTCATTGCCTTGTGTTCTTGTGTTTGAGTAGAGCCGGAAGCTGAGGCCGAGTACGAGTACGAGCACGAGGTTACTACCGAGCTCGAGAACGAGGACCCCTCTTACGATCCCATCGACAACTCTTCAGGCAAGATGACCGAACCCCGATAACATTACTATCTTTGCCTATTGCTAGAAGTCTCGATCTATAGTTTTGCCTCGATGCCCATGTTTTCCTGTCAGCCTCCTATTGTAACCATGAACCTGTTTAACCACCCTACCTATGCAAACCATTGATTGGCTATATGTAGGCTTCGCTCAGCCCCTCTTATAGCATTGTTAGTTGCAGGTGAAGTTCGAAGATGCTTGCTTCATGATGGAGTTTGTTGAGTTATATCACACTATATAAATGCTTAAATGAAATCATCTATATATTGGTAATGGGTGGAAGGCTAAGCCTTTTGTTTGGTGATTTGTTCCACTCATGCCGCTAGGAACCGTATAAACCGGTGTTATGTTCCTTGATTATGCGTTCCTCACACGGTTGGGGTTATGGGACCCCCTCGATAAACCGCTAAGTGCTAAGTCTTTTCCAGCAAGTCCCAACATTGGTACTATTTGCTTAATAGCTAATAAAACTTGCATAGGGTCTTGCAAACCCGAGTTCTTAATCAACAACCTGGGCCAGCGCTCCTCATGAGTGTTGGTCCAAACTTGGGGGTTATGCGGGGCCACCACGAGGAAACTCGAGGATTGGTTTTCCCTGTAGGATCACCCATCCGGTCGTGGCCTGAGACTAGATACGCGCGGCTATTGTCAGGGTGTCGGCACGCCTGGAGGATTTGCTGGATTAGCCTTACCTTAGTTCGGAGTATCTTGAGCACGGATTCCGAGAATACTCGGGCCTTCCCACCTTGGAGTTGCGACTCCGCGGATCATGGGCTTGTCATGGGCCAAGTTGGAACACCCCTGCAGGGTTATGAACTTTCGAAAGCCGTGCCCGCGGTTATGTGGCAGATGGGAGCTTGTTAATATCCGGTTGTAGAAAACTTGACACCTTGTTCAAATACACTACCAGCGTGAGTACCGTGACGGTCATTTTTCGAAAGGGATTCGGGAAGTGAACACGGTGGGGTTATGTTTGACTTGCTTTAGTTAGGATCACTTCGTGATCATCTCCTGACCGAGGCACCTTGTCTTCTCACTCTCTCTTACGTAAGCTAGGCTAGTGCTACTGCAGACTCTTGTTCTTTCTTCAGTCTTGTTCCACACCCAAGGCTGGGATAGTCGTGTTACCCGGGAACGGGATTGCTGAGTCCTCTGTGACTCACAGTTACTTCACCACACCAGATGCAGGTACGATGGTGAGCTACACAGGCGATGGCACTGAGCTAGACTGGGAGTACGACGAGGAGCGTAGCCGTTACTATGTGAACTATCCGGTTGATCAGTAGAGCTTCTACTAGGATTCGTTTTAGACCTGTGGTGTCATTTGGATCTTTACCCTTAGATGGGCTGTGATGTTTATCTGAATGATGTTTGAACATGTAATGAATTTGTGTGACGTGGCGAGTGTAAGCCAACTATCTTTTCAGTTTTCCATCCCTATTTTTACATGTGATGTGCAAAGGTACCAAACTTGCGATCATTCCAGAATGGGCTTATATCTTTAAGTCGTGCCTCGACACGTAGGAGATATAGTCCCATCCTGGGCATTACAGCTGTAGATCCATATTTTACCTCTGCTTCATGTGAAAGCTGTTTCCCGCACTTTAGATCTGCATCTTATCTGCTTACGTTACCGGTTTAATCATAACCTGCGCGTCATATGCTTGCCCTGACGGTTTAGATTTAAGCCTGCATTCCATAATTGACGGTTTAACTTTCTCCTCCTATTGCCATAAACCAGTAGCTGTCTCGTTCATACTTGCTCCGGATTAGTAGATACCATTAGCTCCTTGTTTAAACCGACAATTAAATCCATATCTTCATAGAATGCGTCAGTTTATATCTAGCAGTTGGTAAACCGGGTCTTGTATTATATTTTCTAGTGTTCCCTTCTTGGAGAAAATGGCCTCCACAGCGAAACAATTTGTTGCCTGCAACTGGGTTCCATCCCGGATTACGGAAGACGATTTAGTAGAAACGGCCTCAATTGGTGTTCTGGGCTCTAAAGAGGTTCTGCACTGGCGGGCCCCTGAAAACGAGTGTCCTCCCGAGCCTAAAGAGGGAGAAACCATAGTCTTTTATGATCATCTGGCCCGGGGTTTTAGCCCTCCCGGTTCAAAGTTCTTCTGCGATGTGTTAGCCGCTTTTCAACTCCATCCACAAGATATAGGCCCGAATTCTGTAGCGAACATCTGCAACTTCCAAGTCTTCTTAGAGGCATATTTAGAAGAAGAACCATCCGTGCAGCTGTTCCGGGATTTCTTCCATCTGAACCACTGGACTGAGTTTTCTGATGGGCCTCATACTGAACTTGGCGGTGTGAGCATCTAGAAAAGGAAGGACGTCAGCTTTCCTCACGCCACTCTTCACAGCCACCCCAAGGATTGGAACCAGACATGGTTCTACTGCAAAGACACTTCGCCAGAGGGAGAAACCCCGCTGCCGAGTTACCGCGCTTATCGCCTGGCGCCAAGTCATCCTTTGCCGCAACGTCTAAGCGCTCAAGACCGGGCTCGATATCCCCCTCAACTTTCCAAGCTCAGGGCTTTCGTGACGAACGGTTTAACCGGGGTTGACTTTCTTCGATGCTGGCTCTCTTGGAGCATTCTTCCATTAAGCCGACGTTCAAGCTTAATGTGTGAATATACTGGTAAACCGGAAGATCCTTAGCGCCATACAAAAATAGTACTTCCTGACAACGAAGTTACTGAATCCGCAAAGAAGATGCTGAATATCCCTCTGGAGGACTGCAGCCGACCGGTTTAGCTCCTTTCTGCGCAGACAACCGACCACCGCCGGTAAGACTCTTCTGTCCCTTTCTTTTCACTTTAATCCGTTCATACCAGCTGTCTTCAACATGTTATTATTCCTTTGCATAGGCCAATGATCCTTTCTGGAAGAGGAAAGCTCAGGATAAACCGGCGTAGCCAACCCGTAAGAAAAGCTTAGCCGTAAAGAAAAAAAGGCTGCTGCCGTCGCTGGTTCAAACCATGAAGAAGATGACCCGGCTTCTGAGGTACTGCTTGATTCTTATGTCCTTTGAATTCTCCTTGTTTATACTTATATCAATAATGTCCTTTCTCAGGATCTGGCGGAGAGAAGCAAAGCGGATGAAGTTGAGGTAATTTCTCTCTCATCTGATTCAGAACCATTGCCACCTAAGATTCGCCGGGCATCCCGGAAGTATCCATTTTCTCACCCTTATGCTCAATTGGATCCCAACTTTCTTTTGAAGAAACAGTAGCATGAGACTCGCCGGACCACACGCCATAGTGGTCATGTAGTTGAATCGTCCGGATTACCCCACACGCCAGCTCGCAGACGCCGCTCAGAGGTTTTGCTTACTCCAACCCTTCTTCATCCCAAGCAGGTCTTATTCGCAAACCCCTTAAACCGTCTGATCCCAACTACCAGGAGGCTCCTCTGTCTTCTTCCGGCGAATCTACTGCCACTCAAATCCCGGTGCTTAAAACCGTTCCTGGGTAAGTCATCCTTTCAAACGTCTGGTTTACCTTTCCGTTTTGACTTTGTGATTCTCATTACTCTATTAACCTTTATCAGTATGCCCAAGCCTAGCAAAAAGGCGAAGTTAAATAAACCAACTGCCGAAACCACCACTGCTGAACCGGCCAAGGATCCTGAAGCTGCCAACCTTCCAGAGGAAAATGTTGAAGTTCAGCACGATGATCCCGCCCCTATGGATCATGAAGATCTTGCTGCTCCGGGGGGTGATGTTATGGAAAACACGGCTGAACCGGCAAGCCCTGTCCGGGTTAGTCCTCCTCGGGCTAGTCTGGCTCCTGTTAGTCCGGTGCGCATTGCTGATCCCCTCCAGCCAACCGCTACCTCGACGGAAGATGTTGAAATAACTGGGATATGATTCTCTGCTCCCACATAGCCTGTTGCCTTGGCTAGGCATACTGCCAAGGAGGAAAAACTCCAGCAAGATAAAGGCAAGTGGAGCACAGACTTGTCAAGTTATGCTCAGCTTAGTGCCCAGGAGCTCCATTCTAGGTATCTGAACCGGCTCTTCACCAGCCGTGACTATGAAGCCGGCTTAGTCAACACGATGAAGGATAAATATGAGGCAACTTTCTTTCCTTTTGCCTTTCGTTTCTGCTTTGTATTCTGCAATCATACCTTTAGGCCATAGTAGCCCCCAAGTGCCAGTTTACTTTACTTGTAAGTGAACCGGGACTTCTCTTATGTCTGAGAATGAACGTACATTAGCCCCCAAGTGCCACGGGCATAACTTGTTTATGTGCTTGGGACTTGTCTGAAAAAAGTTGCTTTCTTTACTTCAATTGTACATTAGCCCCCAAGTGTCGAGTGCATAACTTGTTATGTGCTTGAGACTTTGATTGAACTGTCCTTTTCACACTTTGCTTTTCCTGCAGGCTGATTTGAACCGGAGAGCTTCAGAGGCAACTGAACTCTGGAATAGCTTGGCTTTCCATGAAACTGCTTCAACCAAAACCAAGTAGGAACTTGTCCTTGCTTTAACTCATGGAAAAGCTCAAGAAGGATTTTGAAGCGGAGCGGTCCACATGGGAGGTGCAAAGGGACGCTCTAGAAAAAAGAGCGAAGGATGCTGAAGCTGCTCTCAATCCGGTGATGCAGGAGCTATCCGGGTTGAAACAACATATAGATGATATGACATCTGCTATCTTTGGTGAGTATCTATCTTTCGTATGTTTATTTCCTTGCCATCTTATCCTGCTCCGGTTTAACTCGTCAATTGTATATAGGGAGGCGCATAACTCATCTTGGAGACGATGCCCGGAAGAAGCTAAAGGCTGCTTATACTCTGGTGGAGCAACTCTACTCTGGTGCCCAAAGGGCTATTAGTGCCATGTCGCATAATAAACCGACGCCGACCACCATCCAAGCCACTCTAGAAAAGCTATCTGTCTTGCCTGCTCGACTTGTTGAGGTGAAGAAGTCTGCTGCACGGGCTGGCTCTCTCATGACATTAACCCGGGCCAAAGCATGGGTCCCTGATTTCGATCCGGCGGAGGCCATGAATGGCTATCCCAGTATGAAAGAGGACGGGTCGGCCTTCTCTTCTGAAGATCTGTGTTCTCTAACCAAGGACATGCGCCCTCTTGCCAGTAAGCTTGCTGACGAAGCGGATTTGACAAGGTATCATCCGGGTTACGATCTAGAAAATACACGGGTGGAGCGGCCGGTTTATGACACTGAAAATCTGATCCCACCTGTTCGTAAGCACACCTTCGCTCCTGACATTGATCCGTCAGATCTTATAAACGATGAAGTATATTTCCGTGCCCTCGCCAAGATTGACTGGAGCGCTCCTGATTTCCAGCAGCTGCCACAAGTCGACGAAGATCCGGCGCAAGTTGACCCTCAGCCTTCGTAGCGTGCTGAAGAAGAATCCTAAACCATCCGGTTTAATTTTTAGCTGCTGAATACTTTGCACGAAACTTTGATTCATTCGGGCCTGCAAGTGCCTTGTAATAGAATTGTTGAGATACTGCCTTTGTCCCACTGTCATGGTATTTTGATTGGCACTCCCAGATTTATCTTGTATTTGCAATGCTTTAACAGCTTATATTACATATGTCTGCATGAACAATGCTAAAAGATGTCCTGGCGGTTTACCACTGGACGTATTATACTGCCCTGATACATGCTTCAAATATATATCTTGAACTACATATAAAACTCAAACATATCCCATACCTGTGATTAAGTGTGCTTGTAGACCTTAAACCGGTGGGAATATTGTAAAGCGTGGGTGCTGATAAAACCCTTGGCTCTCTTGTCGGCTTAGTATGATGGCCGATCCGGGTTACGATGAACGCCGATTTGACTCTTGCTGGTGTTCATGACCCAGACTTTTTAATTCTGTAGACATATGGTCAACCTTGTAGTTGTCCAGTCTCGCATCAATGGACTTGGTTAGAAAACCAATGACCTTGAAGACAAAGATTTGTGAAATCATAAAAAATAAAAATAAGGTTTTTTGGGCAAATAAGACCATGTAGTCGAGGCTTTTTACGAGCTGCCAGGCTCCAAATTCGAGGCTTTTTATGAGCTGCCAGGCTACTGTCATTAACCATTTTAGCAAAGCCTGTCAAGATGCTCCGCAATCCTTAACCAAATCATCGATGTCCAGCTACCCAATGTTTCAAAATCTCATAAAGATTTTGTCTTTAGGTAATCAACTCGATGATCGTCAATTTAACGTGGCCAAGTTCAGGGACCCGAAGGATTGACTTGTGACAGGTTCGACGGGTCATACCAGGTTTACTTGGACGACGTGATTTACTTGATGCAGGCAGGTTAATCCGGGGTTTTAGGTGCATGCACCGGGCTTCCAAGCCATGTTCACTACAAGGGTATTCAACTCGATGCGAGCCCCTAGGTAGTGTGCGAGCCGTTTGCTCATCGGGGCATATGTTTGAGCTGGGTTAGGCACCAAAACTCTCTTTTATCCCTCATCATCATGTGGGAATTGCCGAAGCAACCATGGCAGTGCTCTTATGATGGGATTCATACCGCCGCCGGCTCAAGAGACCATGGGGAAACTTCCTTGACCGCGGAAGCCCCCATGTGGCTCTTGTTCGTATAAATAAGATGGCTGATTCCTTGATGTGTCAAGGGCGCCGGTTTAGGAGGCCATGGAAAGCTTCTATAGAAACTCCCATGTGATACTCCTTTGTGTGAAGAACACGGCTGATTCCTTGATTCTATCAGGGGCGCTGGTTTAAGAGGCCATGGAAGGTTTTTCTTTCGAAGCCCCCACATGATACTCTTTTGTGTAAAAGACACGGCTGATTCCCTGATTCTATCAGGGGCGCCGGTTTAAGAGGCCATGGAAGGTTTCTTTCGAAGCCCCCATGTGATACTCTTTTGCGAAGAATATGGATGATTCCCTAGTGTTCCTGGGGCGCCAGTTTATTTTATTAATCATAATATATACATTGTACATAAAGCGGAGCCAATGGCTCAAGTGTAGTAAGGTCGAAGAAGAGCGATGTTCCACGGCCGCTTGGTCTCCTCCTCTGCCGTTCGTGAGTCCTTATGTTCTCGAACGTCGACAAGGTAGTATGATCCATTGTGCAGGTTTTTGCTGACCACAAAGGGTCCTTCCCAGGGTGGTGATAGCTTATGCATATCTGTCTGGTCCTGTATGATCCGGAGCACCAGATCTCCTTCCTGAAACGTCCTGGTCTTGACCCGGCGGCTATGGTACCGGCGCAGGTCTTGCTGATAAATCCCTGATCGCGCTGCTGCCATGTCCCGTTCCTCATCCAGCCGGTCCAAGCTGTCTTGTCTTGCTTGTTCATTATCTGCTTCAACATAAGCCGCCACCCGTGGTGAGTCATGCCGGATATCACTAGGGAGGACCGCCTCAGCACCGTACACCATGAAAAAAGGTGTGTATCATGTAGATCTGTTAGGCGTAGTGTTGATGCTCCATAAGACAGAAGGCAACTCCTCTACCCAGCAACCCGGTGTTCTTTGCAAAGGAACCATAAGCCGGGGCTTGATGCCTCTCAAGATTTATTGGTTGGCTCTCTCAGCTTGGCCATTGGTCTGAGGGTGAGCTACTGATGATACATCAAGGCGAATATGTTCTCTTTGACAGAACTCCTCCATATCCCCTTGGGACAGGTTGGTGCCATTATCAGTTATAATGCTGTGTGGAAAGCCAAACCGGAGAATCACCTTTTTGATGAACTGAACCGCTGTTTCCGCATCACACTTACTGATATGCTCTGCTTCAACCCACTTTGTAAATTTGTCCACTGCTACCAACAGGTGGGTTTTCTTATCTTGGGATCTTTTAAAGGGTCCAACCATATCAAGCCCCCAAGTCGCAAACAGCCAAGTAATTGGAATCATCCTCAGCTCCTGCGCCGGTATATGAGCACGTCATGAGAATTTCTGGCAAGCATCACATTTTCTGACCAAGTCCTCTGCGTCGGCGTGAGCCGTCAACCAGTAGAACCCATGACGAAAAGCTTTAGCTACCAAGGATTTTGAACCGGCGTGATGACCGCAATCCCCTTCATGAATCTCTCGAAGAATATCGCAGCCTTCCTCTGATGATACACACCGTTGGAATGCCCCAGAAACGCTGTGGTGATGAAGTTCTCCATTGATGATAGTCATAGATTTAGAGCGCCGGATTATCTGCCGGGCCTCGACTTCGTCCTCTTGCAACTCACCTCGGCTCATGTATGCCAAGTAAGGGAGTGTCCAATCCGGAATAACACGAAGTGCTGCAACCAACTGTGCTTCCGGATCAGGAACGGCCAGGTCCTCCTCTGAAGGCACCTATACTGATGGACTATGCAATTCATCCAAGAAAGTATTAGGTGGAACTGGTTTACGCTGGGAACCCAGCCGGCTAAATGCATCAGCTGCTTCATTTTTTCGCCGGTCTATGTGATCCACCTGATATCCTTTGAAGTACCATGCGACTGCATCCACTTCTCGTCGATAGGCTGCCATGAGCGGATCCTTAGAGTCCCACTTACCGGATACTTGTTGTGCCACCAGATCCGAATCACCAAAGCACTTAACCCGGCTCAAGTTCATCTCCTTGGCCATCCGCAAACCATGGAGGAGAGCTTCATACTCAGCAGCATTGTTAGTACAAGGGAACATTAAACGGAGGACGTAATAGAACTTATCACCTTGTGGGGAAGTTAACACGACTCCAGCCCCGAGCCCTCCAACTGCCTTGAACCGTCAAAATGAATAGTCCAGTATGTATGATCCGGCTTCTCCTCAGGTGCTTGCAACTCTGCCCAATCATTAATGAAATCCACCAGTGCCTGGGACTTTATAGCAGTGCGGGGCACGTACTTTAATCCGTGTGGGCTAAGTTCAATGGCCCACTTCGCCACCATGCCAGTGGCTTCTCTGTTCTGGATTATATCCCCTAACGGAGCTGAACTGACAACAGTGATTGGGTGGCCCTGGAAATAGCGCTTCAGCTTTCGGTTTGCCATGAACACTCCATATACCAACTTCTGCCGGTGTGGATACCTTTGTTTCGACTCGATGAGTACCTCACTGACGTAGTAAACCGGCCGTTGAACCGGATATTCTTTACCTGTCTCCTTGCGCTCCACCACGATGGCCACGCTGACTGCACGGGCATTGGCGGCCACGTATAACAGCAACTGCTCATTGTCAACCGGGGCAGCAAGAACAGGTGGTTCTGCCAATTGCCTTTTCAGATCCTCGAACGTAGTGTTTGCAGCGTCACTCCAGACAAACCGGTCCGTCTTTTTCATCATCTGATAGAGCGGGATTGCCTTCTCTCCTAAACAGCTGATGAACCAACTCAGTGCTGCAATACGGCCCGCCACGCGCTGGACATCATTGATACACGCCGGTTTAGCAAAGGATGTGATTGCCTTGATCTTCTCCGGATTAGCTTCAATCCCCCCGTTTGACACTAAGAATCCAAGGAGCTTGCCCGCCGGGACACCAAAAACGCATTTTTCCGGATTGAGCATCATTTTATAAACTCGGAGGTTATCAAAGGTTTCCTTTAAATCCTCTATTAGCGTCTCCTCCTTCCTGGATTTTACCACAATGTCATCAACATATGCATGGACATTTCTTCCAATCTGCCCTTGTAAGCAGTTCTGCACACAACGCTGGTAGGTTGCTTGGGCACTCTTGAGCCCAAAAGGCATGGATACATAGCAGAAGGCTCCAAAGGGAGTTATGAAAGCTGTTTTCTCCTGGTCCTTAACTGCCATCTTGATTTGATGATAACCTGAATATGTATCCAAGAAACTTAGCCGCTCACATCCCGCCGTAGCATCGATAATTTGATCAATATGGGGAAGAGCAAAAGGATCAGTTGGGCAAGCTTTGTTCAAGTCTGTGTAGTCAACACACATCCTCCAGGTTCCATTTTTCTTGAGCACAAGTACCGGATTAGCCAACCACTCTGGATGAAACACCTCAACTATAAAGCCTGCGGCCAAGAGCCTAGCCACTTCTTCACCTATAGCTTTGCGCCTCTCTTCATTGAAGCGTCGCAAATACTGCTTGACCGGTTTAAACTTCGGATCAATATTAAGACTGTGCTCAGCGAGTTCTCTCGGTATACCTGGCATGTTAGAAGGTTTCCATGCAAAGATATCCCAGTTCTCAAGGATGAACTCGATGAGCACGCTTTCCTATTTGGGGTCTAGGTTAGCGCTGATGGTGAACTGCTTGGACGAATCGCCCGGAACAAAGTCAACCTACTTGGTTTCCTCTGCCGATTTGAATTTCAACGCCGGATCATGCTCTGTAGTTGGCTTTTTCAACGAGGACATATCTGCCGGATCAACATTGTCTTTATAGAATTTTAGCTCTTCCGTAGCGCAAACCGCCTCAGCGTACGCCGCATCTCCTTCCTCACACTCCAATGCAATCTTACGGCTCCCATGAACTATGATAGTTCCTTTGTGGCCCGACATCTTGAGCTGCAGATAAACGTAACACGGCCTAGCCATAAACTTGGCGTAAACCGTCCTCCCAAACAGAGCATGGCATGGGCTCCTGATCTTTACAACCTCAGAGGTCACAGTTTCTGATCTAGAGTCATGCTCATCCCCAAAGGTAACTTCCAGATCGATTTTTCCAACTGGATAAGCCGATTTACCGGGCACCACCCCATGGAACACTGTGTTGGACTGTCGGAGCTTCTTATCTATCAACCCCATACGTTGAAAAGTCTCATAGTATAGGATATTGATGCTGCTGCCTCCATCCATAAGCACCTTTGTGAACTTATAACCACCTACCTGTGGTGCCACCACCAGGGCCAACTGACCCGAATTATCAACCCATGGCGGGTGATCCTCTCCGCTCCATACAATGGGTTGCTCAGACCAACGCAAAAAACGTGGTATCGCCAGTTCAACAGAGTGTACTGCTCTCTTCAGAACCTTTTGATCTCATTTGCACAAACTTGTGGTGAAAACATGATATTGCCCACTGCTTAGCTCCTTCGAATTATTTTGATATCCGGATTGCTGCTGCTGCTAACGCTGTTGACTCCCTTGGTTGTTGTATCCCCCCTGACCATGTTGTTGGTTATGTTGATGCTGATTGTTGCCATTGTGGTTATTGTTACCGCCATGGTATCCTGACCCGGATCCACCACCCTGATAACCCGGACCTTGAAAATCGGGACCTGACCCGTCGGGGGGCCCGTGGTTATACTTGGCCTGCTTCATAAACTCTTGCATAATAAAACAGTCTTTCTAGAGATACGTAGCCGAGTTTTCCTCTATACCGTGCTTTGGGCAAGGCATGTTCAACTGGCGATCTAAATTAATAGGTGGCCACCCGTTGCGTGGGGGCGGTCTACCCTTGTGGCACTGCCCGTTGTCTTGAATGTTGGTATTGGCCACAAAGTCTGAGCTGCCCTCCGCTTTACGCTTGCCATTGTAACCAGTGCCTGCCGGATTGGCCTGTGCTGGTTTACCGTTTTTGCTTGCCTTCCCGGACTTGTCTCCGTCTGCATCTGGATACTTGGTGTTATCAGAGTATCCATACTTTACCAAAGCGACCATGAGCGTTCCCATGTCGTTACAATCACGTTTTAGCCGTCCCAGCTTCAGCCTCAAAGGCTCAAACCGGCAATTGCCTTCCAAGGTTACTATCACCGTACTTGGATTGATGCTATTGGAGGAGTGCAGGATTTCAGATACTCGCCGCACCCAACTGCTCGTGGTCTCTTGCTCTCCTTGAACACATGCTGCTAAGTCAGCCACGGACATCGACTGTTTACACGTGTCTTTGAAATTATTGATAAACCGGCGGTGCAATTCACCCCATGATCCGATGGAGTTAGGTGGCAAACCCTTTAGCCATGTCTGTGCCATGCCCTCAAGCATCATTATGAAGTATTTGGCGCACGCAGCTTCGTCCACATCAAGCATCTCCATAGCCATCTCATAACTTTCAACCCACGCCTCCGGAGCTAGATCCGCCGTGTAGTTGGGTACCTTGCGCGGGCCTTTGAAGTCTTTGGGTAACTTCACGTTCCGTAAAGTGGGGATGAGGCATTGCACCCCCAAAGAGCTGGACATGATTCCTGTTTCTGTGGTGGTGGGGTGAGCCCGCGTCGCTTGACGGGTGTCGTTGTGGGCAGTATGCCTGGCCTGGTCCACCACCTCTTGGGCATGTGCTCCTGCTCCTGCCGGATTACCCTACCTGTGTCGGTGCCGTCTCCGCGCGCCGCTAGATACAACCGGTTCATCCAGGTGCCTCGTATAACTCCGGCTCGGGCGAGGGGTTGAATGAATCCTCTCCCGGCTATAGGAATAAGCTTGCTGCTGTGTTAATGCCGTGTCCAGCAACTCCTTAGCCTGTCGTGCCTCCATTGCTATGGGGGATGTCCCCTCAATGGGAAGGGCGGCCAGCCGTGAAGCGGCGGCGACGATGTCGTCCAACGGGTTAGAATAATGACCAGGAGGGGTGGGCACGTGCTGTGTCGGCACAACTTGGTGATTTGGCTCTGCAGCTGGTGGCTGAACCGACGCGCCCGTCCCCGGGGCTCCTCCCCGGTTTACCTCTGGATGGTTACTGGTTCCTGCTCCTGGTGTGCTAAAGAGATTCCTTGCCTCATAAACCGGCGGTAGACGAGACCGTTGTCTTATGTACATTACTTCCTGCGAGGCGTTCTGATCTAACCTGAGCCGGAAAGCTTGGGAATCCAGCTCTGCCTGTCTTGTAGCCATCCTGGCCTTCTCCGCATCCAGATTGAACTTAGCTTGCTCAATCCGGCTCTTCACCTGAGCGATCTCTGCATCACGCTGCTCCTTGTCGGCCTGGGCTACTTCTGCTAGTGCGAGTGCTGTAAAAGTGTCGACTAAGGTGGATAGGACGTCAGAGGGCGACGGGGGAAGGTCTCCAGCTCTGGCTCCCGCTGCCTCTGAGGTTAACGCCCCAGTCGTCGAGGGCTGCTGCATGGGTTGTGATCCGACCATGAAAACAGCAACCCTGGTTGGCGGATCGAAGGGGTCCGGAATACTATTGCCATCAGACACACCCTCAGACCGGCCGTCCTGCAACAGATACAAAGATTCGGTCTCTCCGGATGAAGATTCATCGCCGGAATAGACAACTGTCTTGCCACCGGAATCCGATCCGTCCTCGGCTTGTACTCCATGCACTGCTCCGACGAAAATGTGCTTCACGGTGGGCTGAATCCGGGCTGATCTCGCACGCTGAGCCGGCTCGACGATGTTGGGGAAGATGTCCGACTCAGGCCCCGGTTCGCCGATCTTGCCGATGAAAACGTGGATGCCACAGAATGGGACCCGTTACCCGTATTCGATTGAATCGGCCTCGGGGCCCCAACATGCATCGTCGATGTAGATCCGGCCGCGACGACTCTTGGTCATCCGGCCCACTGCGTAACCCTTGAGCCCTTCAAAGCTGCCCTTCAAGAACTCGAAACCATCGTGCAATAGCCCCACGGTGGATGCCAACTGTCGTGGATTTAGCACGGCAGATGTCCTAGCAAAAGGACTTACTCGTGAGGCCATCGCTCGGGTTAGCTAAAAGGGGTTAAAGCGGACGAAGGACATAGGGAGTTATACTAGTTCGGCCCCTTCAATGAAGGTAAAAGCCTACGTCTAGTTTGGTGTGGTATTGCTTGTGCTTCGATGACCAGGGAGCGAATCTGCTTTTCCTGTGTCTCCAGCCCTTTTTTCTTCCCCTGAACCGTCGCCGGGGTCGTCCCTTTATATAGGAGGCGACGCCCAGTCCGGTTTACAGAGTCCCGAGGCCGGCTCATAAACGTGTCCGCCTCGGTCTCTATTCTATCTTACATTCCAAGTTACATAATACGACGGTTTACAAACCATGGGCCTTATACATGGGCCCTAAACCTCTGTGGGTTATAACGTCCGGTTACATACTCTACTGGGCTTCTGATAATATAGTCTTGTCAACATAATCCGGACCCTCCTGGCCGGTTTATACCTGATAGTAATATCCCTGACAGAACCCTAGCCTCTGGAGTGATCCAGAGGGGGGAATTGGCAAGGAGGAGACCGCCCTGTTCACCACCATCAACAAGGAGGGCTTCTGGATCATCCCCACTATCATCATCATCATTTCCACTATCAGCATCATTATCATCCGCATCCATCTCATTGCAACATCGGGAACCCTAGTGGATCAACTTGTGTGTTACATGTGTAATTCATTCATGTTCACTATCACCAATCTTATGATGTTTGTTGCCTCTATGTGTGAGTAGTTCCCTTATGACTCAGGGACATGGATGAACCCTAGTGTGTAGTAGATTGATTGGTATTAGGATTTAATATCCTCTTTGCATGTTTATGTTAATTGTCTTCTTGATGTTGGGTGAAGTCGACCATCTGACATATGCCAACTTTGGACGGAAGGTTATTACTGTAGATGGACTGACTGGTTGTGGGAATAGGTGTGTGACATGCCCTATCTCCCTTCGCCGCAGACTATTGCAGCAGGGGCAAAACAAAGACCACCTTTAGGCTGCGTCCATGGGGATCTTTTCCCCTTAATTGCCGTTTGGTAACCAGAGTTGGGAAGAACGGTGGTGGTCTATGTGATACGGGGTTGCCGTGTGTATGCACAGATATATGTACCGGCACTGCCCACAAATAGAAATACACAAAGTGGCTTAGGAATTCGATGAAACATTGTGTTTAGGTACCGCTATAGATGCGTGCCAGTGGGGAATTTGAACTCGCCCCGGGAACGCTTTAATCTTATTGGTTTCAATGCTCTTGCTTGTTATTTATTTCCATTTCAATATTTACTTCTATGCTTGCTACACCATCTCCATAAAATTACCACATATTTGGATCACTCTCAACATGCAGGCACAATATTTAAATTATCCAAGAGATAAAAGATTAATTTGTGTGCTCCCTGTGGGATCGATAGTCTTACGTAGAAAAGGCTACAACTAAACCATGTGCACTTGCAGGACATCAGTTGCACACTGCGCCTTATTTGCAGACAAATTGGATGATGATTGTCATGGATGTGTCCGCAAGAAGGACTAGGCATCAACATGTATGCTAGAAGATTTGATATGTAGCGGTCATCATAACTTCAACGGAGGTTTCTTCTTCGGTTGAAGCATTAACTTTGATGCCATCACTACTATGACGGGATTTCTAGATGCTATTTTGCACAATACTCTTGGTATGTGTGTTCTGATGATGAAACTATGATTGTAGAATACTTGGATAATGTTAGTGAAAAAACAAATCTGTTCGAATGGAGGAAAATGGATTGATACTGCAATTGGAAGTGTTGTATACACTACAAAAAAGACACATCCGTGACATTTTGGTACACATGATTTTTTTGTCATGCTTATGATACTTCTATGACGATAATTGTGACAAAACCCGGTGTCATCATAGATGTGGTGGCCTCTTACTTCTATGACAAAAAATCATGACAGAAAATGGGCTTTTCGTCTTGGGCGGGCTGGAGACGCAGCTGCATGACATTCTTTGGGCCGTCCATGACGGAAAAAATCGTGGTAGAAGTGAGGGCGAAGAAAATATCGAGAAGTTCCCGGTTATGGTGGGTGGTCGGGGGATGATGTGCACTTCGGTTTGCATGTTTCTCTCGTGTACGCGCATGTGTGCGAGGCGTTGAGCTCTAACTGAACCCGAGTGAGGCATCCTCTTACTGAACCCGAGCAATTGCACTAGCTACGTTACTAAACTCGAGCGATCGATCCCTGGCTGTTAATTGAACCAGAGCGATTCCTTCGCTACAGCTGCTAACTGAAGCCAATCGAACCTGCTGCTACCTCTTGATGAACAGTGACCATTGTTGGGGGTTAGATGAACAGTTCTTGGTGGGGGTTGGATGACCAGGACCCTGTGGTAGTAGAGGCTGTTGCCGCTGGATTAACAGGACCCCAATCGAGAGGAGGCCGCCACACACCCGAGCCAGTTGGGGGTGGATGAACAGGACCCCGTGGAGGGCTGGTTGAACAGGACCCCATGTGGAGGGCTCCACAGTGCATCACCTCCGTATGGAAAACTAAATGTATCATGAGACATAAAGTTTTTGCATGGTTGATGCTGAACGATAGAGTTAATACTAGGGACCTACTTTTAAGGAGGCACTTCAACACCAGGGATGATCACAATTGTCCAATGTGCAACATGGGAGTGCTGGAGACGAATGCTCATCTATTTTATGAATGTCCCTTTGCTGTGAAATGTTGGGAGACATTGGGCATAAGCTAGGGGAGACACCTTGTAATGCCCCAGATGTAACACTTTCCCAATATGGCAATATATAAACTTTGGCATCATCAATTCCTTTCCGGGCTCTTCTTTCATTTTGGGATCTTTGTTTTGTCATGTGCGTGTGTGCATTTCATCCATGTCATGTTGTCATGTGCATTGCATTGCATTTGTGTTGTCACTTGCATCCGGTCCCACTCGTCTCTTCCCGTTGTCCGTTTCGAGTTCCGACGCTCACACACGTGCCCGTGGCATCCCCGAGTCCTTCTTTCGTGTGTGGCCGTGTTACGTTTCCGGAATGACGTGAGACTTGTCGTGCGATGTTGTTTTGGTACGTGTAGGCCGCCTGTCAAGTTTCGTCGCGTTTGGAGTTTGTTTGGTACTCCAACGGTTAACCTAGTAGGCTAAAAGAACCTCTTCTTTGAGGCCCAAGACCCACTCCACAACAGCCCACTAACCCAGCACAACCCTTCCCATCATCTCGGTCGTCGAATTGTGATCGCGTGGCCGAAAACCGCTCCTCATTTGGAGTCTCCTAGCTCCCTCTACCTATAAATGTGTGTCCACCCCCGAAATTTTCACAGATCCAACCCTAGAAAACTCCTCCCTCGCCACCGGACACGTCCGGACCGCGTCGGACACGTCCGTACGCCGGCCCGGACTAATCCGAATCTGCCACGTGTCCCCCGCCGGCCTCCCGCCGCGCCGGCCCGACTCGGGCCCTCTGCCTCCACCTACCGGGCCGAACGCCTCCGCGCCCGCAGCCGATCCCCGACGCGGCTCCGCGCCGCCGGCCGCCGCGAGGGCCGCCGCGCCCGCCGACCGCCGCGCCGCGCCCGCCGGTCACCGCCGCCGCCTCTGGCGCGCCTCGCCCCACCGCCCAACCTCCACGTCACCGCCGCCGGTCTTGCCCCCAGCCACCGCCGCCTCGCCTCCACCGACCGGTCGCCGCTCCGGCCGGCCCCAGCTCGCGCCGCCGAGGTCGCTGCTCTGGCGCCGCGCCTCGGCTGTCCTCCGGCCGCCGCCCCGCGCGCTGTTCCGTTCCAGCCGGGCCGAAACCCTAACGGGTCCCGCGCCCGCGCCCGATCCGCCCCGTGACCCGATCCGCAGGTTGACCCCCTGTTTTTTTTCTGTAAGTCATGTGGTTTTTGATATTTTGTTGCATACTTCATGGGGCTGTATCTTTTAGTGTGCTAGTCCGATTTGTGCATATGATATGTCAAAATGACCGTGGTGAAGTGCTCTACGTTTTGTTCCATTTTGTCATGCTTGTTTCAGTCCATCTAGATGTCTTAATCTTCGTGACAAGAGTGCTACTTGACATAAACTGCTGCTACTTGTTATTTTCATGCCATGTTTGAGATGTGATTACTTGGTGCATGTTTATCCAAATGAAGCAAATGAGATGTCAAAATGTTCATCATGAGATGCTCTACATGTTGGTTGCTGTAGCATGCAGGTTAGGGTTCTTTTTGCCATGTTAAACTTGGTTGCAAAAGTGCATGTGGCTGTTAAGTTTTGTAACATGTTATGAGATGCTGATTTGAAGAGCTCGTTGCTATTGATGTGTTTGTCCCCATGTCACATGTTAATATGTTTTAGAATCTTCATAATGTGGTCTTTGCTATGGTGCAAACCATTTTCCATGATATGCCTTGAGGTGACTTAAACATGCTTGCCAACATTCCATGCCAACTTAACTATTTTAACACTGAGTGAGATTTCACTAAGTCTGGAATCTGTCATATCCTGATGCTATGTTTGCTTGATGCCCTAGGCAAATCCATGTTAGTTTTGGAGTGGCCATTGATCACTCCTTGTTGTACATTTTATTGTCTATCCATCCATGCCCTCACTTGCTCATTTGCCTTGCTATAGCTTATTTAATTCTTGCTCCCAAGTTGCTATAAAATATTACGGTCAGGTTTTTAACGTCATGATCAAAATGTTGTAAATTGTTGCTATTGATCCATGCCTCCTATGGAGTTGCTCCAATGGAGTTGATTTCTGTAGGGTATGTCTACTTCAAGTCCATGCTTCTTGTCACCATGTTTGAGTGCTGCAGAGTATATATTTCTTGCTTCAAAGTTGCTATGTGGCTGTTAATTTCAGCTTTGCATTGTTTCTTGTTTCGAGTGTATGTATTGAACCGTTGCTCTGTTTTGAGTGTGCCCTATATAAAACTTGTGTGATTTTACATGTAGAATCATAATATCATCTTGTTTACATTTTTGGAGTATGCTTGCTTGATGTTTGGGTGCATCTTGCACCTTTGCCATGCTTGTCTTGTTTTGCTCATATCTTGTAGACCGTAGCTCCGTTTTAAACAAACTTTATATGAAACTTGACTAGAATTTCGTGTAGATCATCATGGTGCATGTTAACTTGCTGTTTAACAACTTTAACTTAAGGTTTGTTCAGATATTGACTAATTTCAAACTATGCATATGAGGACTTACCAGATTCGCTATATGTGGATTCCGGCCTCATTTAAACTTGTTGTTCTTATGTTGTTTTTGAGTGCTTCCTACCTTGCCATGTTTTGCATAATATATAGACTTGTCTTGCATCATACTTTCTTGAGCATATTGTCATGTTCTTGTGTTGTTTCTCTGTGCTTCCTACCTTGCCATGTATTGCATCATATATAGACTTGTCATGGATCATACGTGCATCATGTTGATTGTGCATTGCACCTTGTTTGATTTCGTGCCCGTGTGTTCTTGGGTTGAGTAGAGCCGGAAGCCGAGACCGAGAACGAGAACGAGGTTACTACCGAGGTTGAGTACGAGGAGCCGTCTTACGATCCCATCGACGACTCGACATGCAAGATGACTTGACCCAGATATCATTACTATCTTTGCCTATTGCTAGATGTCTCGCTCTTTAGCTTATTGCCTCGATGCCCATGTTTGTTTGTCAGCCTCCTATTGTAACCATGAATCTGTCTAACCACCCAACCTAGCAAACCTTTGTTTGGGTACGTAAGCTTCGCTCAGCCCCTCGTATAGCATTGCTAGTTGCAGGAGAAGATTTGAAGATTCTTGCTTCATGTTGAAGTTTGTTGGGATATCACACTATATAAACTCTTAAACTAAATCATCTATATATTGGTAATGGCTGGAAGGCTGAGCCTCTTGCTCGGTGATTTGTTCCACTCATGCCGCCCTAGGAACCGTATAAACTGGTGTTATGTTCCTTGATTTTGCGTTCCTCACACGGTTGGGGTTATGGGACCCCCTCGATAAACCGCTTAGCGCTAAGGCTTTTCCAGCAAGTCCCAACATTGGTACTACATTTGCCTAAACAACTAAAAACTTGCATAGGGAGTTATAAACCCTCTTCTTAATCAACAACCCGGGCTAGTGCTCCACAAGAGTGTTGGTCCAAACTGGGGAGTCTGCGGGGCCACCTCGAGGAAACTCAAGGGCTGGTAAAAACCTGTAGAATCGCCCATCCGGTCGTGGCCTGAGACGAAATACGCGCGGCTACTATCAGGGTGTCGGCACGCCAGGAGGATTTGCTGGATTAGTCTTACCTTAGTCGGAGTATCTTGAGCACGGGATATCGAGAATACTCGGGCCTTCCTACCTTGGAGTTGCGACTCCACGGATCGTGAGCTTGTAATGGGCTAAGTTGGGACACCCTTGCAGGGATTTGAACTTTCGAAAGCCGTGCCCGCAGTTATGTGGCAGATGGGAATTTGTTAATATCCGTTTGTAGAAAACTTGACACCATGTTCAGAACACACTACCAATGTGAGTAACCGTGACGGTCATTTTCCGAAATGGGTTCGGGAAGTGAACACGGTGGGGTTATGTTTGACGTGCGTAGATAGGATCACTTCGTGATCACTTTGACGCTCATGGCACTTCTCTTCTCGCTCTCATCACGTAAGCTAGTGCTACTGCAGCTGCAACCTTTTTATTTCTTCAACCTTGTTCCACACCCAAGGCTTAGATAATTTTGCTACCCGGGAACGGGATTGCTGGGTCCTCCGTGGCTCACAGATTCTACACAACACCAGATGCAGGTACTATGGTGAACTACTCAGGTGACGATACGGAGTTGTACTAGGAGTACGATGAAGAACGTAGTCGATACTATGTGCACTATCCCGATGATCAGTAGTGGTTTCTACTAGGGGCGATTCGGACCTTGTGGCTTTATGTATTTGGTATCTTTCATTTGGATCTTCGCCCGTAGTCGGGTTGTGATGTTATTTGGAGGATGATTTGCTTATGTAATGTATTGTGTGATGTGGCAAGTGTAAGCCAACTATCCTTTTGCAATTTCATCCCTATTTTTACATGAGTCGTGCAAAGATACCAAACTTGAGATCATTCCAGAATGGGCTTATACCTTTAAGTCGTGCCTCGACACGTAGGAGGTATAGTCCCATCCTGGGCATTACAAGTTGGTATTCAGAGCCTTCTCCGACCTAGAAGCCCCCACTGATTGATCGAATCATTGACGGTTGAGTCTAGGCACACACTTAAAAATGTTTTGAGTCCTATATATATCGGAGAGTAGGATTTCTTTTGCTTCTCATCACTTTTCACCCTGGTGAGGAATCCTGACGATTACTCTTGTCTCTTCTACTCTCAAAAATTCACCAATTTTTTTTAGGATCACGCGGGTATTGTTTGGATTGTTCCGATGTCTTTGTGACGAGAACATTGTTCTCGATGCCTCCTGTCATTTAGGGGTTGTGGCAGTGTCCCGGGGAGTTGAGCTCCGAGTTGTTGTCATCACAAATATATCACATCAGTTCTGGAATACTTAAGACGGCCGACATCGAAAACTCTCCTATGCGGTTAGTGGCAAGATAACCCCGACATCACCCAGTACTGGGGAGGTAGTTCGGGAGTATTGCCATAGCTTGTATAGTAGATGTGTTTTGAAGGTCCGAGGTAGACGGTTTCCGGAAATAACTGGTTATGTGTTGAAGGATGGATACAGCTGGATGTAGGATTAGACTTGAGTGCGCGATGCTTCCCCTATATCCCCAACACCTGATTGCATAACTGGAAATTTTCGGAAATTAATAGGTGGGTTCATCTAGTAGCTCATTGGCATTCTTCCAACGAATGCATGATATGGAGTTCGGGGTTCTACATTGAGTGAAGTAGTTTTATGGGCGTTGTTCCGATCGGGAGTTGCATCTTAAAGGGTCCTTGGCTATGCCGATCCGGGGATTGCAAAACCCTTTTGTAACACGTTCCATAAGCTTTCAGCACGAATATGTCGAACGGAGCTTCTATCTTGTATTTGTTCTATCTGCTCCTTGTTGTTTTTATTTACCTTTTTGTTCTCCCAAGTGGCTTCTCGTGAAGATTGTTGTTACTATTAAAGTGTGGATTACATTCGTTCATCTTGTTCGAATGTTCTTGTGAAGACTATGTTGCAATTTCTAGCTGTTGATTCAGCTTATATATTCTTTCAAGCAATGGCTAATAGTTGTCATCTCATTCAGGATGGCTCCTAAAAGGGTTCCCAATGCTAACCCAGAGGGTGAAGAAGTTCCTGATCGTCCTCCTTCCCCTCCTCCGTTTGAGGCCTGGAGAGCAATTATGCAAGCGACAAATCAGAACACCCAGATGCTTATGCAAATGATGCAGAACATTCAAGCAAACCAAGCAAATCAGGGTGCTCATGGGAACCAAGGCCAAGGCAATTTGTTCAACCAACCTCACTTTGCTACACTCAACCAGTTCCTGGCAAACCAACCAAAGGCATTCAGTTACTGTGTGGACCCTCTAGATGCTGAAGACTGGATAACAGATATCAAGAAGCATTTCGAGTGCAGTAACGTCAGGCCTGAGGACTATGTGAAGTTTGCCGTGTTCCAACTCAAGGACCAAGCCGCTGATTGGTGGCAGCAGTACAAAGATTCCAGAGAAGGGTGTGAAATCTCGTGGACTGACTTCTGTAAGGACTTTCGCTCCCACCACATTCCAACAAGTGTCATTGAGGGTATGCGTGAGCAATTCCACAACCTGAAGCAAGGCTCAATGACTGTCTACCAATATAATGTCAAGTTCCAGAACCTTGCCCGCTATGCCAAGAAAGACATCCCAGATGCCAAGAGCAAGATCTATCAGTTCCGAGGTGGTCTAAAGGATGAACTCCAACTAGCTCTCACCTTGTTCGAGCCTAATGAGTTTGATCAATTCTATAACATGGCACTTAAGAAAGAGGCAGCCCAGCTCAAGATGGAAGCTTCCAAAAAGAGGATCAGAGACGCTGTTCACTCCTCCTCGTCTTCCCAAGTGGTCGCAAAGCAACAGAGTTTTGGCTTCCACCTCCTCCAGTGATCCGACCTCCCAACAACAACAACAGGCATTCTGGTAGCCGTGCTTTCTCCCACCCACCCAACCCAAGCAACCAGTCAAAGAATCACTTTCAAGCTTCAAAGTCAAGTGCTCCTTATCACCGTCCTCTCTCAGAAGTGGTTTGCAACAAGTGCACTCAGAAGGGTCATTATGCTAACAAGTGCCCCAACCCAAGGCGCCTTCCGCCTCCTCCAC
Organism: Secale cereale; assembly: GCA_902687465.1. Classification (NCBI taxonomy): domain Eukaryota; kingdom Viridiplantae; phylum Streptophyta; class Magnoliopsida; order Poales; family Poaceae; genus Secale; species Secale cereale. The sequence goes on along the minus strand of LR738714.1, from coordinate 571,878,553 downwards.
CTGTCAGCACTGCTATTGTCAAGCACAATCCCAAGCATGCAAGAGTGAATCTGATGAATGCAGCTCAAGTAGATAATTCTTCAGATGTGATACTTGGTAACCTTCCAGTTAACTCTATTCCTGCAAAAGTGTTGTTTGATTCGGGTGCATCATGTTCTTTCATGTCATATCCATTTGCATCCAAGCACGATGTTATCACCAAGAATCTACCCAAGAAGTTGCAAGTTGTTTCTCCGGGTAGGCTAATGACTTCTAGTGTGTATGCTCCGGATGTATCTATTCGCATGGGTGATTACCGCTTTCTGGCTTCTCCGGTTGTTCTCGGCAACTCCGACATTGATCTTATTCTCGGGATGGATTGGCTTTCCCAGCATGATGCTCACATTGATTGTGCAAATAAGGAAGTCAAGATTACTCATTCTGACGAAGACGTGATTATCTTTGCCTCTCGAGATAACACAATCAGGCTATTCTCTCTCAATGACAAGGGCGAGATTAATGCCATCTCTCAAATTCCAGTGGTCAATGAATATGAAGATGTTTTCCCTGAAGAGCTTCCAGGCATGCCTCCGCATCGTCAAGTTGAATTCGTCATTTAACTCGAGCCTCGTACTGAGCCAGCATGCCGGCGTCTGTACAAGCTTTCCCCTGAAGAGTTGAAGGAGTTGAAGAAACAACTCGATGAGCAAGAGCGTATGGGTCTAATCAGGCCTAGCACTTCTCCTTGGGGCTGTGGTGTCTTATTTGTCAAGAAGAAGGATGGCACGGAGCGCCTTTGCGTTGATTACCGACCATTGAACAAGAAGACAATAAAGAACAAGTATCCGCTCCCCAACATCAATGAATTGTTCGAGCAGCTCAAAGGAGCAAAAGTATTCTCAAAGCTCGATCTCCGGATGGGTTATCACCAGATCCGTATCTGTGAAGAAGATATTCACAAGACTGCATTCAGAACAAGATACGGCTCCTATGAATACACAGTCATGTCTTTTGGCCTCGCTAATGCTCCACCCACCTTCTCGAGAATGATGCACTACATATTCAACCCCTACACCAACGAATTTGTGCTCGTCTATCTGGATGACATCTTGGTATTCTCCAAGAATGAAGAGGATCACGAAAAGCACCTCCGTCTGGTTCTCGACAGACTCCGTGAACATAAGTTCTATGCCAAGTTCTCCAAGTGCGAATTCTGGCTCGATAAGGTCTTGTATCTAGGCCATATCATCTCTGCTGACGGTATTGCTGTCAACCCCGAGAAATTTGAAGCGATTGTCAACTGGGAACCCCCTCAGAATGTCAAGCAACTCCGAAGCTTCCTTGGTCTTGCTAGCTATTGCAGAAGGTTCGTTGAGAACTTCTCCAAGATTGCAAAGCCTCTCTCCAACTTGCAGCAGAAGAATGTCAAGTACAACTGGTCTCCGAATTGCGACGTGGCATTCAAAACTCTCAAAGAAAAGCTCATCTCTGCTCCAGTTCTTACCCCTCCAGATGAGTCCAAGCCCTACGAAGTATTCATGTGATGCTTCTCTTCAAGGACTTGGTGGTGTTCTAATGCAAGACAAGAAAATTGTGGCATACACTTCTCGTCAACGGAAGCCAAGTGAGAAGAACTACCCCACACATGATCTCGAGCTAGCAGCTGTGGTACACGTCTTGATCACGTGGAGACACCTTCTGTTGGGCAGAAAAGTCGACATCTTCACCGATCACAAGAGCTTGAAGTACATCTTCACACAGCCGAACCTGAACCTTCGCCAGACTCGTTGGGTTGAGATGATCCAAGAGTATGATCCAAGAATCGAATACACACCTGGCAAGGCCAATGTCATTGCAGATGCCTTGAGAAGAAAGGCATATTGCAATAGTCTCCTTATCAAGCCGTTTCAGCCTGAGCTTTGTGAAGCATTCAGGACGCTCAACCTCCAAGTTGTTCCGCAAGGCTTTCTTGCAAATCTTCAAGTTGCTCCTACCTTGGAAGATCAGATTCGTGAGGCCCAACTCAGTGATGCTATGGTGCAGAAAGTGAAACATGGTATTGCAAAGGGTACTCCCAAATACAAGTGCTATCACATTGATGAGAAAGACACCTTGTTCTTTGAGGACAGGCTTGTGGTTCCCAAGGGTGATCTCAGGAAGCTCATAATGAACGAAGCACATGAATCCCTCCTCTCAATTCATCCTGGAAGTTCCAAGATGTACCAAGACCTCAAGCAATCTTACTGGTGGACTCGCATGAAAAGGGAGATTGCCCAATTCGTGAATGAATGTGATGTCTGCAGAAGAGTGAAGGCAGAGCATCAACGTCCAGCCGGTCTCCTCCAACCTCTTCCTATTCCGAGTGGAAATTTGACCACATTGAAATGGATTTCGTCACTGGGTTTCCCAAGTCCAAGTCCAAGAAGGGGAATGACTCTATCTTTGTGGTGATTGACAAGCTAACCAAAGTAGCTCACTTCCTTCCAGTCAAAGAATCCATCAATGCAGCTCAGCTGGCAGAGTTGTATACTTCTAGAATTGTGTCCTTACATGGCATTCCTCAAGTTATCTCCTCAGACCGTGGAAGTTTGTTCACATCCAAGTTCTGGGACTCCTTCCAGTCTGCCACGGGCACTAAGATCCGTTTCAGCACTGCGTTTCACCCTCAGACTAGTGGTCATGTCAAGAGAGTGAACCAGATCCTCGAAGAGATGCTCAGAGCTTGTGTCATCTCTTTTGGCATGAAGTGGGAAGATTGCCTTCCGTTTGCCGAGTTCTCTTACAACAACAGTTTCCAAGCAAGTGCCGGCAAAGCTCCATTTGAAATCCTCTATGGTAGAAAGTGCCGTACTCCTCTCAACTGGTCCGAGACTGGTGAACGTCAACTTCTTGGCAATGACTTGATCTCAGAAGCCGAAGAGATGTGCAAAGTCATACGTGAGAATCTCAAGGCCGCTCAGTCGCGTCAGAAGGGCTACTATGATGGCAAGCATCGTGATTTGGCATTCAACATTGGAGATCATGTCTATCTTCGTGTTTCTCCTATGAAAGGCACCCAAAGATTCGGTATCAAAGGAAAGTTCGCTCCTAGATACGTGGGCCCTTTCAAGATCCTTGGCAAAAGAGGCGATCTAGCCTATCAACTTGAGCTCCCTTCCAACTTTGCAAATGTTCATGATGTGTTTCACGTGTCTCAACTCCACAAGTGCTTCAAGACACCTGAACGCACCATTCCGTTCGAGGAGATTGATCTTCAACAAGACTTGTCTTATCGTGAGCACCCCGTTGCTATTCTTGAAGAAACCGAGCGCAAGACTAGCAACAAGTCAATCAAGTTCTTGAAAGTCAAGTGGTCACACCATACCGACCGAGAAGCTATGTGGGAACGAGAAGATCACCTTCGTTCCGAGTATCCTTCCTTCTTCCAGTCCTAGATCTCGGGACGAGATCTTTTCGTAGTAGAGGAGAGTTTGTAATGCCCCAGATGTAACACTTTTCCAATATGGCAATATATAAACTTTGGCTTCATCAATTCCTTTCCGGGCTCTTCTTTCATTTCGGGTTCTTCGTTTTGTCGTGTGCGTGTGTGCATTTCATCCATGTCATGTTGTCATGTGCATTGCATTGCTTTTGTGTTGTCACTTGCATCCGGTCCCACTCGTCTCTTCTCGTTGTCCGTTTCGAGTTCCGACGCTCACACACGTGCCCGTGGCATCCCCGAGTCCTTCTTTCGTGTGTGGCCGTGTAACATTTCCGGAATGACGTTAGACTTGTCGTGCGATGTTGTTTTGGTACATGTAGGCCGCCTGTCAAGTTTTGTCACGTTTGGAGTTCGTTTGGTACTCCAACGGTTAACCTAGTGGGCTAAAAGAACCTCTTCTTTGAGGCCCAAGACCCCCTCCACAACAGCCCACTAACCCAGCACAACCCTTCCCATCATGTCGGTCATCGAATTGTGATCGCGTGGCCAAAAACCGCTCCCCATTTGGAGTCTCCTAGATCCCTCTACCTATAAATGTGTGTCCACCCCCGAAATTTTCGCAGATCCAACCCTAGAAAACTCCTCCCTCGCCGCCGGACACGTCCGGACCGCGTCGGACAAGTCCGTCCGCCGCCCGGACGAACCCGGATCTGCCACGTGTCCCCCGCCGGCCTCCCGCCGTGCCGGCCCGCAGGCCCGACTCGGGCCCTCCGCCTCCGCCTCCCGGGCCGAACGCCTCCGCGCCCGCCGCCGATCCCCGGCGCGGCTCCGCGTCGCCGGCCGCTGCGAGGGCCACCGCGTCCGCCGACCGTCGCGCCGCGCCCGCCGGTCACCGCCGCCGCCTCCGGCGCGCCTCCGGCGCGCCTCGCCCCGCCGCCCAACCGCCGCGTCGCCGCCGCCGGCCTCGCCCCCAGCGACCACCACCTCGCCTCCACCGGCCGGTCGCTGCTCCGGCCGGCCCCAGCTCGCGCCGCCGAGGTCGCCGCTCCGGCGCCGCGCCCCGGCCGTCCTCCGGCCGGCGCCCCGCGCGCGGATCCCATCCAGCCGGGCCGAAACCCTAACAGGTCACGCGCCCGCGCCCGATCCGCCCTGTGACCCGATCCGCAGGTTGACCCCCTGTTTTTTCTCTAAGTCATGTGGTTTTTGATATTTTGTTGCATACTTCATGGGGCTGTATCTTTTAGTGTGCTAGTCCGATTTGTGCATATGATATGTCAAAATGACCGTGGTGAAGTGCTCTACGTTTTGTTCCATTGTGTCATGCTTGTTTGAGTCCATCTAGATGTCTTAATCTTCGTGACAAGAGTGCTACTTGATATAAACTGCTGCTACTTGTTATTTTCATGCCATGTTTGAGATGTGATAACTTGGTGCGTGTTTATCCAAATGAAGCAAATGAGATGTCAAAATGTTCATCATGAGATGCTCTACATGTTGGTTGCTGTAGCATGCAGGTTAGGGTTCTTTTTGCCATGTTAAACTTGGTTGCAAAAGTGCATGTGGCTGTTAAGTTTTGTAACATGTTATGAGATGCTGATTTGAAGAGCTCGTTGCTATTGATGTGTTTGTCCCCATGTCACATGTTAATATGTTTTAGAATCTTCATAATGTGGTCTTTGCTGTGGTGCAAACCATTTTCCATGATATGCCTTGAGGTGACTTAAACATGCTTGCAAACATGCCATGCCAACTTAACTGTTTTAACACTTAGTGAAATTTCACTAAGTCTGGAATCTGTCATATCCTGATGCTATGTTTGCTTGATGCCCTTGGCAAATCGATGTTAGTTTTGGAGTGGCCATTGATCATTCCTTGTTGTACATGTTATTGTATATCCATCCATGCCCTCACTTGCTCATTTGCCTTGCTGTAGCTTATTTAATTCTTGCTCCCAAGTTGCTATAAAATATTACTGTCAGGTTTTTAACATCATGATCAAAATGTTGTAGCTTGTTGCTATTGATCCATGCCTCCTATGGAGTTGCTCCAATGGAGTTGATTGCTTTAGGATATGTATACTTCATGTCCATGCTTCTTGTCACCATGTTTGAGTGCTGTAGAGTATATATTTCTTGCTCCAAAGTTGCTATGTGGCTGTTAATTTCAGCGTTGCATTGTTTCTTGTTTCGAGTGTATGTGTTGAACCGTTGCTCCGTTTTGAGCGTGCCCTATATGAAACTTGTGTGATTTTACATGTAGAATCATAATATCATATTTTTTACATGTTTGGAGTATGTTTGCTTGATGTTTAGGTGCATGTTGCATCGTTGCCATGCTTGTCTTGTTTTGCTCATATCTTTTAGACCGTAGCTCCGTTTTAAACAAACTTTATATGAAAATTGACTAGAATTTCGTGTAGATCATCATGGTGCATGTTAACTTGCTGTTTAACAACTTTAACTTAAGGTTTGTTCAGATCTGGACTAATTTCAAATTATGCATATGAGGACTTACCGGATTCGCTATATGTGGATTTCGGCCTCATTTAAACTTGTTGTTCTTATGTTGTTTTGAGTGCTTCCTACCTTGCCATGTTTTGCATCATATATAGACTGGTCTTGCATCATACTTTCTTGAGCATATTGTCATGTTCTTGTGTTGTTTCTCTGTGCTTCCTACCTTGCCATGTATTGCATCATATATAGACTTGTCATGCATCATACGTGCATCATGTTGATTGTGCATTGCACCTTGTTTGATTTCGTGCCCGTGTGTTCTTGTGTTGAGTAGAGCCGGAAGCCGAGACCAAGAACGAGAACGAGGTTACTACCGAGGTTGAGTACAAGGAGGCGTCTTACGATCCCATCGACGACTCGACAGGGAAGATGACCTGACCCAGATATCATTACTATCTTTGCCTATTGCTAGATGTCTCGCTCTTTAGCTTATTGCCTCGATGCCCATGTTTGTTTGTCAGCCTCCTATTGTAACCATGAATCTGTCTAACCACCCAACCTAGCAAACCTTTGTTTGGCTACGTAAGCTTCGCTCAGCCCCTCGTACAGCATTGCTAGTTGTAGGAGAAGATTTGAAGATTCTTGCTTCATGTTGAAGTTTGTTGGGATATCACACTATATAAACTCTTAAACTAAATCATCTATATATTGGTAATGGGTGGAAGGCTGAGCCTCTTGCTCGGTGATTTGTTCCACTCATGCCGCCCTAGGAACCGTATAAACCGGTGTTATGTTCCTTGATTTTGCGTTCCTCACACGGTTGGGGTTATGGGACCCCCTCTATAAACCGCTTAGCGCTAAGGCTTTTCCAGCAAGTCCCAACATTGGTACTACATTTGCCTAAAGAACTAAAAACTTGCATAGGGAGTTATAAACCCTCTTCTTAATCAACAACCCGGGCCAGTGCTCCACATGAGTGTTGGTCCAAACTGGGGAGTCTGCGGGGCCACCTTGAGGAAACTCAAGGGCTGGTAAAAACCTGTAGAATCGCCCATCCGGTCGTGGCCTGAGACGAGATACACGCGGCTACTATCAGGGTGTCGGCACGCCGGGAGGATTTGCTAGATTAGTCTTACCTTAGTCGGAGTATCTTGAGCACGATATTCCGAGAATACTCGGGCCTTCCCACCTTGGAGTTGCGACTCCGCGGATCGTGAGCTTGTAATGGGCTAAGTAGGGACACCCCTGCAGGGTTTTGAACTTTCGAAAGCCGTGCCCGGGGTTATGTGGCAGATGGGAATTTGTTAATATCTGGTTGTAGAAAACTTGACACCATGTTCAGAACACACTACCAGCGTGAGTAACCGTGACGGTCATTTTCCGAAAGGGGTTCGGGTAGTGAACACGGTGGGGTTATGTTTGACGTGCTTAGATAGGATCACTTCGTGATCACTTTGACGCTCGTGGAACTTCTCTTCTCGCTCTCATCACGTAAGCTAGTGCTAGTGCAGCTGCAACCTTTTTATTTCTTCAGCCTTGTTCCACACCCAAGGCTTAGATAGTTTTGCTACCCGGGAACGGGATTGCTGAGTCCTCCGTGGCTCACAGATTCTACACAACACAAGATGCAGGTACTATGGTGAACTACTCAGGTGACGGCATGGAGTTGTACTGGGAGTACGATGAAGAACATAGTCGATACTATGTGCACTATCCCGATGATCAGTAGTGGTTTCTACTAGGGGCGATTCGGACCTTGTGGCTTTATGTATTTGGTATCTTTCATTTGGATCTTCGCCCATAGTTGGGTTGTGATGTTATTTGGAGGATGATTTGCTTATGTAATGTATTGTGTGACGTGGCGAGTGTAAGCCAACTATCCTTTTGCAATTTCATCCCTATTTTTACATGAGTCGTGCAAAGATACCAAACTTGAGATCATTCCAGAATGGGCTTATACCTTTAAGTCGTGCCTCGACACGTAGGAGGTATAGTCCCATCCTGGGCATTACACACCTAGACTTACAAAACAAATATGAGAGAGCTAAAGCTGGGTGGCAAGGAACCCTCTTCAAGGATGTGACCATCTTGGCGGCCTGGAACATTTGGAAACAACGCAATAAGGAGGTCTTTATTGAGGTAACAGCCACACACGTGGAGTGTTTAAGAAGACTTAGAGAAGACTTGGTGATCTTAGGATATAGGATCAACCCTTAGAATCTATCTTTCTTGGAGAACTTTAGTAGCTCTCTTTCCATCTAACACTTTTCTTTAGGCTGTTTTGAGGTCTGTTGTATTCTTTGTGTTACCCATGTAATTACTCTCTTGAGTGCCAACTTTTGGCTGGCACTCATGGAATTTATGGAAAAAAGCAGTAGGAGGCTCTCCTGCTGTTTCAACTTTTCAAAAAAGGGCTGGTTGAACAGTAGCCGGTGGACGCTGTATGAACAAGACCCCATTGCTAAATAGTAGCTGGTGGAGGTAGGAGGAATTCAATGGTGGATGAACAGTAGCATGTGGAGGCTGGAGGAAGTCGATGGTGGATGAACAGTACCCCGTGGAGGCTGGAGCGAGGCACTAGACGGTGGATGAACAATAGCCCGTGGAGTCCCATGTTGTGGTACGCCACACCCCTCCCAATGAACAGGACCCTCGTTTCGACCGTAGTTCTCCAGCACAAGTCCGTTTCCTCTGTTTTGCGGTACGCCACTCCCGATCAATAGCACCCCATTTCGACCATAGGAGCTTGAACACAGGTCCATTTCCTCCGTTCCGCGGTACACCAGACCCTTCTTGATGAACATGACCCCGTTTCGACCGTATGCGGTTGAATAGAAGGCCGTTCTCCCCCGTTTTGCGGTACAGCAGACCCCGTTCCGGCTGTTCTGTCCAAGCCGGTTGGCTTCCATTGAACATGACATGTTCTGACCGAGTGGCTTCGCTCCTGATGAACAGGACGCTGTTTCTCCATTCTGACCCAGCCGGTTGGCTGCCGCTGAATAGGACGTCGTTGCTGCCGTCCGTTACCTCTCCATGTACACATGCCCCTGCCGTACATATACGTGAGTAGCTAGGCGTTCGAGACCCCGTCTGTATGTACGTACGTGGCCATATTTTTTGGCATCTGGCTGTACGTATGTGTACACGGTTTAGAAGGGACTGCTTGAACTGCTACATTGGGGGCTCTACTACTACACGTGCTGCTGCTTACTCGACCACGGTTCACCGTTGCAGAGAGACTGATCGACCAGTATGTACGTACATGTTCGGGACCAGAATGAAAATGCTACGTATGATTCGACCAGGTGGGTCCCGGCTGTCAGGGAGGATAAGGAGGCACTTCTGTGCGAAGTTATTGATGGTGGGTCCAACCTGTCAGGGGGGATTCATTTTTTGGTGCCTAATATGGAGGCACTTCCTTGCGTGCGGAGATGTAGCTGGTGGGTCCATCTATCAGCCTCACCGCATACACTACTCTTCCGATGGCTATCATTCGTTGACCATGTGGACCACGCCGTGAGAACATCACCCAGGCGGTGGACGACGACGAGGCCTAGGAAGGGAACAATGCTGAGCCAGGGAAGACAAGGCAGCTCGATGCCCACGTGGAGCAGAGTACGAGGGTTCACTGGTTTGGTTGCCGTGTAAGGCTGCCGTCGCCGGAGAATAACAGGGGGTGTGGGTGAGTATAGGGAAGGCCTCGCCTGTGGTAGTATGGCCAGGTGGTGAGGCCTGCGCGGCAGCACAGCTGGCCACGGGAGGCCGGAGCAGGCGGTACGATGGGCGCAGGTTTGGGCACCTGGAGCAAGAAGACCAGAGGTTGAAGATGTAGCTTGGCCGTTAGATTAACATCCAATGGCCAGTGCATCTAGAATGGTTTATTGACTAAGTTGAGAAAGACTTGCATACACGTTACCTTAGTAGGCCCACAAGTCAGCCTCCAAATCTGGTGGGTCCCAGCTAGTAGGGGAATCAAATTTTTTCCGCATAATAAGGTGGCACTTCCTTGCGTGCAAAGATGTAGCTGGTGGGTCAAACCTGTCAGGGGAGAAATAATTTGTTTTCGCATAATACGGGGGCACTTGCTGCGTGCGGCCATGGGCCATGTGGGTCCCTAGTGCCAGCCAGTCCACGTGCATGCCTCTACCGATGGTTGTCTTTGTTGACAAAGTTGACCACGCCGCGCCGAGAGAACCAATGTAGTGAACGATGGCGAGTCTTAGGAAGGGAATGACCTGAAGCCGGCGAATACATAGCAGTGGATGCCCACGCGGAGGGGAGTACAAGGGTTCACTGGTTCTGCTACGGTGTTAGTTAAGCTGCCGTCCCGGAGAAGAACATGATGTGTTGGTGAGTAGAGGAATGTCCTGGACGGCGTTTGGGAGGAGGGTGGGCTGGTGAAGCCTGTTGATACATCTCCATCATATCTATAATTTTTGATTGTTCCATGCCAATATTATACAAATTTTACATACTTTTGGCAACTTTTTATACTATTTTGGGACTAACATATTGATCCAGTGCCCAGTGTAAAATCGACAGTGACAAACGAACCACTAGACGTTGAACCCCAACCTCATATCATGCATCGGTTGTAATATTACCTAAGAGCTACTTGAATTCCCACCTATTAATTCCCGAAACTTTTTGGTTATGCAATCTGGTGTTGGGAATACAGGGGAAGCACCGTATAACACACAACTAACAAGTCCTACATCCAGCTGTATCCATCTGTCAACACATAACAAGGCACCTTCGGAAACCGTGTACCTCAGACATTCGAAAAGCATATGCTATACTAGCTGTGGCAATACTCCCAACCAATCCCCCTAGTACTGGGTGACGTCGGGGTTATCTCACCACCAGACATGTATAGAAGCGTTTTCGATGTCGGCCACCTCTGGTATTCCAGAACTGCAACGATACAATTGTGACGACAACACCTCGGACCTCAACCCCCCGGGACACTGCCACAACCCCTAAATGACAGGAGGCACCAAGAACAATGTTCTCGTCACAAAGATATCAAAATGATCCCAAAAATACCCGCGTGATGCTAAAAAAAATTGGTGGAAAATAGGGTAGGAAGTCAAAACTTCTACGTCAGGAGTCCTCACCAGAGCGACGAAGGGGATAAGGAGAAAAAGAATTCCTACTCTCCGATATATATATATATATATATATATATATATATATATATATATATATATATATATATATATATATATATATATATATATATATATATATATATATATATATATATATAATCCTAAGACTCAAAACATTTTTTTAAATTCTATACTCAACATCGGCATCGGTTCAATCAACCAGGGGATTCTAGGTCGGGGAAGGCTCTGATACCAACTTGTAACACTCAAAATGCGACTATATCTCCTACGCGCCGAGGCACGACTTAGAGGCATAATCACATTTTGGTATGATCGCAAGATGGTCATCTTCACACATTCCCATGTACAAGAACAAAGGGAAAAAAATACATAGTTGGCTTACAATCGCCACTTCACACAACGCATAAATAAGTCATACATTCATCCAATTACAATCATGGTCCGGCTACGAAGGAATCCAAATGAAAAGAAGATAACCACCCACTATGCCCGATCGGCCCTAGTAGGAACCACTACTAATCGTCGGGATACGTCACATACATCCACCCACGTTCCTCATCGAACTCCCACTTGAGTTCCTGGCCATCACCTGAATCGTACTGGGTTGTACCTGCACCTATGTTTGTAGTAAACTGTGAGTCATGAGGACTCAGGAATCCCATTCACGGGTATCAAAACTATCAAAGCCTTTGGGTAAGGAGAAGTTTATAAGTGGGCTGCTGCAAGTGCTAAGCATAGATGAAGGTGGCTAGCTTACGTATCATCAGAGCGAGAAGAGAAGTGAAAGCCATCGGTCGTGAACTAATTCATGATCACTGGATGATCCTGTCTACCTACGAGTCATGTATAACCCAGCCGTGTTCTCTTCCCGAACTCCCTCGAAAAGTGACCATCACGACTACTCACACGGTAGTGTATTATGTTTGAGTTATTGTGTCAAGTTATCTACAATCGGATATTAACAAATTCCAATCCGCCACATAACCATGGGCACAACTTTCGAAAGATCATAAACCTGCAGGGGTGTCCCAACTTAGCCCATCACAAGCTCTCGTGATCAAGAGAGGTAAAAACCCCTTGTCTTAGGGACTACCCGATCAGACTCGAAATCTCGATGTACAAGATATTTCGACAATGGTAAAACAAGTCCAAAAAGACCTCCCGACGTGCCGACACCCTGATAGGAGCCGCGCGTATCTCATCTCAGGCCACAATCGGATGGGACATCCTACAGGTAAAACCAATCCCCGAGTTTCCCCATGGTGGCCCCATAGTCTACCCAGTTTGGACCAACACTCATGAGGAGCACTGGCCCGGGTTGTTAATTAATTCCTCGGGTGCTAGCCGGTCCCTATGCAAGTTTTAGTTTATTAGGCAAATGGTAAAACAAAAGTTGGGCCTTGCTGGAGGAGTTTTATTCAAAGCAAAGTGGCATGAGTGGAACAAAACACCGAGCAAAATGCCAAGCCTTCAACCCATTGCCAAGTATATAAGGTGCATTAATGTTAATAATAAATATTGTGTTATTCTAAAAGACCCAACCAACATGCAGCAAACTTCATCTTCACCTGCAACTATCAATGCTATAAGAGGGGGCTTGAGCAAAAGCATAATTTAGCCAATCAATGGTTTGCTAGGAAGGTAGTTAGAGGTTTCATGGCAAGTTAGGGGCTGACATGCAAAAGGATAGGTATCGCGACAGAGCAATAGAGCGAGGCATATAGCATAGCAACAATAGAGATGATATCAAGGAATGGTCATCTTGCCTGGGATCCCGCAAGGAAGAAGAACGAGTCCATCAAGAAGACAAATGGACGTAGTCGAACAGATCGTCACAACTCCGGAGCGAAACCGAAGCTATCGAGAGAAGCAAACCGGAAAGAAGAAAACCACATGGTAAACACACATGTCATCATCATGGCATATGATGCACAAACAAGTATGATGCATGTCCGGTTTTAAATATGCATGTCATGGCAAAGTGCACAAACAACACTACAATTTAAGTGGAGCTCAATATGCAACGAGTTGCATATTGACAAAACACCACGTTAGATTATTTAGTTTGATCTCATTATGAACCCAACAAGCTTAAATGTTTTTAAAACATGGCAAGAGGTGAATCATAAGTAAACTAGCTATCTAGGCATTTTAAATGAGGCCGGAAATAACAAACAACAATTCCGGAAAACCCCCATGTGCATATTATGAATTCGGTACTGTTCTGCCTATTACTTAATTTTAAGGTTATTAAACAGCAAAAGTAAATGCACCAAGTTATTCTACACATTTTTCTACCCCAAAAGCATATAAAGTTAATTAAATTTGGAGCTACGATTATTTAGTTATGAATTAAACCATTTTTACATGTCATTTGAGCAAATTAATTCAAACAACAAGTTTACCATTTTAAACATGCATGAAAGTTGGTTATTATGATTCTACACAGAATTCTAAGAAATTTTTATATATAAAGATATTACATACAATGCCCGGTTGTGGAGTTATTAAATGCATGATGTTCGGGGTCCAATATGTAAAGTGCAGTTTTCTGGATTAATTAGAAAATCATCCTGGCAAAGAAAAGAAAAACATGACCGGGCTGAAACTTCACAGGGCTAACAGAGGGAGGGGGTGGGGTCACATTGGGCCTGTTGGAGGCCGGCTGGCTTGCAGGAGGCCCACACGGCGGTCGTGCACCCGATGCAGAGCTGCTGCATCTAGCTGCAGAAGAACGCATTGGCGACAGTTGCAGGTTGTAGATGAGGGTCCTGGCGGCGGGCTACGAGACTCTGGCGAGGCGGAGTGTAATGCCTAGGATGCGACTATATCTCCTACATGTCGAGGCACGACTTAGAGACACAAGCGCATTTTGGAATGATCGCAAGTGTGGTATCTTTGCACAACTCATGTAAAAGTTCAGGTATGAAATAGTAAAAATAGTTGGCTTACGCTCGCCACGTCACACAATGAATAAAATAACATACATTCATCCAAATAACACAGGGTCCGACTATGGACGAAATCCAAATGAGAAAAGATACCACGAACACAAGTCCTGATCGGCCCTAGTAGGAACCACTACTGATCGTCGGGATACGATACATACTAACGACCACGCTCCTCATCGAACTCCCAGTGAAGTTCTGATCCATCTCCTGCATCATACTCGGCTGTACCTGCATCTGGTGTGTTGTAATCTGTGAGTACAAGGACTCAGCAATCCCATTCCTGGGTATCAAAACTAACAAAGCCTTTAGGTGTGGGGACGTAATAAAGTGTTTGCTGCAAGCACTAAGCAACTAGCTTACGAGTTCAGAGCGAGAGGAGAATATGTGCCAACGGTCGCCAAGTTGATCAAGAAGTGATCCTAGCTACTCACCTTCATGCATAACCCCATTGTGTTCACTTCCCGAAGCCCTTCAGAAAGAGACCATCACGGTTACTCACACAGGTAGTGTATTCTTAAGGATATGGTGTCAAGTTATCTACAACCGGATGTTAACAAATTCCCATCTGCCACATAACCGCGGGCATGTCTTTCAAAAGTTCAAAACCCTGCAGGGGTGTCCCAACTTAGCCCATCACAAGCTCACGATCAACGGAGTCACAACTCCAAATTGGGAAGACCCGAGTATTCTCGGAATCCCGTGCTCAAGATATTTCGAGAAAGGTAAAACTAATCCAGCAAGACCTCCCGGCGTGCCGACACCCTGGTAGTAGCCGTGCATATCTCATCTCAGGCCACGACCGGATAGGTCAGCCTACAGGTAAATACCAGATACCTCGGGTTTCCCCAAGGCGGCCCTGCAGTCTGCCTAGTTTGGACCAACACTCATGAGGAGCACTGGCCCGGGTTGTTGATTAAGAACTCGGGTTTATAACTCCCTATGCAAGTTTTAGTTGTTAGGCAAATGTAGTACCAATGTTGAGCCTTGCCAGAAAAGCTTTAAGCAGAGCGAATTATCAAGAGGGGCCCATAAACCCCAACCATGTTAGGAACGCAAAATCAAGGAACATAACACCGGTTTATCGGGTCCTAAGGTGGCATGAGTGGAACAAAACACCAAGTAGAAGGCCAAGCCTTCCACCCATTACCAATATATATGTTCATTAATTATATATATATATATATATATATATATATATATATATATATATATATATATATATATATATTGTGTTATCCCAATAAACAAGTCCGAACGTGGAGCAATCTTCAAACTTCACCTGCAACTAACAACGCTATAAGAGGGGCTGAGCAAAAGCGTACTTAGCCAATCAACAGTTTGCTAGGAAGGCGGTTAGAGTGTTTCATGGCAACAATAGGAGGCTGACAAGACAAGAATAGGCATCGAGGCATAGCTAAAGAATGAGACAATTAGCGTAGGCAAAGATAGAGGTGATATCGGGGAATGGTCATCTTGCCTGGTAAGTCGTCGGTAGGATGGTAAGACGGCTCCTCAAACTCAGTCTCGACAAGATCCTCGAACTCGATATCGGCTCCCAGATCTACCCAACACAAGAGCACAACAATGGTACACGATTAATCACGGTGCAATGCACAATTAACATGATGCAAGACATGTCATGGGATGCAAGTTAGATGTTCATATGCATGAGGATGCTCTCGAGCCTAAGGAGAATATGATGGAAATGGCTTTATCATGGGTAACCAAGCAAGCCACTGGATAGAGGGGAATATTTCGGTCGAAATCAATATAAAGGTCATGGGAAACGGCTGCACGGTTTGCAAATGACAAGCAAAACACTACACGATGCAATCTGCCAAAAACAACAAGTTGCACACTAAGTGACCAAGTTTAAGTATGGTACAACACTCCAACAGGCAAGCAAAAGGCATGGCAATAACATACATAACATGCTCTTCAATAATAACCACATGGCTACATCTACAATATACTAGAACATGTCACAAACAGCATGGCAAAAGTGCAAAAGTTTATCCGGACTTAGTGAAATCTTGGCATGGCAGCAACAACGACAAGTAGGCATGTTTGCAAGCTTGTGCAACTCAACCCAAAGCATATCATGGCATGTGAATATAACTAACAGCAAGAAGACTTGTTTGTGAAGCTACCCATGTCAAGAGCATGGTCATAGGATGCATAGAACACTAGCTATTCACATGGCAAAATTGAACTTGCTGATAACAGGCTGACAGAAACATTTTATAGCAACTTGAGAGCATGAAAACAACAAGCTACAACAACTCATCATGGCAAACAAGAGCATGGATAGCTAGAGCATAACATATACATCAAGGAACACCCACTGGACAACTCTAACCATGCACAACAATGACGGTGGCATCATGGAAACATGGCATAAAATTAATAGATTCAGCCTTGGCAGAAATTTAACATCACGATGACATGTTAACAAGCTTGTTGCACTCATTCAAGACATATCATGGCAAGGAAATAAATCTATCTTGTAGATCACATTCCAATGAGCAAAACTCATGTTGACACCTAGCTCATATGACACATGGATTAATATACACGAACAAGACAAAACATCATCCTATAACAATTTCAGAAACTTATCAGCCACATGCACTTCTGTAGCAGGGTTAAACATGGCATAATGCAACCTAACATGCATGCAAATGCATCCATCTTGAAGAGCATCACAAGATGAACATCTGGACATATCATACACTCCATTTGGACCAACATGCACCAAGTTGTGACCTCACGAACATGCCAACAAAATGTTAACAGACAACTAGTGCTGAAACAGTAACATCACGAAGCACTCTTGCAATAAATATTAAGACATCTAGATGAACCCTAACATGCTTGACACTAATGCTAACATGTAGAGCACTTCGAGACGAACATTTCGATATATCATACATGCAAAACGGAGCACCGAGCACAAAGTTGTCGCATGGCAAAGAGGGCAATAAAATTACAAAGATCTGGGACTTAGTGAAATATACCCCTCCGAAAGTCAACTTGGGACGGGACGAAGCGGGACGGAGGGATCCGGGAGTTTGGATGCCGGGACTGGTGGATCTGATCCCGATCCACGGGATCTCGCCGGAGACGAAGAAGATGGCCGGAGCGGTGATGGAGCTCGCCGGAGTTGGTGGGGAGGTGACCGGAGGGAGCACCGCGGCGGACGAGCGGGCCGGCGGCGGCGGTCGGAGGCGGTGGCATCGAGGCGGTGGAGGTCGAGGGCGGAGGGCGGCCGGCGGTGGTGTCGCGGCGGCGGCCGGCGGTGGTGGCGTCGCGGGCGCCGGCGTGGCAGTCGGGCGCCAAGGCGCGCGGGAGGCGGCAGTCACGGGACGGGCGGGCCGGAGTTGGGCCCTGTGGGCCCGCGTGGTGGTGGGGCGACTGGTGGCGAGACGGGAGTGGCTGCGGGGTGGCGGATGGACGTGTCTGGCGCGGTGCGAGGATGGATCTAGGGTTTTTTGACCCGGAATGGACGGGGGAGGTGTAGTTTTATAGGTAGAGAGAGCTAGGTGTGTCCAAATGAGGTGCGGTTTTCGCCCACACGATCTCGATCCAACGACTGAGAGGATGGAGGTGGTTGTGCTGGGCTTGTGGGCTGTTGTGATGGGGTGCTGGGCCAAAAGAGAAAGAGGTTTTTGTTCCACGTGGTTAACCGTTGGAGTATCAAACGACCTCCAAACGAGATGAATCTTGACAGGCGGTCTATCGGTGATATACCAACACCACTCAACAAGTCTTGGCCCATTCCGAGGATGTTTTTAACCCACTCACGAAACAACGGCTTGAGAGGCGACGAACACGTGTGTGAGAGTCGGAATCCGAAACGGACAACGGAGACGACGGAGACGATGCAACTACACACGGATGCAAGTGAGACTATGCCAATGCAACACACATAATTAAAATGACATGGTGACATGCAACACATGCACAAGGCAAAAACGAAGAAACCCGAAATGAAGGAAGGAGCCCAGAATGGAATTGATTAAGTCAACGATGCATATATTGCCATAAATGGAATTTTTACATCCGGGGCGTTACAAAATCTCCTCCACTACAAAAAGATCTCGTCCCAAGATCTAGGACTGAAAGAAATCGGGATACTCAGAATGGTGATGATCTCCTTGTTCCCATGTAGCTTCTTGGTCGGTATGGTGTGACCACTTCACTTTCAAGAACTTGATGGACTTGTTGCGGGTCTTGCGCTCAGTTACTTCAAGGATAGCAACGGGTTTCTCACGATAAGGCAAGTCTTGTTGAAGATCAATCTCTTCGAAAGGAATGGTGCATTCAGGCGTCTTGAAGCACTTGCGGAGTTGTGACACGTGAAACACTCGTGCACATTTGCAAAGTTGGAGGGAAGCTCGAGTTGGTAGGCTAGATCGCCTCTCTTGCCAATTATCTTGAAAGGACCCATGTATCTTGGAGCAAGCTTTCCCTTGATACCGAACCTCTGAGTGCCCTTCATGGGTGAAACACAGAGATAGACAAGATCTCCAATGTCAAAAGCCAAGTCACGATGCTTGCCGTCATAATAGCTCTTTTGGCGCGATTGCGCGGCTTTGAGATTCTCACGTATGACTTTGCACATTTCTTCGGCCTCTGAGATCAAATCATTGCCAAGGAGTTGACGTTCACCAGTCTTAGACCAATTGAGAGGGGTACGCCACTTTCTGCCATAGAGAATTTCAAACGGTGCTTTGCCTGCACTTGCTTTGTAACACCCCATATGTGATACTTTCCTATAATGGCAATAAAGCATTCTCATTTTGATCATTGAACTTATCCTTGGGGGTTCTTGTCATTTGAGCTCATTTTATTTTTGCATTGCCATGTCAATTATTTATTTTTGCGTCCTTGCATTTCTTCATCATCATGTCATCTTAGTTTACTTTCTTGTGGTGATGTGTATGTGTGAGACCTTGTGATGTGTGTGAGTGTGGTGCCTAGCTATGACTTGCTAAACCCTAGACCCCCTCCTTTGTTTCCCTCTTCCTCTTCTTCCTTTTTTTTGTTTTCTTTCCTTTCTTTACTCCATTGTGCAAGTCATCTAGCCAAGTTCATTAATGTTCTTTCTTTTTCTAAAAATCTTGCACCATGTCTACACCCTCTCTGCCAAAATCCAGCCTTGTTGGAATTGATTTGGTTGGGCTTAAAAAAGACAAGAGTTTGAACCTTATTCAAACTCCTTTTATTTTTCTGCCTCTAAAAATGTCCAAACCAATTTTATTAAATAGGGCATAAATCAAGGATCATGGGGATATTTTCCTTTTCCCCTAACTCTTTTCCTTTAAGCCTGTGCTTTCCTTTTTCTTTTCTAGCTGAAGATAAATGAAAAAGAAAAGAAGAAAACAGCTACAGCAGTGGCCTGGGCCTCCTCCGTCTCCTCCCCGAGGCCCAGTCTCTCCTGCGGCCCAGCTAGCACCCGCAGGCCCGACCGAGCCGCTCGCACTCGCGCTGTCTCTCCCCTTGCACCGGGCCCGCATGTCAGCCTCACAGCCCCGCGTCGCCGTCTACCTCCGTCACGCGTTTGCGAAGCCAGAGCGCGCGCTCGCCTTCGCGCCGTGATCACGGACGTCGAGGTCTCGTGATTCGAGCCCTCCTTTTAAACCCGCAGAGTGTCCTCCCCCTTTCCCCAGGGTTCCTCTTCCTCCTCTCGCCGTGATGAGGGCATGACTACCTTGGATACGACCAAAAAAATTGCATACATGTATATTTGTGAGGTGATTTCTAATGCAAACTATGCAACAATTTATTTATGTCATCCAGGACAAAAATACTTCACAGACTTTTGTGCCATGTCTAATTCCAGGTGTATGGGACATTTGTACAATACACATATGAAGATAAGGGAAAAAGAGAAGTTTTGGTGCTGTTCAAAAAGTTCTCTCACGTCACTTTTGGGCCAAGAGAAGATAGAGTCCAAGTCTCTCACGTTCTGTATCCAGATTCGGACTGCACGGACATACCTGACTCAAAACGGTAAGAACTCCTTCATACAGACTCCGAATTGGGTGATTCTTCTTTTGTTGGAAACTAGATTTCGTACACTTTCCAACCCAATTGGAATCACATTCAAATTCGGCCGGAGTATTGAGATACCGATGGAACAATCTGACACTGCAGCAGAATCCGAGTCAAACTACAAGTGCAAAGGTGTTACATCACCTCCACTTGGGCCCATGAGCCTTGTACGACCTAGGGTTAGTTTTAGGCTGCCTTGGGACGTCCTTCCACCTCCTTGGCCGCCACCCCTTCCTCCTATATAAGTAGATCCATCTAGTAGCTTTTTCTTTGGGATTTGTTTAGTCAAAAGTTAGCCATTGCAACTTCGTGTACTTCGTTTGTGTCCAACGACCAGACCAAGACCGCTTACGGATCCCCACCTTTATCAATACATCATTTATATTTGCAATATTCAGATTGCTTTATCATATTCTTGCTTGTTCTTCGATTGCATGCAGGAATAGACCTTCGTGGTCAGACTGATCGTGCTTCTGGCATTGTCAGTAACCCCTGGAGATTGGTTTAGCGATTGCTAAGGCGCAACGTCGTGCACGTTTGTAGTCGGATCGTCAAAGTCGTCTCCACCAAATCGATAGTTATCATCTCAACGAAAGATCGGGCCCCTCGCCTCTATCAAGTGGTATCAGTTTTCAGGTTGCTCGGTGAGAATTTCCAGTTATTTATAGATTAGATTTATTTTCTTACCTATTGTCCAAGGAAAAGCCACAAAAAAGTTAGATCTTTTCATCCTTTGTCCAAGCCACTCTAAGCCTTTGCAATTTTCTTTTCATTGTTTGCATTATTGAATTATCGATTGCATCGTCGTGTCGAGTTGCTGGTCTTAGTGTCTAGTTCGTTAGAGTTTCGAGTTCTATTCACATTAGTCACGTCGCCGCTGCATCGTTATCCCTTCCGCTGTCCACCACCTCATCCATCAATTTCCACCTCGTGCTACCCATCGTTCATTGTCACAATCATACTTGAAGTCGTTCGCATCTTTGCTTGATCCAATCTGCATCTTATCTAGTTTGTCTTGGAAATAGGGAGAAAGAAAAAAAAGACAGAGAAAAAAGTAAAAAAAAAGAGGAGAGAAAGAAAAAAAATGTGAGAAAAAAGAAAAATAAAAGAAAGAAAAATAAAGTTGGAGAGAGAGTTGTTGTATATTCTACTTGGCAGTTGTTTTCATCATTATCTTTACTGCAATTGTGATCTTCACTTATATCTTGCTGTCCAGAGCTACTTCGTATCCATTATTGATGCTAGTTGTGCTACACAGTGACCTCATTCGTGTTCTAGGCTCGCGTCTCTAGTCCGGTCTAGCCTAGGACCAGCACAGTACCGTCGTTGAGCGTTTATTCAACATTACATCTGAAAGTGCAACTAATCCCCGGGTGGTTTTGGTAATTAATAACAACATATATATCATTGAACTAATATTCTCTTGAGAATCATTTCAGAAAAGTTCGATGATATGGGTATGGAAATGTCTGAAGAAGTGGACCCCTCAAAATGCTAAGACAAGCATTGGCAAAAGCTCAAGACTCCATTTTTGGTTTAGTGATCAAAGATCACATTGAGTCCATAGGAAAAGCCAATACTATTAAAAGGGGATGAGGTTGTGTTAATGTTCTTGTTGCTCAAGTGCTTGGTGATCTAGCTCCCTCAACTATCAGCACTCTTCACTTTACAACACACTCATAAGTAATCTCGGACAAACCGATTCTGCAAACTCAGTCCCACCGAGATGAACCACTTCAGTTCTTTCCCTAAACCCTAACTTTTCGGTCCATCCGATTCTGAGTCTCGGTCTCACCGAAATTGTTCTGCCAACCTTCTGTAACCAAATGACAGCATTTCGGAATATCCGAGTTGTTGTTTTCGGTCACACCGAGATGGCAAACCCTAACCTTTGACTCACTTCGGACAAACCGAGATGGTATTTTCGGTCCCACCGAAAATCCCAACGTTCACTATATTTGAACTTTCGGTCTGACCGAGTTTTCACTTCGGTCTCACCAAGATTGGTCAAATGTGTGTGTAACGGTTGGATTTTGTGTGGAGGCTATATATACCCCTCCACCCCCTCCTCATTCGTGAGGAGAGCCATCAGAAAGTACCACCACTTCTACCATACACTTTCTGAGAAGTGAACCACCTACCCTTGTGTTGAGATCAAGCCATTCCATTCCTACCATATGAAACTTGATCTCTAGCCTTCCCAAGTTGCTTTCCACTCAAATCTTTCTTCCACCACAGCCATATCAGTGAGGAGAGTTGAGTGTTGGGGAGATTATCACTTGAAGCACAAGAGCAAGGAGTTCATCATCATCAACACCGTCTATTACCTTTTGGGGGGTGGTGCCTCCTAGATTGGTTAGGTGTCGCTTGGGAGCCTCCGTCTTGAGATGTGGAGTTGAACCAAGAAGTTTGTAAGGGCAAGGAGATCGCCTACTTCGTGAAGATCTACCCCGAGTAAGGCTAGTCCTCCGTGGGCGTAGGCCGTGATGGAATAGACAAGGTTGCTTCTTCGTGGACCCTTCGTGGGTGGAGCCCTCCGTGGACTCGCGCAGCCGTTACCCTCCGTGGGTTGAAGTCTCCATCAACGTGGATGTACGATAGCACCACCTATCGGAACCACGACAAAAATCTCCGTGTCACCAAACTGCGTTTGATCTTCTCCACCTCTCTTTTACATGTGCAATTTACTTTCCGCTGCATAAACTCTAGAATTGCATGTGTAGGGTGTTACTTGAACTGATCTTATTTGTGAAACTGCCAAAAAACATTGCATGATCTAAAGGCAGATTTTTTATATTGTCAAGTAGTCTAATCACCCCCCCCCTCTAGACCTACTTTCGATCCTACAAGTGGTATCAGAGCTTTGGTCTCCATTGCCTTGGTTTCCATTGCATTGGACTCCATAAGCTTGGTTTCACAACCTAGGAGAGTATGGCGTCTAGTGAGGGTAATTATCGTAGAGGTCCCTACTTTGATGGTACAAATTTTGCTAGTTGGAAGCATAAAATGAAAATGCATATTCTTGGTCATAACCCAGCCGCATGGGGCATTATTTGTGTTGGCATGCAAGGTGACTTCTTTGAAGAAGGAAAAGTTCCGGATCGCGAAGCTACACCCGAAGAACTGAAGATGTTGCAAAATAATGCTCAAGCTTGTGACATTCTCTTCAATGCTTTGTGTCCCGAAGAGTTCAACAAAATCAGTCGTCTTGAGAATGCTAAGGAGATTTGGGATACTTTGGTTGAAATGCACGAAGGTACTGAATCTGTGAAGGAATCAAAGCTGGATATTCTTCAAGGTCAGCTTGACAAGTTCAAGATGAAGGATGGTGAAGGAGTCGCTGAAATGTACTCTAGGCTTGCTCTCATCACAAATGAGATTGCTGGCTTAGGAAGCGAAGAAATGACCGACCGATTCATCATTAAGAAGATTCTCAGAGCTTTGGATGGAAAGTATGACACCGTGTGCACTTTGATCCAAATGATGCCAAACTACAAGACTCTCAAGCCAACTGAAGTTATTGGAAGGATTGTTGCTCATGAGATGACACTTAAGGATAAGGAAGAGCTTCACAACAAGTCAAGTGGTGCTTACAAAGCTACAAGTGATGCTCCTACTACCTCAAGTGACAAGTTAGTTTCCAATGAAGACATAAGCCTAATGGTCAGGAACTTCAACAAGTTCTACAAGAATAGAGGCAAAGAGAGAAGCTCAAAGTCTAGATCATATGATGGAAAGAGATCTTCTAGTCGTGATCGAAACTGCTACAATTGTGGAAGACCCGGACACTTCTCAAATGAGTGTACGGCTCCCCACAAGAGAAGAGAAGAATCTCCAAGAAGAAGAGCAAGAGATGAGTCACCTCGGAAAGAGAGAAGGAGTAGAGATGATCGTTATGAACGAAGACCTCCTCGGAGAAGCAAGGATTCGGAGAGGAAAGACAAGTCATCAAGGAGCTACACAAGAAGAAGACATCAAGCTCATGTTGGTGAATGGGTCTCCGGCTCCGACTCTGACAGTCAATCCGATGGAAGCTATCACTCCGACTCCGACTATAGTCAAGATGAAGGTGTTGCCGGACTTGCACTCGTATCCTCCAACTCCAACTTCTACGACAACCCAAGGTTAGTTTGACCCTTTAAAAGGGGTTCTCACATCTAGGGGGAGCTTTGCTCTAAAAATTGAGCTAAAACATCTCCAAATGATGTGAACACATAAATGCTTTATGTAAAAGTGGTAACCCCACTTGTGCTTAAACGATGAGTATGACCTATGATCAAATGTTCTCATTTGACTCCTAAGTCAATATACTCATATATAGATGACCTAGTCATCGACATTTTGTGTGCTAGTAGCTAGAGTTTTGGTTGTGCATGTTTGACACATATTTCAGTTGCTATCTTATTGTGTGAGCATGTTGGATGCATGATTTTATCCATTCAAGGACATCCATTTGTTGTTTTGATTGTTTTGGTTTCTTTTTCTGGCCAAATGGATGGACAAGAATGCCTAAGCACCTTCCCTAGCTATCTATGCTTTCTTATCTCAAAAATCTATTCATGCTTATATCACAACTTTGAACAAGTCTTTTTCGGACAGTCCGAGTGAGGAGCACTCGGAACCACCGATTCGTCTAAGGCTGACTTCCAAAACCTTCTAAGTCTATTTCGATCTGACCGGCTTCTCAATCTCGGTCCAACCGAAACACTTAGATTGATCTAGGTTTCATCTCGGTGAAACCGAGTTCAAAATCTCGGTCTGACCGATATGTGTAACTGCACAGCAGAAATACATCTCGGTGACACCGAGTTTTTCAACTCGGTCCCACCGACAGTACGGGGTTATATATACTGAGGGCTGCGCGCGATCTATTCCTTTCAAACCGTTCGCCCTCCAAGACCCCTGCTGCCGCCGCCCTGATCTAAGGATCGTCGCCGTCGTCGCCTGTGTGCCCTTGCCGCAGGTCTCCGCCGCCGTCAACGGTAATCTTCTCCTCCGTTGCCGCCGTAGAGGGACACCACCAAGTTAGGGTGTGTCCCGATCCCTATTCATGCTCCACTTCTGATTCTTGCATGATAGGACTGCCCTGATTCAATCCACGTTTGATATGTTCCCAATACATTGTTCAGATCATTTAGTTTCGAGGAAAATTCTTAGGTTTAGGTTTCCACGGAATGCATCTCGGTGAAGCCGATTCCTGAAACTCGGACTGACCGATTTGGTCTCTGACCATTGCACTACATAGCTCGGTCTGACCGAGTTGTGAAAATCGGAATGTCCGAATTGAAGTTTCTGTGAAACCCTAAGTTTTCGGTAGGACCGAAACCCATTTCGGTCTGACCGAAAGTGGTGTGTAGGTTCTGTTGAACACTTCGGTTACACCGAAACTTGAAATCGGTTTGACCGAAATACATTCTGTGAAAACTCAAAACTAAGTTTTTAACTCATTTTTTTTCAAAAACTTCTGCAGTTGTGATAACTCTTCCATTCTGCCTATACCTTATCTTTTCACAGGTCTTTCAGCCATGTCAGATGTCAGTGACAGCCAGAACAGGTCTGAATCACCATTTGCTGAAATTCCAGAGGCAGATACAAGTCCTGCAAGCAGCTCTAGTGATGATGGTGAGAGGAGCACCCCTAGTGGTCTGCCTCCCGCAGCTACGAGAACCAGGAAGAAGAGAACTTCGGATGATGAGGACTCCGACTTTGTTGCTGAGGAAGTTACCTCCAAGCCCAAGAGGAATGTGGTTGCCAAAGAGCACCAAGGGCAGCAGCCAAGGAAAGGTACAAGCAAAGTGAAACAGTCTGCAGTTGCTAAGAAGCTCAACTTGGAAGAGCCTGCTCCAAGCAAGGTGAAGAAGACTTCCAAAAGGAAGAGGGTTGTTTATGCTGAACCTCAAGTTGATGCTGAAGAAGAAGAAGAAGCACCCCAGCCTCCTCCTCAGAAAGCTAAGTTTATGGGTGATGCTATTCGGGCTCAAGCCTCCTCTAAGCCCAAGAAGCCTGCTCCTTCCAAAGCAGCTCCAGCCAAGCCCAAGAGAACAACCAGAAGCATTCCAGCTTCTGAGAAGAACAAAGGAGAGATGCCACCGTCTGAATCAGATGAAGAGCATGTGTTGCTCAAGCTCCGTCCCAAGTTGCCACTCCACAATGATGCTCATCCTCAAGCTGAGGACATGAAGGCAAGGAAGGACAAAGGTCTCAGGCTATGGAGACAGTCTGATCCATATGCCGTAAGGAGAAGGACTGCTGTGGACCCCAGATTCCACACCAGAGAGCAGCAGGATTTCTATGAGACCGTGCTAATGGATAAGAAGCCCATTGTTGCTGACACCAGGTATGTTGACTGGAAGTACATTGACAGTGAAGAGCACCGGGACTTCTTTCCCCATGTGCATGAGAGCTTTACTGCATGTGGAGTTGCTGACTTCGTGGGTCAAGAGCTGACAGCCTAGAATGACGAGATGATCATGCAGTTCTATGCCACTGCCCACTTCTACCCTGATGGCAAGATCACCTGGATGACTGAAGGTCAAAGGTTTTCTTCAACTGTTGAAGAATGGGCAGAACTTCTGAACGCTCCAGTGCAGAGAGAGGACGACATTGATGTCTATGGGATTCCTAAGAAGAGTCATGATTCCATGAAGAATATGTACAAGGAGATCCCAGCTGCTGATTTAGAGGGATGGAAGCTCGGCTCAGTGTATTATCTCCAGGCAGGTCTGACCACCACTAACACTATTCTGAGGCATACTTTGATGCCTAAGTCAGGTGACCACCGGATGATACGAGGCTATTCTATCAACATGCTGCACATTCTCGATGAGAAGGCACCTTTTAAGGTGATGGACTTGATGGTAGAAACCATTAAGAGGACTGCAGCTGACCAGAAGAGATCATGTGGGTTTGCACCGCAGATACAGATGCTCATCAACGCCAAGTTTGGCACGGGCAAATTCATGTTGGATAGGAAGCACTTGCCACTGCAGCCAGAGCATGAGGACAACGTAGTTGTGATGGATGAAGAGGATCCCACCTCAGTTGAAGGGCAAGCCAAAATTGAAGCTGCGAAGAAAGCTAAAGCTGACAAAGAGGCAGCAGCAGCAGCAGCTAAGCCAAAGAGCTTTGGAGAACAAATTCTTGAAGCTACCCAAAGGATTGAACAACGCCTGGCCAGCATTGAGCAATCTCAGGAGAGCCTTGAGAGGATTGTCGAGGACAAGATCCACGCTCTGGACGTGAAGCTGACTGAGATTCAGGTGTCTGTCAACAAGCTTGAGGCAGACATGGAGGAGACTAGGCAGGAGAGAGCAGAGCTTATGCAGGATGATCTAGTCCAGGACTCTCATCGCCAGACTGCTCAGGTTCCCAGAGGATCCAGATCTGCAGCTATCCCAGTGACAGACTCCAGGGCTACCTCTTCAGCACCAGCTACTGCTCCAGCAGTTCCTACAGCTCCAGCATCCACTCCTCCACCGCAGACATCAGCAGAGGTCTTCGCAGATGCAGCTATCTCTACACCGACATCTACCCAGACGGGAGCCGCCAGCAGAGCCCGCAGTGACGCTTAGCTCTATACCTTTTCGAACTTTTTGGTAACTTGTTGCCAAAGGGGGAGAAATTGTTATAGATCATAGGGCTTCGAGAGAGAGAGTGCTCTTTCGTCTTTTCGTTCTTTTGCCGGTTTTCCTTGAGATACATTGGTTTCTTTTGGTTCCAGATACTTTATGTGTGCTTGCTACTACGTTTGATGCTACCTTAATGAGTGCTTAGTCATACTATGCCTTAATGTGTGCTTATTGCTTATCATATGCTATTCCTTATTGTATGGCTATTTACTCTTGTCTTGGTGATTGAGTGTATGTTACTCATTCTTATCATTTTGTGCGCTCCACCAAGATGTATGTGACATGGAAGAGTGACCCATAATCCTAATCGATTGTGCATTTGCATTCAAACGCAAATTTCAAATAATGCACAAATTTAGGGGGAGCTCTTGTTTATCACATACTTCTCAAAGCGACGATATTATTCTTTGATTATATCCTTTGTCGAAGCTTTGATCTATATGTTGTCATCAATTACCAAAAAGGGGGAGATTGAAAGTGCAACTAATCCCCGGGTGGTTTTGGTAATTAATAACAACATATATATCATTGAACTAATATTTTCTTGAGAATCATTTCAGAAAAGTTCGATGATATGGGTATGGAAATGTCTGAAGAAGTGGACCCCTCAAAATGCTAAGACAAGCATTGGCAAAAGCTCAAGACTCCATTTTTGGTTTAGTGATCAAAGATCACATTGAGTCCATAGGAAAGCCAATACTATTAAAAGGGGATGAGGTTGTGTTGATGATCTGGTTGCTCAAGTGCTTAGTGATTTAGCTCCTTCAACTATCAGCACCCTTCACTTTACAACACACTCATAAGTAATCTCGGACAAACCGATTCTTCCAACTCAGTCCCACCGAGATGAACCACTTCAGTTATTTCCCTAAACCCTAACTTTTCGGTCCATCCGATTCTGAGTCTCGGTCTCACCGAAATTGTTCTGCCAACCTTCTGTAACCAAATGACAGCATTTCGGAATATCCGAGTTGTTGTTTTCGGTCACACCGAGATGGCAAACCCTAACCTTTGACTCACTTCGGACAAACCGAGATGGTATTTTCGGTCCCACCGAAAATCCCAACGTTCACTATATTTGAACTTTCGGTCTGACCGAGTTTTCACTTCGGTCTCACCGAGATTGGTCAAATGTGTGTGTAACGGTTGGATTTTGTGTGGAGGCTATATATACCCCTCCACCCCCTCCTCATTCGTGAGGAGAGCCATCAGAAAGTACCACCACTTCTACCATACACTTTCTGAGAAGTGAACCACCTACCCTTGTGTTGAGATCAAGCCATTCCATTCATACCATATGAAACTTGATCTCTAGCCTTCCCAAGTTGCTTTCCACTCAAATCTTTCTTCCACCACAGCCATATCAGTGAGGAGAGTTGAGTGTTGGGGAGATTATCATTTGAAGCACAAGAGCAAGGAGTTCATCACCATCAACACCATCTATTACCTTTTGGGGGGTGGTGCCTCCTAGATTGGTTAGGTGTCGCTTGGGAGCCTCCGTCTTTGAGATGTGGAGTTGAACCAAGAAGTTTGTAAGGGCAAGGAGATCGCCTACTTCGTGAAGATCTACCCCGAGTAAGGCTAGTCCTCCGTGGGCGTAGGCCGTGATGGAATAGACAAGGTTGCTTCTTCGTGGACCCTTCGTGGGTGGAGCCCTCCGTGGACTCGCGCAGCCGTTACCCTCCGTGGGTTGAAGTCTCCATCAACGTGGATGTACGATAGCACCACCTATCGGAACCACGACAAAAATCTCCGTGTCACCAAACTGCGTTTGATCTTCTCCACCTCCTTTTTACATGTGCAATTTACTTTCCGCTGCATATACTCTAGAATTGCATGTGTAGGGTGTTACTTGAATTGGTCTTAATTATGAAACTGCCAAAAACATTGCATGATCTAAGGGCAGATTTTTTATATTGTCAAGTAGTCTAATCACCCCCCCTCTAGACCTACTTTCGATCCTACAACATCTCTGAATTGATTATTGCTAATCTTTTGCTACCATATATAGCCAACCCAGCTCCACATATTTCTACACCGTGCATATTTACATTCACCTGGCAATCGCTTTACTCAATCTTTGGAGTTATTTGACACTGCTGGTTGCCTATCACCACCTACTGCATGGTAAGAACTTGTAAGATATTGATATTTGCTTCACTGTGAGCGCTTTACCACCACATACTAGTAGTTCATAGGAGCATTAGTTTTGGATTTTGTTTCTTGTTTCTACTAATCATGGCAGGTTCAAGAGTCAGTTGGGCATCATCGATCGTGGGAGACGTTTCATCACCTGAAAAAATACAATCACCATTACAAGAGGTACAAAGACATCAGAATGCGCACAAACAGGTTCTTATTTACATGCCACCTTTTCATGGTCGTTTTAAACCTGATTTATATATTGAATGGGAGTTCAACATCAATAATATATTTGCTTCCCATAGTTTTGATGAACGTAAAAAAGTTAAGGTTGCAGTTGGTTCTTTCACTGGTTATGCTTTAGTTTGGTGGAGTGAATATTGTCGGTTATACCCTAATCATGTACCTACTACTTGGGATGATTTAAAAGTTGTGATGAGAGATAAATTTGTCGATGTTCATTATACTCCTGGCATGATTAAAAAACTACAACATTTGAAACAAGGTAGTGACACCGTAACAAAATATTATGATGATTTACGAACTACCTTGTTGCACTCCTTTTTAGAGGAAAGTGGAGATGATTTTATGGATAGATTTTGGGGAGGATTAAACCGTGATATTCAGGAGATGCTAATTCATGAAGAGTGTTATCCTATGGACCATTTGTTTCGTCTTGCTTGTAGTGCTGAACAGGAAATAAAACGACGTATTGTCCATAAGGAGAATAAGCGCCAGGTGCACATTCCAAGAGATGATACGGTTGTTCTTTCCACTACTAGGCGTACTATGACAGACACATCCGTTGTTGTGAGGACTACATCACCTCCACCATGTGACACATCACCTCCGACAGTGCCTACATCATCTGAGTTGATCATAAGAGGTAATGACAAAGGTACCGATCTTCCACCTCCACATGAGTATGATGAATGCCTTGTCAATTTAAATGAACCATGCGATGAGCTATCCACTACTTTGATCACACCAACTATTTTAGAGGAATATGTTCGTGATTTGACTTTGCCATGTGATCAAACAATTGTGAGTGAACCAATTGAATTAACTATTGATGCGAAAGAACCATTTGAATCAGGGAATAAATCAGATTTGGATAAAATACGTGTGAAAATAGTTGTGCCAATGTTTAATCATTTTGATATGACCTCTAATCTTGGTGATGGTTCATCAAGGTTGGGATGGTTTAATGATGAGCATTGCCAATCTTTTGTAACGATTAAGAGCTTCACTTATATGTGCAAATTGAGTTGCAATATTTTCATGCCTTCTACTTCTTGTGATAATATTTTGGCTTTATATTTTATGAACTACGAAAGTTACTCATCTATACATGTGTCATATGTGCGAAAATTAAGGGAAGTAAAAATGGATGACATATACATATACAACATGTACACCTTGTCTATTTTCTTACCCACATTTCAGATTAAGCAACGTCGAGGACGGCTTTATTTTCAAGAAAGGGAGGGTGATGAGGGCATGACTACCTTGGATACGACCAAAAATATTGCATACATGTATATTTGTGAGGTGATTTCTAATGCAAACTATGCAACAATTTATTTATGTCATCCAGGACAAAAATACTTCACAGACTTTTGTGCCATGTCTAATTCCAGGTGTATGGGACATTTGTACAATCCACATATGAAGATAAGGGAAAAAGAGAAGTTTAGGTGCTGTTCAAAAAGTTCTCTCACGTCACTTTTGGGCCAAGAGAAGATAGAGTCCAAGTCTCTCACGTTCTGTATCCAGATTCGGACTGCACGGACATACCTGACTCAAAACAGCAAGAACTCCTTCATACGGACTCCGAATTGGATGATTCTTTTTTTGTTGGAAACTAGATTTCGTACACTTTCCAACCCAATTGGAATCACCTTAAAATTCGTCCGGACCGTTGAGATACCGACAAAACAATCTGACACTGCAGCAGAATTAGAGTCAAACTACAAGTCCAAAGGTGTTACATCACCTCCACTTGGGCCCATGAGCCTTGTACGACCTAGGGTTAGTTTTAGGCTGCCTTGGGACGTCCTTCCACCTCCTTGGCTGCCACCCCTTGCTCCTATATAAGTAGATCCATCTAGTAGCTTTTTCTTTGGGATTTGTTTAGTCAAAAGTTAGCCATTGCAACTTCGTGTACTTCGTTTGTGTCCAACGACCAGACCAAGACCGCTTACGGATCCCGACCTTAATCAATACATCATTTATATTTGCAATATTCAGATTGCTTTATCATATTCTTGCTTGTTCTTTGATTGCATGCAGGAATAGACCTTCGTGGCCAGGCTGATCGTGCTTCTGGCATTGTCAGTAACCCCTGGAGATTGGTTTAGCGATTGCTAAGGCGCAACGTCGTGCACGTTTGTAGCCGGATCGTTAAAGTCGTCTCCACCAAATCGATAGTTATCATCTTATCGAAAGATCGGGCCCCTCGCCTCTATCACGCCGCCTGGAGAGCCAAGCTCCACCAGATCCGCCGCTCCAGTGAAGTCCCGCACGCATCTGGGAGCACCAGCTTGTCGCCGGTGTGTCTCCCATCAACCTCAGCCTCGCCAAGCGTGTCCAGCTGCTTCCTCACCGTCGGCTACGTCAACTACGTCCTCTATGCGGAGCCGATCGCCTCGCTACCGACGTCTTCTTCCTCTTCTTCCACTCCGGCACCTGCAACTGTTCGAGCCTCGCCGCCATCGACTCCGACCACCTCCGGGCTAGCCGAACACACCTCCGTGTTCGTGGTGAGCGCCTCCACCTCCTCGTGCTCTTCTCCCCTTCTTGCGTGCCGTCTAGCACCGAGTTCATCGAGCGCCCGAGCTCGTCGCCGTCGGGCCTCGTCTCCGGCGAGTGTCCCGACCACCGTAGTCCGTCTAGTGCTGCCCGTTCGCTTCAGCGTGTCATGTAGGTGCTGCCTGCGCAGTCGCCGCTCCGCCTAGGCCGTTGCGTCGTCTCGTCAGTTAACTAGCCAGCGCGGGTTCGAATCCGTGCGGGGGCAGTGGGTTATTCGCCCCCTTTTTGTTTTCACGTCTGGCTGACAGGCAGGACTCACCCGCCAGCCACTCACCTGCCTCCAGCCCCCTCGTGCACCCGCTGGTGCCACCTCAGCCCAGTGAGGCCCACTCACGAGTGGCTTGGGCTAGCGTAGGCGTGGGTAAACTTTAACCCCGCGCTTGTTTTCTTTTCTGTTTTGTTTTCCCCTTTTTCTTTTTCTGCCTTTTTCTTGTTTAATTAATATCTGTAGATATATTCATCTGGTGAAAATAAGTTGTATATGTAAAATGCTTAGAATTTCATGTAGATTATTAATATGCTATTTGTTGCCATGTTGAAAAACATTTAAAATGCAGTTTGAATTTATTCTTGTTTTAAATATGCCTAAACTTGTAAAATTCATAACTAAATATCTACAACTCCAAATTTAACAAACTTTATATGCATTTGGGGTGGAAAAATGTGTAGAATATTTTGGTGCTGTTGTTTAGCATGTTTGGCAACTTTATAACATCAGTTTTTCAGATCTGTCCCAAATGCAATTAATTAATATTGGGAGTTTCTGGAAATTGTTGTTTGGTATTTCCAGCCCATTTAAATGTGCTAGCATGTTGCTGTAATATTAGTTGCACCCTTGCCATGTTAACCAACTCCTTTAAAACTTGTTGGATGCTTGTTTGAATAATCTACATAAACTTGATAGTTGTTCTTTTGTTTGTTTTCTTTCATGTGGGTGATCTTCTTGCTTTGATGTTATTGCACTTTTGTGACCCTAGGCCATGGATCATATCTACTCTTGTCATTGTTCATCATTTTTGTGCATCATGTGTTTGAGCATTGCATTATGATTGATTGTGTTCCGATGTTGCATTGTTGTGTTTGGTTAGAGCCTGGTGATAATACGGAGTACGAGGTTCCTACCGAGGTTGAGTTTGAGGAGAAAGGTTACGATCCCTCCGTGGAATCAACAGGAAAGATGACCTTACCCAGATATCACTACTATCTTTGCCTATGCTAGATGTCTCACTCTTTAGATATTGCCTCGATGCCTATGTCTGTTTGTCAGCCTCCTATTGTTGCCATGAAACTCTCTAACCACCCACCTAGCAAACCGTTGTTTGGCTACGTAAGCATCGCTCAGCCCCTCTTATAGCGTTGTTAGTTGCAGGTGAAGATTTGAAAGTTCTTGCTTCATGATGAAGTTATTGTTGGGATATCACAATATATAATCTGTTAAACTAAATCATCTATATATTGGTAATGGGTGGAAGGCTAAGCCTCTTGCTTGGTGTTTTGTTCCACTCATGCCACCCTAGGAACCGTTAAACCGGTGTTATGTTCCTTGATTTTGCGTCCCTAACACGGTTGAGGTTTATGGGCCCCCCTCGATAACCCGCTTAGCGCTAAAGCTTTTCCAGCAAGGCCCAACATTGGTTTTACATTTGCCTAATAACTAAAACTTGCATAGGGCGTTGCAAACCAGAGCTCTTAATTAACAACCCCGGGCCAGTGCTCCTCATGAGTGTTGGTCCAAACTGGGCGGACCGCAGGGCCACCTCGAGGAAACTCAAGGGCTGGTATACACCTGTAGGATGTCCCATCCGGTCGTGGCCTGAGACGAGATACGCGCGGCTACTATCAGGGTGTCGGCAAGCCGGGAGGTCTTGCTGGATTAGTTTTACCTTTTTCAGAATATCTTGAGCACGGGATTCCGAGAATACTCGGGCCTTCCCACCTTGGAGTTGCAACTCCGCAGATCGTGAGCTTGTGATGGGCTAAGTTGGGACACCCCTGCAGGGTTTGATCTTTCAAAAGCCGTGCCCGCGGTTATGTGGCAGATGGGAATTTGTTAATATCCGATTGTAGATAACTTGACACGATGTTCATAACACACTACCAGTGTGAGTAACCGTGACGGTCTCTTTCCGAAGGGGTTCAGGAAGTGAACACGGTGGGGTTATGTTTGATCGTGAATAGTCAGGATCACTTCGTGATCACTATCCGATCGTTGGTACTTGTTCTTTTCTTGCTCTAAACCCGTAAGTTAGTGCTAGTGCTACTGCAACCTTGTTTTAAGCCTTTTCCACACATAAGGCTTTGATAGTATTGCTACCCGGGAACGGGATTGCTGAGTCCTCCGTGGCTCACAGATTCTACACAACACCAGATGCATGTACCGTAGAGAACTACACAGGTGGTGGTTCAGAGCTGCATTGGGAGTTTGATGAAGAGCATGGACGATACTACGTGTCTTATCCTGAGGATCAGTAGGGCTCTTACTAGGATGATCGGGACCTTGTATTGCTTTATTTATGGTATCTTTCTTTTGGATCTTCGTCCGTAGTCGGACTCTGATGTTATTTGGATGATGTATGTTAATGTATTACCTTGTGTGACGTGGCAAGTGTAAGCCAACTACTCTTTTACACTTTCATCCCCTCTTTTACATGAGTCGTGCAAAGATACCATACTTGAGATCATTCTAGTATGTGATTATGTCTATAAGTCGTGCCTCCACACGTGGGAGACATAGTCACATACTAGGCATTACAAGTTGGTATTCAGAGCCTTCTCCGACATAGGAGCCCCCCTGATTGATCGAATCATTAACGGTTGAGTCTAGGCACACACATAAAAAATGTTTTGAGTCCTATATATATATCGGAGAGTAGGATTTCTTTTACTCCTCATCCCTTCATCGCTCTGGTGAGGACTCCTGACGATGTTCTATCTCTTCTACTCTAAAAAAATCACAATTTTTTTAGGATCATGTGAGTATTGTTTGGATTGTTCCGATATCTTTGTGACGAGAACATTGTTCTCAATGCCTCCTGTCATTTAGGGGTTGTGGCAGTGTCCCAGGGAGTTGAGCTCCAAGGTGTTGTCGTCACAAATGTATCGCAGTGGTTCTAGAATACTTAAGACGGCCGACATCGAAAACTCTTCTGTGCGGTTAATGGTGAGATAACCCCGTCATCACCCAGTACTGGGGAGGTAGTTCGGGAGTATTGCCACAGCTTGTATAGCAGATGCGTTTCGAAGGTCCGAGGTAAACAGTTTCTGAGGATGACTGGTTATGTGTTGAAAGATGTATACAGTTGGATGTAGGATTAGAGTTGAGTGCGCGGTGCTTCCCCTGTATCCCCAACACCCGATTGCATAACCAAATTCCATCAATCATTCGGTTAGAAGTCCTCTATTTCATCCTTGATGTTTCAATCGAAGGAGTTACTCTATTTCACAATCTATCCATCTGGATTCCTCTTTTTAAAGAAAGTCTTTCCTGGATCCTGAAAAAACAAGAAAGAACAGAATGAGAACTAAGAGTTCTTTCAGTCGAGCAGTTAAGGGAATGAGTAAGATACGTTTGTCAGTCTACTATTCTTTCGGGAAGGAATTGAGCCTCAATCATAATACGCAAAGAAAGAAATCCTTCGATAGCGAGAACATTCAGAGTTAGTAGTTGAGTAAGTATAGATTCACTCCAATTACCAAACGGGTGACTTTACAACTTAGGGAGCAGCAGGCCTTGTGTTTGTGGTGAAGGTGAAACCTTCGGAATTTAATAGGTGGGTTCTTCTAGTAGCTCGTAGGCATTCTTCCAATGAGTGCATGATATGAAGTTCGTGGTTCAACATCGAGTGAAGAGGTTAATGGGAGTTGTTCCAATTGGGAGTTGCATCTTAAAGGGTCCTTGGCTATGCTGATCCGGGGATTGCAAAACCCTTTTGTAACACTTTCCATGAGCTTTCAGCACGAACATGTGGGACGAAGCTTCTATCATGTATTTGTTCTATCTGCACCTTGTTGTTTTTATTTACCTTTTGTTCTCCCAAGTGGCTTCTGGAGAAGATTGTTGTATCATTAAACTGTGGAATACATTCGTTCATTTTGTTCGAATGTTCTTGTTAAGACTTTTGTTGCAATTTCTAGCCGTTTGATTCAGCTTTTTATATTTTCCATCAATGGCTAACGGTTATCATCAAATTCAGGATGGCTCCTAAGAAGGCTCCCAATGCTAACCCAGAGGGTGAAGAAGAGCGTGTTCCTGAACGTCCTCCTTCCCCTCCTCCTCCATCTGAGGCCTGGAGAGCAATTATGCAAGCGACCAACCAGAACACCCAGATGCTTATGCAAATTATGCAGAACTTTCAAGCCAACCAAGCAAATCAAGGCAGCCATGGGAACCAAGGCCAAGGCAATCTGTTCAATCAACCTCACTTTGCAACTCTCAACCAATTCCTGGCAAACCAACCGAAGTCTTTCAGTTACTGTGTGGATCCGCTAGATGCTGAAGACTGGATCGCAGACATCAAAAACCACTTTCAATGCAGTAACGTGAGACCTGAGGATTATGTCAAGTTTGCCGCCTTCCAACTCAAAGACCAAGCTGCTGATTGGTGGCAATAGTACAAAGATTCCAGAGGTGGATGTGAGATCTCGTGGACTGACTTCTGCAAGGATTTCCGCTCTCACCACATTCCAACCAGTGTCATTGAAGGCATGCGTGAGCAATTCCGCAACCTGAAGCAAGACACCATGTCCGTCTATCAATACAATGTCAAGCTCCAGAATCTCGCTCGTTATGCCAAGCAAGACATCCCAGATGCCAAGAGCAAGATTTATCAGTTCCGTGGTGGTCTGAAGGATGAACTCCAACTAGCTCTCACCTTGTTTGAGCCGGATGAATTTGACCAATTCTACAATATGGCTCTTAAGCAAGAGGCAGCTCAGCTCAAGATTGAAGCTTCCAAAAAGAGGATCAGAGATGCTGTTCACTCCTCCTCTTCTTCCCAAGTGGTTGCAAAGCAGCAGAAGTTCTGGCTACTGCCTCCTCCAGTGCTCCGTCCTCCAAACAACAACAAGCACTCAGGTGGCCATGGTTTCTCCCACCCACCCAACCCAAGCAATCAGTCCAAGCCTCAGTTTCAAGCTTCAAGATCAAGTGGTCCTTATCACCGGCCTATCTCAGAAGTGGTTTGCAACAAATGTACTCAGAAGGGTCACTATGCTAACAAGTGCCCCAACCCAAGGCGCCTTCCGCCTCCTCCACCTGTCAGCACTGCTATTGTCAAGCATAATCCCAAGGCAGAAAGAGTGAATCTGATGAATGCAGTTCAAGCAGAGAATTCTTTAGATGTGATACTTGGTAATCTTCCAGTCAACCTTAAACATGCTAAAGTTTTGTTTGATTCTGGTGCATCACATTCCTTCATGTCATTTCCATTTGCATCCAAGCACAATATGGGCACAGTGACTTTGCCAAGGGAGTTAAAATTATTTCTCCGGGCAAACACATGACATCTAGCTTGTATGCTCCGGATATATCTATTCATATGGGTGATTACAGTTTTCTGGTTTCTCCGGTTATTCTCGGCAACTCCGACATTGATCTTATTCTGGGGATGGATTGGCTCTCCAAGCATGATGCAAACATTGATTGTGCAAATAAGGAAGTCAAGCTTACTCATCCCGACGAAGACATGATTATCTTTGCCTCTCGAGATAACACAATAATGCTATTCTCTCTCAATGACAAGGGCGAGATTAATGCCATTTTTCAGATTCCGGTGGTCAATGAATATGAAGATGTTTTCCCTGAAGAGCTTCCAGGCATGCCACCCCAACGTCAAGTCGAATTCGTCATTGAATTCGAGCCCGGTACTGAGCCCGCATGTCGGCATCCGTACAAGCTTTCCCCTGATGAGTTGAAGGAGCTGAAGAAACAACTCGATGAGCAAGAATGTATCGGCCTAATCAGGCCTAGTACTTCTCCTTGGGGCTGCGGTGTTCTATTTGTCAAGAAGAAGGATGGCACGGAACGCCTTTGCGTTGATTACCGACCGTTGGACAAGAAGACAATAAAGAACAAGTATCCGCTCCCCAACATCAATGAATTTTTCGAGAAGCTCAAAGGAGCAAAGGTGTTCTCAAAGCTCGATCTCCGGATGGGCTATCACCAGATCCGTATACGTGAAGAAGATATTCCCAAGACCGCATTCAGAACGAGTTTTGGCTCTTATGAATACACGGTCATGTCTTTCGGCCTTGCAAATGCTCCACCCACCTTCTCGAGGATGATGCACTTCATATTCAACCCCTACACCAATGAATTTGTTCTCGTCTATCTGGATGATATCTTGGTATTCTCCAAGAATGAAGAAGACCATGCCAAGCACCTCCGTTAGGTCCTGGACAGGCTCCGTGAACACAAGTTCTATGCGAAGTTCTCCAAATGTGAATTCTGGCTGGATAAAGTCTTATATCTTGGCCATATTATCTCTGCCGAGGGCATTTCTGTGAACCCTGAGAAAGTTGAAGCTATTGTCAACTGGGAACCCCCGCACAATGTCAAGCAACTCTGAAGCTTCCTTGGTCTCTCTAGCTATTGCAGAAGGTTCGTTGAGAACTTCTCCAAGATTGCCAAGCCTCTTTCTAACCTGTTGCAGAAGAATGTCAAGTACTCCTTGACTCCTGATTGTGATGTGGCATTCAAAACACTCAAAGAGAAGCTCATTTCTGCTCCGGTTCTTACTCCTCCGGATGAGTCCAAGCCCTATGAGGTCTTTTGCGATGCTTCTTTGCAAGGTCTTGGTGGTGTTCTCATGCAAGACAAGAAGATTATGGCATACACTTCTCGTCAGTTGAAACTAAATGAGAAGAATTACCCCACACATGATCTCGAGCTAGCAGCAGTTGTACATGCCTTGATCACGTGGAGACACCTTCTATTGGGCAGAAAAGTGGACATCTTCACCGATCACAGGAGCTTGAAGTACATCTTCACACAGCCAAACCTTAACCTTCACCAGACTCGTTGGGTTGAGATGATCCAAGAGTATGATCCAAGCATTGAGTACACACCTGGCAAGGCCAATGTCATTGCAGATGCCTTGAGTAGAAAGGCATATTGCAACAGCCTCCTTCTCAAACCGTTCCAACCTAAACTTTGTGAATCATTCAGGAAGCTCAACCTCCAAGTTGTTCCACAAGGCTTTCTTGCAAACCTTGAAGTTGCTCCTACCTTGGAAGATCAGATCCGTGAGGCCCAACTAAGTGATGCTATGGTGTAGAAAGTGAAACATGGTATTGCTAAGGGTACTCCCAAATACAAGTGCTATCGCGTTGATGAGAAAGACACCTTGTTCTTTGAGGACAGAATTGTGGTTCCGAAGGGTGATCTCAGGAAGCTCACAATGAACGAAGCACATGACTCTGACCTAAAGCAATCATACTGGTGGACTCGCATGAAAAGGGAGATTGCCCAATTCGTGAATGAATGTGATGTCTGCAGAAGAGTGAAGGCAGAGCATCAACGTCCAGCCGGTCTCCTTCAACCTCTACCTATTCCTGAGTGGAAATTCGATCACATTGAAATGGATTTCGTCACTGGGTTTCCTAAGTCCAAGAAGGGGAATGATGCTATCTTCGTAGTGATTGACAAGCTAACTAAAGTAGTTCACTTCCTTCCCATCAAAGAATCCATCAACGCAGCTCAGCTGGCAGAGCTGTACACCTCTAGAATTGTTTCCTTGCATGACATTCCTCAAGTCATCTCCTCAGACCGGGGAAGTTTGTTCACATCCAAGTTCCGGGACTCCTTTCAGTCTGCCATGGGCACAAAAATTCGCTTTAGCACTGCGTTTCACCCTCAGACTAGTGGTCAAGTCGAAAGAGTGAACCAGATCCTCGAAGACATGCCGAGAGCTTGTGTCATCTCTTTCGGTATGAAGTGGGAAGATTGTCTCCCGTTTGCCGAGTTCTCTTACAACAACAACTTCCAAGCAAGTGCCGGCAAAGCTCCTTTTGAAATCCTCTATGGCAGAAAGTGCCGTACCCCTCTCAACTGGTCCGAGACTGGTGAACGTCAACTTCTTGGTAATGATTTGATCTCAGAAGCCGAAGAAATGTGCAAAGTCATACGTGAAAATCTCAAGGCCGCACAATCGCGTCAAAAGAGCTACTATGACTGCAAGCATCATGATTTGGCTTCCAACATTGGAGATCATGTCTATCTCCGTGTTTCTCCTATGAAAGGAACCCATCGATTCGGTATCAAAGGCAAGCTTGCTCCGAGATACGTGGGCCCTTTCAAGATTCTTGGCAAAAGAGGCGATCTAGCCTACCAACTCGAGCTTCCCTCCAACTTTGCAAATGTTCATGATGTGTTTCACGTGTCTCAACTCCGCAAGTGCTTCAAGACACCTGAACGCACCATTCCGTTCGAGGAGATTGATCTTCAACAAGACTTGTCTTATCGTGAGCACCCTGTTGCTATTCTTGAAGAAACTGAGCGCAAAACCCGCAACAAGTCCATCAAGTTCTTGAAAGTGAAGTGGTCACACCATACCGACCGAGAAGCTACGTGGGAACGAGAAAATCACCTTCATTCCGAGTATCCTTCCTTCTTCCAGTCCTAGAACTCGGGACGAGATGTTTTTGTTGTGTAGGAGAGTTTGTAACACCCCATATGTGATTCTTTGATATAATGGCAATAAAGCATTCTCATTTTGATCCTTGTCCTTGTCCTTGGGGGTTCTTGTCATTTGAGCTCATTTTATTTTTGCATTGCCATGTCATTTATTTATTTTTGCATCCTTGCATTGCTTCATCATCATGGCATCTTAGTTTAATTTCTTGTGGTGGTGTGTATGCGTGAGACCTTGTGATGTGTGTGAGTGTGGTGCCTAGCTATGACTTGCTAAACCCTAGACCCCCTCCTTTGTTTTCCTCTTCTTCTTCTTCCTTTTTTCTTTTCTTTCCTTTCTTTACTCCATTGTGCAAGTCACCTAGCCAAGTTCATTAATGTTCTTTCTTTTTCTAAAAATCTTGCACCATGTCTACACCCTCTCTGCCAAAATCCAGCCTTATTGGAATTGATTTGGTTGGGTTTAAAAATGACAAGAGTTTGAACCTTATTCAAACTCCTTTTATTTTTCTGCCTCTAAAAATGTCCAAACAAATTTTATTAAATAGGGCATAAATCAAGGGGCATGGGGATATTTTCCTTTTCCCCTAACTCTTTTCCTTTAAGCCTGTGCTTTTCTTTTTCTTTTCTGGCTGAAGACAAATGAAAAAGAAAAGAAGACAACAGCTACAACAGTGGCCTGGGCCTCCTCCTTCTCCTCCCCCAGGCCTAGTCTCTCCCGCAGCCCAGCTAGCACCTGCGGGCCCGACCGAGCCGCTCATAGTCGCGCCGTCTCTCCCCTCGCACCTGGGCCCGCATGTCAGCCTCACAGCACCGCATCACCGTTTACCTCCGTCACGTGTTTGCGAAGCCAGAGCGCGCGCTCACCGTTGCGCCGTGATCACAGACGTCGAGGTCTCGTGATCCGAGCCCTCCTTTTAAACCCGTAGAGTGTCCTCCCCCTTTCCCTAGGTTTCCTCTTCCTCCTCTCACCGCGTGGAGAGCCAAGCTCCACCAGATCCGCCGCTCTAGTGAAGTCCCGCACGCATCTGGGAGCACCAGCTCGTCGCCGATGTGTCTCCCATCGACCTCAGCCTCGCCAAGCATGTCCAGCTGCTTCCTCGTCGTTGGCTACGTCGACTACGTCCTCTACGTGGAGCCGATCGCCTCGCCGCCGACGTCTTCTTCCTGTTCTTCCACTTCGGTGCCCGCAACTGTTCGAGCCTCGCCTCCGTCGAGTCCGATCACCTCCGGGCCAGCTGAACACACCTCCATGTTTGTGGTGAGCGCCTCCACCTCCTCGTGCTCTTTTCCCCTTCTTGCGCGCCATCTAGCACCGAGTTCATCGAGCGTCCGAGCTCATCGCCGTCGGGCCTCGTCTCCGGCGAGTGTCCCGACCACCGTAGTCCGTCTAGTGCTGCCCGTTCGCTTCAGCGTGTCGCGTAGGCGCCGCATGCGCAGTCGCCGCTCCGCCTAGGCCGTTGCGTCATCTCGTCATTGCCCGCCGCCGCCGTTCTGTCAAGTGCTCGCCTCCGGCGCTGTAGTGCATTCTAGGTGCTGCGTTTGCTTCGAGTGGGTGCGGCACTCCCCCAGGAGCGCACTACAGCACTTCGCCGTCCCCTTAGGTCATCGGAGCAGCTCTGACGAGCAGCTCCGACGAGCCCCCTGTTTTCCCCTGATCTGCATTCTTCAGATAGGTCTTCAGAGTTAGCACATGTATTCTGTAGAGAACCGCCTATCTAGCCCAGTGGCTAGCTCCTTCGTCATTTAACCAGCCAGCGCGGGTTCGAATCCTTGCGAGAGCAGTGGGTTATTCACCCCTTTTTGTTTTCGCATCTGGCTGACAGGCAGGACACACCTGCCAGCCACTCAGCTGCCTCCAGCCCCCTCGCGCACCCGCTGGTGCCACCTCAGCCCAGTGAGGCCCACTCGTTAGTGGCTTGGGCTAGCGTAGGCGTGGGTAAACTTTGACCCCGCGCCTGTTTTCTTTTCTGTTTTGTTTTTCCCTTTTTCTTTTTCTGCCTTTTTCTTGTTTAATTAATATCTGTTGATATATTCATCTGGTGAAAATAAGTTGTATATGTAAAATGCTTAGAATTTCATGTAGATTATGAATATGCTTTTTGTTGCCATGTTTAAAAACATTTAAAATGCTGTTTCAATTTATTAAATATGCCTAAACTTGTAAAATTCATAACTAAATATCTACAACTCCAAATTTAACAAACTTTATATGCATTTGGGGTGGAAAAATGTGTAGAATATTTTGGTGCTATTGTTTAGCATGTTTGGCAAATTTATAACAGAAGTTTTTCAGATCTGTCCCAAATGCAATTAATTAATATTGGGAG
Source organism: Secale cereale (assembly GCA_902687465.1). Taxonomy (NCBI): domain Eukaryota; kingdom Viridiplantae; phylum Streptophyta; class Magnoliopsida; order Poales; family Poaceae; genus Secale; species Secale cereale. The sequence continues at coordinate 571,835,017 of LR738714.1, read as the reverse complement.
TTTCTGGAAATTGTTGTTTGGTATTTCCAGCCCATTTAAATGTGCTAGCATGTTGCTGTAATATTGGTTGCACCCTTGCCATGTTAACCAACTCCTTTAAAACTTGTTGGATGCTTGTTTGAACAATCTACATAAACTTGATAGTTGTTCTTTTGCTTGTTTTCTTTCATGTGGGTGATCTTGTTGCTTTGATGTTATTGCACTTTTGTGACCCTAGGCCATGCATCATATCTACACTTGTCCCTGTTCATCATGTTCATGCATCATGTGTTTGAGCATTGCATTATGATTGATTGTGTTCCAGTGTTGCATTGTTGTGTTTGGTTAGAGCCCGGTGACGATACGTAGTACGAGGTTCCTACCGAGGTTGAGTTTGAGGAGCAAGGTTACGATCCCTCCGTGGAATCAACATGCAAGATGACCTTACCCAGATATCACTACTATCTTTGCCTATGCTAGATGTCTCGCTCTTTAGTTATTGCCTCGATGTCTATGTTTGTTTGTCAGCCTCCTATTGTTGCCATGAAACTCTCTAACCACCCTCCTAGCAAACCGTTGTTTGGCTACGTAAGCATCGCTCAGCCCCTCTTATAGCGTTGTTAGTTGCAGGTGAAGATTTGAAGATTCTTGCTTCATGATGAAGTTATTGTTGGGATATCACAATATATAATCTATCAAACTAAATCATCTATATATTGGTAATGGGTTGAAGGCTAAGCCTCTTGCTTGGTGTTTTGTTCCACTCATGCCACCCTAGGAACCGTTAAACCGGTGTTATGTTCCTTGATTTTGCGTCCCTAACACGGTTGGGGTTTATGGGCCGCCCTCGATAACCCGCTTAGCGCTAAAGCTTTTCCAGCAAGGCCCAACATTGGTTTTACATTTGCCTAATAACTAAAACTTGCATAGGGCATTGCAAACCCGAGCTCTTAATTAACAACCCCGAGCCAGTGCTCCTCATGAGTGTTGGTCCAAACTGGGCGGACTGCAGGGCCACCTCAAGGAAACTCAAGGGCTGGTATACACCTGTAGGATGTCCCATCCGGTCGTGGCCTGAGACGAGATACGCGCGGCTACTATCAGGGTGTCGGCACGCCGGGAGGTCTTGCTAGATTAGTTTTACCTTTGTCGGAATATCTTGAGCACGGGATTCCGAGAATACTCGGGCCTTCCCACCATGGAGTTGTGACTCCGCAGATCGTGAGCTTGTGATGGGCTAAGTTGGGACACCCCTGCAGGGTTTGATCTTTCGAAAGCCGTGACCGTTTATGTGGCAGATGGGAATTTGTTAATATCTGGTTGTAGATAACTTGACACCATGTTCATAACACACTACCAGCGTGAGTAACCTTGACGGTCTCTTTCCGAAGGGGTTCGGGAAGTGAACACGGTGGGGTTATGTTTGATCGTGAATAGTCAGGATCACTTCGTGATCACTATCCGATCGTTGGCACTTGTTCTCTTCTCGCTCTAAACTCGTAAGTTAGTGCTAGTGCTACTACAACCTTGTTTTAAGCCTTTTCCACACCTAAGGCTTTGATAGTATTGCTACCCGGGAACGGGATTGCTGAGTCCTCCGTGGCTCACAGATTCTACACAACACCAGATGCAGGTATCGTAGAGAACTACACAGGTGGTGGTTCAGAGCTGTATTGGGAGTTCGATGAAGAGCGTGGACGATACTACGTGTCTTATCCCGAGTATCAGTAGGGCTCTTACAAGGAAGATTGGGACCTTGTGTTGCTTTATTTATGGTATCTTTCTTTTGGATCTTCGTCCGTAGTCGGACTCTAATGTTAATTGGATGATGTATGCTAATGTATTACATTGTGTGACGTGGCAAGTGTAAGCCAACTACTCTTTTACACATTCATCCCCTCTTTTACATGAGTCGTGCAAAGATACCATACTTGAGATCATTCTAGTATGTGATTATGTCTTTAAGTTGTGCCTCGACACGTGGGAGACATAGTCACATACTCGGCATTACATGCTTGGAAGCTTTTGTTGTAGGAGAATTCGGCAAATGGAAGGCAATCTTCCCATTTCATACCAAAGTATTACACAAGCTCTGAGCATATATTCTAGAATTTGGTTCACTCTTTCGACTTGACCACTAGTCTGAGGGTGAAAAGATGTGCTGAAGCGAATCTTGGTACCCATAGGTGACCGAAAGGAATCCCAGAATTTGGAAGTGAACTAGCTTCCATGATCTGAGGAGATTACTTGAGAGATACCATGCAAAGAGACAATTCTAGAGGTGTACAGCTCTGCCAGTTGTGCTGCGTTGATGGATTCTTTGACTGGAAGAAAATGAGCCACTTTAGTGAGCTTGTCAATCACCACAAAGATAGCATAATTTCCTCGCTTGGACTTGGGGAAGCCGGTGACGAAAGCCATCTCAATGTGATCGAATTTCCACTCGGGAATAGGTAGAGGTTGAAGGAGTCCGGCTGGATGTTGATGCTCTGCCTTCACTCTTCTACAGACATCACACTCGTTCACGAATTGAGCAATTTCTATTTTCATGCGAGTCCACCAATAGGATTGCTTGAGGTCATGGTACATCTTGGAGCTTCCTGGATGTATCGAGAGAAGTGAGTCATGTGCTTCGTTCATTATGAGCTTCCTGAGATCACCTTTGGGAACCACAATTCTGTCCTCAAAGAACAAAGTGTCTCTGTCATCAATGTGATAGCACTTGTACTTGGGAGTACCCTTAGCAATACCATGTTTCACCTTCTGCACCATAGCATCACTGAGTTGGGCCTCACAGATTTGATCTTCCAAGGTAGGAGCAACTTGAAGGTTGGCAAGAAATCCTGGCAGAACGACTTGGAGGTTGAGCTTCCTAAATGACTCATAAAGTTCAGGTTGGAATGGTTTGAGGAGGAGACTGTTGCAATAAGCCTTTCTGCTCAAGGAATCTGCAATGACATTGGCCTTTCCAGGAGTATACTCAATGCTTGGATCGTACTCTTGAATCATTTCAACCCAATGAGTCTGGCAGAGGTTAAGGTTTGGCTGGGTGAGATGTACTTCAAGCTCTTGTGATCGGTGAAGATGTCCACTTTTCTGCCCAAGAGAAGGTGTCTCCACGTGATCAAGGCATGAACAACTGGTGCTAGCTCAAGATCATGTGTGGGGTAATTCTTCTCATTTGGTTTAAGCTGACTCGAAGTGTAAGCAACGATCTTCTTGTCTTGCATGAGAACACCGCCAAGACCTTGCAATGAAGCATCACAAAAGACTTCATATGGCTTGGACTCATCCAGAGGAGTAAGCACGGGAGCACAAATGAGCTTTTGTTTGAGGGTATTGAATGCCACATCACAATCAGGAGTCCACGAGTACTTGACATTCTTCTGCAACAGGTTGGAAAGAGGCTTGGCAATCTTGGAGAAGTTCTCAACGAACCTTCTGCAATAACTTGCGAGACCGAGGAAACTTCGGAGTTGTTTGACATTCTGAGGAGGTTCCCAGTTGACAATAGATTCAACCTTCTCGGGGTTAACAGAAATGCCCTCGGCAGAGATAATATTGCTAAGATAAAGGACTTTATCAAGCCAGAATTCACATTTGGAGAACTTTGCATAGAAACGGTGCTCACGGAGCCCGTCGAGGACCAAACGGAGGTGCTTGGCGTGGTCTTCTTCATTCTTGGAGAACACCAAGATATCATCGAGGTACACGAGCACAAATTCATTGGTGTAGGGGTTGAATATGAAGTGCATCATCTGAGAGAAGGTGGGTGGAGCATCTGCAAGCCCGAAAGACATGACCGTGTACTCATAGAAGCCATAGCTTGTTCTGAATGCGGTCTTGGGAATATCCTCTTCACAGATACGAATTTGATGGTAGCCCATCCGGAGATCAAGCTTCGAGAAAACCTTGGCTCCTTTGAGCTGCTCGAACAATTCATTGATATTGGGGAGCAGGTACTTATTCTTTATTGTCTTCCTGTTCAATGGCCGGTAATCAACGCACAATCGTTCCGTACCATCCTTCTTCTTGACAAAAAGAACACCACAGCCCCAAGGAGAAGTACTTGGTCTGATCAGACCCATTCGTTCTTGCTCATCGAGTTGTTTCTTCAACTCCTTCAACTCTTTAGGAGAAAGCTTGTATGGACGCCGACAGGCTGGCTCGGTACCAGGTTCAAGTTCAATGACGAATTCAACTGGACGGTTGGGAGGCATGCCTGGAAGCTCTTCAGGGAATACATCCTCATATTCACAAACCACCGGAATCTGGGATATGGTATTAATGTCGCCCTTGTCATTGAGAGAGAATATCCTGATTGTGTTATCTCGAGCTGCGAAGATAATCACTTCTTCGGAAGGATGAGTTAGCTTGATCTCCTTGTTTGCACAATCAATATTTGCATCATGCTTAGAGAGCCAATCCATCCCAAGAATAAGATCAATGTCGGAGTTACCGAGAACAACCGGGGAAACCAAAAAACTGTAATCACCCATATGAATAGAGATATCCGGAATCATTGTAGTAGCCCTCATAGACAATGCCTGAGAAACAATTCCCAAGGGTCTTTCCAACAATTGAGAATTAAAATCATGCTTCGTAGCGAATAATCTTGACATAAAACAATGCGATGCGCCAGAATCGAATACAATTCTTGTAGGAATTGAGTTAACCGAGAGGTTACCCATAGTCAAATCAGAAGAGTTTTCTGCTTGAGCTGCATTCATCAGGTTCACTCTTGCATGCTTGGGATTGTGCTTGACAATAGCATTGCTGACAGGTGGAGGAGGCGGTAGGCGCCTTTGAGTACACTTGTTTGCGTAGTGACTCTTCTGACCACACTTGTTGCATGTAACCTTCGAAAGTGGCCGATGATAAGGACCGCTTGGTCTTGGAGCTTGGAACTGAGACTTGGACTGGTTGCTTGGGTTGGGTGGGTGGGAAAATTCACGACCACCTAAATGCTTGTTATTACTTGGAGGATGGAGCACTGGAGGAGGCGGTAGCTGATACGTCTCCAACGTATCTACTTTTCCGAACACTTTTGCCCTTGTTTTGGACTCTAACTTGCATGATTTGAATGGAACTAACCCAGACTGACGCTGTTTTCAGCAGAACTGCCATGGTGTTGTTTTGTGCAGAAATAAAAAGTTCTCGGAATAGCCTGAAAATCAACGGAGATCTATTTCAGAAAATATAAAAAATACCTGCAAGAAGATCCACACCTGGGGGCCCACGGGCCGTCCTCGAGGGTGGGGGGCGCGCCCCCTTCCCAAGGTGCGCCCCCTGCCTCGAGGGCAGCCCGGTGCCCCACAGACGTATTCCCAGGTCCTATATATTCCGTTTCATGGAGAAAAAAATCAAGGAGAAAGAATTATCGCATTTTACGAGACGGAGCCGCCGCCAAGCCCTAATCTCTCTCGGGAGGGCTGATCCCGAGTCCGTTCGGGGCTCCGGAGAGTGGAGATCGTCGCCATCGTCATCATGAACCTTCCTCCATCACCAATTCCATGATGCTCACCGCCGTGTGTGAGTAAATCCATCGTAGGCTTGCTGGACGGTGATGGGTTGCATGGGATCTATCATGTAATCGAGTTAGTTTTGTTAGGGTTTGATCCCTAGTATCCACTATGTTCTGAGATTGATGTTGCTATGAATTTGCTATGCTTAATGCTTGTCACTAGGGCCCGAGTGCCATGATTTCAGATCTGAACCTATTATGTTTCCATGAATATATGTGTGTTCTTGATCCTATCTTGCAAGTCTATAGTCACCTACTATGTGTTATGATCCGGCAACCCCGAAGTGACAATAATCGGGACCACTCCCGGTGATGACCATAGTTTGAGGAGTTCATGTATTCACTATGTGTTAATGCTTTGATCCGGTACTCTATTAAAAGGAGACCCTCCCTTAGTTTCCAATAGGACCCCGCTGCCATGGGAGGGTAGGACAAAAGATGTCATGTCAAACTGAAGAAGAGAGTCTCCCACAAGCTTGGGGGAGGCTTCTCCAGTTACTTAAAGCTTTGCCTAATCATCCTCTTGAGATGCATTATATACTTGATCTCTTTTATAATGGACTAACCGATGCTTCCAGAGACCACCCGGATAGTTGTGCTGGTTGTGTTTTCAGGGAAAGAACAGTGGAACAAGCTGAATTACTATTGAATAATATGCTAGCCAATGAAAATAATTGCACACTTCCTGAACCAGCCCCTAAGCCAACTCCGAAGAAAAGAGGTGTTCTATTTCTCAGTCCTGAAGATATGCAAGAGGCAAATAAATCCATGAAACAAAAAGGTATTAAAGCTGAAGATGTTAAGAACTTACCTCCTATTGAAGAAATACATGGTCTTGATAACCCGGCACAGGTAGTAAAGGTACATTCTCTTAATAGATTTGATGAAGGTGATATTCCTTGTTATAAGTCTGCTAGCCAATTCTTAGATGAGTTTGAAAATTTTATTGTGAAACAAGAAAACTTCAATGCTTATGTTGGTAGACAATTACAACACAATGCTCATATGATTGAACGCTTGAGTGATTATCTGTCTAGTGCTAAAGATGAATTGAAACTCATTAGTATACATGCTTCTATGGTCACCACTCAAGTAGAACAAGTACTTAAGGCTCAGAATGATTTGCTCAATGAATTAAATAGTAAGAATAAGGATAATGCTGTTAGAGTTGTAACTAGAGGTGGTAGAATGACTCAGGAACCTCTGTATCCTGAACGCCACCCTAAGAGAATTGAGCAAGATTCTTAAAGAGCTAATTTAGATGCACCTAGTTCTTCTAAGAAGAAGAAAAAGAAAAATGATAGAAATTTGCACGCTTCTAGTAAACCTGTAGCTCACCCACTCGAGAATCCCAATGATATATCTGTTTATGATGCCGAGACACTATCTGGTTATGAACATGAACCTAGTGATAATATTAATAATGATGTTCATGATTGTCGGGGAAACTAACCGCCCACGAACACCTATGGGACCGGAGCCCCTTCTACGTTGCGGTAAGGGAGCGGAGGGAGCACGGAGAGCAGATCGAGGAGCACACGCGGGCAGTTTACCCAGGTTCGGGCCGCGCGGACGCGTAAAACCCTACTCCTGCTTTGGTTGTATTGAGTTCTTGGGCTCGGGAGCTTGAAGATCTACAGTACCAGCTACACCGAGCGAGGGAGTGAGCAAGCTTCTGGGATGGAACCCCCTCTACATTGTTCATGGGCCTCCTTTTATAGCTCAAAGGGGTCACCGACAAGTGTCAACGTAGAGGAGGGTAAAAACGTAAATTTGGTGGTAGTTGTAATAGTGCATGAACAGTAGATGAACAGTGGTCTTCACCTAACTCTGACGGCGGGGGACAAGGGCATTGAATGCCCATCGCCGTCGCCCCAAAAGTGTCCGTCCATGCGTCTCCGTTCGCCACGGCGATGGCTTCGCCACCACGGCTCGCCAGCGTGTCCCTCAGGCTGCACAGCCATCTGCCATGTGCCCCTGGAGGGGCCCCAGGGCAACGCGTGGCCCGATGAGCTGGAGCGCAGGCACACAACGTAGGCTTCCCCCGGCAAGCACCTTGCCGGGGTCGCAACCTTGCCGGACCCGAAAGTTTGCTTCGGGTCCTGCCGGGGGGCATGATGCGCCGCGATATCTCTTCTTAAGGTGTCGTTCTTTGGCCTTCCTGGCAAGCACCTCTTGCCAGGGTCTTGTGCTGAAAAGATGTCCTTGAGCCTGGTGCGTCCTTCCCGGCAAGCTCCTCTTGCCGGGGTCTTGTCTCTTAACTTGAATACTTTGTTCTTGAATGGCCTAAGAGGGTCTAGAGTGGGCTTTGGCGGGCGCGTGGTGAGCCAGACCATGGGACGCTGCTACTGTCCATGCACAAGTCGGGATACTAAGGTACCCCTACTTTAGTACACCGACAGGAGCCCCCGGGCCTGGGCCACACACGGTGCCGAGCGCTGTTGGGCCAGGCCCAGAACAGTGCACGGGCACACGCGGCCCACGCGGCCCACGGCGCGCCGTTTCCCACTCCAGATTCGCCGCAGCCCTCCCTAACGACACGCGTCGATTGCGGCGTCGTGGGAGAGATCGTGGCCTGTTTCTTTAATGAAAAAATGCGAAACGTCCCCCACTTCCCCCTTAAAAGCAGAGGAAGCAGGGGCAGTTTCCCTCCATTACCTTCATTGCGCCTTGAATCTCCAAAAACCCCCACCGCTCTCTGCCTCCCCTCAGGTCGACAGAGAGCCGAGCTCCTCCCTTCCTCCGCTGTCCCCAGCATCTGCGGCGCCGTCAACCTCCTCGCCTCCTGTCTGGGATATGACTAACAGGTATAATCCGGCTATTGTAAACCGGCTTTATTATATTATACCTGATTGTAATATTTAGTAAAGGCTACGGCCCATGAGATCTTAGGGCCCATATGTAGAATTAAGATTTGTAAACCGCCAAGCGATGTAACTTGAGAGATAAGGAAGAAAAGACAGAGACCGAGGCGGACACAAGTATGAGCCGGCCTCGGGACTCTGTAAACCGGACCAGGCGTACCCTCTATATAAAGGGACGAGCCGGCGACGGTTCAAGGACAAGCAACAATCAACCCGTCGAGACACAGGCAAGCGAATCCGCTCCCTGTAATCCGACGCCCAAGCAATACCAAACCAACTAGACGTAGGCTTTTACCTTCATCGAAGGGGCCGAACTAGTATAAACCCTCTATGTCCTTTATGTGCTATGAACCCCTTCAAGCTAACCCGTGCGATCGTTCCATCATCAAGTCCGCTAAACCGGACATATGCCGTGTTATTTCCACGACAGTTGGCGCCCACCGTGGGGCCTCCGCACGATGGTTTCGAGTTCTTGAAGGGCAGCTTTGAGGGGCTCAAGGGTTACGCAGTCGGCCGGATGACCAAGAGTCACCGCGGCCGGATCTACATCGACGACGCAGGTTGGGGACCGGAGGCCGATTCAATTGAATACGGGTACCAGGTTCCCTTCGGTGGCATACAAGTGTTCATTGGCAAAATCGGTGAACCGGGACCTGAGCCGGATGTCTTCCCCAACATCGTCGAGCCGGCTCAGTGTGTGAGATCGGCCCGGATTCAGCCCGCCGTGAAGCACGTGTTCGTTGGAGCAATCCACGGTGTTCGAACCGGAGACGGATCGGAATCCGATGGTGCAACAGTTGTCTACTCCGACGACGAAGAGGCCGTGGAACATCGCCCATTTACGGCCATACTATACTTGAGCTACGTGCTCCAATGTATCCTATGTATATATTATGAGTAATGAATAAACTGGCACCCTCGGTAAACCGGGGGCTTAGCCCTTTTTCCATATACAAAAATCTGGTGAAAGCAACCATACAAGTTTATTATCAGATATTATATTTCAAATATATTGGCCGGTTTAGAAATTGATTTTTTGCAGAATATGCAAAGGAGCGATAAAACTCTCTAAAAAACATGAGATCATATCCGGTTTGAGGAGAGGAGGCTTCACAAATCACCCACCGGTTCAGGAGGAACCCTGGAGACCCTCTGAAAAGTTGGATAAATCCACGTTCAGTGATTGGTTTGAATTTACCCACCGGTTCAGGAGGAACCCTGGAGGCCCTCTGGGAATGGCAACGTCCATGTCCCAGTGATCGGAACAATTTTACGGTTCTATCGGCCCTCTGAAAAGTTGGATAATGCCATGTTCAGTGATTGGCTAGGCCCTCTGGGAGTGTTGGACAAACCACGTCCCATTGATTGGCTCAGTTTTTATTTGCGGTTCTTTCGGCCCTCTGAAAAGATGGATAATGCCACGTTCAGTGATTGGCTAGGCCCTCTGGGAGTGTTGGACAAACCACGTCCCATTGATTGGCTGAACCTTGCTTTGAGCCTGGCAGCTCTTAAAAAGCCTCGACTACATGGTCTTATTTGCAAAATTTGCATCTTTTTGGTGTTTGTGTTTTATAACCCTTTAAAACGGAGTGGAGCAGCTACGGAAGTTGACCACGTACCTATAAAGTGAAAAGTCTGGGTTATGAATACCAGCATGAGTAAACCGGTGTTCATTAAAACCCGGATCATATATCAGGCAAAAAGCTACAAATCTCCGAACAAAGTTTTGAAGAACAAGATAAACCGGAATTTATCATCAAGATGAGCCGGAGTGCTTCGAATTTTTAATTGGATCCATGAAGGTCTTGGTCAAGCGACTTTAAGGTTCTACCGGATTAAGAATGTTGGGCGTATATAATCTCAGGTATAAAGTCATTACTGGTATAAAGATATACTTATTTGTCGTTTTAAGAGAACAATTTAATCCGTCCAGTGGTAAGCCACTAGGACATATTTTCAGTATTATTTCTGCAGAAATAGAAGATATGCAAGATAAACACTATCAGACAACATTTTCAATCAGCAAATATTCCACATAGAGAAAGACAAATATCCGGAATAAAGCAGATCAAGTTTAGCTAGCCTATTACAAGGCATAGCAAGCCCGGCAGATTGGAAACATTGTTTGGCGAAACACAAATTACGATTACAGCAATAAAATTCGAAGTTATGCTTCTCCTTGCTGAGACGGCTGGCCATCACCTTGATCCGGAACGTCTTCATCATCTTGAAGCGGTTGGAAGTCCGGCGCACGCCTGTCAATCTTCATCAAGGCCCGGAAATACATCTCGTCGTTGATAAGTTCAGAAGGGTCAATGTCAGGAGCAAAGGTGTGAGGACGAACCGGCGGAATTAAGTTGACGGTATCATAGACCGGTCGCTCCACCCATTCGTTCTGCAAATTGTATCCCAGATGATATCTGGACAAGTCAGATTCAGCTGCAAGCTTGCTGGCGAGGGGACGCATCTCCTTCGTCAAGGCATAGAGATCCTTTGCGGTAAAGGCTGAGCCGTCATCTTTTGTATCTGGAAATCCGGTTAAAGCTTCCTCCGGATCAAGATCCGGGACCCAAGCCTTAGCCCTGGTAAGGGCCAGAAGAGCACCACCCCGAGCGGCAGATTTCTTAACTTCTTCAAGACGAGCCGGCAAAACAGATAACTTGTTCAGTGTGTCTTGGATCGTCGTAGGGGCCGGTTTACCAAAAGAAGTTGCACTAATGATCCTCTGAGCGCCGGAATACAGCTGCTCGACCAAGGTGTAACATGCTTTAAGTTTCTTCCGTAAGTCATCCCCATGATGGGAGACACGGCGACCTGCATATAGATATTATGGTTAAACCGGTACAGATGGAGATTACAGGGATAAAAGCAGGAGTTCAGATTATACTTACCAAAGACTGCATAGGTCATCAGTTCAATTTGCCGTTTTAAACCGGTCAATTCTTCTATAACCGGATTAAGAGCCCCTTCAGCATCCTGAACCCTTTTCTCCAGATCTTTCTTTTGGACCTCAAAGGCGGTCCGCTCTTCTTCAAAGTATTTCTTCAGATCTTCAGCAGTCTTTAAACTCACCTGAAGATCTTTTTTAGCCTTTGAAGCGGCAGATTCTGTGTCAGCAAGACGGCTCCGAAGTTCATCAATTTCAGCAGTATTCCGGGTTAACTCAGCCTGCAAGCACAATTAAAAGACAAGAGGTAAAAATCAGGCAAGTCTCAAGCACACAAACAAGTTGTCTACTTGACACTTGGGGGCTAATGGATGGTTGAAGTATCATCAGAAACTTTCACAAGTATCAAATACATAAACAAGTTATCTACTTGATACTTGGGGGCTAATGTAAAGATCAATTGTTCAATCTACAAAGTTCCGGTTCACCTTCAGCACGCAGCTAAACCGGAACTTGGGGGCTGTTATGGGATAGAAACACATCAAAGGTACAAAGTCAGAAGAAGAGGTTTACCTCATATTTCTCCCTCATTAAGTTAACCAGGCTTGCTTCATAGTCTCGGCTGCTGTGGAGCCGGTTTAGATACCCAGAATAAATTTCTTGGGCGCTCATATCAGCAAGATTGGATACTTCAGTACTCCATTTGCCTTTTTCTTTATATAGCTTTTCCGTGTTAGCCGTATGCTTGGCTAAAACGGTGGGCTCAGCTGGAGCAACGAAGGCAGCCCCAGTTGCCACAACATCCGGAGAAGCAGGTGCATTTGGGGGAATGGCAGTATGGGCCGGATTAGGAGAGGACAGATTAATCTGAGGAGAATTGACCCGGGCCGGACTTGGCGGATTATGGGCATCTTCAGCAGAAAGATTTTCAGGGACGGAGGCATGATCAGTAGGCGCAGGATCTTCAAGAGGAGCTGTAGGCTCGCCTTCTGGAGGAACGATCGTTGCCGGATCAGCAGTCGGATCATCTGCAGTGGTCTCAGCAGGAGTCTTGTTTGCCTTGGATCTCTTGCTAGGTTTTGGTTTGCTGGAAAAGTATGCAAAATGAGTTAACATTATAAAGCAAAAGGGATCATAAACCGGAAAGGTGAGAAAGTTACCCTGGGACAGTTTTCAATGGAGGAAGCTGTGTGGCGGTCGATTCACCGGAAGAAGACAGTGGAGTTTCCTGATAATCAGGGTCAGACGGTTTAAGAGGTTTTCGGATAAGCCCGGCCTTGGGATGAAGGAGAGTTGGAGAAAGCATCACCTCAGCACGACGTTTTCGAACCGGAGTTAAAGAAATTCCGGATGATTCCACTGCCAGGCCACTATGGCGAGTGGTACGGCAAAGAGCTTCATGTTGTAGTTTCTTCAAAATAAAATTAGGGTCCAACTGAGCATAAGGATGAGAAAATTGATATTTCCGGACGGTCCGACGACTTTTTTGTGGAAGAGGTTCTGAGTCAGAGGAAAGAATGGTTACCTCAACTTCGGCCGGATTATCACCTTCAGGCAACTCCTGTGGAAAAGTTATCATTAGATACAATTACAAGTTCAAGAAGGCGAAATCCAAACCGAATTAAAGCATACCTCGGAATCCGGATCATCATCTTCAGTGGGAGAACCGGCGTCAACAGCTGCTTTCCTTTTCTTATTGGCAAAAGTTTTCCGGCGAGCTTGTTTACCGGTTTTCTCCTGAGGTTTTCTCTTCCAGAAAGGGTCATCAGCCTAATCAAAAGAAAGAAAGACAATTGAAAAGATGGTTTAAAAGAAATGGATTATGAATACAGGGTAAAGTGAAACTTACTGCAGGCAGCTTGTTCTTCTTATAATATGGAGCTAACCCGACCTTGCTGCAGTCTGCCAAAGAAACATTGAGAATTTTCTTGGCTGATTCTACAACTTCCGATTCAGAAAGTTTTTCCTTGGTAAACCTTTGGGGATCATCCGGTTTGCCAGAATATTTACACATCAGCTATGATCGCCGGCTCAAGGGAAGGATGCTCCAAGACAACCAACAGCGTAGAAAATCAGTTCCAATCAAACCATTAGCTATGAAGGCTCTTAACTTGGAGAGCTGTGATGAAAACCGGGTCCGTTCAACAGAGCCGAGCCGTTGTGGTAAAGGATGATCCTCCGGAATACGGGTTTCACGATAACCCGGCAGAGGGTTCTCCCCTTCAGGAGAAGTGTCAATGCAGTAAAACCATGACTTGTTCCAGTCTTTTGGATGAGTGTGTAAAGCGGCGTGAGGAAAAACAACGTCTCTCCTCTTCTGAATACTAACGCCACCAAGCTCCTGATGTGGTCCGCTGGTGAACTCGGTGCGCCGGTTTAAGTGAAAGAAGTCCCGGAACAGATCGACAGACGGTTCTTCTTGCAGATATACCTTCGAAAACACTTGGAAGTCACAGATATTTGAAACAGAGTTGGGTCCAATGTCCTGAGGGTGGAGTTGGAAGGCAGCAAGAACATCCCGGAAAAACTTTTTACCGGGGGGAGAGAAGCCTCGAGATATGTGATCAAAGAACACAATGACCTCCCCGGACCTGGGAGTAGGAGGACATTCATTCCCTGGGGCCCGCCACTTCAAAACAGACTGAGGGCCTAACGTACCAATTTCAGAAATCTTGACCAAATCTTCCTCAGTAATGATAGAAGGGACCCAATCACAAGAGACATACTGCTTGACCATTGCAACGAAAGGACAAGTACTGGAAAGATAAAGTGCAGAAAACTGATTATGAAAGTACAGCAGTATAAACCGGAAACTGTCTATGAAAGTTACGCAACGGTTTGAACTGAGGACTAATGGCATGGTTAAACCGGCAGTTACAGCCAAGCTGCACCATTTCCGGTTCACGGCAGTTGAAGAGGAACGGCTAAACCGTCGCGTTCAAGTTATAAAGTTTTCACAAGAGCAGGGTATGACAGTTTAAACCGGAGTACATCTAATGGATCTACAAAGGAAAAGAAACAGTTTCTTTATAAACAGCTAAGTAGAACAGATCTAGACGTACAAGTTAACCCGGATAGAATATGACAGTTTAACCCGGAGCATACTTAACAGATCTACCGAGGAGAAAAATAGGTTTTCAAAGACAGCTAAGGTGGAACAGATCTGAGCATACCAGAAAAAGAGAAACAAATGCAAGAGTATACGGGAAGAACTACAAAGGCCCTATACAGAGCGGATAAAACTACAGGTTAAACAAGAACGACGAAGATCTGAAGCATTTACAGCAGGGTAAAAGTACAGTTTAAAGGGCAAGATCTAAAAGTAAAGGTTACTGAAAACTATCGGCTTAAAGATTGAACAAGGTAAAGCTTCCATTGAGGCTCTAATGGCGGGGGCATGAGAAGGAACCCTAGAAGTTACAGATCTATAATGAAGAAGGAGGACGTACCTGGAATAGCAAGGATCAGCGGCGGAGGTTCTCTGGTCAAACTCAGGGTGATGCAGCGGCCGGCGAGGACTTGGATTCAGCGGTTGACGGCGGCGGTTCGAGCTCGGGCAGCGATGGAGTCAGGCGACGGAGGAAGAAGAAGGAGCAGGAAGAAGATAATGAATGGGGACAGCGGTATTTATAAGGAAAGTCAGATCCGAAGCGACAGGTGCGGGATTCGAGGAGGTAAAGGATCGGATAAAGATCCTCTGATGCCTCGATTTTCGGGATAACCCTTAAAATACGGCTACAGTACAGCTCGCGGCGTTAAATGCGGAGATGATGTCACGGTCAGATCTAGTGAATCTCGAAGATGACGTCAGAGCCGGTTTACAAGAATGTGAAGACAGAATAAAATTATACAAGACAAGACTGATATGAACAAGTTCTAATCATTCTGGGGCCTAATGTCAGGGATATGACTAACAGGTATAATCCGGCTATTGTAAACCGGCTTTATTATATTATACCTGATTGTAATATTTAGTAAAGGCTACGGCCCATGAGATCTTAGGGCCCATATGTAGAATTAAGATTTGTAAACCGCCAAGCGATGTAACTTGAGAGATAAGGAAGAAAAGACAGAGACCGAGGCGGACACAAGTATGAGCCGGCCTCGGGACTCTGTAAACCGGACCAGGCGTACCCTCTATATAAAGGGACGACCCGGCGACGGTTCAAGGACAAGCAACAATCAACCCGTCGAGACACATGCAAGCGAATCCGCTCCCTGTAATCCGACGCCCAAGCAATACCAAACCAACTAGACGTAGGCTTTTACCTTCATCGAAGGGGCCGAACTAGTATAAACCCTCTGTGTCCTTTGTGTGCTATGAACCCCTTCAAGCTAACCCGTGCGATGGTTCCATCATCAAGTCCGCTAAACCGGACATCTGCCGTGTTATTTCCACGACACCTCCCCCCTCGCCGCCCCCGCCATGGCTCCGAAAAGCGACAAGGCGAAGAGCGACAAGGCGAAGAAGGAGAAGTCCGAGCAGGCGGCGAAGCTGGCAGCCATGCGGAGAAGGAGGGTGGTCTTCCCGCCGAGGCTCGGCGCGAGGGAGCTGCGGGACAAGTATTACTTGTTCTGGGCGAGAGAGACGAAAGCTCATCCCCGCACCAGAGTCCTCCCCGCCGTCGCCGTCGACATGTTCCCGGGAGGTTACTTCTATTTCGCTGCATTCTTCCATTACGGTCTCTGTCCTCCGTATTCAGAGTTCTTCTGTGATGTGATGAACACGTACGGACTCCACCTCTTAGATTTCACCCCAAATGCCGTTCTCACCTTGGCCGTTTTCGCGCATCTGTGCGAAAACTACGTCGGGGTCCACCCAAATGTAGCTCTTTTCTGCCACTTCTTCACGCCTAGAGTAGAGTCCGGATCCCCACTCTCCGGCGGTATCTCCTGGATCTTCAGGCTGAACAAGAAGGAGGCGTACTTGAAAGGAGAGCTTCGCGGCAAGTGGGATGAGTGGAGAGCCGATTGGTGCTGGGTTCTGGAAGATGCGCCCGAGCCGTTTACCTCGCCGCGCCAGACATCAATAGTGCTCGGCAAGGATTGGAGCGATTTGGCCCCGGAGGATGGCAAGCTGCAGATTGCCCTTACTAGGATCCTTCGCCTCCGGGCCGCCAACCTGACCGTAGGTGAAGTCGGGGCCGATTTCCTCCACCGCCGCATTGCCCCCCTGCAGGAAAGGAAGAGGCCTGCCTGGGAGTTCGGCAACGCGGCATATCGCATGAGGCTGCGCCCCGGGCTGAACTATAATTTCACCATCTTGGAGCTGAAGGGGATGGTCCGGAAGCTGTTTAAGCATGACCCCAAGCACCCTGAGTGGTTCAGACCGTCGGTAGGAGTAGTTCCTCTGTGTAACAATACTACCCTCAGTGCCATCCGCGCGGCAATGCCTGAGTGCGACTCCCATGGGGTCGTCCCCACTTGGCTGGTGCCTTCAGCGGAGACCGCGCAGGCCTTCTTCGACAACCTGGTCGAAAAGCCACGCAACGCCGAGGAGAAAAAGGGACTCACCCGGGAGACCACCGACCGGGATGTTGCATACATTGCCTCCAGAATGGAGGAGGCCGCCGCAGCTGCGGCCGTAGGCGAATTTGGATACACCGTGGATGAAGCAGAGGCAGCGGACGCAGTGAGCCAAGCCGAGGAGGCGGAAATCCTCAAGCTGCTGAAGATTGCGCCCGAGGAGTTTGCCGGGGAGCCTGCCGGGAAGCCTGCCGGGACGAGCGGGGCTGCCGGGCAAGGCTCTGAGTCCAGTGAGCCCGCCGAGGAGGACGCCGAATCGGGCGATTCCGACGAAGACTCGGGCGGGTCACTGAACCTCGACGACGACGCTTCCTCATCCTCGGAGAACTCTCCGCCACCACCAAGCCCTCCGCAACAACAGAAAAGCGCCTCCGCAAGGCCGCTGAGACGACGAGGCCAGAGGCGCCCCGACAGCAGCCGAAGCGCCGTGCGACGCGTGCCACCACGACGAGCGAGGTCGTCAAGGAGGCGCCTCGTGCCCGAGCGACAAGCGGAGGGGGATCTTCCTAGAGTGGCTCTGGTGCCCCTTCTGCCCCTCGGTCCTCGGCGACGACTGGTGTTGGGTCTTCACAGCCCACAGCTCCGGAGCCCGCCAAGCGCCCGAGGGAGCCTTCTCCTCCAGCTCCTCGCGCTGGAGCGCGCTAGGCGGAGTTCGACTTCTCCGCCCTCAGCTCCGACGAAGAGGAGGAAGAGTAAGTACTTGCAATTTCTATTTCCTTTGGTTTTGCCTTGATTTCTCTTGCTTGGTTCTGATCTTGTTTTGGCTTCCAGGACCTTGACCCAAAGGATGGCGAAGAGGGCCAAGATCCCCGTGGTTGACATTGAGGACGATGAGCCCGTCGCAGCGGCAGGTGACGCGCCAGCGACAGGCTTGCCGGACCAGCCTGCTGCTCCGGAGAGCAGCCCCCAGCGCAGCCCCCAGCGTAAGCTTTGTGTTCACCTTTCTGCTTGACGAGCGCGCTTGAGGTTGTTATCCTTACTAGTATTTCGTTTGCTTGTTGTCTTGTGCAGAAGTGGAGCCGCAGCCGCAGGAACACCAGGAGGTCGCCCCCGACGAGCCGCTTGCTCCACCCTCCCCGCCAAGGACGAGCTCCCCGGCGAGGGACAGCGCTCCGCCAAGGACGGGTACTCCGCCAAGGGCGAGTACCCCGCCAAGGGCGAGCAGCCCGACAAGGGTGAGCACCCCGCCAAGGGAGGGTGCAAGCGGCCCTCCGCCAGCAGGGACCACTGCCACGCCGCCAAGGGAGAATTCCCCGGCGTGGGACCCCGTTGTTGAAGAGGCCCGCGAAGGTAAACCCTTGTAATTTCTTCTTCTTGGATTCTTCTTTTTTGGATATTTGCTTGACGATTCTTTCTTTTCTTTTGTTGTCAGACCCGCCCGCCCCGGAGTCGATGGAGACGGAGACCATCGCCGAGGAGGAGGTGCGCGGCGAAACTGGCGACGACACCGCCGCGGAAGGAATGGCCGGCGCCGACGAGCCAACCGTCGAGGAGACTGCCCCAACCGCCGACGCCGCGGCTAGGGAAGGGACCGGCGACCACACCGCAGGCCCGGAGGCCGCTGGAGCGCCGGACGCTGCACCGGCCATCGACCCCTCCGCCTCCGCACCTGGGTCGGGCATATATCTGGAGGCCGTCAACGGGGTCTTCATCCAAGTCCCGTGGGCGTCATCATCAAGGGCACCAGCGGAGGGGGAGACCTTCGACGGAGAAGTTCTCGCCTCCGCCGGGTTGAAGGTTGTCGACGCACCCGGCAACAACGACGAGCCCGAAGAGGAGAAGCTCCTGCGTCGACTCCTGGGTTTGTACCGGGCCAGGCAAGCCAAGCTGGAGTCCCGAGAGGCTCTGGCTGCCAAGGCCGGCGTTGATTTGGAGAAGCGTGCTGCGGAGCTCCGCGCCGCCAACCAGGCGGCCCTCCGAAACTTGGCGGAGGAGCACGAAGAGCTTGCCGGAGCACACCAAGCATTCCTCCTCGAGAAGGCCGAGGTGGAGGAGCAGCAGCGACTGGCCGCCGAGGAGCTGTCTCGGCGGGAGGGAGAGCTCAACCAGCGGAAGGTCGACCTCGACAGCCATGAGGACGACCTCACCGCCCGTGAGCAGGCCATTGGCGGGGCTCTGCAGGAGGCGAGGGATGCCGCCGCTGCCGCAGAGACCGCCAAGAGGGATCTGGAGGCCAGGGTGGCGCAGATGGAGCTGAACCTGAAGGCGAGCGAGGACAGGGTCACTGCGCTCAACGTGGCGCGGGAGAAGGACGCCCATACCAACTCGGAACTGCAAGTCCGCCTCTCCGAGAAGGGCAAAGAGCTCACTGACGCCAGGGACTCCATCGCTGACTTAGAGCTGAAGGTTTCCACTCTCACCGACTCGCTCGACACCGCCCGAGACCGCGAGACGAAGCTGAAGGACGAACTCCGCACTGAGAGGCTCTTGCTGGAGAGCGCCGCCGTCTCGCAAAACAGCTTCCAGCGGACGGTGGAGCAGTGGACTGATGAGCTCGTCACCTCCGCCGCCAACATCGACATGGAGATGATGGCGCGTTGAGGGCGGAGCACCTCGTGTACTCCCCCGACGAAAGCCTCCCCCACAGCGCCAAGCTGAGCCTGTTCTTCAGGGGAGTGGCGCCGGCGCTCGCGCGGCTACGTGAGAGGATCCCCATGCAGCTGGCTGACGAGGCGCGCCGGCTTTGCATGGGCACTATGGAGCGGGTGTTGTCGAAGATTGTCTACCGCAACCCCGGCATCAACCTCGTCAACGTCCTCCGGACCCTGCCGCCCGAAGCAGACCAGGAGGCGTTGAAGGCACAAGTTGCCCACATCGTGGCCAAGGCGGGCAAGATCCAGAGGGTCGATGGAGACCGTAGAGACTAGGCTTCCTTCTTCCCGCTTTCCTTGCCGCTGTCGATTAAGTCATGGGTAGTAGTTGATTAGAACAGTGGCAAGTTATCTCTGTAATATATACTTTTATTTTGGGTAGTCAATGCAGTGTTATCTCCCTTTCTTAGTCTTTTCACTTTGTATGCTTTCCACCCTACGCTTTTAGGGAACTCGCCGGCAAGGGGACCCTTGCTACGAGCGCTGAGTGCTGGACTCTTAGCAGCCTGCTAGCAATGCCCTTGTCGGCAAGAAACCTTGCCGCAGCTAGTCGCAGCACACTTAGGTTGTTGAGCGAACTCGAAAACGAAATAAGGGCGCGACATTTGTCGCAGCTCACTTAAGTCGTTGAGCGTGCTCGAAACAAAGTAAGGGCGCGGCTAGCCACGGGTAGGTTCCTCCGCGCACAGGTTTTCCATACAAAGTGTGATTGTTCAAGGAAGACAACTAAAATTTTAAAAATTTGAATTGCTCAAATTCTGGCAACTTAGCTTTCATGGATTGTTTGCTTCCCGGCAAGGCTTTCCTTTCTTGAACAACACTTGGTCCACACCTCTATCTCCTTCCCCCCCGGCAAACTTGTGCGCGAGGGACACTTCTTCTGTTTAATAGAGACAGGAAAAGAGGAGGAAAACACAAACATGGAGCCTTGCAGCTTGTTGTTGCTTACCGGGGATGTGTGCTGCACAAGGTGTCAGATGATGCATGCAAGTAAAAGGAAAAGCATGAAATGACAAATAGTGCGAAGCACAAAAGTTTTACTGATGCACGGGGTCTGCGCCCGGCTTTGTACAAAGGTTTACATGCAACAGCGGGAAGACTTGTACAAAAGGTGGTTGCCGGAGCGGATCACGGCAACCGCGCCTTATGGGTGAAACTTGCGAAGATGCTCTATGTTCCAGGAGTTACTCACCGGTAAGCCTTCTTCGGTCTCAAGGCGGACATCGCCAGGCCTTGTGACTTGTCTCACCCGATAAGGGCCTTCCCACTTCGGCATCAACTTGTTGGAGCCCTTGGCGGACTGAACGCGCCGAAGAACAAGGTCGCCTTCCTCGAGACTCCTGGCCTTGACCTTGCGGCCATGATAGCGACGCAAGGCTTGCTGGTATCGAGCAGCTCGTACAGCAGCCTGGAGACGTTCCTCCTCGAGGAGCAATGCATCATCTTGCCGCAGTTGCTCTTGCTCGAGCTCATCGTAAGCGAGCACTCGAGGAGACCCGTATACGAGTTCCGTGGGGAGAACTGCCTCTGCTCCATAGACAAGAGCAAAGGGTGTCTGTCCGGTGGCTCGATTTGGTGTCGTCCTGATTGACCAAAGAGCCGCCGGCAACTCCTCTATCCAGTTTCTTCCGCACTTGTGCAGCCTGTCGAAGGTTCTTGTCTCGAGCCCGCGCAACACTTCAGCATTTGCCCTCTCTGCTTGACCATTGCTCCTTGGGTGAGCAACAGAAGCAAAGCAGACCTTGGCGCCAAGGTCTTGGACGTACTGCATGAAGGTGCGGCTTGTGAATTGTGTGCCATTGTCGGTGATGATCCTGTTAGGGATTCCGAAACGGCAAACAATTGACCTGAAGAACCTGACTGCTGACTGTGCTGTCACCTTCCTCACTGGTTCCACTTCTGGCCACTTTGTGAACTTGTTGATTGCAACGTACAAGTACTCAAAGCCCCCGACTGCGCGGGGAAAGGGGCCGAGGATATCGAGCCCCCAAACCGAGAAGGGCCAGGACAAAGGGATCGTCTGGAGAGCTTGAGCTGGCTGATGTATTTGCTTGGCATGGAACTGGCACGCTTCACACTTGGTTACTTGTGCAGTTGCATCTTGGAGGGCTTCTGGCCAAAAGAACCCTTGCCGGAACGCCTTCCCGGCGAGCGCTCTTGCGCCGATGTGGTGGCCACATATGCCTCCGTGTATTTCTGCCAACAGCTTCTGTCCATCTTCCCGGGAAATGCACTTCAACCTGACACCGTTGAGTCTTCTTCTGTACAGTTCGTTATCGACGAACTGGTACATACTTGACTGTCTGGTTATCCTCTCTATCTCTTTTGGTTCTTCGGGAAGTTCTCCAGTTTGAAGAAAACGGACGATTTGCTGTGCCCATGCCGGAGCCTGAGGCTCAACAACAAGGACTAAAGGCATCAGGGCTGCTGCGGGAACCTCAGCTTCTACGGCAAGAACCTCCAGCTCTGCCGGAGCTGAGGGTTCCCCGGCAAGCCTGCCGGGGCAAGGCTTGTCGGGAACGCCTGCTTCAACTGTACAGACCCCTAGGTCCGCAGGAGCATACTGTTCCTCAGCATCTTGGTTGTTGATCTTGGGGACCTTGGCGGCGGCTTCGGGAAGATCCGCCGGCAAGTAATCGCCGGAGACCAACTTCCTCTTCTTGCTTTGCCCAACTGACGATGTAACGGAAGGCTGAGTTAGCTTGAGCACGAAGGTCCCTGGTTCCACAGGTAACTTCATTGCAGCACACTTTGAGAGGCCATCCGCGATATCATTCTGAACTCTCGGGACATGCTCCATCTGCAGGCCTTCAAAGTGTTCTTCAAGCTTCCTCACTTCATCAACATAAGCTTCCATCAAAGGGCTCTCGTAACTCTTGTTCACTTGTCGGACCACCAATTGTGAATCTCCCCGCACAATCAACTTCTTGATCCCAAGTTCGGCCGCAATTCTGAGACCGGCGAGCAAACCTTCATACTCGGCAGTATTGTTCGTCGCTTGCTCCTTGGGAAAGTGCATTTGAACAACATACTTGAGGTGCTCTCCGGTGGGTGCTATGAGTAACACGCCAACACCGGCGCCTTGCAGCGAGAAAGCACCATCAAAGTACATTGTCCACTCTTGGCTTGTTTCTTGGACGGGGATGCTTGTCTCTGGAACTTCTTCATCTGGTGTTGGTGTCCACTCTGCTATGAACTCCGCCAAAGCTCTGCTCTGTATAGTTGAAGTACTCTCAAACTTGAGACCAAAGCTCGACAGCTCTAGCGCCCACTCGACGATCCTGCCTGTTGCTTCTGGATTCTGTAATATCCTCTTCAACGGAAAGCGAGTGACCACCGTTATCTCGTGCGCTTGGAAGTAATGGCGCAGCTTCCTTGAGGCCATGAGGAGGCCGAAAAGCAACTTCTGCACCCCAGAGTATCTTGATCTAGCCCCCTGCAAGAGGGAACTTACAAAATAAACTGGGCGCTGCACCATCTTCTTTCGCACTTCTCCTTGTTCCTGCGCAGACTTGTCCTTGTCGGGGCCAGAGCTTGTCGGGGAAGCCCCCTGCTTGTCGCTGGATGCACTTGCCGGGGACGTGGGTTCCTCATCCGCCTCCCTCTCCGCTGCTAACGCAGCACTAACCACTTGATTGGTTGCGGCTAGGTACAGCAGCAACTTCTCTTGTGGCCTAGGTGCGACAAGTATTGGAGTGGAGGACATGTATCCTTTCAAGTCTTGCAGCGCGGCCTCCGCTTCCGGAGTCCATTTCATAGGACCTGCCTTTTTCAAGATTTTGAAGAAAGGCAGGGCGCGTTCTGCAGACTTTGAAATGAACCTGCTGAGGGCAGCCACACAACCAGCGAGTCTCCTTACGTCCTTGACGCGCTTCGGGGCTTCAATCTGCTCGATGGCTTTTATCTTGCCGGGATTGGCTTCAATCCCCCTCTGGGACACAAAGAACCCGAGAAGCTTGCCGGAGGGGACTCCGAAGACGCACTTCTCGGGGTTCAGCTTGAGTTGTATCTTGCGCAGATTCTCGAAGGTTTTGTCTCAGGGTATCCTTGCTCTTGCTCTTGACCACTATATCATCCATGTAGGCCTCTACATTTTTGTGTATCTGTGGCTCAAAAGCAGTGTGCACCACCCTTGCAAATGTTGAGCCTGCATTCTTCAATCCAAACGGCATACGTACGAAACAATATGTGCCATATAGAGTAATGAATGCAGTCTTCTCTTCGTCTTCCTTAGCCATGAATATCTGGTGGTAACCTGAGTATGCATCGAGAAATGAAAGCAACTCACATCCAGCCGTGGAGTCGACAATCTGGTCGATGCGTGGCAAGGGAAAGGGATCCTTGGGACAAGCTTTATTCACGTCAGTGAAGTCTATACAAAGTCTCCATTTCCCATTAGCCTTTCGTACGACAACTGGATTGGCCAACCATGTAGGATGGAGTACGCCTCTAACCAGGCCTGCTGCTTCCAACTTCTTTATCTTTTCCGCAATGAACTCTTGGCGCTCCACAGCTTGCTTCCTGACCTTCTGCTTGACGGGCCGCGCGTGAGGACAAACAACAAGCTTGTGCTCAATTACCTTCCTGGGAACGCCGGGGATGTCAGACGGTTGCCATGCGAACACGTCGACATTCGCCCGCAGGAAGGCAACGAGCGCGCTTTCCTATTTGGGGTCAAGTGTAGCACTGATGGTGAAGGTACCACCAGTGCCGTCCTCCTTGGCGGACACCTTCTTGGTTGCCGGTGGAGCTGCCATTCCTTTCTTGCACTTGCCGGTGGAGCTCGATGGTGCGTCCTCGACGGCAGCGCAGCACTCTGAAGAGGTGCGTTTGCCGGAGTGGGCCCCAGAGCTCTTGCCGGACTTGGTCTTGGTCTTCCCCCCGGGAGCTTCAGCGGCAAGTGTCTTACTGTCTGCCGCGGCTGCTGCGTCCCGGTAGATCTTGTCGGCGCAGATAAGCGCGTCCTTCTTGTCGCCGGGGACAGAGATGACGCTTATCGGCCCCGGCATCTTGAGCACGTTGTACGCGTAGTGGGAAGCTGCCATGAACTTGGCGAGCGCAGGACGGCCAAGTATCCCATTGTATGGCAATGGGATATCGGCAACGTCGAACGTGATCCTCTCCGTCCTGAAATTGAGCTCTCCGCCAAAGGTCACTGGCAGCGTGATCTTCCCCTTCGGCTTGCTCCTTCCCGGGTTGACCCCTTGGAACGACCCGGTTTCCTCGAGCTCGCTGTCGGGAATCTGCAGTTTCTTGATCACAGCGGAGGAGATCAAGTTGAGGCCGGCCCCGCCGTCAACCAACATCTTGGTGACCTTGAGGTTGCGGATAGTTGGTGAGACCAACATCGGCAAGCACCCGACCGCTGTTGTGCGGTCAGGGTGGTCCTCAAGGTCAAAGATGATGGGCGTGCCGGACCATTTCAGCAGCCTGCGTGACTTGACGGGTGGCTCAGCTGCATTCACTTCCCGCACCCATTGCTTGAGTTGGCGGTGGGAAGTGTGCAGAGAGGCACCTCCGTCGACACACAGAACTTCTGTGGCCTTCTGGAACTCCTGCTCGCTGTTGTCTCCTTCGTCCATGTCCTCGTCATCGTCTTCGTCTTCATCCTTGTCGCGGCCCCGGGGAGGTATGTCACCTTGCCGCTGCTTGGCCTTGCCACGGCGTCCTCCCCGGCCATTGAACGGCCGCTTCTTGTTGGGTTCTCCTCCGCCTCCTTGGGCCTTGTCCTTGTCGCGACGCTCGTATTCAGCCTTCTGCTGCTCTACGAGGTACTCTACCCTCTTGCAGTTCTGGAGATCGTGGCCCTTGGTGCGGTGGATCTTGCAGTACTGCTTGTCGGAGCCCTCCTGCTTGTCGGCTGCCGCTACAGGGGCGGAATCCTTGCCGGAGCCACCAGCCTGTGTCTTCTTGGCGGGAGCCTCCTTGCCGGACTGCTCGACAACCAGTACCTCCTTGTTCTTCTTCTTTCTATTGTTCCGCCGCCGGTTTTTCCTTGCCGGGGCGGCATCCTCGCTGTCTGTTCCCCCTGCTCCAGTATCCTCTCCGGGGAGTCTCCTCCCCTCTTCAGCGCGGGCACACTTGTCAGCCAGAGCGTAAAGCTCGCTGACATCCCGGATCTTGGTCATCGTCATCTCCTCCCTCATCCGGCGGTTACGCACGTTCTGGTGGAACACGCTGATAACCGCGGCAGGGTGGACGTCGGGAATGTTGTGCTGAACGTGGCTGAACCTTTGGATATACTTTCGCAGGGATTCTCCCTCCTTCTGGGCAAGGATGTGGAGATCGCTCTCCTGGCCGTGGGGCTTGTGGCCGCCCGTGAAGGCGCCAACAAACTGGTGGCACAAATCTGCCCAAGAAGATATGGAGTTCTCCGGCAAGTGCATGAGCCAGGATCTGACATTTGGCTTGAGCACGAGCGGGAAGTAGTTTGCTAAGATCTTCTCGTCGCGTCCCCCGGCAGCCTGCACCGCAATGGTGTAGATGCTGAGGAACTCCGAGGGGTGTGTCTTACCGTCGTACTTCTCGGGTACGTCGGGCTTGAAGTTCTTCATGCTGGGCCACTGGACTTGCCGCAGCTCTCGGGTGAACGCAGGGCAACCTGCCGCGTACGGCAAGTCGCCTGGTTCACCTGGCGCGTGCATGTTGACAGCAGTCCCAGCGCGCTGATCGGACTGTCTTCGGGCTTCTCTTCGACGCTCGATGCGGGTTCGAGCGTCCTCCTGTCGCCTGTCATCAAGGACTTGGCGCTGATCGCGGCGAGCCCGCGGATCCGACGACGCTGTGAAGTGGTTGTCGATGTTGATCCGGCGGGGCGGCGAGTTCTGCTTCCGCGGCGGGGAGTGCACGGTAGTTGCACCCCCGGCGGTCTTGTCTCCATCGGCCTTCGTTTGGCCGACTTGGCGCGGCCGCGATGTTGCCGGCTGCTGCGGCGTGTCGTTGTTGGCGAAGGCGATGAGACTCTGGATCGTTGCCCTCCAGTCTTCGGCCTTGTCTACCGTTGGAGGGAAGTCGAGGAGCAGTTGGGCTCTAGCTAGAGCTTCTGCTGGAGAGGAGGGAAGCGGCGGCGAGCGGTGCGAGGAGCGAGATATGCTCGGACTTCTAACAGGGTTAGAAGGAGCATGGTCCCACCCCGGCGATCGCGCCTTGCTCGTACCAGCGCGCTGGCCTTGAGCATCCCGCGACCCACCGGCTTGTCCGCGTCCCAGCAAGCGTATGGTACCCCCGGTACCACGTCGCTGCTGGTCCGGCACCTCCTGAGAGGGACGTGGTGCGTGTACGGACACCGAGGTCTTGGAGTTCGCCCGGTCGTCCGTCTTATCCTTGGACTTGGCGGCGCCGCGAGTGTCCTCGCCGGCGTCCACCCCTCCGCCAGCGTCTACCCCACCAGCCGTTGGTTCTGCTGGTGGCGGGATCGACGCAGACGGGCCTCCGACCTCCGAAGCCTTCTTCTTCGGAGGCATGTTGTCGTAGTCGATGAGGTCGATGAAGCTGGAGAGATTGATGAAGACTGCGCCCGCGTGAGCGCCGGATCAGGTTCGCACAACCTCGACGCCCCTACCTGGCGCGCCAAAGATGTCGGGGAAACTAACCGCCCACGAACACCTATGGGACCGGAGCCCCTTCTACGTTGCGGTAAGGGAGCGGAGGGAGCACGGAGAGCAGATCGAGGAGCACACGCGGGCAGTTTACCCAGGTTCGGGCCGCGCGGACGCGTAAAACCCTACTCCTGCTTTGGTTGTATTGAGTTCTTGGGCTCGGGAGCTTGAAGATCTACAGTACCAGCTACACCGAGCGAGGGAGTGAGCAAGCTTCTGGGATCGAACCCCCTCTACGTTGTGCATGGGCCTCCTTTTATAGCTCAAAGGGGTCACCGACAGGTGTCAACGTAGAGGAGGGTAAAAACGTAAATTTGGTGGTAGTTGTAATAGTGCATGAACAGTAGATTAATAGTGGTCTTCACCTAACTCTGACGATGGGGGACAAGGGCATTGAATGCCCATCGCCGTCGCCCCAAAAGTGTCCATCCATGCGTCTCCGTTCGCCACGGCGATGGCCTCGCCACCACGGCTCGCCAGCGTGTCCCTCAGGCTGCACAGCCATCTGCCATGTGCCCCTGGAGGGGCCACAGGGCGACGCGTGGCCCGATGAGCTGGAGCGCAGGCACACAGCGTAGGCTTCCCCCGGCAAGCACCTTGTCGGGGTCGCAACCTTGCCGGACCCGAAAGTTTGCTTCGGGTCCTGCCGGGGCGCATGATGCGCCGCGATATCTCTTCTAAAGTTGTCGTTCTTTGGCCTTCCTGGCAAGCACCTCTTGCCAGGGTCTTGTGCTGAAAAGATGTCCTTGAGCCTGGTGCGGCCTTCCCGGCAAGCTCCTCTTGCCGGGGTCTTGTCTCTTAACTTGAATACTTTGTTCTTGAATGGCCTAAGAGGGTCTAGAGTGGGCTTCGGCGGGCGCGTGGTGAGCCAGACCATGGGACGCTGCTACTGCCCGTGCACAAGTCGGGATACTAAGGTACCCCTACTTTAGTACACCGACAATGATGATGCTCAACCTAGCAATGATAATGATGTAGAGATTGAACCTGCTGTTGATCTTGATAACCCACAATCAAAGAATCAACGTTATGATAAGAGAGACTTTGTTGCTAGGAAACACGGTAGGGAAAGAGAACCCTGGGTGCAGAAACCCATGCCTTTTCCTCCGAAACCATCCAAGAAAAAAGATGATGAGGATTTTGAGCGTTTTGCTGAAATGATTAGACCTATCTTTTTGCGTATGCGTTTGACTGATGTGCTTAAAACAAATCCTTATGCCAAGTACATGAAAGATATTATTACCAACAAAAGAAAGATACCTGAAGTAGAAATCTCCACCATGCTTGCCAATTACACTTTTGAGGGTGGAATGCCTAAGAAATTAGGAGATCCAGGAGTACCTACTATACCTTGCTCCATTAAGAGAAACTATGTTAAAACTGCTTTGTGTGATCTTGGAGCCGGTGTTAGTGTTATGCCTCTCTCTTTATATCGTAGACTTGACTTGAGTAAGTTGACACCTACTGAAATATCTTTGCAAATGGCTGATAAATCAACTGCTATACCTGTCGGTATTTGTGAGAATGTGCCTTGTAGTTGCAAATGTTACTATTCTGACGGACTTTGTTATACTTGATATTCCCGAGGATGATAGTATGTCTATTATTCTTGGAAGACCTTTTCTGAATACTGCAGGGGCTGTTATTGATTGCAACAAAGGAAATGTCACTTTTCATGTCAATGGTAATGAGCATACAGTACATTTTCCGAGGAAACAACCTCAGGTCCATAGTATTAATTATATTGGAAAAACTTCAACTATTACTATTGGAGGTTTTGAGTTTCCTATTCCTACTATCAAGAAGGCATATGACATACTTATTGTTGGGGACATACATATCCCCATTGAGGTAATATGATGTTATTCGAAAATTCTCCAGTTTCATGTTACTCGGAAAGAGTTTATTAACAAGACCTGATCAACCTTGTTAATGGATTCCTTTTGATGAACATGGGATAGGTGAATCTAGATAGCACAAATCTTCTGTACCCTCCTTTTACTTTCTGTTAATTAGGTTAAATAAAAGAAAATTAGCATTATCTGTCTGTTTCCAGACTTATCCATGCAATAAAAACTATCCCGAAAATAAAAGTTCTCCAAATGCCATGAAAATGAAATATGATTTTTTCCAGAATATTTAAGAAAATATGGCACTGAACACACAGCGAGGGGAGCCAGCACCTGGTCTTGAGGGCACAGGGTGCGCCCCCCTTCACAAGGTGCGCCCCCTGCCTCGAGGGCCCCACGTGCCCCCTCCACTTATCCTTCCACGCATTCCCTTCTTCTTCCTCCCAAAAAAATCCCTAGCCAGCTCAAACCCGAGTTCTATCTCGTTTTGATGCCATTTTCGATCTCCTTGCTCAAAGCACCATTCACCAAACTGTTTGGGGAGATTGTTCCTTGGTATGTGACTCCTCCATTGGTCCAGTTAGTTTTTGTTCTAGTGCTTTATTTGTTGCAAATTTGTGCTGCTGTGGTGACCTTGTTCTTGAGCTTGCATGTCAATTTTTCTTGGTCCCAAGTAGTTCTAATGCATGATATAGCTTCTAGGCACTTATAGGAGTTGTTGCTATCATTCTTGTTGAGTTTGGTTAACTTTTATTGTGAGTTACTAAAAATTTCAGAAAATTTCAGAAAAATGTCTAGGAAAAACTTCCAAGGTGGTCCTTCAAGGAAGCAAGGACCAAGGCTCGTGTTCTGTGAGCCGGATGATGAATCACCGAGGGATGCTGATGTTCGGCCTTGTGAATGGCTGTCAGATGAATTTATGAGTCAAGCGGGCATCAAAGACGAATTTTACGCATATGTGCGTAACGCTGCCCTCGAGGACTTCATGCAAGATAAGTGCCTCCAGTACCGTGGCTTAACTGATAGTTTTGTGAGAAGGTTTAAATTTTCATCTTCACGTAATTCTCACACTGTCTTGTTTGATCTATATGATAAATCTTATACCATGGACTTAGAGGATTTCAATGAAGCATGCAAGCTCCCACAGTGGGGCAGTATGAGTGATCCTCTTGAATCTGAGTTTAGAGAATTCCTAGCTAGTATTATAGTGGGGGAATCCAGGGACATCACACAAGCCACCACAAGGAGCATACATTTTCCTGCTATTCATTACTTTGCTCTCTTTATCGGTAGATGCATAAATGGTAAAGATGAGGCTTGTCACATGTGTGTCCCTGATCTTAGTGTTCTCAGGAGTGATGTGCTAGGTGATAGGCAATATAATCTGGGAGCTATTGTTGCACGTAGGCTACACCATAATGGTTCTAATGGAGATTTATTTGGTGGGATCTATGCTACTCGCATAGCCCGCTATCTTGGTGTGTCTGTGCACCCTTATGATAACCCCTTACCTACTGTTTATTTAGAATGTAATGCTATGGCTAGTCACCGGTTTATAGAGTGGGATAATCAAACTCTCAAATATCGACTAATCTTTAACCGACAACATGCCATCCCTATTGTTCTTCCTGCCCCTACTTTGTTTAACTTTCAGGAAAAGGGGAGATACATTATAACTATGGAGGAGGCAAATGCCCATTATAAAATGACGGAAGCAGCCCGCCTTCGAGCTGCAGCTCAGCAGGCAGCAACTGCTGCATCTCAATACGACCCCAACTACAACTATGGATATTCGTCAGGCCAGTACTAACCATAGACCAACTTAGGCCCAAAGCCTAAGCTTGGGGGAGTACGTGTTTCTCACCGACTTACATTCATGTTCACATTTATTCTAAGTTGTCGGTGCTCACACTCTTTCACTGTACCATCCATGCTTAGTTTCAATTTCTTTTTCTTAGTCTTTTTCTTGTGTGCTAGAAAAACCCAGAAAAACAAAAAAATATTAGTTGTACCTTCTATCCAGTTTATTTTCTTTGCTTGTAGTAGTAACTAAAAATGAAAACCCAAAAAGATTTCCCGTTCTTCTTTTGCTTGTTGAGAGCTTTCTCGTGTAAATAGTTTCTTTTCCTTTCTTTAGGGGTTAAGAGTAGAAGACCATGATTGAAAATGCTTAGTGGCTCTCATATGCTTTGTTGTTAATTTAACCTTGAGCCATATTACCTTGTCTTCTCTCTCTTGTAATAAATTTCTGCAGATTCCAGCTTAGTCCAGTGCACATGCACTATTATTATTTTCCACACCGTTCGGTCGTGCGAGTGAAAGGCAATAAGGATGATATATGATGAACTAATTGAGATGAGTAAAGCTGGTACGAACTCGACCTCTCTTGTCTTTGTAAATATGATTGCTCGTCGTTCTTGATTCAGCTTGTTATGAATGAAACATGTTTGCAATGACAATTAGAGATCATAGCTGCTTATGCCATGCTTAATTAGCCAAGAGTTTATAATGGTCTATCTTGCGTGCCAACATGATATTAAAATGGTTGTGATGTGGTATGATGGGTGGTATCCTCCTCTGAAAGATTTAAGTGACTTGACTTGGCACATGTTCACGCATGTAGTTGAAACAAATCAACATAGCCTTCACGATATTTATGTTCATGGTGATTTATATCCTACTCATGCTTGCATTCATTGTTGATTAATTTTAATGCATGTTCATGACCGTTGTTGCTCTCTAGCTGGTCGCTTCCCAATCTCTCTCTAGCCTTCACCTGTACTAAGCGGGAATACTGCTTGTGCATCCACTTCCATAAACCCCAAAGTTATTCCACATGAGTCCACCATACCTTCCCATATGCGGTATTTACCTGCCGTTCCAAGTAAATTTGTATGTGCCAAACTCTAAACCTTCAAATGAAATTATGTTTTGTATGCTCGAACAACTCATGTATCAACTAGGGCTGTCTATATCTTCCATGCTAGGTGGGTTATTCTCACGATGAGTGGACTCCGCTCATCATTCACGAGAAAATGGCTGGTAATCGGGATGCCCAGTCCCATGCTCTAAATCATAATAATTAAACAAAACTCCCCCAGGGCTGTTAGTTGTTTGGACGATAACCCGTGGTTTCGGCTGGCCGTGGAGTGTGCTTGTTGGTGGTTGGGGGATTAAAAACTTTACCATTCCGTTTGGGAACCGCCTATAATGTGCGTAGCATGGGAGATATCGATATTCTTGGTTGTTATGTTGACAATGAAAGTATACCGCTCAAAACGTTATTCAATCTCTATTAAAAAATCGAGCTCTGGTACCTCTACAAATCCCTGCTTCCCTCTGCGAAGGGCCTATCTATTTACTTTTATGCAGAGTCATCATCCTCTTATCAAAGAGCACCAGTAGGAGAGCACCTCTGTTGTTGCATGTATTACTATTAATTCGCATTGAGTGTGATCATGACTGGATCTCTTTTACCATGAATTACAATGTCTAGTCAGTCCTTGATCTTTATAGGTGCTCTGCGTTTATGTTTTGCGGTCTCAGAAAGGGCTAGCGAGATACCATCCTGTTATATCATATCATGATTGTTTTGAGAAGTGTTGTCATCCGAGGTTTATTATTATTGCTCGCTTGTTGATTATGCCATTGATGTGAACAGTCTTGAGACCTGAAAGTTATTGTGAATGTGGTTAGTTCATGATCTTGTAGAAAACTGAATGCTAGCTTACATATTTACAACAACAAGAGCAAACAGAGTTTGCCAAAGTTTTTCTTTATCACTTTTAGTTTATGAACTGAATTGCATGAGGACAAGCAAAGGTTTAAGCTTGGGGGAGTAGATACGTCTCCAACGTATCTACTTTTCCAAACACTTTTGCCCTTGTTTTGGACTCTAACTTGCATGATTTGAATGGAACTAACCCGGGCTGACGCTGTTTTCAGCAGAACTACCATGGTGTTGTTTTTGTGCAGAAATAAAAAGTTCTCGGAATCGCCTGAAAATCAACGGAGATTTATTTCAGAAAATATAAAAAATACTTGCAAGAAGATCCACACCTGGGGGCCCACGGGCCGTCCTCGAGGGTGGGGGGTGCGCCCCCCTTCCCAGGGCGCGCCCCTGCCTCGAGGGCAGCCCGGTGCCCCACCGACGTATTCCCAGGTCCTATATATTCCCTTTCGTGGAGAGAAAAATCAGGGAGAAAAAATTATCGCGTTCTACGAGACGGAGCCACCGCCAAGCCCTAATATCTCTCGGGAGGGCTGATGTGGAGTCCGTTCGGGGCTTCGGAGAGTGGAGATCGTCGCCATCGTCATCATCAACCTTCCTCCATCACCAATTCCATGATGCTCACCGCCATGTGTGAGTAATTCCATCGTAGGCTTGCTGGACGGTGATGGGTTGGATGGGATCTATCATGTAATCGAGTTAGTTTTGTTAGGGTTTGATCCCTAGTATCCACTATGTTCTGAGATTGATGTTGCTATGACTTTGCTATGCTTAATGCTTGTCACTAGGGCCCGAGTGCCATGATTTCAGATCTGATCCTATTATGTTTCCATGAATATATGTGTGTTCTTGATCCTATCTTGCAAGTCTATAGTCACCTACTATGTGTTATGATTCGGCAACCCCGAAGTAACAATAGTCGGGACCACTCCCGGTGATGACCATAGTTTGAGGAGTTCATGTATTCACTATGTGTTAATGCTTTGGTCCGGTACTCTATTAAAAGGAGGCCTTAATATCCCTTAGTTTCCAATAGGACCCCGCTGCCACGGGAGGGTAGGACAAAAGATGTCATGCAAGTTCTTTTCCATAAACACGTATGACTATATTCGGAATACATGCCTACATTGCATTGATGAACTGGAGCTAGTTCTGTGTCACCCTAGGTTATAACTTCTACATGATGAATTGCATCCGACGTAATTTCCCATCACCGATCCAATGCCTACGAGCTTTACCTATATTGCTTGTCGCTTATTTACTTTTCCGTTGCTATTATCACAAAAACTACAAAAATACTATCCTTACTTTTATTGCTGCTACCACCACTATCATGTTATTGTGCTACTAAACTAACTTGCTGCAGATACTATGTTTCCAGGTGTGGTTGAATTGAAAACTCAGCTGCTAATACTTAAGAGTATTCTTTGGCTCCCCTTGTGTCGACTCAACAAATTTGGGTTTAGTACTTTACCCTCGAAAACTGTTGTGATCCCCTACACTTGTGGGTTATCAGTAGCCAGAACTTCTGCTGCTTGGCGACCACTTGAGAGGAAGAGGAGGAGTGAACAACATCTCTTATCCTGCTTTTGGTAGCTTCACACCTGAGCTGAGCTGCCTCTTGCTTGAGAGCCATGTTGTAGAATTGATCAAATTCATCTGGCTCGAACAAAGTGAGTGCAAGTTGGAGTTCATCTTTCAGACCACCTCGGAACCGGTAGATTTTGCTCTTGGCATCGGGGATGTCTTGCTTCGCATAATGGGCAAGATTTTGGAACTTAACATTGTATTGGTAGACATACATGGTGCCTTGCTTCAGATTGCGGAATTGCTCACGCATACCTTCAATGACACTGGTAGGAATGTGATGATAATGGAAATTGCGACAGAAATCAGTCCACGAGATCTCACGACCCGCTCTGGAGTCTTTGTACTGTTGCCACCAATCTGCAGCTCGATATTTGAGTTAGAAAGCAGCAAACTTGACATAATCCTCAGGTCTGACGTTACTGCACTCAAAATGCTTCTTGATGTCTGTGATCTAATCTTCAGCATCTAGCGGATGCACAAAGTAACTGAAAGACTTGGGCTGGTTTGCTAGGAATTGGTTCAGAGTCGCAAAGTGAGGTTGATTGAACAGATTTCCTTGGCCTTGGTTCCCTTGATTGCCTTGATTTGCTTGATTGGCTTGGAAACTCTGCATCATTTGCATGAGCATCTGAATGTTCTGATTGGTTGCCCGCATAATCGCTCTCCATGCCTCAGACGGAGGAGGAGGGGAAGGAGGACGCTCTTCTTCACCCTCTGGGTTCTAGTTGGGAACTTTCTTAGGTGCCATCCTGAAGATGATGACAACTGTTAGCCATTGATGCAAATAATAGATAAGCTGAATCAACGGCTAGATATTTGCAACATATAGTCTTCACAATGAACATCCGAACAAAAATTGAACGAATGAATTCCATAGCTTAATGGTAAAACAACTTGTCGAGAAGCCACTTGGGAGAACAAAATGATTGAATAAAACAACAACGTAACAGATGGAACAAATACATAATAGAGGTTTCGTCCCACATGTTCGTGTTGAATGCCCCATGGCACGTGTTACAAAGGGCCTTGCAATCCCTGGATCCTTTAAGATGCAACTCCCAATTGGAACAACGCCCATGAAACCTCTTCACTAGATGTTGAACCCCCAACCTCATACCATGCACCCATTGGAAGATTACCTAAGAGCTACTTGAAAACCCACCTATTAATTCCCGAAGCTTTTCGGCTATGCAATCTGGTGTTGGGGATACATGGGAAGCACCGCGCACTCAAATCTAAACCTACATCCAGCTGTATCCATCCGTCGACACATAACCAGGCACCTTCAGGAACTGTTTACCTCGGACATTCGAAACGCATCCGCTATACTAGCTGTGGCAATACTCCCAAACTATCCCCTAGTACTGGGTGATGTCGGGGTTATCTCACCACCAGACATGCATAGAAGAGTTTTCGATGTCGGTCGCCTCTAGTATTCTAGAACCGCTACGATACATTTGTGACGACAACACCTCGGAGCTCAACTCCCCGGGACACTGCCTGTAACACCCCATATGTGATACCTTCCATATATGGAAATAAAGAATTTATCAATTTGATCCTTGTCCTTTCCTTGGGGGTTCATTTCAATTATGCATTCTTATTGTATTGCATTGTCATTTTATTTTTCCTTTTGCATTCATGCATTACTTCATCATCACCATTGCATCATGACCATCATAGCTTTCTTTTACTTGTCATTGTGTTATTCACCCTTAGTTTTGTTGGGGAACGTTGCATGGAAAAACAAAAATTTTTCTCTACGTTCACCAAGATCAATCTAGTAGATGCAACTACGAGGGGAGAGTAGGATCCACATACCCTTGTAGATCGCTAAGCGGAAGCGTTATGAACGCGGATGATGGAGTCGTACTTGTCGCGATTCAGATCGCCGAAGACCTAGCACCGAAGCAACGGTGCCTCCGCGTTCTTCACACGTACGGCTCGGGGACGTCTCCTCCTTCTTGATCCAACAAGGGGTGGAGGAGAGGTTGATGGAGAACCGGCAGCACGACGGCGTGGTGGTGATGGTGGAGGAGAATTCCAGCAGAGCTTCGCCTAAGCACCGCGGGAGAAGAAGATGTTGTGGGAGAGGGAGGGCAGCACCGAGGCACAAACTGTGTTGGCTGCCCTCCCTTTGCCTCACTATATATAGGGGGGGTGGAGAGGTGAGGGCGCCCTAGGGTTTCCCCCCTAGGGGGCCGGCGGCCAGGGCAAGGGGGGGCGGCGGCCAAGGCAGGGGGGGCGGCGGCCAGGGCCAGGCCCTAGGGTTTCCCCCCCTAGGTGCCTTGCCCCCCAAGGCTAGGGGGTGCGGCCACCCTAGAGGGGTCCACCCCCCTTTGGCGCACAAGGAGAGGGCCCAGGGGGGGGCGCACAGCCCCCTAAGGGCTGTGGTGTTCCCCCTTGTGGCCCATTAGGCCCAGAACTGCTTCCGGACCCACGAAACCGCTTTCCGGTACTCCGCCGATTTCCCGATGCTCCCCGGAACACTTCCGGACTCCGAAACCTTTCATCCTATATATCAATCTTCGTCTCCGGACCATTCCGGAGACCCTCGTCACGTCCGGGATCTCATCCGGGACTCCGAACAGCCTTCGGTAACCATACACTTTTCTCACTAACAACCCTAGCGTCACCGAACGTTAAGTGTGTAGACCCTGCGGGTTCGGAAACCATGTAGACATGACCGAGACACTCCCAGGTCAATAACCAATAGCGGGATCTGGATACCCATATTGGTTCCCACATGTTTCTCGATGATCTCATCGGATGAACCACGATGTCAAGGATTCAGGCAATCCCGTATACAGTTCCCTTTGTCTCGTCGGTATGTTACTTGCCCGAGATTCGATCGTCGGTATCTCTATACCTAGTTCAATCTCGTTACCGGCAAGTCTCTTTTCTCGTTACCGTAATACATAATCCCGTGACCAACTACTTAGTCACTTTGAGCTCATTGAGATGACGTATTACCGAGTGGGCCCGGAGATACCTCTCCGTCACACGGAGTGACAAATCCCAGTCTTGATCCATGTCAACTCAACAGACACCCTCGGAGATACCTGTAGAGTACCTTTATAGTCACCCAGTTACATTGTGACGTTTGGTACACACAAAGCACTCCTACGGTGTCAGTGAGTTACATGATCTCATGGTCATAGGAACTTATACTTGACATGCAGAAAACTATAGCGATAACTGACACGATCAAAAGCTATGTTAACGTTTGGGTCTCGTCCATCACATCATTCTCCTAATGATGTGATCCCGTTATCAAATGACAACTCATGTCTATGACCTGGAAACCGCGGTCATCTTTGATCAACGAGCTAGTCCTGTAGAGGCTCACTAGGGACACAAAGTCTGTCTATTCATCCACACGTGTATCTGAGTTTCCAATCAATACAATTATAGCATGGATAATAAACGATTATCATGAACAAGGAAATATAATAATAACTCTTTTATTATTGCCTCTAGGGCATATTTCCAATAGTCTCCCACTTGCACTAGAGTCAATAATCTAGCATTACAAGGTAATGAATCTAACACCCATAGAGTCTTGGTGTTGATCGTGCTTAGCCCGTGGAAGAGGCTTAGTCAACGGATCTGCAACATTCAAATCCGTGTGTACTTTGCAAATGTTTATGTCCTCCTCCTTGACCGAATCGCGGATGGAATTGAAGCGTCGCTTTATGTGTCTGGTCCTCTTGTGAAACCTTGGTTCCTTGGCTAGAGCAATGGCACCAGTGTTGTCACAGAACAGAGTCATTGGGTTCAGTGCACTAGGCACAACTCCAAGATCTGTCATGAACTCCTTCATCCAGACACCTTCCTTCGCCGCCTCCGAGGCAGCTATATACTCCGCTTCACATGTAGAATCAGCTACCACGCTCTGCTTGGAACTACACCAGCTTACCGCTCCCCCGTTGAGAATATATACGTATCCGGTTTGAGACTTAGAGTCATCCGGATCAGTGTCAAAGCTTGCATCGACGTAACCCTTTACGACGAGCTCTTGATCACCTCCATAAACGAGAAACATATCCTTAGTCCTTTTCAGGTACTTTAGGATATTCTTGACCGCTGTCCAGTGATCCATGCCAGGATTACTTTGAAACCTTCCGGCCATACTTATGGCAAGGCTGACATCTGGTCTTGTGCACAGCATTGCATACATGATAGAGCCTATGGCTGAAGCATAGGGGACGACACTCATCTTTTCTCTGTCATCCGCAGTCACTGGGCATTGAGTCTTACTCAACTTCGTACCTTGCAATACCGGCAAGAACCCCTTCTTGGATTGATCCATTTTGAACTTCTTCAAAACTTTATCAAGGTATGTGCTTTGTGAAAGTCCTATCAAGCTTCTTGATCTATCTCTATAGATCTTGATGCCCAATATGAAAGCAGCTTCACCGAGATCTTTCATCGAAAAACTCTTGTTCAAATACCCCTTCACGCTATCCAAAAATTCTATATTGTTTCCAATCAGCAATATGTCATCCACATATAATATTAGAAACGCTATAGAGCTCCCACTCACTTTCTTGTAAATACAAGCTTCATTGTAAACTTGTATAAACCCAAACGCTTTGATCACCTCATCAAAGCGAAGATTCCAACTCCGAGATGCTTGCACCAGCCCATAAATGGAACGCTGGAGCTTGCATACTTTGTCAGCATTCTCTGGATCAACAAAACCTTCTGGTTGCATCATATACAACTCTTCCTTAAGAAAACCGTTAAGGAACGCTGTTTTGACATCCATCTGCCAAATTTCATAATCGAAAAATGCAGTTATTGCTAACATGATTCGGACGGATTTAAGCATCGCTACGGGTGAGAAAGTCTCATCGTAGTCAATCCCTTGAACTTGTGAAAAACCCTTTGCCACAAGTCGAGCTTTATACACGGTGACATTACCGTCAGCGTCCGTCTTCCTCTTAAAAATCCATTTATTCTGAATGGCCTTCCGCCCTTCAGGTAATACTTCCAAAGTCCATACTTTGTTTTCATACATGGATCCCATCTCGGATTTCATGGCCTCTAACCATTTGTCGGAATCTGGGCCCACCATCGCTTCTCCATAGCTCGTAGGTTCACCGTTGTCTAACAACATGACCTCCAAGACAGGGTTACCATACCACTCAGGTGCAGTGCGTACCCTTGTCGACCTACGAGGTTCGGTAGTAACTGGATCAGAAGTTTCTTGATCATCATCATTGGCTTCTTCTTCAACCTCTGTAGGCTCCACAAAAACATCCTTTTGTGCTGCGCTACTTTCTGGTTGAAGCAGAGGTTCAATAACCTCATCAAGTTCTACCTTCCTCCCACTCAATTCTTTCGAGAGAAACTCTTTCTCGAGAAAGGACCCGTTCTTAGCGACAAACACTTTGCCCTCGGATCTGAGATAGAAGGTGTACCCAACTGTTTCTTTTGGGTATCCTATGAAGACACATTTGTCCGCTTTGGGTTCGAGCTTTTCTGGCTGAAGCCGTTTGACATAAGCATCGCAACCCCAAACCTTGAGAAAAGACAACTTCGGTTTCTTACTAAACCATAGTTCATACGGTGTTGTCTCAACGGACTTAGATGGAGCCCTATTTAAAGTGAATGCAGCTGTCTCTAACGCATATCCCCAAAATGATAGTGGCAAATCGGCAAGAGACATCATAGAACGTACCATATCTAATAGGGTTCGATTACGACGTTCGGACACACCATTACGCTGTGGTGTTCCAGGTGGCGTCAACTGTGAAACAATTCCACATTTTCTTAAGTGATCACCAAACTCATAACTCAGATATTCTCCCCCTCGATCAGATCGTAGGAACTTGATCTTCTTGTTACGATGATTTTCAACTTCACTCTGAAATTGCTTGAACTTTTCAAAAGTTTCAGACTTATGCTTCATCAAGTAAATATACCCATATCTACTTAAGTCGTCAGTGAAGGTGAGAAAATAACGATATCCACCACGCGCCGTCACACTCATCGGACCGCACACATCAGTATGTATGATTTCCAATAAGTCACTTGCCCGTTCCATTGTCCCTGAAAACGGGGTCCTTGTCATCTTGCCCATGAGGCACGGCTCGCACGTGTCAAGTGATTCAAAATCAAGAGACTCCAGAAGTCCATCAGCATGGAGCTTCCTCATGCGTTTCACGCCGATATGACCGAGACGGCAGTGCCACAAGAAAGTGGTATTATCATTATCTACTCTACATCTTTTGGCATCAATGTTATGAACATGTGTATCATCACTATCGAGATTTAATAAGAATAAACCCCTAACTTCGGGTGCATGACCATAAAAGATATTACTCATATAAATAGAACAACCATTATTCTCTGTCTTAAATGAGTAACCGTCTCGCAATAAACAAGATCCAGATATAATGTTCATGCTTAACGCAGGCACTAAATAACAATTATTCAGGTTCATAACTAATCCCGATGGTAATCGAAGAGCGAGCGTGCCGACGGCGATCACATCAACCTTGGAACCGTTTCCCACGCGCATCGTCACTTCGTCCTTCGCCAGCCTCCGTTTATTCCGCAGTTCCTGTTTAGAGTTGCAAATGTGAGCAACCGAACCGGTATCAAATACCCAGGCACTACAACGAGAGTTGGTAAGGTACACATCAATAACATGTATATCACATATACCTTTGTTGTTGTTGGCCCCCTTCTTGTCCGCCAGATACTTGGGGCAGTTCCGCTTCCAGTGGCCGTTCCCCTTGCAATAGAAACACTCAGTCTCCGGCTTGGGCCCAGCCTTGGGTTTCTTCACTGGATTAGCAACTGCTTTGCCACCCTTCTTAGAGTTACCCTTCTTGCCCTTGCCATTCTTCTTGAAACTGGTGGTCTTATTGACCATCAACACTTGATACTCCTTCTGGATGTCTGCCTCAGCGACTTTCAGCATCGAAAACAGCTCGGCGATGGTTTTATTCATCCCTTGCATGTTGTACTGCTGGACGAAGCTCTTGTAGCTTGGAGGGAGTGACTGGAGAATTCTGTCAATGATAGCCTCATCCGGGAACACAAGTCCCAGATCAGCTATGCGGGTATAGTACCCAGACATCTTCAGTAAGTGCTCACTGACAGACGAATTCTCCTCCATCTTACAAGCGAAGAATTTATCGGTGGTCTCATACCTCTCGATCTTAGCATTCTTCTCAAAGATGAATTTCAACTCCGTGTACATCTCATATGCACCATGACGTTCAAAACGCCTTTGGAGTCCTCCTTCCAAGCCGTACAACATGGCACACTGTACTATCGAATAGTCATCCGAACGCGTCTGCCAGACGTTCATATCGTCCGCAGAGGCTCCAGGAGCGGGGGGTTGACCTAGCGGTGCATTTAGGACATAAACCTTTTGGGCAGCTGTGAGGATGATCCTCAGATTGCGGAGCCAGTCCACAAAGTTGCTCCCATCATCTTTCAGTTTAGCTTTCTCTAGGAACGCATTAAAATTCAGGGGAACTCCTGCGCGAGCCATCTACAACATAAATTCGCAAAGACATTTTAGACTATTGTTCATGATAAGTGAGTTATTACCTAATCAAATTAATTATAACTCCCACTCAAATTGACATCCCTCCGGTCATTCGAGCGTGACATGATCCAAATTCACCAACCCAAGTCCGATCATCACGTGAGATGAGGTGGTGTCAATGGTAAACATCAACATGTTGATCATATCTACTATATGACTCATGCTCGACCTTTCGGTCCTCCGTGTTCCGAGGCCATGTCTGTACATGCTAGGCTCGTCAAGTCTAACCCGAGTGTTCTGCACGTGCAAAACTGGCTTGCACCCGTTGTATGCGAACGTAGAGTCTATCACACCCGATCATCACGTGGTGCTTCGAAACGACGAACCTTCGCAACGGCGCACACCCGGGGGGAACACAATTTTATCTTGAAATTTTAGTGAAGGATCACCTTATAATGCTACCGTCGTCCTAAGCAAAATAAGATGCATAAAAGGATTAACATCACATGCAAATCATAAGTGACATGATATGGCCATCAACTCGTGCTTTTGATCTCCATCTCCAAAGCACCGGCATGATCTCCATCGTCACCGGCGCCACACCATGATCTCCATCATCGTGTCGCCATCGGGGTTGTCGGCGCCCACCATGCTCTTACTACTATTGCTACCGTTTAGCGATAAAGTAAAGCATTACAAAGCGCTTAATGATTGACACGCAGGTCATACAAAAAATAAAGACAACCCTATGGCTCCTGCCGGTTGCCGTATGCATCGACATGCAAGTCGATATTAACTATTACAACATGATCATCTCATACATCAAATATATTTCATCATGTCATTGGCCATATCATATCACATACATACCCTGCAAAAACAAGTTAGACGTCCTCTAATTTGTTGTTGCATGTTTTACGTGGCTGCTATGGGTATCTAGCAAGAACGTTTCTTACCTACGCAAAACCACAACGGTGATATTCAAGTTGCTATTTAACCTTCTACAAGGACCGCCTTGTTCTATTCCGATTCAACTAAGATAGGAGAGACAGACACCCGCCAGCCATCTTATGCAACAAAAGTCACATGTCTGTCGATGGAACCGGTCTCATGTACGTGGACATGTAAAGTTGGTCCGGGCCGCTTCATCCTATAATACCGCTGAATCAAGAAAGACTAAGGAGGGCAGCAATTTAAACATCAACGCCACAAACCCTTTTGTGTTCTACTCGAGAAAGCATCTACGCAAGATCCTAGCTCATGATGCCACTGTTGGGGAACGTTGCATGGAAAAACAAAAAAAAATTTCTACGTTCACCAAGATCAATCTAGTAGATGCAACTACGAGGGGAGAGTAGGATCCACATACCCTTGTAGATCGCTAAGCGGAAGCGTTATGAACGCGGATGATGGAGTCGTACTCGTCGCGATTCAGATCGCCGAAGACCTAGCACCGAAGCAACGGTGCCTCCGCGTTCTTCACACGTACGGCTCGGGGACGTCTCCTCCTTCTTGATCCAGCAAGGGGTGGAGGAGAGGTTGATGGAGAACCGGCAGCACGACGGCGTGGTGGTGATGGTGGAGGAGAATTCCAGCAGAGCTTCGCCTAAGCACCGCGGGAGAAGAAGATGTTGTGGGAGAGGGAGGGCAGCACCGAGGCACAAACTGTGTTGGCTGCCCTCCCTTTGCCTCACTATATATAGGGGGGGTGGAGAGGTGAGGGCGCCCTAGGGTTTCCCCCCTAGGGGGCCGGCGGCCAGGGCAAGGGGGGGCGGCGGCCAAGGCAGGGGGGGCGGCGGCCAGGGCCAGGCCCTAGGGTTTCCCCCCTAGGTGCCTTGCCCCCCAAGGCTAGGGGGTGCGGCCACCCTAGAGGGGTCCACCCCCCTTTGGCGCACAAGGAGAGGGCCCAGGGGGGGGGGGCGCACAGCCCCCTAAGGGCTGTGGTGTTCCCCCTTGTGGCCCATTAGGCCCAGAACTGCTTCCGGACCCCCGAAACCGCTTTCCGGTACTCCGCCGATTTCCCGATGCTCCCCGGAACACTTCCGGACTCCGAAACCTTTCATCCTATATATCAATCTTCGTCTCCGGACCATTCCGGAGACCCTCGTCACGTCCGGGATCTCATCCGGGACTCCGAACAGCCTTCGGTAACCATACACTTTTCTCACTAACAACCCTAGCGTCACCGAACGTTAAGTGTGTAGACCCTGCGGGTTCGGAAACCATGTAGACATGACCGAGACACTCCCAGGTCAATAACCAATAGCGGGATCTGGATACCCATATTGGTTCCCACATGTTTCTCGATGATCTCATCGGATGAACCACGATGTCAAGGATTCAGGCAATCCCGTATACAGTTCCCTTTGTCTCGTCGGTATGTTACTTGCCCGAGATTCGATCGTCGGTATCTCTATACCTAGTTCAATCTCGTTACCGGCAAGTCTCTTTTCTCGTTACCGTAATACATAATCCCGTGACCAACTACTTAGTCACTTTGAGCTCATTGAGATGACGTATTACCGAGTGGGCCCGGAGATACCTCTCCGTCACACGGAGTGACAAATCCCAGTCTTGATCCATGTCAACTCAACAGACACCCTTGGAGATACCTGTAGAGTACCTTTATAGTCACCCAGTTACGTTGTGACGTTTGGTACACACAAAGCACTCCTACGGTGTCAGTGAGTTACATGATCTCATGGTCATAGGAACTTATACTTGACATGCAGAAAACTATAGCGATAACTGACAC
This sequence comes from Secale cereale, assembly GCA_902687465.1. Lineage (NCBI taxonomy): Eukaryota > Viridiplantae > Streptophyta > Magnoliopsida > Poales > Poaceae > Secale > Secale cereale. The sequence goes on along the minus strand of LR738714.1, from coordinate 571,790,613 downwards.
GATCAAAAGCTATGTTAACGTTTGGGTCTCGTCCATCACATCATTCTCCTAATGATGTGATCCCGTTATCAAATGACAACTCATGTCTATGACCTGGAAACCGCGGTCATCTTTGATCAACGAGCTAGTCCTGTAGAGGCTCACTAGGGACACAAAGTCTGTCTATTCATCCACACGTGTATCTGAGTTTCCAATCAATACAATTATAGCATGGATAATAAACGATTATCATGAACAAGGAAATATAATAATAACTCTTTTATTATTGCCTCTAGGGCATATTTCCAACAAGTTTGTCTTGTGTTGGTCCTTGTTATTGTTGTGTGATGGTGGTGGCAAGCCCATGGCCATGCTAAACCCTAACCCCCTCCTTCTTCTTGCATCACTCTTCTCCTTCCTCCTTTTTCTTTCCTTTCTTTAAGCAATTTTGCAAGTGACTTAGCCTCTTCCTTTAATGTTCATCTCCTCCCCACTTCTTTGGTTCCTTAACATAAGTCACCTTCCAAAGCCTTGCCCCAATTTGAAATGATTTGGTTAGGTTCAAAAATGACAGAAGTTTGAACCGTATTCAAACTTGTTTTATTTTTCTACCTCTAAAAATGCCCAAACCAATTTTATAAAATAGGGCATAAATCCAGGAGCTTGGGGATATTTTATTTTCCTCCAAATTCCTTTTCTTTTAGCCTGAGATTTTTCTTTTGTTTTTTTGTCTGAGGAAAAAAGAAAAAGAAAAAGCAACAGCGCAACTGCCAGCAGCAGCATAGCCCAGCAGCCACCTAGGCCAGTTCCCCCCTCAGCCCAGCAGCCAGCCCCGCCAGCAGCCCATCTACGGCCCGCGAGACGCCAAGTTCGACTACCTCCTCGTCGAGTTCCCCCGCGTCAGCCTCCTATCTTCTCCGACGAGATTCCGTTGCCTCCGACCTCCTCGCGGCTAACCAAGCACACCTCCGTGCTCGTGGTATGTTCGCGCACCTCCCCGACACCTTTTCTCCCTCGTTCGCTTGCTCTAGCTGCGTTAGCCGCGCGCGCCCGAGCTCGTCGCCGTCGGGCCTCATCTCCGGCGAGTGTCTCGACCACCGTAGCCCCTCCGCTGGTACCCGTCGTCTTCGCCGTGTCGCGTAGGTTCTGCCTGCGCTCTCGCTGTAGCTTGTCGCGCCGTGTTTTGCCGCGCCATTGTGCGTCGCTGCCGCCTCTGTTGCTTGCCGCCGGCGACGTTGTAGCCATCATTAGGTGCTGCGAGTTTGCGTCGCGGGTGCGGAACTCCCCCAGGAGCACACCGCACCACTCCGCCATCTATTTTGGTCGCCGGAGCAGCTCCGACGAGCTACTCCGACGGGCTCTATTTCCCCCTGCTTTCTGCTTCTTCAGTTATCTCTTAACGCAACACACCCCTTAACTGTCAGATACACGCTCGTAGCCCAGTGGTGTGTCTCTTCGTCAGTTAGCCAGCGGTGCGGGTTTGACTCCGCGCCAGGGCAGTGGTTTCACCCCCTTTTTGCATTTCTTTGGCTCGCTGACAGGTCGGCCCCACCTGTCAGCCTCACAGCGCCACTCCTACCGACACCCGCACCCACTCTGCCACCACAGCGCCCTTGGACCCACGGGTCAGCGTCTCGGGCTAGATCCAGGCTGGGTCTGTTAGCCCTTTTCCTTTGTTTTTCTTTTCTGTTTTTGTTTTTGTTTTTCTTTTCTGCATTTTTCTTTTGCATATTAATATCTTTTAATATATGCATCCGATGGAAATGCTTTATATATGAAAACTGCCTAGTTTTTCTTGTAGAATATTAATATGCGGTTTGTTGCCATGTTTAAAAACATTTAAATGTTGTTTGATATTTATTTGTGTTTAAATATGCTCAAACTTGTAAAAATCATAACTAAATAACTACAACTCCAAATTTGACAAACTTTATATGTATTTGGGGTGGAAAAATGTGTAGATTAATGTGGTGATGTTACTTTGCATGTTTAACAACTTTAAAATATGAATTTCTCAGATCTGTCCTATTTGTATTTAAATGAATATGGGAGTTTTCGGAAATTGTTGTTTGTTCTTTCCGGCCCATTTAAAATGCTAGCATGTTGCTGTTAGTCCTAGATTGCACCCCTTGCCATGTTAAACAACTTATAAAACTTGTTGGGTGCTTGTTGTAAACATCTACATAACCACTTGTGGCATGTTAGTTTTGTTTCCTTTTGCTTGTGTTCCACATGTGTGTGATCTTGTTATTGCCATGATGCTTGTGCACCCTTCTTGTCCCTAGGAGTTGCATCATATCATACCCATGTTCACATGCATCATGTGTTTGAGCATTGCATGATGATTGATTGTTGTTCCGGTGTTTGCATTTTTGTGTTGGTTAGAGCCCGGTGATGATTCGGAGTTCGAGGTTCCTTTCGAGGCTGAGTTTGAGGAGCAAGGTTACGATCCCTCCGTGGAATCAACAGGCAAGATGACCATTCCCAGATATCACTTCTTTCTTTGCCTATGCTAGATGTCTCGCTCTTTAGATATTGCCTCGATGACTATTCCTATTTGTCAGCCCCCCTATTGTTGCCATGAAACACTCTAACCGCCTTCCTAGCAGACCGTTGTTTGGCTAAGTACGCATCGCTCAAGCCCTCTTATAGCGTTGTTAGTTGTAGGTGAAGTTTTGAAGATTACTCCATGATGAACTTGTTTGGGATAACACAATATATATTACCTGTTAAACTAATGCACCTATATATTGGTAATGGGTGGAAGGCTAAGCCTTTCTGCTTGGTGTTTTGTTTCACTCATGCCACCTTAGGAACCGATAAACCGATGTTATGTTCCTTGATTTTGCGTTCCTAACACGGTTGGGGTTTACGGGCCCCCCTTGATAATTCGCTCTGTTTAAAGCTTTTCCGGCAAGGCCCAACATTGGTTTTACATTTGCCTAATAACTAAAACTTGCATAGGGCGTTGCAAACCTGAGTTCTTAATCAACAACCCGGGCCAGTGCTCCTCATGAGTGTTGGTCCAAACTGGGAAACCTGCGGTGCCACCTCGGGGAAACTCAAGGTCTGGTATACACCCGTAGCTTGTCCCATCCGGTCGTGGCCTGAGACGAGATACACGCGGCAACTATCAGGGTGTCGGCACGCCGGGAGGTCTTGCTGGATTAGTTTTACCTTTGTCGAAATATCTTGAGCGCGGGATTCTGAGAATACTCGGGTCTTCCCACTTTGGAGTTGCGACTCCGCGGATCGTGAGCTTGTGATGGGCTAAGTTGGGACACCCCTGCAGGGTTTGATCTTTCGAAAGCCGTGCCCGCGGTTATGTGGAAGATGGGAATTTGTTAATATCCGGTTGTAGATAACTTGACACCTTGTTCACAAGAATACACTACATGTGTGAGTAACCGTGATGGTCACTTTCCGAAGGGCTTCAGGAAGTGAACACGGTGGGGTTATGTTTGATCGTGAGTAGCTAGGATCACTTCTTGATCAACTTGGCAATCGTTGGCACTTGTTCTCTTCTCGCTCTAGACTCGTAAGCTAGTGCTTATTACTTGCTGCAAGCCTTGTTTATAGCCTTTCCACACCTAAGGCTTTGGTAGTTTTGATACCCGGGAACGGGATAGCTGAGCCCTTTGTGGTTCACAGATTCAACACACACCCGATGCAGGTACCGCTGAGAACAATGCAGGAGATGGTTCAGAACTTCACTGGGAGTTCGATGAACAGCGTGGACGTTACTATGTTTCGTATCCCGACGATCAGTAGTGGTTCTTACTAGGAGGATCCGGGCTTGTGTTTTGGTGTATTTCTCATTTGGATTTTCGTCCATAGTCAGACCCTGATGTTCTTTGGATGATGTATGCTATTGTATTCATTGTGTGACGTGCCGAGTGTAAGCCAACTATCATTTTATAATTTCATCCCTGAATTTTACATGAGATGTGCAAAGATACCATACTTGAGATCATTCTAGTATGCGCTTATGTCTTTAAGTCGTGCCTCGACACGTGGGAGACATAGTCGCATACTGGGCATTACACTGCCACAATCCCTAAATGATAGGAGGCACCAAGAACAATGTTCTCGTCACAAAGATATCGGAACAATCCAAACAATACCCGCGTGATCCTAAAAAATATATTTTGGTGAAATGATGAGAATAGTGAAGATAAAACATCGTCAGGAGTCCTCACCAGAGCGATGAAGGGGATGAGGAGTAAAAGAAATCCTACTCTCTGATATATATAGGACTCCTCTTCTGTACTCCTCAGAGTATGTACTCCCATCCTAAATATACCTCATATAAGCATTAATTATACCTCTTTATCATTCTCAATATACTTCATTAAATATTCTATGATACCCCAGTATGAGTTTTGTTTGAAAAATGTCATCTACGACGTACTTTTTGTAATATATTTTTTTCACGTACAAACACATCAGTATATACGTAAACATTTATAATATGTAGACTCGCATGAATTTTTTCATGAAAATCATTTTGGGGTATCTAATAATTACTAATGAAGTATATTATCTCATACGTGTCAATGCACAACTTAGAGACATAAGCGCATTCTGGAATGATTGCAAGCGTGGTATCATTGCACAGTTCATGTAAAAGTTCACGGATGAAAGAGTAAAAATAATTGGCTTACACTCGCCACATCACACAATGAATACAATAGCATACATTCATCCAAATAACATAGAGTCCGACTACGGACGAAATCCAACGAGAAAAGATACCACGAACACAAGTCCTGACCGCCCCTAGTAGGAACCACTACTGATCGTCGGGATACGATACATAGTAACGAGCACACTCCTCATCGAACTCCCAGTGTAGTTCTGATCCATCTCCTGCATCGTATTCGGTTGTACCTGCATCTGGTGTGTGTTGTAATCTGTGAGTCACAAGGACTCAACAATCCCATTCTCGGGTATCAAAACTAACAAAGCCTTTAGGTGTGGAGAGGTAATAAAGTGTTTGCTGCAAGCACTAAGCCACTAGCTTACGAGTTCAGAGCGAGAGGAGAATATGTGCCAACGGTCGCCAAGTTGATCAAAAGTGATCCTAGCTACTCACGTTCATGCATAACCCCACCGTGTTCACTTCTCGAAGCCCTTCGGAAAGAGACCATCACGGTTACTCACACAGGTAGTGTATTCTTAAGGATATGGTGTCAAGTTATGTACAACCTGATATTAACAAATTCCCATTTGCCACATAACCGCGGGCACGGCTTTTGAAAGTTCAGAACCATGCAGGGGTGTCCCAACTTAGCCCATCACAAGCTCACGATCTACGGAGTCACAACTCCCAATTGGGAAGACCCGAGTATTCTCGGAATCCCGTGCTCAAGATATTTTGACGACGGTAAAACTAATCCAGCACGACCTCCCGGCGTGCCGACACCCTGATAGTAGCCGCGCGTATCTCGTCTCAGGCCACGACCGAATAGGTCAGGCTACAGGTAAATACCAGATACCTCGTGTTTCCCCAAGGCAGCCCTGCAGTCTGCCCAGTTTGGACCAACACTCATGAGGAGCACTGGCCCAGGTTGTTGATTAATAACTCGGGTTTATAGCTCCCTATGCAAGTTCTAGTTGTTAGGTAAATGTAGTACCAATGTTGGGCCTTGCTGGAAAAGCTTTAAGCAGAGCGAATTATCAATGGGGGCCCATAAACCCCAACCATGTTAGGAACGCAAAATCAAGGAACATAACACCAGTTTATCGGGTTCTAAGGTGGTATGAGTGGAACAAAAGACCAAGCAGAAGGCCAAGCCTTCCACCCATTACCAATATATATGTGCATTAATTTAATTACGATATAAATTTTGTTATCCCAATAAACAAGTCCGAACGTGGAGCAATCTTCAAACTTCACCTGCAACTAACAACGCTATAAGAGGGGCTGAGCAAAAGCGTACTTAGCCAATCAACGGTTTGCTAGGAAGGCGGTTAGAGTGTTTCATGGCAACAATAGGAGGCTGACAAGACAAGAATAGGCATCGAGGCATAACTAAAGAACAAGACAATTAGCGTAGGCAAAGATAGAAGTGATATCGGGGAATGGTCATCTTGCCTGGTAAGTTGTCGGTAGGATGGTAAGACGGCTCCTCCAACTCAGTCTCGACAAGATCCTCGAACTCGGTATCGTCTCCCGGCTCTACCCAACACAAGAGCACAACAACGGTACAAGATAAATCACGGTGCAATGCACAATCAATATGATGCAAGACATGTCATGGGATGCAAGTAAGATGTGCGTATGCATGAGGATGCTCTCGAGCCTAAGGAGAATATGATATAAATGGCTCCATCTTGAGTAACCAAGCAAGCCACGGGATAGAGGGGAAGATTTTGGTCGAAATCGATATAAAGATCATGGGAAACGGATGCACGGTTTGCAAATGACAAGCAAAACACTACACGATGCAATCTGCCAAAAATAACAAGTTGCCCACTAAGTGACCAAGTTTAAGGCATGGCAATAACACACAACACTCCAACAAGCAAGCAAAAGGCATGGCAATAACACACATAACATGCTCTTCAAGAATAACCACATGGCTACTTCTACAACATACTAGAACATGTCACAAACAACATGGCAAAAGTGCAAATGTTTATCCAGACTTAGTGAAATCTGGGCATGGCAGCAACAACGACAAGTAGGCATGTTTGCAAGCTTGTGCAACTCAACCCAAAGCATATCATGACATGTGAATATAACCAACAGCAAGAAGACATGTTTGTGAAGCTACCCATGGCAAGAACATGGTCGTAGGATGCATAGAACACTAGCTATTCACATGGCAAAATTGAACTTGTTGATAATAGTCTGACAGAAACATTTTATAGCAACTTGAGAGCATGAAAACAACAAGCTACAGCAACTCATCATGGCAAACAAGAGCATGGATAGCTAGAGCATAACATATACATCAAGGAACACCCACTGGACAACTCTAATCATGCACAACAATGACGGTGGCATCATGGAAACATGTCATAATAATTAACAGATTCAGCCTTAGCAAAAATTTAACATCACGATGACATGTTAACAAGCTTGTTGCACTCATCTCAAGACATATCATGGCATGAAAATAAATCTATCATGTAGAGCACATTCCAATGAGCAAAACCCATGTTGACACCTAGCTCATATGACACATGGATTAATATACACGAACAAGACAAAACATTATCTCATAACAATTTCAGAAACTTATCAGCCACATGCACTTTTGCAACAGGGTTAAACATGGCATAATGCAACCTAACATGCATGCAAATGCATCCATCTTGAAGAGTATCACAAGACGAACATATGGACATATCATAGATTCCATTTGGACCAACATGCACCAAGTTGTGACCTCACGAACATGCCAACAAAATGTTAAAGATAACTAGTGCTGAAACAGTAACATCACTAAGCACTATTGCAACGAAAATTAAGATATCTAGATGAACCCTAACATGCATGAAACTGATGCTAACATGTAGAGCACTTCGAGACGAACATTTTGATATATCATACATGCAAAATGGAGCACCGAGCACAAAGTTGTGGCATGGCAAAGAGGGCAATAAAATTACAAAGATCTGGGACTTAGTGAAATATACCCCTCCGAAAGTCAACTCGGGACGGGACGAAGCGGGACGGAGGGATCCGGGCGTTTGGATGCCGGGACTGGTGGATCTGATCCCGATCCACAGGATCTCGCCGAAGACGAAGAAGATGGCCGGAGCGATGATGGACCTCGTCGGAGTTGGTGGGGAGGTGACCGGAGGGAGCACCGGCGGCGGAGGAGCGGGCCGGCGGCGGGGGTCGAAGGAGGTGGCGTCGCGGTGGCGGAGGTCGAGGGCGGTGGGCGGCCGGCGGCGGGGTCGCGGCGGCGGCCGGCGGCGGTGGCGTCACGGGCGCCGGCGTGGCGGTCGGGTGCTACTTCTCAAGCTTGCGTTGTATTCCCTCGAAGAGGAAAGGGGGATGCAGCACAGTAGTGTAAGTATTTCCCTCAGTTTTTGAGAACCAAGGTATCAACCCAGTAGGAGACTACACGCGAGTCCCTCGCACCTACACAAACAAATAAGAACTTCGCAGCCAACGTGATAAGGGGTTGTCAATCCCTTTACGGTCACTTACGAAAGTGAGATCTAATAGAGATGATAGCTTGATATTTTTGGTATTTTTGGTTATAAGAACAGAAAGTAAAAGCGGAAAAGTAAAGTAGATTGTAGATTGATATGTTGAGAATAGACCCGGGGCCATAGTTTTCTCTTGTGGCTTCTCTCATGATAGCGATATTCTACGGTGGGTAAACAAATTACTGTCGAGCAATAGATAGAAAAGCAAATAATTATGAGACTATCTAGGCATGATCATTATATATAGGCATCACATCAGAGACAAGTAGACCGAAGCGATTCTGCATCTACTACTATTACTCCACACATCGATCGCTATCCAGCATGCATCTAGTGTATTATGTTCTTAAGAACAAAGTAATGCCTTAAGCAAGATGACATGATGTAGAGGGATAAACTCAAACATAGTGATATAAACCCCACCATTTTATCCTCGATGAAAACAATACAATACGTGCCTTGTTGCCCCTGCTGTCACTGGGAAAGGACACCGCAAGATTGAACCCAAAGCCAAGCACTTCTCCCATTGCAAGAACTACAGATCTAGTAGGCAAACCAAACCAATAATTCAAAGAGACTTGCAAGGATATTATGATCATACATAAAGAGTTCAGAAAAGAAGCAAATATTTCTCATAGATAATCTTGATCATAAACCCACAATTCATCGGATCTGGACAAACACGCCGCAAAAAGAGATTACATCGAATAGATCTCCTCGAAGACCGAGGAGAACTTGGTATTGAGATCCAAAGAGAGAGAAGAAGCCATCTAGATACTAGCTATGGACCTGAAGGTCTGTAGTAAAATACTCACAACTCATGGTGAGGCGATGATGATGATGTAGAAGCAATCCGTGGAAGATCCCCCCTTCGGCGGAGCTCCGAAACAGGCCCCAAGATGGGATCTCACGGGAACAGAAGGTTGCGGCAGTGGAACTAGGGTTTTCTCTGTTGATCTGATAGTTTCGGGGTACGTACGTATATATAGGACGAAGGAGGGCACCGGGGGCCAGACGGGGTGCCCACAAGGCAGGGGGTGCGCCCTATAGGGGGGGCGACCCTCGTGGACGCCACGTCAACCCTACTCCATGGTTCTCAAGTCTCCCGTGCGTATCTTGCTCCAAAAATATCTCTCCTGAAGGTTTCATTCCGTTTGGACTATGTTTGATATTCCTTTTCAGTAAAACCCTAAAACAGGCAAAAAAATCTGGACTGGGCCTTTGGGTTAGTAGGTTAGTCCCAAAAATAATATAAAAGTGTATAACAAAGCCCATTAAACATCCAAAACATCATAAATAATAGCATGGAACAATCAAAAATTATATATACGTTGGAGACATATCAAGCATCCCCAAGCTTAATTCCTGCTCGTCCTCAAATAGGTAAATGATAAAAACAGAACTTTTGATGTGGAATGCTAACCAATATAGTTTTTCAATGTAATAATCTTAATTGTGGCATGAATGTTCAGATCTGAAAGATTCAAGACAAAAGTCTATATTGGCATAAGAAATAGTAATACTTCAAGCATACTAACAAAGCAATCATGTCTTCTCAAAATACTATGGCTAAAGAAAGTTATTCCTACAAAATCATATAGTTTGGCTATGCTCCCTCTTCATCACACAAAATATTCATATCATGCACAACCTTGGTTTCGGACAAGAACTTGTTTTCATACTCTATTCTTTCAAACCTTTCAACTTTCACGCAATACATGAGCGTGAGCCATGGACATAGCACTATGGGTGGAATAGAGAGGTGGTTGTGGAGAAGACAAAAAGGATGGAGATAGTCTCACATCGACTAGGCGTATCAACGGACTATGGAGATGCCCATCAATAGATATCAATGTGAGTGAGTAGGGATTGCCATGCAACAGATGCACTAGAGCTAAATATGTATGAAAGCTCAACAGAAGAAACTAAGTGGGTGTGCATCCAACTTGCTTGCTCATGAAGACCTAGGGCATTTGAGGAAGCCCATCATTAGTATATGAAAGTGACTAAACATGAAACTCTTTATCATGAAGAACATGGTGCTACTTTGAAGCACAAGTGTGGAAAAGGATAGTAGCAATTGTCCCTTCTCTCTTTTCTCTCATTTCTTTGGAGGGGCTTTTTATATTTAGCCCCTCTCTATTTTTTTGTGGGCCATCTCTTTTTTTATTGGCCTTTCCTCACATGGGACAATGCTCTAATAATGATGATCATCACACTTATATTGAATTACAACTCGATATTACAACTCGATACTAGAACAAAGTATGACTCTATATGAATGCCTCCGGCGGTGTACCGGGATGTGCAATGAATCAAGAGTGACATGTATGAAATATTATGCATGGTGGCCTTGCCACAAATACGATGTCAACTACATGATCATGCATGGCAATATGACAATATGAAGCGTGTCATATGAACGGAACAGTGGAAAGTTGCATGGCAATATATCTTGGAATGGCTATGGAAATGCCATGATAGGTAGGTATGGTGGCTGTTTTGGGGAATATATATGGTGGCTGTTTTGAGGAAGGATATATAGTGGGTGTATGGTGCCGGCAAAAGGTGTGTGATACAAGAGAGGCTAGCAACGGTGGAAGGGTGAGAGTGCGTATAATCCATGGACTCAACATTAGTCATAAGAACTCATATACTTATTGCAAAAATTTATGAGTCATCAAAACAAAGTAATCAACACATGCTCCTAGGGGGGAGGTTGGTAGGAGTTAACCATCGCGCGCCCCCGACCTGCACACAAAGGTTGACACTTTACAAATACCTCATGCTCTAACTTCGTCACATAGCGGTTCACCATATGTGCATGCTACGGGAATCACTAACTTTAACACAAGCATTTCTCAATTTCATAATAACTCCACTAGCATGACTCTAATATCACTATCCTCATATCTCAAAACAATTATCAAACATCCAACTTCTCATCATATTCAATGCACTTAGTGTGAAAGTTTTTACTACATTGATATTGGATGTCTATCATGTGAAGACTAGTTTTATAGTGAAAGCACATTACCATGCTATTTTAATAGACTCTCAAATGGATATAAGTGAAGCATGAGAGATCAACAATTTCTTCAAAATATTATCACCACCGTGCTCTAAAAGGTATAAGTGAAGCACCAGAGCAAAACTATTCAACTCAAAAGATATAAGTGAAGCACATAGAGTGTTCTATCATTTCCTAGGCCATATTTAACTCTCTAAAATAGGTGTGTCCAGTAAGGATAATTGTGGAAAACTAACAAGCAAAGACTAAAATTATACAAGACGCTCCAAGTAAAACACATATCTTGTGGTGAATAAAAGTATAGCTCCAAGTATAGTTACCGATGGATGAAGACGAAAGAGGGGATCCCTTCACGGGGCATCCCCAAGCCTAGGCTCTTGGTTGTCCTTGAATTTTACCTTGGGGTGCCTTGGGCATCCCCAAGCTTAGGCTCTTGCCACTCTTTGTTCCATAGTCCATCAAAGCAATACTCAAAACTTGAAAACTTCACAACACAAAACTTAGACAAAAATCACATGAGCTCCGTTAGTATAAGAAAGCAAACCACTACTCAAAGGTACTGCAATGAATTCATTCTTTGTTTATATTGGTGTTAAACCTACTGTATTCCAACTTCTCTATTATTTATACTTCCCAATACTACTCATAGATGCATTGAAATAAGCAAACAACACACGAAAAACAGAATCTGTCAAAAACAGAACAGTCTGTACTAATATGCAGTTTTCGCATACTTCTATAACTCCAAAAGAATTGAACTAAATTTGTAAACGTGAGGAATTTGTCTATTAATCATCTGCAAAAAGAATCAACTAAATAGCACGCTCCAGTAAAATCTGGTGACCATTCTAGTGAGCGCTAACGAATCTGTTTTTCACAGCAAGATCATATAAACTTCACACAAGTCTTCCCAAAGGTTCTACTTGGCACAAACACTAATTAAAACACAAAACCACATCTAAACATAAGCTAGATGCAATATTTATTCCTAAACAGAAGCAAAAACAAAAAAAATATAAAATTGGGTTGCCTCCCAACAAGCGCTATCGTTTTACGCCCCTAGCTAGGCACGATACAAAGATAAATCTAGGTATTGCCATCTTTGGAAGGCAATCCATAAGTGGCTCTCATAATAGATTCATATGGTAATTTGATTTTCTTTCTAGGAAAGTGTTCCATGCCTTTTCTTAATGGAAATTGGAATCTAATATTTCCTTCCTTCATATCAATAATTGCACCAATTGTTCTAAGGAAAGGTCTACCAAGAATAATAGGACATGAAGGATTGCAATCTATATCAAGAACAATGAAATCTACGGGCACATAATTCCTATTGGCAACAATAAGAACATCATTAATCCTTCCCATAGGTTTCTTAATAGTGGAATCCGCAATATGCAAATTTAAAGAACAATCATCAAGCTCATGGAAACCTAGCAAATCACACAAAGTTTTTTGGGATAGTGGAGACACTTGCACCCAAATCACACAAAGAATAGCATTCATGATCTTTAATATTTATTTTGATAGTAGGTTCCCACTCATCATAAAGCTTTCTAGGGATAGAAACTTCTAACTCAAGTTTTTCCTCATAAGATTGCATCAAAGCATCAACTATGTGTTTGGTAAAAGCTTTATTTTGACTATAAGCATGTGGAGAGTTTAGTAGGGATTGCAACAAGGAAATACAATCAATCAAAGAGCAATTATCATAATTGAATCCCTTGAAATCCAAAGTAGTGGGTTCATCACTATGCCAAGTTTTAATCTCTTCACTCCCAGTTTTAGTAATTTTACCATCAAGATCTAAAAACTCCGAATCATTGGGACACCTTAAAGTAGAATCATCTCCAATCCTATCTTCATCAAGATTTATACTAGAAAACAAGGATCTAATAGGAGATACATCAATAACTTTAAGATCTTCATCTATATTTTCATGATAACTAGAAGACCACGGTTTTATATAATTCTCTCTTTTAGCACGCATCCTGGCGGTTCTTTCTTTGCATTCATCAATGGAAATTCTCATGGATTTGAGAGACTCATTGATATCATGCTTAGGTGGGATAGATTTAAGTTTCAAAGAATCAACATCAAGAGTAATTCTATCCACACTTCTAGCCAATTCATCAATCTTAAGCAATTTTTCTTCAAGCATAGCATTGAAATTCTTTTGCGAAATCATAAACTCCTTAACACTAGTTTCAAATTCAGAAGGCATCTTTCCATAAGAGTTGTTGTAGGAATTACCATAATTATTCGAGGAATTACTAGGAAAAGGCCTAGGATTAAAGTTCCCTATATAAGCATTGTTACCAAAATTATTCCTACCACAAAATTCACATCCAAAGATTCATTATTATTTTCAATCAAAGTGGATAGAGGCATATCATTAGGATCATAAGAAGCACTCTTAGCAGCAAATAATTTCATAAGTTCATCCATCTTTCCACTCAAAACACTAATCTCTTCAATAGCATGCAATTTTTTACTAGTAGACCTTCGGTGTGCCATTGAGAATAATTAACCATAATATTATCTAGGAGTTTGGTAGCTTCTCCTAAGGTAGTTTCCATGAAAGTGCCTCCGGCGGCCGAATCTAAAAGATTTCTAGAAGCAAAATTCAAGCTAGCATGAAAGTTCTGAATAATCATCCATAGGTTCAAACCATGTGTAGGGCAATTACGTATCATTAATTTCATTCTCTCCAAATCTTGTGCAACATGCTCATGATCTAGTTGCTTAAAATTCATAATATCGTTTCTAAGAGAGATGATCTTAGCAGGAGGGAAATACTTAGAGATAAAAGCATCTTTGCACTTATTCCATGAATCAATACTATTTCTAGGCAAAGAGGAAAACGAAGTTTTAGCACGATCTCTAAGTGAGAACGGAAATAACTTCAATTTCACAATATCATTATCCGTATCCCTTTTCTTTTGCATATCACACAAATCAGCAAAGTTGTTTTTTTTGGGTAGCGACATCTTCACTAGGAATGCCGGAAAATTGATCTTTCATGACAAGATTCAACAGAGCAGCATTGATCTCACAAGATTCAGCATCGGTAATAGGAGCAATCGGAGTGCTAATAAAATCATTATTGTTGGAATTGGAGAAGTCACACAGTTTGGTATTATTCTGAGCTATAGTGACAAGCAAGCAATCCAACAAACACAAGCAAACAAGAAGCAAGCGAACGATAAACACACGACAGAAGAAGGGCAAATAAAATGGCAAGGGTGAAGTGGGGGAGAGGAAAACGAGAGGCAGAAATGTAATGCGAAGGATAAGGGTTTGTGATAGGTACTTGGTATATGACTTTTGCGTAAGCCTCCCGGCAACGGCGCCAGAAATTCTTCTTGCTACTTCTCGAGCTTGCGTTGTATTCCCTCGAAGAGGAAAGGGAGATGCAACACAGTAGCGTAAGTATTTCCCTCAGTTTTTGAGAACCAAGGTATCAATCCAGTAGGAGACCACGCGCGAGTCCCTCTCACCTGCACAAACAAGTAAGAACTTCGCAGCCAACGCGATAAGGGGTTGTCAATCCCTTTACGGTCACTTACAAAAGTGAGATCTGATAGACATGATAGCTTGATATGTTTGGTATTTTTGGTTATAAGAACAGAAAGAAAAAGCAGAAAAGTAAAGTAGATTGTAGATTGATATGTCGAGAATAGACCCGGGGGCCATAGTTTTCTCTAGTGGCTTCTCTCATGATAGCGATATTCTACGGTGGGTAAACAAATTACTGTTGAGCAATTGATAGAAAAGCGAATAATTATGAGACTATCTAGGCATGATCATTATATATAGGCATCACGTCCGAGACAAGTAGACCGAAATGATTCTGCATCTACTACTATTACTCCCCACATCGACTGCTATCCAGCATGCATCTAGTGTAATAAGTTCATAAGAACAGAGTAACGCCTTAAGCAAGATGACATGATGTAGAGGGATAAACTCAAACATAGTGATATAAACCCCATCTTTTTATCCTCGATGGCAACAATACAATACGTGCCTTGCTGCCCCTACTGTCAATGGGTAAGGACACCATAAGATTGAACCCAAAGCCAAGCACTTCTCCCATTGCAAGAACTATAGATCTAGTAGGCCAAACCAAACCAATAATTCGAAGAGACTTGCAAGGATATTATGATCATACATAAAGAGTTCAGGAAAGAACCAAATATTTCTCATAGATAATCTTGATCATAAACCCCTAATTCATTGGATCTTGACAAACACACTTTAAAAAGAGATTACATCGAATAGATCTCCTCGAAGACCGAGGAGAACTTGGTATTGAGATCCAAAGAGAGAGAAGAAGCCATCTAGATACTAGCTATGGACCCGAAGGTCTGTAGTAAACTACTCACAACTCATGGTGAGGCGATGATGACGATGATGTAGAAGAAATTCGTGGAAGATCTCCCATTTGGTGGAGCTCCGGAACAGGCCCCAAGATAGGATCTCACGGGAACAGAAGGTTGCGGCGGTGGAACTAGGGTTTTCTCTGTTGTTCTGATAGTTTCGGGGTACGTAGGTATATATAGGAGTAAGGAGGGCACCGGGGGCCAGACGGGGTGCCCACGAGGCAGGAGGGCACGCCCTATAGGGGGGGGCGCCCCCATGATAACCCACAAGTGTAGGGGATCGCAACAGTTTTCGAGGGTAAAGTATTCAACACAAATTTATTGATTCGACACAAGGGGAGCCAAAGAATACTCTTAAGTATTAGCAGCTGAGTTGTCAATTCAACCACACCTGGAAACTTTGTATCTGCAGCAAGATAGTTTAGTAGCAAAGTAATATGATAGTGGCGGTAGCAGCAATAAAAGTAACGATAGTGTTTTTGTAATTTTTGTGATAGTAGCAATGGAAAAGTAAATAAGCAACTAGCAATATAGGTAAAGCTCGTAGGCATTGGGTCGGTGATGGGAAATTATGTCGGATGCAATTCATCATGTAGAAGTTATAACCTAGGGTGACACAGAACTAGCTCCAGTTCATCAATACAATGTAGGCATGTATTCCGAATATAGTCATACGTGCTTATGGAAAAGAACTTGCATGACATCTTTTGTCCTACCCTCCTGTGGCAGCGGGGTCCTATTGGAAACTAAGGGATATTAAGGCCTCCTTTTAATAGAGTACCGGACCAAAGCTTTAACACATAGTGAATACATGAACTCCTCAAACTATGGTCATCACCAGGAGTGGTCCCGATTATTGTCACTTCGGGGTTGCCGGATCATAACACATAGTAGGTGACTGTAGACTTACAAGATAGGATCAAGAACACATATATATTCATGAAAACATAATAGGTTCAGATCTGAAATCATGGCACTCGGGCCCTAGTGACAAGCATTAAGCATCGCAAAGTCATAGCAACATCAATCTCAGAACATAGTGGATACTAGGGATCAAACCCTAACAAAACTAACTCGATTAAATGCTAGATACCATCCAACCCATCACCGTCCAGCAAGCCTACGATGGAATTACTCATGCACAACGGTGAGCATCATGGAATTGGTGATGGAGGAAGGTTGATGATGATGATGGCGATGATCTCCAGAGCCCCAAACGGACTCCAGATGAGCCCTCCCGAGAGAGATTAGGGCTTGGCGGTGGCTCTGTTTCATGAAATGCGATAATTCCTTCTCCCTGAGTTTTTTCTCCCCGAAACGGAAGATATAGGATCTGGGGGTACGTTGGTGGAGCACTAGGGGGCCCACGAGGCAGGGGGGCGCGCCCCCCACCCTCGTGGACAGGCCCTGGGCCCCCTGGTGTGGATCTTCTTGCATGTATTATTTATATTTTCCGAAATAATTCTCTGTTGATTTTCAGGCGTTTCCGAGAACTTTTTATTCTGCACAAAAACAACACCATGGCAGCTCTGCTGAAAACAGCGTCAGCCCAGGTTAGTTCCATTCAAATCATGCAAGTTAGAGTCCAAAACAAGGGCAAAAGGGTTTGGAAAAGTAGATACGTTGGAGATGTATCAACTCCCCAAGCTTAAACCTTTGCTTGTCCTCAACCAATTTAGTTGATAAACTGAAAGTGATAAAGAAAAACTTTGACAAACTCTGTTTGCTCTTGTTGTTGTAAATATGTAAGTTAGCATTTAGGTTTTCAACAAGATCATGAACTAACCACATTCACAATAACTTTCAGGTCTCAAGACAACTCACATCAATGGTATAATCAACTAGCGAGCAATAATAATAAACCTTGGATGAGAACACTTTCTCGAAACAATCATGATATGATATAACAAGATGGTATCTCGCTAGCTGATGACCCACAAGTGTAGGGGATCTATCGTAGTCCTTTCGATAAGTAAGAGTGTTGAACCCAACAAGGAGCAGAAGGAAATGATAGGCAGTTTTTGGTAAGGTATTTTCTGCAAGCACTGAAATTATAGGTAATAGATAGTTTTGTGATAAGGTAATTGGAAGCAAGTGACAAAAGGTAAAAGTAAATATTGTGCAGCAAGGTGGCCCAATCCTTTTTGTATCATAGGACAAGCCTGGTCAAACTCTTATATAAAGGAAAGCACTCCCGAGGACACATGGGAATTATCGTCAAGCTAGTTTTCATCACGATCGTCTGATTCACGTTCGGTAGTTTGATAATTTGGTATGTGGGTGGACCGGTGCTTGGGTGCTGTCCTTACTTCGACAAGCCTCCCACTTGTGATTAACCTCTAATGCAAGCATCCACAACTACAAAAGAAGTATTAAGGTAAACCTAACGATATCTTGAAACATATGGATCCAAATCAGCCCCTTACGAAGCAACGCATAAACTAGGGTTTAAGCTTCTGTCACTCTAGCAACCCATCATCTACTTATTACTTCCCAATGCCTTCCTCTAGGCCCAAATAATGGTGAAGTGTCATGTAGTCGACGTTCACATGACACCACTAGAGGAGAGACAACATACATGTCATCAAAATATCGAACGAAGACCAAACTGACATGACTACTAATAGCAAGACTTCTCCCATGTCCTCAGGAACAAAAGTAACTACTCACAAGACATAATATTGTTCATGATCAGAGGGGTATTAATATGCATAATGGATCTGAACATATGATCTTCCACCAAATAAACCAACTGGCATCAACTACAAGGAGTAATCAACACTACTAGCAACCCACAGGTACCAATCTGAGGTTTGGGTACAAAGATTGGATACAAGAGATGAACTAGGGTTTGAGAGGAGATAGTGCTGGTGAATATGTTGATGAAGATAGCCCTCCCCAAGATGGGAGAGTTGTTGGTGATGACGGCGGTGATGATTTCCCCCTCCCGGAGGGAAGTATCCCTGGCAGAACAACTCTGCCGAAGCCCTAGATTGGTTTCCGCCTCGTTTCCGCATCGAGACGGCGGCGTCTGGTCCCGGAAGCCTCCTTATGATTTTTTCCAGGTCAAAACACCTCATATAGGAGAAGATGGGCATCGGGGGCCTTCCGGCTGGCCCATGAGGCAGGGAGCGCGCCCTGGGAAGGGGGCACGCCCCCCACCCTCGTGGGCAGCCGGTGGCCCCCCTCATGGACTTCTTTCGCCATATATTTTATATATTTTTCGAATCGACGTTCTGTTGAGTTTCAGGGCTTTTGGAGTTGTGCAGAATAGGTTTCCAAAGTTTGCTCCTTTTCCAGCCCAGAATTCCAGCTGCCGGCATTCTCCCTCTTCATGCAAACCTTGTAAAATAAGAGAGAAAAGGCACAAGTATTGTGACAAAACATGTAAGAATAGCCCATAATGCAATAAATATCAACATATAAGCATGATGCAAAATGGACGTATCACTAGCCCTTTCTGAGACCGCAAAACATAAATGCAGAGCACCTTTAAAGATCAAGGACTGACTAGACATTGTAATTCATGGTAAAAGAGATCCAGTCATGATCATACTCAATGCAAATTAATAACAATACATGCAACGACAGAGGTGCTCCCCTACTGGTGCTCTTTGATAAGAGGATGATGACTCTGCATAAAAGTAAATAGATAGGCCCTTCGCAGAGGGAAGTAGGGATTTGTAGAGGTGTGTAGCGACCCGACCCAAATGGATCGAAGTCTCTGTGCTTAAGTGTCATCCCTGGATCGGTATGCTAACACACACAGTACTCGATGAATTATAACAGAGTTCAATCACACACTTTATTACATCGAGGTCATCAAAAGAGTATTTATTACATTAATATGGCCAAAGGCCATCTAAATAAAAATAACTGAGGAAGCATCGAAGGTAAATGAGTCCATCCAACTCCACGGCAAACTGAGTGCAGAACAACGACCTATCGCACCTTTACTCCTCGTCGAAAAACTCTGCAACATGAGACGTTGCAGCCGTGTAGGTCAGCACATGGAATATGCTGGCAATTTCACACCATAGAATAATAATAATAATGAAAAAAACTATCTCTATATGCAAATTTAACTGGTGGAGGCTCTAAGTTTAATTTTTGCATAAAGCCAATTTTACCCTACAACAAAGGAATAAATTTTTATTTACTACAAAATTAAAATGCCATTATTGCGAAGGTCCCTCCAACTCAATCCCAAAATTCCCAAGTTATTAGTAACCCAATAATTTCATTAAATGGAGTGATGAGATCAACCAATAATTCACTTCTAGATACTCAAGTTGTCCATAACCGGGGACACGACTAATCATGATTAGTTTGTACACTCTACAGAGGTTTGCGCACTTTTCCCCACAAGATTCGACCACCTCCATGATCGGAAGATCGAGACATAGTCTTTCTGAAGTATTTCCTCCAAACCCTGGGTAGACCGGTATACCTACTTTCCCCTACATCAGCTAGTCTATCACGGAAAGAGGTCACACAACTTACTCAACTATGCCAGAGCCCATAATGGCTTGTGGCTGCACACGAAAGTTTCTAGGCATGAAATATCTTATGATCCCTTTGAGCCTGGGTGGCGGACCTAGGGTAATCACACGGGTACTCCGGGATTCCCCTTGGGCAAGCACTGGTTTCTCCAGGTGCCCCAAACAATCCACCCAGATGTGTGTTAAAGTTGCCACCTTATGTTGTCCCAAAATTATTATCTCTCGCAACTTACATGTATCACACATACCAATCCCTGTCTACGAGCATGGCTAAGCAATATATGACATAACGAATATTCCCGGGGTGATCAAAGGTCATAGGTTCCTACCACATGAACTACAAAGCATAACCACCCATTCCCAATCCTACTCATGCAATCTTTGAGGGTGAAACTAATGCATAGTAAAAACTGGTATTTAAAATTATGATCGAAGTGTGAACTTGCCTTGCTGACGTTCGTTGAACTCTAAAGATTCGTAGTAGCAAGCTTCGCACTCCGGATGATCTAGCGTAAGCAAGCAATAACATACATAAGCATACAAGCAAAGATCCAAAAAGAAAAGAAATAAAACACTTCGAAAAACTCCAAAAAAACCACCCAAATAAAGTTTCTGTACCAAACGCAATTTTTAAAGCAACAAAAATAAATGGTTTTGGTTTTAACAGAAGGTACATGTCATAAGCTTCGATTAGCAAAAAGAATCACCCAAAACGGAGTTACGAAATTCAAGTTATGGCCTAACGAAGTTTGAATTTAGATCTGTTTGAATTCAAATTTTAAAATGTTCAAAAATATATTTCGTTTGGTTCTCTGGATAGAGGATATTTCTATGAAACCATAGGAAAAAGAATCAACTAAATCGGATCTATAGACTAAAAGATATACTAGAAATAAGATTTGGTATAGAATCTGAATTGGAAAATATACCGGTAAAAGAGAAAAAAAATCGGCGAGGGTGCTCACCGGACTTGTCGCCGGAGACGAGGAAGAAGGCGGCTCCGGTGTGTTTCGGCGAAGGACGCGTTGGGGACGGTGAAGAGCAACGTGATGCGAATCCGCGAAGCAGTACCGCAGTGTCGGTATCGCCTCCTGGCGTGGTGGAGAAGCCGTCGGAATACACGAACTCCGGCGAGCAATTGGCGAGGTTAGGGAGGGGGAAAAGCTCCAGAAGGAGAGGGCTTCGGATGAGGGGTGAGAGGGGCTCGCGGGGATGCTTTATATAGGGCTTGGAGAGGTCAGAATCCGAGAAGATTATGGTATTTAATGGTGGTTGTTTCTCTGCCTTGTAATGGCCATTACATGCGACTCCAAGGCGCACTAGGAAGGGGAAGGAGTAGAGGGAGGCGAGGGGAACCGATTCCGGGGGTTAGTGGGTGCGGGGGAAGGGAGTTGAGGGGAGAGAGAGGTGGAGGCACCATGGATGTCCCTCCATTCGTGTTCCTGTGTACATGAACGAGGAGGAAGAAGATAGCGCTAGGCATGGGCCTTTCACGGCCCGTGGCTGTTTTTTTTACAGAGAGAAAAAAAATGTATAGATAGGAAATAAAAATATTTTAATATAGGACATATATATATCAAAAAATTCAGAAAAATAAATCCTACAAGATGAACTATTTTTTTCAGAGGCTAAATAAAAACTTTATAAAAAAACATTTTTCTAAAAATCCAAATGAAACTCAAATTTGAATTCAAAACTTTCGGCATTGTTTTCTTCTGACTTTTTGGAGTGTCATGTTCGCTCCTCTCATACTTTTGAACTAGTATTTGTCAGGGATTTTTGAAATAAATTTCAGATGCCAAGTTGAATCCAAAGTCAGATAAAATTCAAATGCCTCTAAAATTTCCAAATGACACTCAAATATAAAAAAATGCATAGATGCTTAGCTAATAATTGTAAAACATTCCAAATTGAAAATTTGGGATGTTACAAACCTACACCCTTAAGATGAATCTCGCCGTCGAGATTCGGGTTTGCTAGCAAAAAGTTGTGGGTGATCTTGTCGAAGATCTTCTTCGCGTTCCCAGGTTGCTTCTTCCTCAGTATGGTGACTCCACTGAACCTTGCAAAATTTGATGACCTTGCTGCGGGTAACCCTTCTTGCTTTTTCGAGAATCTTGATGGGTTTCTCCTCATAGGTCAGATCACTATCCAACTGTATGGCTTCTAGTGGCACTGTATCTCTCAAAGGAATATCGGCCATCTCTGCATGGCACTTCTTCAATTGGGAAACGTGAAACACATTATGAACTCCAGACAAGGCTTCGGGTAATTCCAACTGATATGCAACTTCTCCTCTGCGTTCCAAAATTCTATATGGCCCCACAAATCGTGGTGCTAGTTTGCCTTTAACTCCAAACCATTTAACTCCTCGAAGTGGAGACACACGAAGATATGCTCTATCTCCGACTTCGTAAGTTACTTCCTTGCGTTTAGTGTCGGCATAACTCTTCTGCCTGGATTGGGCTACTTTGAGTCTGTCATGGATCAACTTGACTTTCTCCTCCGAATCTCTGATAAGGTCGGGACCAAATAATTTACGGTCTCCAACTCCATCCCACATCAATGGTGTCCTGCACCGCCTTCCGTACAAAGCTTCGAAAGGGGCCATCTTCAAACTAGCTTGATAGCTGTTGTTATATGATAATTCTGCGTATGGCAAATTATCATCCCAACTAGATCCATAATCTAGCGCACAAGCTCTCAACATGTCCTCCAGAATCTGATTGACTCTCTCGGTCTGCCCATCTGTCTACGGATGAAAGGCTGTACTGAACTCTAGCCTGGTACCCAAAGTTTCATGTAACTGATGCCAAAACTTTGAGGTAAATTGTGTTCCTCTATCTGATACGATGGTCCTTGGAACTCCATGCAGACATATGATCCTGGTCATATATATCTTGGCCAACTTAGCACTTGTATATGTGGTTTTCACGGGGATGAAGTGAGCTACCTTGGTCAAGCGATCAACTACTACCCAAATAGAATCATAGCCCGATCGGGTCCTGGGTAATCCTGTAATGAAGTCCATGCCAAGCTTGTCCCACTTCCAATCCGGTATCGGCAAAGGTTGAAGTAATCCTGCTGGTTTCTGGTGCTCTGCCTTAACTCTCTGACATACGTCGCATACTCCTACATACTCGGCAATATCCTTCTTCATACCTGTCCACCAGAAACTTTCCTTCAAGTCCAAATACATCTTGGTGTTGCCTGGGTATATTGAGTAAGGCGAATCATGAGCCTCCTGAAGAATCAACTTCCTGATCTCTGTGTCATTGGGCACGTAAATACATTGCTCAAACCATAAGGTTCCGCATTCATCCTCACGAAATCCTTCTGCCTTTCCTTGGTTCATCCTTTCCTTTATTTCTGCAATACCTTTGTCTAACTTCTGGGCTTCTCGGATCTTTCCCAACAAGGTGGATTGAATTTCCATTGCGGTAACAAAACCTCATGGTACTATCTCCAATCGGAGATCTCTGAGATCATCAATTAACTCTTGAGGTAATCCTCCTGCTGTGAGGGTATTGACATAACTCTTGCGGCTCAATGCATCGGCCACAACATTTGCCTTTCCTGGGTGATAGTGCAATTTCATGTCATAATATTTTATGAGCTCCAACCATCTTCTCTGCCTGAGGTTCAACTCCTTCTGCGTGAAGATGTATTTCAAACTCTTGTGATCCGTGTAAACATCACAATGATTTCCAATAAGAAAATGCCTCCAGGTTTTGAGCGCATGCACTACGGCTGCTAACTCCAAATCATGTGTGGCATAATTCCGCTCATGAGGTCGAAGCTGACGTGAGGCATATGAAACAACTCTTCCTTCTTGCATAAGAACACCTCCAAGTCCCTGACGAGAAGCGTTGCAATATACCTGAAAATCCTTGCGTATATTTGGCAGAATTAGCACTGGGGCTGTGACCAAACGTGTCTTCAATTCCTGAAAACTAGCCTCACATTCCTCGGTCCAATTAAACTTGGTGTCTTTCTTCAATAACTCGGTCATGGGCTTTGCGATCTTGGAGAAATTCTCAATAAATCTCCGGTAAAATCCTGTAAGTCCAAGGAAACTGTGAATCTCTCCGACTGAGGTGGGTGCCTTCCATTCGGTGACGGCTTCAACTTTCGAAGGATCCACTGCTATTCCTTCCCCTAATATAACATGTCCGAGAAATCCAACTTCCTTCTACCAGAATTCACACTTGCTGAACTTTGCATATAACTGATGTTCTCCGAGCTTCTCAAGAACCAAGCGCAAATGTTCCTTGTGTTCTTCTTCATTATTTCAATATGTCATCAATGAATACCACAACAAACTTATGCAAGAACTCCATGAATACCTTATTCATCATACTCATAAAATAGGCAGGGGCATTAGTCAAACCAAAAGACATGACCGTATACTCATAAAGCCCATATCTCGTGGTAAAGGCTGTCTTGGTTATATCCTGTTCTCGAATCTTCAGCTGGTGATATCCAGATCGAAGATCGATCTTTGAGTAAACTTTTGCTCCTTGTAGCTGGTCAAACAAATCATTGATCACCGATAGAGGGTACTTGTTCTTGATCGTTACCTCATTCAACGCACGGTAATCCACAACCATTCTCAAGGATCCATCCTTCTTCTCAACTAGAAGCACTGGGGCTCCCCAAGGTGATGAACTTGGTCGAATATAACCTTTCTCCAATAATTCCTTAATCTGCTTCTTAATTTCCTCCAGATCATTTGCGGGCATCCGATACGGTCTCTTGGATATTGGTCCGGTGCCTGGTAATAATTCAATCAAAAACTCTATGTCCCGATCCGGTGGCATGCCTGGTAGTTCCTCCAGAAAAACATCGGGATAATCCTTCACAACTGGTACTTCTTCCTGAACAACTCCCGAAAGAGAATTCACTTGAGTCCTCCTTGGCGTATGCCTCGACACATACTTGATCCGTTTCCCCTCTGGGTGGTGAGAAGAATCGACTTACTCGCACAATCAATATTCCCTTCATACTTGGATAGCCAGTCCATGCCTAGAATTACGTCCAATCCTTGTGATTCTAGGATGATGAGGTTAGTGAGGAAAACGTGTCTCCCTATGGTCAAAGGCAACTGAAAACATCCCCGACTAGCCATATTCTCTGCTCCCGGGGAACTCACTAACATTGGTGTTTTAAGGGCTACGGTCGGCAACTTAAACTTATCCACAAACCCCCTTGATTTGAATGAATGCGATGCACCAGTGTCAAAAAGAACAAGGGCTGTAAATGAATTAATCAAGAACTTACCAAAAATTGCGTCAGGCTGGTCATAAACTTCCTCCACATTGACATGGTTCACCTGACCTCTGGTAAAAGGATTTGGCTTCTTTCCAGAGCTTCCATTTCCATTCCTGTTCTTCGCCTCGGGACATTCGGTGGCGTAGTGTCCGGTCTTCCCGCACTTGAAACAGGTAATGTGGCTCAGATCCTTGTTTGTCGGTGTAGCGGGGTTGGAGTGATGCTGATTGTTGTTTCCTCCGTTTCCATTGCCATTCCTATGGCCATTATGGTTGTGTTCATTCCCTCCATGATGTGAATGTCCTCCATGGTTATGGTGAGTGTGCCCACCATACTTGCCAGATCCTGATCCGTTATTTCCCGAGTACGGGGTATAGCGGGGCTTCTGCTGAACTCCAGAGTTGTACTTTCCCTGTCCGTACTTCCTCTTGCGGATTTCCACCTGCTGTTGCTTGCCTTCTAGAATGAGAGCCTTGTCAACCAACTCTTGATAATTATTAAAGGTAGCCACAGTCAACTGAAGTCCTAGATCATCATTTAGTCCCTCCAGAAATTTCTCCTGCTTAGCGGCATCATCGGCCCCGTCTCCGGGAGCATACCTGGATAACTTGCTGAATTCCTCCACATAATCACCAACAGAACGACTACCCTGGCGTAAGTTGCGGAACTCACGCTTCTTCAGACTCATAGCTCCGGCTGAAACATGTGCAGTACGAAACGCCTGTTGGAACTGATCTCAAGTCACATTTGCTATGGGGAATGTGGTGGTGTAATTGTAATGCCCCGGATGTAATACTTTCCCTTTTGGGCAATATATAATATCTTTGGCTCCATATATTCCATTCCGGGTTCTTCGTCTTTCAGGTTTCGTCGTTTTGTTGTGTGCGTGTGTGGCTTTCATTCATATCATGTAGTCTTGTGCATCGCATTGCACTTGTGTTGTCGTTTGCATCCGGTCCCACTCGTTCCTTTCCGTTGTCTGTTTCGAGTTCCGGAGCTCTCTCACGTCTCCGTGGCATCCCCGGGGCCTATCTTGGTGTTTGGCCGTGTAACGTTTCCGGTTTGGCGCGAGACTTGTCGTGTGTTGTTGTTTTGGTGTGTGTAACCCGCCTGTCGAATCTCGTCGCGTTTGGAGTTCGTTTGCTACCCCAACAGTTATTCTCATGGGCTGAAAGTACCCCCTCTTTGAGGCCCAAGACACCCCTCCAACAGTCCACCAAACCAACCCAAACCCCTCCCTTCATCTAAGCCATCCAATTCTGATCGCGTGGCCGAAAACCACACCTCATTTGGACAACCCTAGCTGCTTGTGCGTATATATTTGTCCATCTTCCCCAATTTTTGCCCTAAAAAAAATAAAAACCCTAGCCCCTTCATCCCCTTCCTCCAGCCATCTTCCTCCATTCCGGCCGGAGCTCGCCGGAGCCCCGCTGGAGGAGCTCGCCGCCGGCCTCAGGGAGCTCACCCCGCTGCCGGGCCCCGCCTCAACCTACCGCCGGCCGGAGCCGCCACCCCACCGGCCGGACCACCACCTCCTCCCGCCGGCCACCGCTCGGGCCAGGGAGCTGCGCCGCACCGCGGAACTCTCCAGCGCCGCCACCCGCTCGGGGAATCGGGAGGATTCCCCCGAGTCAACGCCGCCGCCCGATCCAGTTCTCGGTCGGGTGGGCCGGGCCCGTTTTCCCCGATCCGCTCGAACCCTAGGGCCCAGGGCCCGTACCGCCCCAACTTCGAAGACCGGCGCCGCCGTCCCTCGGGCGCACAAGGAGTCGCTGCTGCCTGGTCACGATCCAGATCCGGTTGGGTCCCTATCGGGCCGGGGCCCGATAGCCGCGGTGGATCCGGCCCAGTCCCCGCCGGCCGATCCGCTCCGAAGCCGCGCGGCCCGATCCGCCTCAGCGCCGTTCATTGACTCCGCCGCCGGCCCGTTTGACTCCGCAGATCCGCCGCCCGGCCCGCACCGCTCCAGATCCAGCCCGCGTTGACCCCGTTTGACCCTGAGGTTGTCCCAATTTCTGCTAAGTCCTTGTTAAGTTTTGTTGTCTGATGCAGTTTTAAAATGTGGATAACTTTTTGTGTGATGGTCCGATTGGGGTGAATGATATGTCAAAATGTTCGTGGAGACAAGCACTACGTTTTATTCCATTGTGCCATGCATGTTTGAGATCATCTAGATGCTTAAATATCTGTTGCAAGAGTGCAACTTGTTATAAACTGCTGTTAGTAGTTGTTTTCATGCCATGTTTGCAATGTGATAACTTTTTGCATGCTTATCCAAATGAAGCAAATGAGATGTCCACGTGTTCGTCTTGAGATGCTCCACATGTTGGGTGCTTTAGCTTGCATGATAGATTTCATCTTGCCATGTTTATCTCCTTTGCAAAGTGCTATGTGGCTGTTATGTCATTAAACTTGTTACGAGATGCCTCGTAGAGGACCTCGTTGCTATCGTTGTGTTTGTCCCCTTGATGCATGCTTAGATGTTTTGGATTCACCATCATGTGTACTTTGCTGTGGTGCTTACCACTTGCCATGTTTAGCTTTGAGGTGACTTAAACTTGCTCACAAAGATGCCATGATGAAACTGCTGTTTTAACACTTTGTGAAATTTCACTAAGTCTGGAATCTGTAATTTCCAGATGCCATGTTTGCTTGTTGTTCTAGGCCAATCCATGATAGTTTTGGGGTGACTCTTGATGATTCCTTGTTGTATAAGTTGTTGGCTATCCATTCATGCTCTCACATGCTTATTTGAGTGGCTGTAGCATATTTAACTCTTGCTCCCAAGTTGCAACAAATTACTGTTGTCAGGATTTTGTTGTCAAGTTCAATGTGTCATAGCTTGTTGCTATTGATCCATGGCTCCTTTGGGGATGCTCTAATGGATTTGTTTGCTGTAGGAGATGTATAGTTTATGTCCATGCTCATTGCCATGATGTTTGAGTGCTGTAGCTTATTTATCTATTGCTCCGAAGTTGCTATGTGGCTGTATTTTTCAGCTTGTGCATGTTTATTGTTTCGGGTGTAACTTTTAGCCCGTAGCTCCGTTTTGAGCAAGTCCTATATGAAACTTGTGTGATTTTGCATGTAGATTCATAATATCCTATTGTTAGCATGTTTTGAAGCATTTTGCTTGATGCATATTTTTTTGTGCTGTAACACTGTGCTTCCTAAGTAGACTTTCTGTGCTTCCTTAGTGCATCTGTTTTGCTTCCATAGTGCATCAGCCATGCATCCAGTAATTTTTCTGCGCATTGCATCTTGTTTGATTCGTTGCCTTGTGTTCTTGTGTTTGAGTACTGCCGTAAGCTGAGACCGAGTACGAGTACGAGCACGAGGTTACTACCGAGCTTGAGAACGAGGACCCCTCTTACGATCCCATCGACAACTCTTCAGGCAAGATGACCGAACCCCGATAACATTACTATCTTTGCCTATTGCTAGAGTATCGCTCTATAGTTTTGCCTCGATGCCCATGTTTTCCTGTCAGCCTCCTATTTGTAACCATGAACCTGTTTAACCACCCTACCTATGCAAACCCTTGAATGGCTAAGTACGCTTCACTTAGCCCCACTTATAGCATTGTTAGTTGCAGGTGAAGATTGAAGATTCTTGCTTCTTTTTGAAGCTTGTTGGGATATCACACTATATTAATTATTAAATGAAATCATCTATATATTCGCAATGATGGAAGGCTAAGCCTTTTGCTTGGTGATTTGTTCCACTCATGCCGCTAGGAACCGTATAAACCGGTATTATGTTCCTTGATTATGCGTTCCTCACACGGTTGGGGTTGTGGGACCCCCTCGATAAACCGCTAAGTGCTAAGTCTTTTCCAGCAAGTCCCAACATTGGTACTATTCGCCTAATAACTAAAAACTAGCATAGGGACTAGCTATCCCTTTTATTTTAATCAACAACCCCGGGCCAGTGCTCCACATGAGTGTTGGTCCGAAATGAGCAGTCTGCGGGGCCGCCTTGGGGAAACCCGAGGTATCTGGCATACACCTGTAGGATGTCTCATCCGATCGTGGCCTGAGACTAGATACACGCGGCTACTGTCAGGGTGTCGGCTAGCCGGGAGGATTTGCTGGATTAGCCTTACCTTAGTCGGAGTATCTTGAGCACGGGATTCCGAGAATACTCGGGCCTTCCCACCTTGGAGTTGCGACTCCGCGGATCATGGGCTTGTCATGGGCCAAGTTGGAACACCCCTGCAGGGTTATGAACTTTCGAAAGCCGTGCCCGCGGTTATGTGGCAGATGGGAGCTTGTTAATATCCGGTTGTAGAAAACTTGACACCATGTTCCAATACACTACCAGCGTGTGTACCGTGACGGTCATTTTCTGAAAGGGATTCAGGAAGTGAACACGGTGGGGTTATGTTTGACTTGCTTTAGTTAGGATCACTTCGTGATCATCTCCCGACCGAGGTACCTTCTCTTCTTGCTCTCTTTTACGTAAGCTAGGCTAGTGCTGCTGCAGACTCTTGTTCTTTCTTCAGCCTTGTTCCTCACCCAAGGCTGGGATAGTCGTGTTACCCGGGAACGGGATTGCTGAGTCCTCTGTGGCTCACAATTACTTCACCACCCTAGATGCAAGTATGATGGTGAGCTACACAGGCGATGGCACTGAGCTAGACTGGGAGTACGACGAGGAGCGTAGCCGTTACTATGTGAACTATCCGGTTGATCAGTAGAGCTTCTACTAGGATTTGATCTAGACCTGTGGTTTAATGTTATGTTTGGTATCTTGTCATTTGGATCTTTACCCTTAGATGGGTTGTGATGTTTTATCGGAATGATGTTTGAACATGTAATGAATTTGTTTGACGTGGCGAGTGTAAGGCAACTATCTTTTCAGTTTTCCATCCCTATTTTTACATGAGATGTGCAAAGGTACCAAACTTGCGATCATTCCAGAATGGGCTTATATCTTTTAGCCGGGCCTCGACACGTAGGAGATATAGTCCCATCCTGGGCATTACAAGTTGGTATTCAGAGCCTTCTCCAACCTAGAAGCCCCCACTGTTTGATCGAATCATTGACGGTCGAGTCTAGGCACACACTGAAAATGTTTGGAGTCCTATATTTATATCGGAGAGTAGGATTTCTTTGCTCCTCATCCCCTTTCACTCTGGTGAGGACTCCTGACGACTACTCTTGCCTCTTCTACTTCCAAAAATGGCACCAAATTTTTTTTAGGAATCTCGCGAGTATTGTGGGATTGTTTCGATGTCCTTGTGACGAGAATATTGTTCTCGATGCCTCCTGACATTAGGGGTTGTGGCAGTGTCCCGGGGAGTTGAGCTTCGGGGTATTGTCGTCACAAGCATATCGCGACAGTACTAGAATACTTAAGACGGCCTACATTGAAGACTCTCCTATACGGTTAGGGGCAAGATAACCCCGACATCACCCAGTACTGGGGAGGTAGTTCGGGAGTATTGCCATAGCTTTGTATAGTGGATGCTTTTCGAAGGTCCGAGGTAGACGGTTTCCGAGAAAGACTGGTTATGTCTTGAAGGATGGATACAGCTGGATGTAGGTTTAGAGTTGATTGCGCGGTGCTTCCCCTGTATCCCCAACACCTGATTGCATAACTGGAAACTTTCGGAAATTAATAGGTGGGTTTATCCAGTAGATCGTAGGCACTCCTCCAACGAATGCAGGTTAGCGAGTTCGGGGTTCTACATTGAGTGAAGTGGTTTTATGGCCGATGTTCCGATCGGGAGTTGCATCTTAAAGGGTCCTTGGCTATGCTGATCCGGGGATTGCAAAACCCTTTCGTAACGCGTTCCATAATCTTACAACACAAAGATGTCGAACGAAGCTCCTATCTTGTGTTTGTTCCTTCAGTACCTTGTGTTTTTTCTTATTTACCTTTTGTTCCCAAGTGGCTTCTCGTGAAGATTGTTGTTATCATTGAACCGAGAATTTCATTCATTCCTCTTGTTCGAATGATTCTTGTGAAGACTATGTTGCATTTGTATCCGTTGTTTCAGCTTATACCTTCTTTCAATCAAATTGCTGATTGGTGGTCATCTCTTTCAGGATGGCTCCGAAACGGGTTCCCAACGCTAACCCAGAGGGTGAAGAGGTTCCAGATCGTCCTCCTTCCCCTCCTCCTCCGTCTGAGGCCTGGAGAGCGATTATGCAGACTACAAACCAGAACACCCAGATGTTGATGCAGATGATGCAGCAAATGCAAGCAAATCAAGCAAATCAGGGTGCTCCACGGAACCAAGGCAATTTCTTCAACCAACAGCACTGTCAGGGATATGGTTAGTAGGTATAAACCGGGTATTGTAAACCGGCTTAGTTATATTGTACTTGGTTAATTATTTTAGAGATTACGGCCCATGAGATTTCAGGGCCCATGTATATAGATACAGTTTGTAAACCGCCAAGAGATGTAACTTGAGAGATAAGAAAGAAAGGGGCAGAGACCGAGGCGGACACGATTATGAGCCGGCCTCGGGACTCTGTAAACCGGACCAGGCGTCACCTCTATATAAAGGGACGACCCGGTACCGGTTCAAGGACAAGCAACAATCAATATGTCGAGACGCAGGCAAAGCGAACCCGCTCCCTGTAAACCGGCGCCCAAGCAATACTAAACCAACTAGACGTAGGCTTTTACCTTCTCGAAGGGGCCGAACTAGTATAAATCCTTTGTGTCCCTTTGTGTGCCATGAATCCTTTCAAGCTAACCCGTGCGATGGTTCCATCATCAAGTCCGCAAAACCGGACATCTGCCGTGTTAATTCCACGACAGTTGGCGCCCACCGTGGGGCCTGCGCACGATGGTTTCGAGTTCTTGGAAGGCGGCTTCGAAGGGTTAAAGGGTTACGCAGTCGGCCGGATGACCAAGAGTCGTCGTGGCCGGATCTACATCGATGACGCGGGTTGGGGACCGGAGGCCGATTCGATCGAATACGGGTACCGGGTCCCCTTCGGCAGCATCCAAGTCTTCATCGGCAAAATTGGAGAACCGGGACCTGAGCCGAACACCTTCCCCAACATCGTCGAGCCGGCTCAGCGTGCGAGATCGGCCCGGATTCAGCCTGCCATGAAGCATGTGTTCGTTGGAGCGATTCACGGAGGCCAAGCCGAGGACGGGTCGGAATCTGATGGTGCAACCGTCGTCTATTCAGATGACGAGCCTTCATCCGGGGAAACTGAATCTCTGTATCAGTTGCGGGACGGCCGGTCTGAGGGCGAGTCCGATGGAAACAGTATTCCGGACCCCTCCGGCCCGCCAAACCGGGTGGCGGTCTTCATGGCCGGTTCACAACCCCCGACGAACGGAACAACAGCGGAGGCTGGTGCAGGGGGAAGCGGTTCAAATCCCTCCATTACTGCAGTTCTATCCACCTTGATCGAGGAATTCACAGCTAAGACAGTAGAGGTCGTAGCTCCAGCAGACAAGGCGCAACATGATGCAGTGCTTCTTCAGTTGAAAGCCCGGATCGATCAGTTAAAGGAGGATTTACAGGCAGAAGGGGAGATGTTAGCCACAAGACAAGCAGAATTGGATGATCAAGCTTTTCACTTGAGGATGGAGCAGGCTTCGGTGGAAGCAGTAAGGGGGCGAAAGTATCGATCCCGCCTACCGCCGGGTTACGAATCTGCGAATTTGTTCAGAACACCTGGGGCTGGAGCCAGTAATAATCCGGTCCTAAACCGGAGAAGCCCACCGGCTCGGGAGGAGCCGGTTCAGCAGCCCGCCGCAGAACGGGAGCGACGGATTACATCGGCGCCTTATGTTCCCGTCCCTCCGGGACACTACTCAAACCCTGTGGATAATATTGCTGCAGCGGCAGCACGGTTGACCGCTTTACCTGTGGAAGAAACATCTCCGGTGGCGATAGAGGCGCGCAGGGCCCAGAAACTGCTCAATACGGCGTTGATACAGCAGCAAGCATACTCTCATAGCAGGGAAAGGCTGCATTCGACACCGCGTCCCAACCGAAGCTATTCTAGACATTGGGAGGAGCCAGAAGTGTCTAGCAGTGAACGTAGGAGACATCAGCACAGGCAGGATAATCCGGCAAGGGCGGAGATGCCAGCCCCGGATCGAAACCGGCCTAGATCGGAGGCCAGGGAGGAAGTTCGTCAGTCGACGCCGGTTCACACAGCCACCACAGGGACAGGAGCTACAGCGAGCGGTTTTGGAATACAATGTCTCGTCCCCGCCCTGCGGAGCGTTAAGTTGCCCAAGGATTTCAAAGGACCTCGCTAGGTGCCTAATTACACAGCCGATTTACCGCCCGAAGCTTGGGTGGAGAGTTACGAGATGGCCATGGAGATGCTGGACGTGGATGAATCGGCTTGTGCCAAATATTTCACTATGATGCTTGAGGGCACGGCCCGGACTTGGCTAAAGGCACTACCTCCGAATTCTATCGGATCATGGGGGGAGCTGCGCAGCCAGTTCATCAAAAACTTCAAGGATACGTGCAAGCAACCTATGTCGGTGATAGATTTAGCAGCATGCGTACAAGGAGAACAGGAGTCTACAGCAGCTTGGGTACGCAGAGTGGCAGAGATCGTGCACTCCTCAAACGGCATTAACCCGAGCACAGCAATTGTAACATTGGAGAACAATTGCCGGTTTGAATCTTTGAAATTAAAGCTCGGACGGCTCAAACGGGAGTGCAATGACATGGGGACTTTGATGAGCGCCCTGGTGAAGTACGGAGACTCAGATAATACCAAGTATCCGGAGTCAGAAGGAGATAAAACAGGAAAGGCCAGCAAGTCTGGTAAACCGGCGCCGGTTAATCCGGTTACTTCAAGCTTTTTGGGCAAACGAAAGGCAGAAAACAGCTCCGATTTTGTTGCCAGTACGCAGGCTCAAGGCGGTCTTCAGGTTAATCAGCAGGGTTCCACTCTCCAAACCGGCTGTGGAAACCCGGGTTGGGAGCAGGATTTGGATCAACCCTGTCTGAAGCATAGTGGAAGAGGGAGGATTGCAAGACATTCTATAAGAGAATGCCTGTCCCCTATGAAACCAGGGAACGACCGTTTTAATCCTCCTAACCGGCCCCCGTACGGCGGTTCAGGGTCCGGATTTTATGGTCCGGGTTATCAAGGAAGCAACTCCGGATCAGGATATAGGGGCAACGGCGACTATCAAGGGAACAACGGCGGTTATCAATCCCGGCCAGGCGGCCAAAGTAGTCAAGGGAACTACAATGGTCAGGGAAATCAATCACATCATCAAGGTGGTTACAATGGTCAGGGAAATCAATCGCATCATCAAGGTGGCTACAACAATCAGAATAATCAGCAGCAGGGTCAAGGGAGTTACAATAACCAAGGAAACCAGCAGCAACAGCGTCCGCAGCAACAGCAGCAATCCGGATTCCAGAGTAATCCGAAGGAGTTGAGCAGCGGTCAATATCATGTTTTCACCACAAGTTTATGTAAGAGGGACCAGAAGGTTTTAAAGCGGGCTGTTAATGCGGTAGAACCGGCGACGCCACAGTTTCTACGATGGTCAGAGCAGCCCATTGTATGGAGCAGAGAGGACCACCCGTTACGGGTAGATAATCCGGGACATTTAGCCTTGGTGGTGGCACCTCAGGTGGGAGGATACAGGTTTACTAAAGTCCTCATGGATGGAGGTAGCAGTATCAATATATTATATTACGAGACCTTTCGCCGTATGGGTCTGACAGATAAACAGTTAAGGACATCAAACACAGTGTTTCACGGGGTGGTCCCAGGTAAGTCAGCTTATCCAGTTGGTAAGATTGACTTAGAAGTTACCTTTGGGGATGAGCATGATTCCAGATCGGAGATGATCACCTTTGAAGTTGTCAAAATTAAAAGTCCATATCATGCTTTGTTTGGGAGGACGGTTTATGCTAAATTTATGGCTAGGCCATGTTATGTTTATCTGCAGCTTAAGATGCCGGGTCATAAAGGCACAATTACGGTGCATGGCAGTCGTAAGATAGCAGTGGAATGTGAGGAAGGTGATGCAGCTTATGCAGACGCGGTATGTGTCACGGAAGAGTTAAAATTTTATAAGGATAATGTTGATCCGGCAGATATGACTCCGCTGAAGAAGCCAACTACCGAGCATGATCCGGCTTTGAAGTTCAAATCAGCGGAAGAGACTAAGCAGGTTGATTTTGTGCCTGGAGATTCGTCTAAGCAATTCACTATCAGTGCTAACCTGGATCCTAAATAGGAAAGCGCGCTCATCGAGTTCATCCGTGAGAACCGGGATATCTTTGCATGGAAACCTTCTGACATGCCAGGTATACCGAGGGAACTCGCTGAGCACAAGTTAAATATTGATCCGAAGTTTAAACCGGTAAAACAGTATCTGCGCCGCTTTAACGAAGAAAGGCGCAAGGCTATAGGAGAAGAAGTGGCCAGGCTTTTGGCGACAGGGTTCATAGTGGAAGTTTTTCATCCTGAATGGTTGGCTAATCCGGTGCTGGTTCTAAAGAAGAATGGGAAGTGGAGGATGTGTGTGGACTACACAGACCTCAATAAAGCTTGCCCGACTGATCCTTTTGCTCTGCCTCGCATTGATCAGATTATTGATGCCACAGCAGGGTGTGAGCGGCTGAGTTTTCTGGATGCGTACTCAGGTTATCACCAGATCAAGATGGCAGTTGAAGATCAAGAAAAGACAGCGTTCATAACCCCTTTTGGTGCTTTTTGCTATGTATCTATGCCCTTTGGGCTCAAGTGTGCACAGGCAACTTATCAGCGTTGTGTTCAGAATTGTTTGAAGGGGCAGATAGGAAGGAACGTACATGCTTACGTGGATGACATTGTGGTTAAGTCAAAGGAGGAAAGGACAATGATAGAAGACCTCAGAGAAACCTTTGATAATCTTCGGGCTTACAGGATGATGCTTAATCCGGAGAAATGTGCCTTTGGTGTCCCGGCTGGTAAGCTTTTGGGATTCCTGGTCTCGAACATGGGAATAGAAGCCAACCCGGAGAAGATCAAGGCCATCACATCTTTGACAAAACCGGCTTGCATTAATGATGTTCAGTGCATAGCTGGCCGGATCACGGCGTTGAGCCGGTTTATCAGTCGCTTAGGAGAAAAGGTGATCCCGCTTTATCAAATGTTAAAGAAAACGGACCGGTTCATTTGGAGTGATGAAGCGAATACAGCGTTTGAGAATCTGAAACAACAACTAGCGAAACCGCCGGTTTTAGCTGCTCCTATCGATAAAGAGCCTTTGCTGTTATATATTGCGGCAAACACACGGGCAGTCAGCGTTGCGATTGTGGTTGAGCACAAGGAAGCAGGGAAGGAACATCCGGTTCAGCGCCCGGTTTACTATGTGAGTGAAGTACTCATCGAGTCTAAGCAAAGATACCCTCATTGGCAGAAATTGGTATATGGGGTGTTCATGGCAAACCGGAAACTGAAGCATTATTTCCAAGGGCATCCAATAACTGTGGTTAGTTCAGCTCCGTTGGGAGACATAATCCAGAATAGAGAAGCTACAGGCAGAATAGCCAAGTGGGCTATTGAGCTCAGTCCGCATGAGTTGAAGTATGTACCACGTACTGCTATAAAATCTCAGGCATTGGTCGACTTCATCAATGACTGGACGGAATTACAGACTCCTGAGGAGAAGCCGGATCTTACTTATTGGACGATTCACTTCGACGGTTCAAAGCAGTTGGAGGGCTCGGGGGCTGGAGTTGTTTTAACTTCCCCCAGAGGTGATAAATTTTGTTATGTACTCCGGTTATTATTTCCTTGTACTAATAATGCAGCGGAGTATGAGGCGCTGCTTCATGGTTTGCGATTGGCAAAAGAGATGAATTCGAGCCGGGTTAAGTGCCTGGGCGATTCAGACCTAGTGGCACAGCAAGTTTCGGGCAAGTGGGATTCAAGGGATCCCCTCATGGCGGCTTATCGACGAGAGGTTGAAGCGGTCGCAGGACATTTCAAAGGATATCAGGTAGAGCATATAGACCGGCGGAAGAACGAAGCAGCCGACGCTTTAAGCCGGCTAGGGTCGCAACGTAAACCGGTACCACCAAACACCTTTTTGGATGAATTGCACAATCCTTCGGTTCAAGTACCTTCAGAGAACGACCTAGCTGTTCCGGACCCGGAAGCACAGTTGGTTGCAGCAACCCATGTTACTCCGGATTGGACGTTACCCTATTTGGCATATTTTAACCGAGGAGAGTTACCAGAGGACGAAGATGAAGCACGGCAGATAATCCGATGTTCCAAGTCTATGACAATTGCCAACGGGGAGCTGCACCATCGTAGCACTTCTGGAGTATTTCAACGGTGTGTTTCAGCTGAGGAAGGTTGTGAGATTCTAAGGGAGATTCATGAAGGGGATTGTGGTCATCGTGCCGGATCAAAATCTTTAGTGGCTAAAGCTTTCCGACATGGCTTTTACTGGTTAACCGCACATACAGATGCGGCAGACCTGGTCCGCAAGTGTGACGCTTGTCAGAAGTTCTCAAGACGTGCACTTGTTCCGGCACAGGAACTCCGGATGATACCAATAACTTGGCCTTTTGCAACTTGGGGGCTTGACATGGTTGGTCCTTTCAAGAGATCCCAAGATCAGAAAACTCATCTACTAGTAGCAGTAGACAAGTTTACGAAGTGGATTGAAGCGGAGCCTATAAGCAAGTGTGATGCGGCAACAACAGTTAAGTTCATCAAAAAAGTAATATTCCGGTTTGGTTTTCCGCACAGCATCATCACAGATAATGGCACCAACTTGTCTCAGGGTGAGATGGAAGAATTATGTCAACGAGAGCATATTCGTTTGGACGTGTCTTCTGTGGCTCACCCCCAATCCAATGGTCAGGCAGAAAGGGCAAATCAGGAGATTTTGCGAGGAATCAAACCCCGGCTTATGACACCTTTGCAGAGAACCCCAGGGTGTTGGGTTGAAGAATTACCGTCTGTCCTTTGGAGCATTAACACTACACCCAACCGGTCCACAGGTTATACACCTTTTTTCATGGTTTACGGCGCAGAAGCAGTTCTTCCAAGTGACATACGCCATGATTCACCAAGGGTAGCGGCCTATGTAGAAGCCATTAATGAGGAGTCAAGACAAGACGGTTTGGATCGGTTGGATGAAGAGCGTGATATAGCTGCAGCACGGTCGGCGATTTATCAGCAAGATCTGCGCAGATATCACAGCCGCCGGATTAGAACCAGGACATTCCAGGAGGGTGACTTGGTACTTCGGCTTATCCAAGATCAAACAGATATGCACAAGCTATCCCTGCCATGGGAAGGACCCTTTGTGGTCAGCAAGAATTTACACAACGGGTCATATTATTTGGTGGACATTCGAGAACACAAGGATTCACGGACATCAGAAGAGGAGACGAAAAGGCCGTGGAACATTGCTCATCTACGGCCATACTACACTTGAGCCATGGGCTCCAATGTATCCTATGTATATATTATGAATAATGAATAAACCGGCACCCTCGGTAAACCGGGGGCTCAGCCTTCTTTCCATATACATAAATTTTTCGGCAAATAATCATATCAGTTTGTTATCAAGGATCAAATTACAATGTTTGCTGGTTTTAGAAACTAATCTTTGCAGGGTATGTGAAGGAGTGGTAGAACTCTCGGGAACAAGAGATTATATCCGGTTCAAGAAGAGAAAAACCC
Source organism: Secale cereale (assembly GCA_902687465.1). Classification (NCBI taxonomy): domain Eukaryota; kingdom Viridiplantae; phylum Streptophyta; class Magnoliopsida; order Poales; family Poaceae; genus Secale; species Secale cereale. The sequence goes on along the minus strand of LR738714.1, from coordinate 571,751,621 downwards.
CATAAAAAGAAAAAACCTGCAGAGTCAGAGGGAACATCAGAGGCCCCTGGGGACAGTCCGGTTTGCCCACGTCCCCATGATTGGCTATGTTACGATTTTT
>LR738714.1:571730658-571750115 GCA_902687465.1 Secale cereale | reverse complement strand
TGCACGCCAATCAATCTTGGCCAAGGCACGGAAATATACTTCATCGTTGATCAGCTCAGCAGGATCAATATCAGGAGCAAAGGTGTGAGGACGAACCGGCGGAGTTAAGTTTACAATATCGTAAACCGGTCGATCCTCCCGCTCGTTCTGCAGGTTATATGATGGATGATATCGAGACAAATCAGACTCCACCGCAATCTTGCTCGCGAGGGGACGCATTTCCTTTGTCAGAGCATAAAGATCCTTTTCATCAAATGTTGAACCGTCCTCCTTGGTATCAGGAAATCCGGTTAACACTTCTTCCGGATCAATGTCCGGGACCCAAGCTTTAGCCCTGGTAAGGGCCAGAAGAGCACCTCCTCGAGCAGCCGATTTCTTAACCTCTTCAAGACGAGCCGGCAGAATGGACAAGCTATTCAAAGTATCTTTGATAGTTGAAGGAGCCGGCTTACCGAAGGAAGTGGCACTGATAATCCTTTGTGCTCCAGAGTATAATTGTTCAACCAATGTATAGCAGGACTTCAGCTTCTTCCGTACATCATCCCCAAGATGGGAGACACGGCGTCCTACATACAACAATAAAAGTTAAACCGGTACAGGTCACAGGTTGCAAAGATAAAAACAGGAGTTCAGGTTATGATTACCAAAGATAGCAGAAGTCATCAAGTCAATTTGGCGCTTTAACCCGGTCAATTCTTCAGTAACCGGGTTAAGTGCTCCTTCGGCATCCTGAACACGTTTCTCAAGATCTTTTTTCTGGACTTCAAAGGTAGTCTGCTCCTCATCAAAGAACCTCTTCAAGTCTTCAGCAGTCTTTAAACTCACTTGGAGTTCTTTCTTAGCCTTTGAAGCGGCTGACTCAGTCTCTATAAGCCGGCTTCGAAGTTCACTGATTTCCAGAGCATTCCGGTTCAGCTCAGCCTGTACACAAAAGTTCAAAAGCAAGGTTAGAAATTACAAGTCTCAAGCACACAACCAAGTTGTATACTTGACACTTGGGGGCTAATGGCAGTTGAAGCAATGCACCACAGACAATTGGAAATTACAAGTATCAACTACATAACCAAGTTATCTACTTGATACTTGGGGGCTAATGTATGGATCAGCAGTTCAAAACTACAAAGTTCCGGATTACCTACAATAAAGCAGATAAACCAGAACTTGGGGGCTGCTATGAGGTAAAAAGGCGTCAAAAAAAGCAAAGTCAGAAGAGAAAAACTTACCTCATATTTTTCTCTCATCAGGTTTACTAGGCTGGCTTCATAATCCCGGCTGCTATGGAGCCGGTTCAAATATCCGGAATAGATATCTTGAGCACTCATACTCGAAAGACTGGATACATCAGTACTCCACTTCCCCTTTTCCTGAGTTATTTTTTCCGCTTTAGCTGTATGTTTTGCTAAAACGGTGGGTTCAGCTGGCGCAACATAAGCAGTGCCAGTGACCACGACATCAGGGGAAGTGGGTGCATTGGGAGGAGTAACTTCAACTTGAGCCGGATCAGGAGACGCCGGGTTAACTTGAGGAGAGTTAACCCGGGCCGGACTTGGTGGGTCTTGGACATCTTCAGCAGCAGGAGTTTCAAGAGCGGGTTCGTCAACCAGAGCGGCAGGAGTACCTTCAGGAGGAACGGCTGTAGACGGATCAATCACCGGTTCATCAGCAGAAGGATCAGCAACAGGTTTTTTCGCCTTGGCTCTTTTGCTAGGTTTCGGTTTGCTGGAAAAACAGGCAAAATAAATTAGCATTATAAAGGAAGGGGGTGTCATAAACCGGAAAAGTTGAAGAGAATTACCCCGGGACGGTCTTCAAAGGAGGAAGCTGTGTAGCGGTCGATTCGCCGGAAGAGGACAGTGGAGTTTCCTGATAGTCAGGATCAGACGGTTTAAGTGGTTTTCGGATAAGTCCGGCCTTGGGATGAAGAAGGGTCGGAGAGAGTATCACCTCAGCGCGGTGCTTTCGAACCGGAGTTAATGAGATTCCAGAGGACTCCACTGCCAAGCCACTATGGCGAGTGGTCCGGCGCAAAGCTTCGTGCTGTTGCTTCTTCAAAGTAAAATTAGGATCCAACTTAGCATAAGGATGGGAAAATTGATATTTTCTAACAGTCCGACGGCTTTTTTGAGGAGGAGGTTCTGAATCAGAAGAAATAAGGGTTACCTCAATCTCAGCCGGGTTATCACCTTCAAGTGGTTCCTGTGAAAGGGTATCATTAGATATGTTAACAAGTACATAAAAGCAAAACTTAAACCGGAGTAAGGCATACCTCGGAGTCCGGATCATCATCCTCAGAAGGAGAACCGGTATCAACGGCTGCTTTCCTCTTCTTGTTTGCAGGGGTTTTCCGGCGAGCCTGCTTTACAGTTTTTTCCTGAGGTTTTCTCCTCCAGAAGGGGTCTTCAGCCTAAATGAAAAAAGTAAAGGCAATTGAAAGATGGTTCAAAGAGGACGGTTTATAAAGTACAAGTTAAAGACAAACTTACTTCAGGCAGCTTATTCTTCTTAAAGTATGGGGCCAAACCAACTTTAGAGCAATCTGTTAAAGCAGGATTGACAATCTTCTTGGCTGACTCAATTACTTCCGATTCAGAAAGCTTCTCCTTAGAAAACCTCTGAGGATCATCCGGTTTACCGGAGTAATTACACATCAGCTCAGGGCGTCGACTTAAGGGAAGGATACTCCAAGATAGCCAGCAGCGAAGGAAATCAGTGCCAATCAGACCATTTGCCATGAAAGCTCTCAGCTTGGAGAGCTGTGGTGAAAACTGGATCCGTTCAGCAGCACTTAACCGTTGTGGCAAGGGGTGATTCGCCGGGATACGAGTTTCACGATAACCCGGCAAAGGATTTTCACCTTCAGGAGATGTGTCTATACAATAAAACCAGGACTTGTTCCAGTCCTTAGGGTGAGTGTGTAAGGAGGCGTGAGGAAAAACTGCATCCCTCCTTTTCTGAATGCTAATCCCACCAAGCTCCTGGTGAGGCCCGCTGGTGAATTCAGTGCGCCGGTTTGCATGGAAGAAATCCCGGAATAAATCAACTGAAGGCTCTTCTTGCAGATATACTTCAGAAAATACTTGGAAATCGCAAATGTTGGAAACAGAGTTTGGTCCGATGTCCTGTGGGTGCAGCTGGAAGGTGGCAAGAACATCCCGGAAAATTTTTGAACCGGGGGGAGAGAAGCCTCTGGAAATATGGTCCAGAAATACGATGACTTCCCCGGATCTAGGAGTAGGAGGGCACTCATTACCCGGAGCACGCCATTTTAGCTCAGCCCGAGGGCCTAAGGTGCCGATGCTCGACAGCTTGACTAAGTCTTCCTCAGTCACGACAGAACGGACCCAATCGCACGAAACATATTGCTTAGCCATTTGAACAAAGTACTGAAGAAGAGAAAATACAGAGACGGATTATGAACGTATAATGATCCGGGATCTATTCATGATATACAATGGTTAAAACGGAGAACTAGCTGGCAAGGTTAAACCGGCAATCATAAAACAAGTTATATCATTTCCGGTTTAAATGGCAGTTGAAGAGGAACAGTTTAATCGTTGCATCAGTTTATATCATTTCCGGTTTATAGCATGAAAATTTAAACCGGGACATACTTAGCGAATCTACCGAGGAGAAAAACAGGTTTCTAAATAACTGCTAAGGGGGAAAGATCTGAGTATGCTGAAGAAAAGAAACTGATCTACAGCGGAGTAATAATTGCTAAAGGGGAAAGCTACGCAGACTTCATACCAAAAGGACGAGTTTACATGTTAGACAGGTGCAATAAAGATTCGACGCATCTTCAGCGGAGTAAAAATGGAAGAAGATCAAAAAATAAGACTATTACAAGTCACAGGTTCAAAGAACGAACAATGCAAAGCTTGCTGAGAGCTCTAATGGCGGAAGGATAAATCTACAGCGTTATGGCGGTAAGATCTAATCTAATACTAAGCGGAAGATCTACTGTCTAGGGCCTAAATATCACAAGACTCCTATGAGAAACGTATCTACGAAGAGACAAAGCTTCATTGGAAGCCCTAAATGGCGGAAGAACACAGGCGAAGCAATGGCGGACACAGATCTACAGCGAGGAGGGTAAACGTACCAGGAACAGCAAGAATCGGCGGCGGAGAGAATCTGGTCAAGGCTCAGGTTGATGCAGCGGCCGGTCGAGGACTGGAGATCCGGCGGTCGTCGGCGGCGGTTTGAGCTCGAGCAACAATGGAGGAGGAAGACGCAGGAAGAGGATGAAGGGAGAAGAAGATAACGAACGGAGCGGGGCAGTATTTATAGCCAGAGGTTAGGTCTGAAACGACAGGAGCGAGAATCGAGGAGACAGAAATCGGATAAAGATCCCGTGATGCCTCGATCTTCGGGATAACCCTTAAAATACGCTACAGTACAGCTCACAGCGTTAAATGCGGAGATGATGTCATTGTCAGACTTTAATGATTTCGGAGGATGACGTCAGAGCCGGTTTACAAAAAGATGAAGACAGAACAGAATTATATGATACGACGGAGATTGATATGAACAAGTTCAAATCATTCTGGGGCCTAATGTCAGGGATATGGTTAGTAGGTATAAACCGGGTATTGTAAACCGGCTTAGTTATATTGTACTTGGTTAATTATTTTAGAGATTACGGCCCATGAGATTTCAGGGCCCATGTATAGAGATACGGTTTGTAAACCGCCAAGAGATGTAACTTGAGAGATAAGAAAGAAAGGGGCAGAGACCGAGGCGGACACGATTATGAGCCGGCCTCGGGACTCTGTAAACCGGACCAGGCGTCACCTCTATATAAAGGGACGACCCGGTACCGGTTCAAGGACAAGCAACAATCAATGTGTCGAGACGCAGGCAAAGCGAATCCGGTCCCTGTAAACCGACGCCCAAGCAATACTAAACCAACTAGACGTAGGCTTTTACCTTCTCGAAGGGGCCGAACTAGTATAAATCCTTTGTGTCCCTTTGTGTGCCATGAATCCTTTTAAGCTAACCCGTGCGATGGTTCCATCATCAAGTCCGCTAAACCGGACATCTGCCGTGTTAATTCCACGACAAGCACCATGCTACGCTCAACCAGTTCTTGGCCAATCAACCAAAGGCTTTCAGTTACTGTGTCGACCCTCTCGATGCTGAAGATTGGATAACTGATATCAAGAAGCATTTTGAGTGCAGCAACGTAAGGCCTGAGGACTATGTGAAATTTGCAGCCTTCCAACTCAAAGACCAAGCAGCTGACTAGTGGCAGCAGTACAAAGATTCTAGAGAAGGGCGTGTGATCTCTTGGGATGATTTCTGCAAGGACTTTCGCTCTCACCACATTCCAACAAGTGTCATCGAGGGTATGCGTGAGCAATTCCGCAACCTGAAGCAAGGCTCTATGACTGTCTACCAGTATAATGTCAAGTTCCAAAACCTCGCCCGCTATGCCAAGCAAGACATACCAGATGCCAAGAGCAAGATCTATCAGTTCCGTGGAGGTCTCAAAGATGAACTTCAACTTGCTCTCACCTTGTTCGAGCCTGAGGAGTTCGACAAATTCTATAACATGGCGCTCAAGCAATTGGCAGCCCAGCTCAAGATGGAGGCTTCTAAAAAGAGGATTTGAGATGCCGTTCACTCCTCCTCATCTTCTCAAGGGGTCGCGAAACAACATAAATTTTGGCTTCCTCCTCCTCCAGTGATCCGAGCTCCCTACAACAACAACAGCAACAAGAACTCCGGTGGCCGTGGTTTCTCCCACCCACCCAACCCAAGCAACCAGTCGAAGCATCAGTCTCAAGGTTCCAAGTCAAGTGGTTCTCATTTCCGTCCTCTCTCAGAAGTGGTCTGCAACAAGTGTGGCCAGAAGGGTCATTATGCTAACAAGTGCCCCAACCCGAAGCGTCTTCCACCTCCTTCACCTGTCAGTTCGGCTATTGTCAAGCATGATCCAAAGGCAGCAAGGGTGAATCTGATGAATGCAGCGCAAGCGAAGAATTCTTCTGATGTCATATTGGGTAACCTTCCAGTTAACTCTTTTCCTGCAAAAGTGTTATTTGATTCGGGTGCTTCACATTCCTTCATGTCATTCCCATTTGCATCCAAGTACAATGTGGGCACAGTGCCTTTGCCAAAGATGTTGCAAGTTATTTCTCCGGGCAAATGCCTGACTTCAAGATTATATGCTCCGGATGTTTCTATTCGCATGGGTGATTATCGATTTCTGGCCTCTCCAGTGGTTCTCGGCAATTCTGACATCGATCTTATCCTCGGAATGGACTGGCTTTCTCAGCATGATGCTCAAATTGACTGTGCATAGAAGGAAGTCAAGATTACTCATTCCGATGATGATGTGATTAGCTTCGCCTCCAGGGATAGCACTATCAGGCTTTTCTCTCTCAATGACAAGGGCGAGATTAATGCCATCTCTCAAATTCCGGTGGTTAACGAATACGAAGACGTCTTTCCTAAAGAACTTCCAGGCATGCCTCCACACCGTCAAGTGGAATTCGTCATTGAACTCGAGCCTGGTACTGAGCCAGCATGCCGGCGTCCGTACAAGCTCTCTCCTTGAGAATTGAAGGAGTTGAAGAAGTAGCTTGATGAACAAGAACGTTTGGGTCTGATCAGGCCTAGTACGTCTCCTTGGGGCTGTGGTGTCTTATTTGTCAAGAAGAAGGATGGCACGGAGCGTCTTTGCGTCGATTACCGGCCATTGAACAAGAAGACAATAAAGAACAAGTATCCGCTCCCCAACATCAATGAACTATTCGAGCAACTCAAAGGAGCTAAAGTGTTCTCAAAGCTCGATCTCCGAATGGGCTATCACCAAATTCGCATTCGCGAGGAAGATATCCACAAGACTGCCTTCAGAACGAGCTATGGCTCCTATGAGTATACAGTCATGTCCTTTGGTCTCGCCAATGCTCCACCTACCTTCTCGAGAATGATGCACTACATTTTCAACCCCTACACTGGCGAGTTTGTGCTTGTGTATCTGGATGATATTTTGGTTTTCTCCAAAAACGAAGAAGATCACGAAAAGCACCTCCGTCTGGTTCTCGACAGACTCCGTGAACATAAGTTCTATTCCAAGTTCTCCAAGTGCGAATTTTGGCTCGATAAGGTCTTGTATCTGGGCCATATCATCTCTGCTGACGGTATTGCGGTGAACCCCGAAAAAGTTGAAGCAATTGTCAACTGGGAACCTCCTCAGAACGTCAAGCAACTCCGAAGCTTCCTTGGTCTTGCTAGCTATTGCAGAAGGTTCGTTGAGAACTTCTCCCAAGATTGCCAAGCCTCTTTCCAACTTGCTACAGAAGAATGTCAAGTACTACTGGTCTCCAGATTGTGAAGTGGCATTCAAAACTCTCAAAGAAAAGCTCGTCTCTGCTCCAGTTCTTACTCCTCCAGATGAGTCCAAGCCCTACGAAGTATTCTGTGATGCTTCTCTTCAAGGACTTGGTGGTGTGCTTATGCAGGACAAGAGAATTGTGGCATACACTTCTCGTCAGCTGAAGCCAAGTGAGAAGAACTACCCCACACATGATCTTGAACTAGCAGTTGTGGTACATGCTTTGATTACGTGGAGACATCTTCTGTTGGGCAGAAAGGTCGACATCTTCACCGATCACAAGAGCTTGAAGTACATCTTCACACAGCCGAATCTGAACCTCCGCCAGACTCGTTGGGTCGAAATGATCCAAGAGTATGATCCCAGCATTGAATACACACCTGGCAAGGCGAATGTGATTGCAGATGCTTTGAGCAGAAAGGCATATTTCAATAGCCTCCTTATCAAGCCGTTCCAGCCTGAGCTTTGTGAAGCATTCAGGAAGCTCAACCTCCAAGTTGTTCCGCAAGGTTTTCTTGCAAATCTTCAAGTTGCTCCTACCTTGGAAGATCAGGTCCGTGAGGCCCAACTCAGTGATGCTATGGTGCAGAAAGTGAAACATGGTATTGCAAAGGGTACTCCTAAATACAAGTGCTATCGCGTTGATGAGAGAGATACCTTGTTCTTTGAGGACAGACTTGTGGTTCCCAAAGGTGATATCAGGAAGCTCATAATGGAAGAAGCACATGATTCCCTCCTTTCCATTCATCCTGGTAGTTCCAAGATGTACCAAGACCTCAAGCAATCTTACTGGTGGACACGCATGAAAAGGGAGATTGCCCAATTCGTGAATGAATGTGATGTCTGCAGAAGAGTGAAGGCAGAGCATCAACGTCTAGCCGGTCTTCTCCAACCTCTTCCTATTCCCGAGTGGAAATACGACCACATTGAAATGGATTTCGTCACTAGCTTTCCTAAGTTCAAGAGAGGGAACAATTCTATCTTCGTGGTGATTGACAAGCTTACCAAAGTCGCTCACTTCCTTCCAGTAAAAGAATCAATCAATGCAGCTCAATTGGCAGAGTTGTACACTTCCAGAATTGTGTCTTTACATGGCATCCCTCAAATTATCTCCTCAGACCGTGGAAGTTTGTTCACTTCTAAGTTCTGGGACTCCTTTCAGACTGCCATGGGCACTAAGATCAGGTTCAGCACTGCATTTCACCCTCAGACTAGTGGTCAAGTCGAGCGAGTGAATCAGATTCTAGAAGACATGCTCAGAGCCTGTGTCATATCTTTTGGCATGAAATGGGAAGATTGCCTTCCATTTGCCGAGTTATCTTACAACAACAGCTTCCAAGCAAGTGCCAGCAAAGCTCCGTTTGAAATCCTCTATGGCAGAAAGTGCCGTACCCCTCTCAACTGGTCCGAGACTGGTGAACGTCAACTTCTTGGCAATGACTTGATCTCAGAAGCCGAAGAAATGTGCAAATTCATACGTGAGAATCTCAAGGCCGCTCAGTCGCGTCAGAAGAGCTACTATGACGGCAAGCATCGTGATTTGGCTTTCAACATTGGGGATCATGTCTATCTCCGTGTTTCTCCGATGAAAGGCACCCAAAGATTCGGTATCAAAGGAAAGCTTGCTCCTAGATACGTCGGGACTTTCAAGATCCTTGGCAAAAGAGGCGATCTAGCCTATCAACTTGAGCTCCCTTCCAACTTCGCCAATGTTCATGATGTGTTTCATGTGTCTCAACTCCGCAAGTGCTTCAAGACTCCTAAACGCATGATTCCGTTTGAAGAGATTGATCTTAAACAAGACTTGTCCTACCGAGAGCATCCAGTTGCTATTCTCGAAGAAACCGAGCGCAAGACCCGCAACAAGTCCATCAAATTCTTGAAAGTCAAGTGGTCACACCATACCGATCGAGAAGCTACGTGGGAACGAGAAGATCATCTTCGTTCCGAGTACCCTTCCTTTTTCCAGTCCTAGATCTCGGGACGAGATTTTTTTGTAGTGGAGGAGAGTTTGTAATGCCTCGGATGTAATACTTTCCCTTTTGGGAACTATATAATATCTTTGGCTCCATATATTCCATTTCGGGTTCTTCGTCTTTCGGGTTTCGTCGTTTTGTTGTGTCGTGTGTGGCTTTCATTCATATCATGTAGTCTTGTGCATCGCATTGCACTTGTGTTGTCGTTTGCATCCAGTCCCACTCGTTCCTTTCCGTTGTCCGTTTCGAGTTCCGGAGCTCTCTCACGTGTCCGTGGCATCCCCGAGGCCTATTTTGGTGTTTGGCCGTGTAACGTTTCCGGTTTGGCGTGAGACTTGCCGTGTGTTGTTGTTTTGGTGTGTGTAACCCGCCTGTCGAATCTCGTCGCGTTTGGAGTTCGTTTGCTACCCCAACAGTTATTCTCGTGGGCTGAAAGTACCCCCTCTTTGAGTCCCAAGACACCCCTCCAACAGCCCACCAAACCAACCCAAACCCCTCCCTTCATCTAGGCCATCCAATTCTGATCGCGTGGCCGAAAACCACACCTCATTTGGACAACCCTAGCTCCTTGTGCCTATATATTTGTCCATCTTCCCCAATTTTTGCCCTAAAAAAATAAAAACCCTAGCCCCTTCATCCCCTTCCTCCAGCCATCTTCCTCCACTCCGGCCGGAGCTCGCCGGAGCCCCGCCGGAGGAGCTCGCCGCCGGCCTCAGGGAGCTCACCCCGTCGCCGGGCCCCGCCTCGACCTACCGCTGGCCGGAGCCGCCACCCCACCGGCCGGACCACCACCTCCTCCCGCCGGCCACCGCTCGGGCCAGGGAGCCGCGCCGCGCCGCGGAACTCTCCAGCGCCGCCACCTGCTCGGGGAATCGGGAGGATTCCCCCGAGTCAACGCCGCCGCCCGATCCAGTTCCCGGCCGGGTGGGCCGAGCCCGTTTTCCCCGTTCCGCTCGAACCCTAGGGCCCAGGGCCCATAGCGCCCCAGCTTCGAAGACCGGCGCCGTCGTCCCTCGGGCGCACGAGGAGTTGCCGCCGCCTGGTCGCGATCCAGATCCGGCTGGGTCCCTAGCGGGCCGGGGCCCGATAGCCGCGGTGGATCCGGCCCAGTCCCCGCCGGCCGATCCGCTCCGAAGCCGCGCGGCCCGATCCGCCTCCGCGCCGTCCGTTGACTCCGCCGCCGGCCCGTTTGACTCCGCAGATCCGCCGCCCGGCCCGCACCGCTCCAGATCCAGCCCGCGTTGACCCCGTTTGACCCTGAGGTTGTCCCAATTTCTGCTAAGTCCTTGTTAAGTTTTGTTGTCTGATGAAGTTTTAAATTGTGGATAACTTTTTGTGTGATGGTCCTATTGGGGTGAATGATATGTCAAAATGTTCGTGGAGACATGTACTACGTTTTATTCCATTGTGCCATGCATGTTTGAGATCATCTAGATGCTTAAATATCTGTTGCAAGAGTGCAACTTGTTATAAACTGCTGTTAGTAGTTGTTTTCATGCCATGTTTGCAATGTGATAACGTTTTGCATGCTTATCCAAATGAAGCAAATGAGATGTCCACGTGTTCGTTTTGAGATGCTCTACATGTTGGGTGCTTTAGCTTGCATGATAGATTTCATCTTGCCATGTTTATCTCCTTTGCAAAGTGCTATGTGGCTGTTATGTCATTAAACTTGTTACGAGATGCCTCGTAGAGGAACTCGTTGCTATCGTTGTGTTTGTCCCCTTGATGCATGCTTAGATGTTTTGGATTCACCATCATGTGTACTTTGCTGTGGTGCTTACCACTTGCCATGTTTAGCTTTCAGGTGACTTAACTTGCTCACAAAGATGCCATGATGAAACTGTTGTTTTAACACTTAGTGAAGTTTCACTAAGTCTGGAATCTGTAATTTCCAGATGCCATGTTTGCTTGTTGTTCTAGGCCAATCCATGATAGTTTTGGGGTGACTCTTGATGATTCCTTGTTGTATAAGTTGTTGGCTATCCATTCATGCTCTCACATGCTTATTTGAGTGGCTGTAGCATATTTAACTCTTGCTCCCAAGTTGCAACAAATTACTGCTGTCAGGATTTTGTTGTCAAGTTCAATATGTCATAGCTTGTTGCTATTGATCCATGGCTCATGTGAGGATGCTCCAATGGATTTGTTTGCTGTAGGAGATGTCTAGTTTATGTCCATGCTCATTGCCATGATGTTTGAGTGTTGTAGCTTATTTATCTATTGCTCCGAAGTTGCTATGTGGCTGTATTTTTCAGCTTGTGCATGTTTATTGTTTCGGGTGTAACTTTTAGCCCGTAGCTCCGTTTTGAGCAAGTCCTATATGAAACTTGTGTGATTTTGCATATAGATTCATAATATCCTATTGTTAGCATGTTTTGAAGCATTTTGCTTGATGCATATTTTTTTTGTGCTGTAACACTATGCTTCCTAAGTAGACTTTCTGTGCTTCCTTAGTGCATCTGTTTTGCTTCCATAGTGCATCAGCCATGCATCCAGTAATTTTTCTGCGCATTGCATCTTGTTTGATTCGTTGCCTTGTGTTCTTGTGTTTGAGTAGTGCCGGAAGCTGAGACCGAGTACGAGTACGAGCACGAGGTTACTACCGAGCTTGAGAACGAGGACCCCTCTTACGATCCCATCGACAACTCTTCAGGCAAGATGACCGAACCCCGATAACATTACTATCTTTGCCTATTGCTAGAGTATCGCTCTATAGTTTTGCCTCGATGTCCATGTTTTCCTGTCAGCCTCCTATTTGTAACCATGAACCTGTTTAACCACCCTACCAATGCAAACCCTTGAATGGCTAAGTACGCTTCGCTCAACCCCTCTTATAGTATTGTTAGTTGCAGGTGAAGATTGAAGATTCTTGCTTCTTGTTGAAGCTTGTTGGGATATCACACTATATTAATTATTAAATGAAATCATCTATATATTGGCATTGGGTGGAAGGCTAAGCCTTTTGCTTGGTGATTTGTTCCACTCATGCCGCTAGGAACCGTATAAACCGGTGTTATGTTCCTTGATTATGCGTTCCTCACACGGTTGGGGTTATGGGACCCCCTCGATAAACCGCTAAGTGCTAAGTCTTTTCCAGCAAGTCCCAACATTGATACTATTCGCCTAATAACTAAAAACTTGCATAGGGACTAGCTATCCCTTTTATTTTAATCAACAACCCCGGGCCAGTGCTCCACATGAGTGTTGGTCCAAAATGAGCAGACTGCGGGGCCGCCTTGGGGAAACCCGAGGTATCTGGCATACACCTGTAGGATGTCTCATCCGGTCGTGGCGTTAGACTAGATATACGCGCTACTGTCAGGGTGTCGGCACGCCGGGAGGATTTGCTGGATTAGCCTTACCTTAGTCGGAGTATCTTGAGCACGGGATTCCGAGAATACTCGGGCCTTCCCACCTTGGAGTTGCGACTCCGCGGATCGTGGGCTTGTCATGGGCCAAGTTGGAACACCCCTGCAGGGTTATGAACTTTCAAAAGTGTGCCCGAAGTTATGTGGCAGATGGGAGCTTGTTAATATCCGGTTGTAGAAAACTTGACACCATGTTCCAATACACTACCAGCGTGTGTACCTTGACGGTCATTTTCTGAAAGGGATTCAGGAAGTGAACACGGCGGGGTTATGTTTGACTTGCTTTAGTTAGGATCACTTCGTGATCATCTCCCGACCGAGGCACATTCTCTTCTCGCTCTCTTTTACGTAAGCTAGGCTAGTGCTGCTGCAGACTCTTGTTCTTTCTTCAGCCTTGTTCCTCACCCAAGGCTGGGATAGTCGTGTTACCCGGGAATGGGATTGCTGAGTCCTCTGTGGCTCACAGTTACTTCACCACCTCATATGCAGGTACGATGGTGAGCTACACAGGCAATGGCACTGAGCTAGACTGGGAGTACGACGAGGAGCGTAGCCGTTACTACGTGAACTATTCGGTTGATCAGTAGAGCTTCTACTAGGATTCGATCTAGACCTGTGGTTTAATGTTATGTTTGGTATCTTGTCATTTGGATCTTTACCCTTAGATGGGCTGTGATGTTTTATCGGAATGATATTTGAACATGTAATGAATTTGTGTGACGTGGCGAGTGTAAGCCAACTATCTTTTCAGTTTTCCATCCCTATTTTTACATGAGATGTGCAAAGGTACCAAACTTGCGATCATTCCAAAATGGGCTTATATCTTTAAGTCGTGCCTCGACACGTAGGAGATATAGTCCCATCCTGGGCATTACAGTAATTCTCCCACCACGAAGCTGCTGGTCCATCCAGTTGATGTGCGGCAAAGCACACCTTCTCAGCGTTAGTACATCCCGCAGTGATCAGCTCCCTTCCGATCTTGCGAAGCCAGTCATCTGCGACGATCGGCTCCGTGCTGCTAGCGAACACGGGTGGGTTCAACCTCAGGAAACGGGTAAGGTTGTCGACCGGGGGTGGTGGCGGTGGGTTGTTGTTGTTGTTGTTGTTGTTGTTGTTCTGGTTCTGATTCTGGATGAGTAGCTGCATGAGGGCATTCTGATTCTGGATCAACTGGGTAAGTTCCGGCGGAAATTCCGGGTCACGTCTCGGAGGCATCTGTTAGGTTTAGAGTGGATGAGAAATTAGAATAGAATAAGGCCCTAATGAGAGGAATCACTACCCATATGCTTATGATAGCAATAAAACTTCAAATCAAGAAATTCACACAAATCACACCACACAAGCAAAACCTACAGGTAAGGTCATATCCACAAGAGATGATCTCTTCATACTACCGCAATCATTCGTTGGACTCCATTTGGTAGTGGTGGTCTGAACTAAATCTTCTCAAATCAAAGTCAATTCTAGCTTCTTCTTCTTCGTCAATGATGTCTTCATGGGTCTTGGTCTCATCAGCTGAGCAACTTTGTCATGGGGTTCAACAACTATTGAATTGAAGTAGAGAAGAGATAGAAATGAATAGAGAAGAGTACAGACCAACGGATATATAAGGAAGTGGTAAAATAGAGTTTTCTTCCGATGGTTTTCCATTTCCTAGTGGCCGTGTCCTACAGTCAGCGTGTGCTCTGATACCATCCTGTAGCGACCCGACCCAAATGGATCGAAGTCTTTGTGCTTAAGTGTCATCCCTGGATCGGTATGCTAACACACAGTACTCGATGAATTATAACAGAGTTCAATCACACACTTTATTACATCGAGGTCATCAAAAGAGTATTTATTACAATAATATGGCCAAAGGCCATCTAAATAAAAATAACTACGGAAGCATCAAAGGTAAATGAGTCCATCCAACTCCACGGCAAACTGAGTGCAGAACAACGACCTATCACACCTTTACTCGTCTGAAAACTCTGCAACATGAGACGTTGCAGCCGTGTAGGTCAGCACATGGAATATGCTGGCAATTTCACACCATAGAATAATAATAATAATGAAAAAAACTATCTCTATATGAAAATTTAGCTGGTGGAGGCTCTAAGTTTAGTTTTTCCATAAAGCCAATTTTACCCTACAACAAAGGAATTAACTTTTATTTACTACAAAATTAAAATGCCATTATTGAGAAGGTCCCTCCAACTCAATCCCAAAATTCCCAAGTTATTAGTAACCCAATAATTTCATTAAATAGAGTGATGAGATCAACCAATAATTCACTTCTAGATACTCAAGTTGTCCATAACCGGGGACACGGCTAATCATGATTAGTTTGTACACTCTGCAGAGGTTTGCGCACTTTTCCCCACAGACTCGACCACCTCCATGATCGGAAGATTGAGACATAGTATTTCTGAAGTATTTCCTCCAAACCCTGGGTAGACCGGTACACCTACTTTCCCCTACATCAGCTAGTCTATCACGAAAAGAGGTCACACAACTTACTCAACTATGCCAGAGCCCATAATGGCTTGTGGCTGCACACAGAAGTTTCTAGGCATGAAATATCTTATGATCCCTTTGAGCCTGGGTGGCGGACCTAGGGTAATCACACGGGTACTCCGGGATTCCCCTTGGGCAAGCACTGGTTTCTCCAGGTGCCCCAAACAATCCACTCAGATGTGTGTTAAAGTTGCCACCTTATGTTGTCCCAAAATTATTATCTCTCGCAACTTACATGTATCACACATACCAATCCCCGTCTACTAGCATGGCTAAGCAATATATGACATAACGAATATTCCCGGGGTGATCAAAGGTCATAGGTTCCTATCAGATGAACTACAAAGCATAACCACCTGTTCCCAATCCTACTCATGCAATCTTTGAGGGTGAAACTAATGCATAGTAAAAACTGGGTATTGAAAATTATGATCAAAGTGTGAACTTGCCTTGCTGACGTTCGTTGAACTCTAAAGATTCGTAGTAGCAAGCTTCGCACTCCGGATGATCTAGCGTAAGCAAGCAATAACATACATAAGCATACAAGCAAAGATCAAAAAGAAAACAAATGAAAGACTTCGAAAAACTCCAAAAAACACCCAAGTAAAGTTTCTGTACAGAACGTAATTTTTACAGCAAAAAAATAAATGGTTTTGGTTTTAACAGAAGTTACATGTCATAAGCTTTGATTAGCAAAATAAATCACCCAAAACGGAGTTACAAAACTCAAGTTATGGCCTAACAAAGTTTGAATTCAGATCTGTTTGAATTCAAATTTTAAAATTTTCAAAAATATATTTCGTTTGGTTCTCTGGATAGAGGATATTTCTACGAAACTGTAGGAAAAAGAATGAACTAAATCGGATCTATAGACTAAAAGATGTACTAGAAATAAGATTTGGTATAGAATCTGAATTGGAAAATATACTGGTAAAAGAGAAAAAAATCGGCGAGGGTGCTCACCGGACTAGTCGCCCATAGACGAGGAAGAAGGCGGCTCCGGTTTGTTTCGGCAAAGGACGCGTGCGGTACGGTGAAGAGCAACGTGATGCAAATCCGAGGAGCAGTACCGCAGTGTCGGTATCGCCTCCTGGCGTGGTGGAGAAGCCGCCGGAATACACGAACTCCGGCGAGCAATTGGCGAGGTTAGGGAGGGGGAAAAGCTCCAGAAGGAGAGGGCTTCGGACGAGGGGTGAGAGGGGCTCGTGGGGATGCTTTATATAGGGCTTGGGGAGGTCAGAATCCGAGAAGATTATGGTATTTAATGGTGGCTCTTTCTCTGCCTCGTAATGGCTATTACAGGCGACTCCAAGGCGCACTAGGAAGGGGAAGGAGTAGAGGGAGGCGAGGGGAGCCGATTCCGGGGGTTAGTGGGTGCGGGGGAAGGGAGATGAGGGGAGAGAGAGGTGGAGGCGCCATGGATGTCCCTCCGTTCATGTTCCTCTGTACATGAACGAGGAGGAAGAAGATAGCGCTGGGCATGGGCCTTTCACGGCCCGTGGCTGTTTTTTTTGACAGAGAGAAAAAATGTATAGATAGAAAATAAAAATATTTTAATATAGGACATATATATATATCAAAAAATTCAAAAAAATAAATCCTACAAGATGAACTATTTTTCAGAGGCTAAATAAAAACTTTATAAAAAAACATTTTTCTAAAAATCCAAATGAAACTCAAATTTGAATTCAAAACTTTCGGCATTGTTTTCTTCTGACTTTTTGGAGTGTCATGTTCGCTCCTCTCATACTTTTGAACTAGTATTTGTCAGGGATTTTTGAAATAAATTTCAGATGCCAAGTTTAATCCAAAGTCAGATAAAATTCAAATGCCTCTAAAATTTCCAAATGACCCTCAAATATAAAAAAATGCATAGATGCTTAGCTAATAATTGTAAAACATTCCAAATTGAAAATTTGGGATGTTACAAGGTGCCAGAGCTCAATTTTTCAATAGAGATTGAATAACATTTTGAGCGGTATACTCTCACTGTCAACATAACAACCAAGAATCTCGATATCTCCCATGCCACGAGCATTATAGGTGGTTCCCAAACAAAATGGTAAAGTTTATTGTAATGCCCAGGATGGGACTATACCTCCTACGTGTCGAGGCACGACTTAAAGGTATAAGCCCATCCTAGAATGATCTCAAGTTTGGTATCTTTGCACGACTCATGTAAAAGAGGGATTAAAAAGCAAAAAAAGATAGTTGGCTTACACTCGCCACTTCACACAATACATTACATAAACAATCATCATTCAAAACATCACAACCCGACTACGGGTGAAGATCCAAAAGAAAGATACCAAAACAACATAAAGCCACAGGCCAAGATCGAATCCTAGTAGAAACCACTACTGAACATCGAAACGTCACAAGCAAACGGCCACAACTTCAACGAACTCCGAGTGAAGAACTTGAACCAGCTCCTGCATCAACTCGGCTGAACCTGCATCTGGTGTGGTGAAGTAACTATGAGCCACAGAGGACTCAGCAATCCCGTTCCCGGGTAACAATACTATTTAAGCCTTGGGTGTGGAAAAGGCTGAAGAAAGAACGAGAGGTGAAGGAACAAACAAGAGTCTGCAGCAGCAACTAGCACTAACTTACGCAAAAGAGAGCGAGAAGAGAAGTGCATCGGTCGAAAGATGATCACGAAGTGATCCTAGCTAAAGCCAGTCAAACATAACCCCACCGTGTTCAACTCCCGAATCCCTATTCGGAAATTGACAGTCACGGTACACACGCTGGTAGTGTATTGGAAACATTGTGTCAAGTTTTCTACAACCGGAATTAACAAGCTCCCATCTGCCACATAACCGCGGGCACGGCTTTCGAAAGTTCAAACCCTGCAGGGGTGTTCCAACTTGACCCATTACAAGCCCACGATCCGCGGAGTCGCAACTCCATAGGTGGGAAGACCTGAGTATTCTCGGAATCCCGTGCTCAAGTTAAACCGAACTAAGGTAAGGCTAATCCAGCAAATCCTCCCGGCGTGTCGACACCCTGATAGTAGCCGCGCGTATCTAGGTCTCAGGACACGACCGGATGGGCGATTCTACAGGACCCAAACCTCGAGTTTCCCCGTGGTGGTTACCGCAGACTCCCCGTTTGGGACCAACACCATAGGCACTGGCCCCCCCTGCTATGTAGAAATAAAGGATCCTCGAGGGAGCGACCCTCTATGCAAATTTAATTAATTAATTAAGTTTGTTATTATGAGGCAAATAGTACCAAATGTTGGGACTTGCTGGAAAAGACTTAGCACTTAGCGGTTTATCAAGGGGGTCCCATACACCCCAACCGTGTTAGGAACGCATAATCAAGGAACATAACACCGGTTTATACGGTTCCTAACGGCATGAGTGGAACAAAACACCAAGCAAAAGGCTTAGCCTTCCACCCTGCCAGTATATAGATGATTTCATTTTTAAGCATTTATATAGTGTGATATAACCCAACCAAAAACTTCAACATGAAGCAAGCATCTTCAATCTTCACCTGCAACTAACAATGCTATAAGAAGGGCTGAGCGAAGCGTACTTAGCCAAGCAACGGTTTGCGTAGGTAGGGTGGTTAAACATGGCAATTGGTTACAAGTAGGAGGCTGACAAGAAAGACATGGGCATCGAGGCAAAACTATAGATCGTGACTTCTAGCAAGAGGCAAAAATAGTAATGGTATCCGGGTTCGGTCATCTTGCCTGGAATTCCACAAGGGAGAAGAACGGATCCAAGAAGTAGATGGAGCAACATAGTCGAGAGAAACCTCACAACTCCGGAACGAAACCGAAGCTAACAAGAGAAGCAACCGGAAAGAAGGAAAACAACACGGTAAACACACATAAACATAAACATGGCATAAGATGCACAAGCAAGTATGATGCATGTCCGGTTTAATTATGCATGGCATGGCAAGAGCACAAACAAATACTACAAGTTAAGTGGAGCTCAATATGCAACGAGTTGCATATTGACGGAACACCACATTTAATTATTTAATTGACTCTTGTTATTTACAAGACAAGGTTAAATGTTTTTAACATGGCAAGAGGTGAAGCATAATAAAACTACACTAACTAGGCAATTTAAATGAGGCCGGAGAATAACAACAACATATCCGGAAAATCCTCATGAGCATGTTTAATAATTATAAGCAAACAACAATTAACCATATAATGTTGTTAACATGATGCGGATGACATGAACAAGTTTAAGCAAGTTTTATTAACAGGTTGACTTAAGAGGATAAGAAGCATTTGTCACC
>LR738714.1:571624099-571730648 GCA_902687465.1 Secale cereale | reverse complement strand
TCATATCGGTACCGGTAACTCGGTGAGGGACCGGTGCAAAACAAAAGGTGGAGTGAACGAGTCAAACGAGATGAAAGAGGTGGGGTGATTCCGTTGCCGGGTTCCCACGGGTCGGTGACGAGGCAACCGAAGAACATGACGGAAGGTGGAACGGGCACGAAGCACACACGGGAGACATTTCATACAACACAACAAGCATCCACGGGTCATCGACGGGGTTATACCTTCGGAACCAACGTTTCGGGGCGGTTCGAGATCGTCGAGGGACGTAGCGGAAGTAGAGGAAGTAGTCGTTCACGCGGGTCGTAGAGGAAGTAGTGGAAGTAGACGTTCTCGTGAGTCGAGGAACACGTTCGTAGTCGTACACGGGGCGACGGTAGTGGTACACATGTTGTCGGGGTACTTGTCGTTCTCGAGTGCTCCGGGCGTCGAGGTACTTGTACATGTAGTGGTACTTGTCGGGTCATGTAGTTGTTCACGTCATCGTGTCGTGGTGTACTCGGCCGTAGATGTACTTGCCGGTCTCGGTCCCGGTCGTAGTCGTACTTGGTCGTCGTGTAGGCGTACTCGTTCTTGCGACGGTAGTTATACACGTAGCTCGGGGTCCTCGTTCGAAGCTCTTGGCGAAAACAAAAACAAAACAGCAGCAGACATGGCAATACAACAAAACAACAGCAGCGGTTTGACGGGCGACGAGGCGAGGACGCGGCCTTGCTGGATCGGAGGGACGCCGGACGAGGGAGGCCATGGCGCTGGAGGGTGCGGCCTTGGGTCGCCGGCGTGAAGAGGCGAGGTCAGGGCGACGAGGCGAAGCCGGGGCGGCGGCGGAGGAGGCCCCCGGCTCGGCAAGGAACGGAGGGAGCCGCAGGAGGGAACGCCAGGCAGGGGCGCTCGGACGGAGGGAGCCTGGACGGAGGACCGGAGGGGAGGAACTGTACAGAGGAGGAGGTGTGCCGCGGTGGCCGGCCGGACTCCTGGAGGCGCTCGGGGAGGCGCGCTCCTGGTGCTGGGAGGGAAGAAGGCCGGCGCTGGGGCCTGGCCGCGGCGTGCGGAGGCGACGGCCTGCGAGGAGGAAGGGGCGGCCGCGAGGCGCTGCGCGGGGGCGATGAGCGACGGGAGGGGGTCGGGCACAGAGGCTGGGGCGAGAGGCCAGCGGTTCGAGGGACAGAGGGAGGCGGAATCGAAGGAGAGGGAGAGGAATCGGGATCGGGGCGAGAGGCACGGGAGTTGCGGCGGCTGAGGGAAGGGCGAGGGGAGAGGGTGCGAGGCTGCGGCTGAGGGAGTGCGATGCGCTAGGGTTCGGGGGGGTATGCGGGCTGGTTAGGAGAAAGGTGGGCCGGCCTGGGCTGGAGTCCAGAAGGCTGAGGAAAGGAGGAGGGAACGGGCCTTGAGGGAAGGAGGAGGCCCAGAGGCTGGCTCTCTTCTTCTTTCATTTAAAGAAAAAGAACAAAGAAAAGAAAAGTCCAGAGAGTTTGGAGAAGGTTTAGACTGAGATAAAAATATCCCTACAACCCTGGAATTGTGGGCTATTTTAATAAAGTGCTTTGGCAATTTTTAGAGACTATAAATTTATGCGAGTTCGGAAATAACTCGAACTTGCATAAATCCTTAGGCCAACCAAACACTTCCAAAAGACATGGAAAAAAAGGAGGAGGAGGTATAGGCAAGGGATTGAGAAGAAAAGGGCATGGGGAAAATATGCAAGTGTGTTACGGTGATTCCGAAGCCATGGAATATTTATTAATATAGCTCCATAAATATTGAGAGGCTTTTATATGTTATAAAGAGAAGTCACCTTACCTCGATTTAAATGGACCGAAGGTCCACACGATTTATTTAGGTTGAGATGCAAAAATAAAATATGACATGATGGCATGATGACATGATGCAAAGCAAAAAAAAAACACAAGCACAAAAGGAACACCCGGGCAACCCGAAACATCTGGAATCTTCTGGAATCTTCTGGAACCTTCTGGGACGTCGGTCTTCGGGCGTCACAACTCTCCCACACTAACAGAGGATCTCGACCCGAGATCCTAGAGATATCACCGGGTAAAAACGGAAGAGGAAGAGGTAAAACAAAGTTGCTTCTTTGACAGACGAGTGAAACCAATGAACCTTGAGAGGTTAAACAAGTGAAAGAAGAATGCAACGGAGATGAACGAAGTTAAGAGCACTCCGGTAAAAAGGAGGAACAAGGAGCATTATGAGAACCTTGAAGGTTGAAAGACATGAAACAATAGTTCACGGATGACGAAAGAATATGAAACTGCAACTGTATAGCCAAGGAATAAGAATGACAGAATTTGGACAGCACTCCGTCTGAAAATGGAAGGAATTAACATGAACTTGAGAAGAAGGGAAGATACTTGATGAAAACAACAACACACAGCCTCCGAAACAATGAAAGGATGGCACAAGGGTAAGAAAGATTCAGACAGCACTCCGGTTAAAAAGATAGGCAAAACTTGATAAGATGAGAGAACTAGAATGAAGAAATACAACACTCCGGTTAAATAGATAAACAATGAAAGAACATGATATAGATATGACAAGATGATGGGGTGGAGAGAGCAATATTACAATGCCTCCGGAATGAAAGAATAGAATATAGATCGTTGGAAAGAAAAAGATCGAAAAAGAAGATGACAACTTCTCCCACGAATGAATTAGAAAAACCTCCTTACGGAGAAGGGTTGAATAGAGTTGTTGGAATTTCAACAACGAGAAGAATAAGCTTGATGTGGACTTCTGGAAAACATGTCAAAATTAAGAGGTGATAACCAGCCACTGACTACAACATTTGATTGGATTGAGATCAACAAGGAGACGAAAGAGTTATTTCAGCAGAATGATGATTGAAGAACTTGGGTCATTTATAAACACCATAATAGCAACAATCCTTAGGGAAAGCTTTTAGGTGAAATATAACCCAAGATAACTCCAACAAATAAATTGAATGGTTGGAAAGATCTCCTGAACAAAGAAAAATGATGGGTTTAAATATCTCACTCTTGATAACTCGTGAATCATGAAACATGAAGGAATTGTCAAGAATGACATAACACCATCTGAAAAGATAAGGTAGGATGGATTGCAATTGGAAAGCATGAAGAAGAATGCTTGAGCTCCAACAAGAATCTTGAAGAAAACTTCAAGGATGAATTAAAACATGATGATGAACCACCATGAAGAACTCCGGTAATGAAAGCATGAGAAGTGAAAGACGAAAAGAATAAGATTCAAGGCCTGCGATGAATTAGATGGAGCTTGAAACGATATAATTGAAATAACATGGAGCTCCGGAAAAACAAGATGAACAACTTAGAACCGAGAATATGATATGATGAACAAGCTCCGGACAAAAGAATTAATTCACCTAGAAGGAATAAGAATAAGAATTATGTCATGCATCTCCTTCACCAATTTAATTTGATGACAACCAAAGGATTTGGCATACTACTTATTCTCGTTGCAAAGAATTAAAGAGAGATCTAGCACAAGCTTGGGTAAATCTTCAACGAAGCACCGGTAGGATTATGAAAAGAACAATTGAATTGATATGGTAACAAGGAAGAGTAATCTTGAAAGAACCACCGTAAGAATTAGGAGACGAACGAAAAGACATCAATGAAGAATATTTGTAGGACGAAGTTGAAAACTGAGAACGAAGAAATATTCTGAAATGATGGCCTTCGGAGGAACACAAGGAAAAGAATTCAAGAATGCTTCGGATGGTATAAAAGAATTCCTCACACATCGGAACAATAATGAGGATGGCATGAAAGCTAGAACCATGAATCTTCAAGAAGACAGGCCAAGATTTAAGAGAAACACTTCTGCGGTCTCCAAATGTTGAGAATGAAGACGAGAAAAGCCATGAAGAATTTCGAGATACTCCGGACGAATGACAAGAGGAAGGTGGAGCTAAAGATGGAAATGATTGAAACAAGCTTGGAGAAGGCATGTGACTGATGGGAATCATTCTTACGTCACACTTTGAAAGAATTTTAAAACAACTCCGGAAAATAGAAGAGTCAGTTAAGATCCTGGGAAAAGACCTGTGGGTTAGGGCCCACTCAAAAGAAATCACCGTTGGAAAAGATAGCTTAAGAGATATGGCACCGGTTGAATTAAAAAAGCTTGAAAGAAAAAAAAAGGAGACAAGCTCAAAATAGCTTGAATGGATTAAGAATGGAATTATGGATCTTCAGCACTCCGGATATGAATAGCAAGAGGAGAATGATTAATTGGTGCCCCGGAATAAGAAAGCATTGTGAAAAGACGAAAAGGATAAGATCAACACCAAAATCTTGAATTACATCCACCGGAAGAATTAGAGAACAAAAGAATGATGAACTTGAAGCTCATGAGCATCTTCACGATAAATCACCCGATAAGAACATTGAAGGAAAAGAATGAAGAACCATCACATGAATAAAATGGATATTTCATCTGAGAATTTCTGGCTCCAAGAAGAAAAAGGGAGGGAGGGTGGGGAAAACAAGGACAACTTGGGATGAAAGAAACAGACAAAACGTCAGATTTCTCAACGGCGTCCGTATGGAATAACTTGAAGAGAAGACACACCGGTTGGAAAGGATTAACATGACCATCTTGATGATCAAGAAGAATTAGCACTCCCATAGGCATATGAGAACACCGATTAGGAAAGGTATGGAATCAACATTTAACATCGAAGCAACTCGAATACCAGAATCAAAACAAAAACAAAGGGTAGATGTGCAACATGATCTTCACAATATCATCCGAACAGAGGATTGAACGAATGAATTCCGCAGGTACATCAACTCGACTTGAAGCCACTTGGAGAACAAAGATAAATAAAAAAGGAACAAGGATCAGATAGAACAAATACAAGATAGAAGCTTCGTTCGACATCTTCGTGCTGAAAGCTCATGGAACGTGTTACAAAAGGGTTTTGCAATCCCCGGATCAGCATAGCCAAGGACCCTTTAAGATGCAACTCCCGATCAGAACAAGTCCATAAAACCACTTCACTCAATGTAGAACCCCAAACTTCACACTACTAGAAAAAAGCTTATTAGTGGCGCACCACTTTTGGGTATTAGTGGCGCACCTCTGGTGCGCCACTATTACCACGCCACTAGTAATGGGTATTAGTGGCGCACCAGAGGTGCACCATTACTAATCCAGATATCAGTGGCGCACCACCTGGTGCGCCACTACTAAGTATAAGGGTGCGCCACTGATATTTTTTCAAATTTTTTTTTTCAATTTTTATTTCAGAATTGCTACAGGTGCGCCACTAGTAACAATTTTTTTTTTCAAATTTTTTTCCAGAATTTTTTTTTTCAATTTTTTTTTCAATTTTGGCGGAAATTTTTTTTCCTTAATCTCGGGTCACTATGGCTTAATCTCGGGTCAATATGGCTTAATCTCGGGTCAAATCGCACTCCGTGGTCAAACTTCCCAGAAGGTCACCCATCCTACACTACTCCAGCCCTAGCACGCTTAACTTCTGAGTTCTATCCAACCCCAGCACCAGCTCACTTAGCAGGCACTTGTTGATATATCTATCATATCAATCCTATTAAACCTTGTTAATGTCTGGGAGTTTGTTCATGTTCATGAGTGTGATAAAATTTTGAAAAAATATTTCAAACTTCCCGGTCATTTTACATATCATATTTTTCAAAAAAACTATTTTTTTTCAAAAAAACATTTTTTCAAAAAAAAAAAACATTTTTTCAAAAAAAATCATTTTTTCCAAAAAAAAAAATATTAGTGGCGCACCACACCCACGGTGCGCCACTACTATTTTTGAATTTTTTTGAATTTTTTCAAAAAATATTTATTCCAAAAAAAATAGTTTTTCAAAAAAAAAACTATATTAGTGGCGCACCACACCCACGGTGCGCCACTACTATTTTTGAATTTTTTTGCCTCTAGATCTTAAAAGCCCCGTATCTTTTATTCGGTTAGGTTTTTGGGGATTCTAAGAATCTTCAACCCCCTGTTGAATTCGGATGTAACTTTTCGAGTAGATGCTTTTTCATATAAAAAACTTTTTCATCGGAGTTCGTATGCAAAAGTTATGCCCATTTTACAAATTCTCGAGAGATTTTGCAAAAAAAAGTCGAAATTCATGTTTGTAAATTTTGCTAACAACTAGACCACAAATCACATTGGAATCTTATTTTTTTTTATTTTTTTGACATTTCTATCATTTTCTTTTATTTATTTTTTTAACTGAAAAGGCGGTCCACGGGGGGGGGGTGCATTTGGTGAAAATGCGTCCCAGGTTACCAGTGGCGCACCCCTTCACTGGTGCGCCACTAGTAGCCAGGAATACTAGTGGCGCACCAGTGAAGGGGTGCGCCACTGCTATGTTTTTTTTGGACCACCATGCCCAGCCTTACCAGTGGCGCACCAGGGCAAGGTGCGCCACTACTATCAAAAATAGTAGTGGCGCACCTTGTCCTGGTGCGCCACTGGTAAGCCTGGGCATGGCTGGCTACTGTTCAAAAACTTAGTAGTGGCGCACCCCACACCTGGTGCGCCACTAGTAATGTCACTATTAGTGGAGCACCTGTTTGTGGTGCGCCACTGCTATATAGTAGTGGCGCACCACATCTCTGGTGCGCCACTAATAGTGATATTACCTATAGCCTTTTTTCTAGTAGTGTCATATCGAGCATCCGTTGGAAGAATGCCTAGAACTACTAGATGAACCCACCTATAGATTTCCTAAAGTTTCCAGTTATGCAATCAGGTGTTGGGGATACACGGGAAGCACCGCGCAATCAACTCTAAACCTACATCCAGGTGTATCCATCCTTCAACACATAACCAGTCTTTCTCGGAAACTGTTTACCTCGGACCTTCGAAAACGCATCCACTATTAACAAGCTATGGCAATACTCTCGAACTACCTCCCCAGTACTGGGTGATGTCGGGGTTATCTTGCCACTGGCCGTATAGGAGAGATTTTCGATGTCGGCCGTCTTAAGTATTTAGTACTGCCGCGATATGCTTGTTACAATGATACCTCGAAGCTCAACTCCTCGGTAACAGGAGGCATCGAGAACAATATCCTTGTCACAAGAACATCGAAACAATCCCAGAATACTCGCGGGATCCTAAAAAAAAATTTGGTGCAATTTTTGAAAGTAGAAGAGAAAAGAGTAGACGTCAGGAGTCCTCACCAGAAAGAAAGGGGATGAGAAGCAAAGAAATCCTACTCTCCGATATAATATAGGACTCAAAAAGTTATCAGTGTGTGCCTAGACTCAACCGTCAACGATTCGATCAATCAGTGGGGGCTTCTAGGTCGGAGAAGGCTCTGAATACCAACTTGTAATGCCCAGGATGGGACTATGCCTCCTACGTGTCGAGGCACGACTTAAAGGTATAAGCCCATCCTAGAATGATCTCAAGTTTGGTATCTTTGCACGACTCATGTAAAAGAGGGATTAAAAAGCAAAAAAAGATAGTTGGCTTACACTCGCCACTTCACACAATACATTACATAAACAATCATCATTCAAAACATCACAACCCGACTACGGGTGAAGATCCAAAAGAAAGATACCAAAACAACATAAAGCCACAGGCCAAGATCGAATCCTAGTAGAAACCACTACTGAACATCGAAACGTCACAAGCAAACGGCCACAACTTCAACGAACTCCGAGTGAAGAACTTGAACCAGCTCCTGCATCAACTCGGCTGAACCTGCATCTGGTGTGGTGAAGTAACTGTGAGCCACAGAGGACTCAGCAATCCCGTTCCCGGGTAACAATACTATTTAAGCCTTGGGTGTGGAAAAGGCTGAAGAAAGAACGAGAGGTGAAGGAACAAACAAGAGTCTGCAGCAGCAACTAGCACTAACTTACGCAAAAGAGAGCGAGAAGAGAAGTGCATCGGTCGAAAGATGATCATGAAGTGATCCTAGCTAAAGCCGGTCAAACATAACCCCACCGTGTTCAACTCCCGAATCCCTATTCGGAAATTGACAGTCACGGTACAGACGCTGGTAGTGTATTGGAAACATTGTGTCAAGTTTTCTACAACCGGAATTAACAAGCTCCCATCTGCCACATAACCGCGGGCACGGCTTTCGAAAGTTCAAACCCTGCAGGGGTGTTCCAACTTGACCCATTACAAGCCCACGATCCGCGGAGTCGCAACTCCATAGGTGGGAAGACCCGAGTATTCTCGGAATCCCGTGCTCAAGTTAAACCGAACTAAGGTAAGGCTAATCCAGCAAATCCTCCCGGCGTGTCGACACCCTGATAGTAGCCGCGCGTATCTAGGTCTCAGGACACGACCGGATGGGTGATTCTACAGGACCCAAACCTCGAGTTTCCCCGTGGTGGTTCCCGCAGACTCCCCGTTTGGGACCAACACCATCGGCACTGGCCCCCCCTGCTATGTAGAAATAAAGGATCCTCGAGGGAGCGACCCTCTATGCAAATTTAATTAATTAATTAAGTTTGTTATTATGAGGCAAATAGTACCAAATGTTGGGACTTGCTGGAAAAGACTTAGCACTTAGCGGTTTATCAAGGGGGTCCCATACACCCCAACCGTGTTAGGAATGCATAATCAAGGAACATAACACCGGTTTATACGGTTCCTAACGGCATGAGTGGAACAAAACACCAAGCAAAAGGCTTAGCCTTCCACCCTGCCAGTATATAGATGATTTCATTTTTAAGCATTTATATAGTGTGATATAACCCAACCAAAAACTTCAACATGAAGCAAGCATCTTCAATCTTCACCTGCAACTAACAATGCTATAAGAAGGGCTGAGCGAAGCGTACTTAGCCAAGCAACGGTTTGCGTAGGTAGGGTGGTTAAACATGGCAATTGGTTACAAGTAGGAGGCTGACAAGAAAGACATGGGCATCGAGGCAAAACTATAGATCGTGACTTCTAGCAAGAGGCAAAAATAGTAATGGTATCCGGGTTCGGTCATCTTGCCTGGAATTCCACAAGGGAGAAGAACGGATCCAAGAAGTAGACGGAGCAACACAGTCGAGAGAAACCTCACAACTCCGGAACGAAACCGAAGCTAACAAGAGAAGCAACCGGAAAGAAGGAAAACAACACGGTAAACACACATAAACATAAACATGGCATAAGATGCACAAGCAAGTATGATGCATGTCCGGTTTAATTATGCATGGCATGGCAAGAGCACAAACAAATACTACAAGTTAAGTGGAGCTCAATATGCAACGAGTTGCATATTGACGGAACACCACATTTAATTATTTAATTGACTCTTGTTATTTACAAGACAAGGTTAAATGTTTTTAACATGGCAAGAGGTGAAGCATAATAAAACTACACTAACTAGGCAATTTAAATGAGGCCGGAGAATAACAACAACATATCCGGAAAATCCTCATGAGCATGTTTAATAATTATAAGCAAACAACAATTAACCATATAATGTTGTTAACATGATGCGGATGACATGAACAAGTTTAAGCAAGTTTTATTAACAGGTTGACTTAAGAGGATAAGAAGCATTTGTCACCATGGTGGAACGAAAGGGTGCCACGGCAACGATCCGAAATGAGGCAATGGCATCATATCGGTACCGGTAACTCGGTGAGGGACCGGTGCAAAACAAAAGGTGGAGTGAACGAGTCAAACGAGATGAAAGAGGTGGGGTGATTCCGTTGCCGGGTTCCCACGGGTCGGTGACGAGGCAACCGAAGAACATGACGGAAGGTGGAACGGGCACGAAGCACACACGGGAGACATTTCATACAACACAACAAGCATCCACGGGTCATCGACGGGGTTATACCTTCGGAACCAACGTTTCGGGGCGGTTCGAGATCGTCGAGGGACGTAGCGGAAGTAGAGGAAGTAGTCGTTCACGCGGGTCGTAGAGGAAGTAGTGGAAGTAGACGTTCTCGTGAGTCGAGGAACACGTTCGTAGTCGTACACGGGGCGACGGTAGTGGTACACATGTTGTCGGGGTACTTGTCGTTCTCGAGTGCTCCGGGCGTCGAGGTACTTGTACATGTAGTGGTACTTGTCGGGTCATGTAGTTGTTCACGTCATCGTGTCGTGGTGTACTCGGCCGTAGATGTACTTGCCGGTCTCGGTCCCGGTCGTAGTCGTACTTGGTCGTCGTGTAGGCGTACTCGTTCTTGCGACGGTAGTTATACACGTAGCTCGGGGTCCTCGTTCGAAGCTCTTGGCGAAAACAAAAACAAAACAGCAGCAGACATGGCAATACAACAAAACAACAGCAGCGGTTTGACGGGCGACGAGGCGAGGACGCGGCCTTGCTGGATCGGAGGGACGCCGGACGAGGGAGGCCATGGCGCTGGAGGGTGCGGCCTTGGGTCGCCGGCGTGAAGAGGCGAGGTCAGGGCGACGAGGCGAAGCCGGGGCGGCGGTGGAGGAGGCCCCCGGCTCGGCAAGGAACGGAGGGAGCCGCAGGAGGGAACGCCAGGCAGGGGCGCTCGGACGGAGGGAGCCTGGACGGAGGACCCGAGGGGAGGAACCGCACAGAGGAGGAGGTGTGCCGCGGTGGCCGGCCGGGCTCCTGGAGGCGCTCGGGGAGGCGCGCTCCTGGTGCTGGGAGGGAAGAAGGCCGGCGCTGGGGCCTGGCCGCGGCGTGCGGAGGCGACGGCCTGCGAGGAGGAAGGGGCGGCCGCGAGGCGCTGCGCGGGGGCGATGAGCGACGGGAGGGGGTCGGGCGCAGAGGCTGGGGCGAGAGGCCAGCGGTTCGAGGGACAGAGGGAGGCGGAATCGAAGGAGAGGGAGAGGAATCGGGATCGGGGCGAGAGGCACGGGAGTTGCGGCGGCTGAGGGAAGGGCGAGGGGAGAGGGTGCGAGGCTGCGGCTGAGGGAGTGCGATGCGCTAGGGTTCGGGGGGGTATGCGGGCTGGTTAGGAGAAAGGTGGGCCGGCCTGGGCTGGAGTCCAGAAGGCTGAGGAAAGGAGGAGGGAACGGGCCTTGAGGGAAGGAGGAGGCCCAGAGGCTGGCTCTCTTCTTCTTTCATTTAAAGAAAAAGAACAAAGAAAAGAAAAGTCCAGAGAGTTTGGAGAAGGTTTAGACTGAGATAAAAATATCCCTACAACCCTGTAATTGTGGGCTATTTTAATAAAGTGCTTTGGCAATTTTTAGAGACTATAAATTTATGCGAGTTCGGAAATAACTCGAACTTGCATAAATCCTTAGGCCAACCAAACACTTCCAAAAGACATGGAAAAAAAGGAGGAGGAGGTATAGGCAAGGGATTGAGAAGAAAAGGGCATGGGGAAAATATGCAAGTGTGTTACGGTGATTCCGAAGCCATGGAATATTTATTAATATAGCTCCATAAATATTGAGAGGCTTTTATATGTTATAAAGAGAAGTCACCTTCCCTCGATTTAAATGGACCGAAGGTCCACACGGTTTATTTAGGTTGAGATGCAAAAATAAAATATGACATGATGGCATGATGACATGATGCAAAGCAAAAAAAAAAACAAGCACAAAAGGAACACCCGGGCAACCCGGAACATCTGGAATCTTCTGGAATCTTCTGGAACGTCGGTCTTCGGGCATCACATTTATACTCCCCCAACCACCAACAAGCACACTCCATGGCTAGCCCGAAACAACGGGTACCGTCCAAACCAGCAACAACCCTGGGGGAGTTTTGTTTAATTATTATGATTTTGAGCATGGGACTGGGCATCCTGGTTACCAGCCGTTTTCTCATGAATGATGAGCGGAGTCCACTCATCGTGAGAATAACCCACCTAGCATGGAAGATATAGACAGCCCTAGTTGATACATGAGTTGTTCGAGCATACAAAATAGAATTTCATTTGAAGGTTTAGAGTTTGGCATATACAAATTTACTTGGAACGGCAGGTAAATACCGCATATAGGAAGGTATAGTGGACTCATGTGGAATAACTGTGGGGTTTATGGAAGTGGATGCACAAGCAGTATTCTCGCTTAGTACACGTGAAGGCTAGAAAGAGACTGGGAAGCGACCAGCTAGAGAGCAACAACGGTCATGAACATGCATTAAAATTAATCAACAATGAATGCAAGCATGAGTTGGATATAAATCACCATGAACATAAATACCATGAAGGCTATGTTGATTTGTTTCAACTACATGTGTGAACATGTGACAAGTCAGATCACTTAAATCGTTCAAAGGAGGATACCACCCATCATACCACATCACAACCATTTTAATATCATGTTGGCACGCAAGATAGACCATTATAAACTCTCAGCTAATTAAGCATGGCATAAGCATCTATGATCTCTAATTGTCATTGCAAGCATGTTTCATTCATAACAAGCTGAAATAGGAACACCGAGCAATCATATTTACAAAAACAAAAGAGGTCGAGTTCATACCAGCTTTTCTCATCTCAATTAATTCATCATATATCATCCTTATTGCCTTTCACTCGCACGATCGAACGGTGTGGATAATAATAATAGTGCATGTGCATTGGACTAAGCTGGAATCTGCAGATAGTTAATACAAGAGAGAAGACAAGGTAATATGGCTCAAGGTTAAATCAACGACAAAGCATATGAGAGCCATTAAGCATTTCTATCATGGCCTTCTACTCTTAACCCCCAAAGAAAAGAAAAGAAACTATTTACATGGGAAAGCTCCCAACAAGCAAAAGAAGAACGGGAAATCTTTTTGGGTTTTCATTTTTAACTACTACTACAAGCAAAGAAAGTAAACTAGCTAGAAGCTACAGCTAATATTTGTTTGTGTTTCTGGGTTTTTCTAGCACACAAGAAAAAGACTAAGAAAAAGAAATTAAAACTAAGCATGGATGGTACAGTGAAAGAGTGTGAGCACCGACAACTAGAATAAGTGTGAACATGAATGTAAGTCGGTGAGAAACACGTACTCCGCCAAACTTAGGCTTTTGGCCTTAGTTGGTCTATGGCCAGGGATCAAAGCCACTCCCTCCAGTGTACTGGGATGCATCCTCTGGGTGCCACTGGTTGGCGAGCTCATCCAGCTCCCACCCATAAACAGATTGACGGGAAGGATCAAGTGGTGGCTTCGGCTCAGTCTCTGAAGCTTGTGCCTGGCCTTGGTACTTGTAGAAGGCATCTGATGTAATGAGATACTTGCCTGTGGACAGATCAAACAAAAATGGTGCAGGCAAGGTAACAATTTCACAGCATATTTCATCAAATCTTAATTTATCATTAAGCTGCATATTCTTGTCTTTAACAATAAAATCATGAGCTACCATGCTTTTGTAGTCTAGATAAACAGGGGCGAGCAATTTTTCTTCCTTCTCATGATGCCTAATAGGTATATTAAAATATTCAGCAAGGCAAGAAGCAAATATGCCTCCAAAGACGAGCCCCTTTGAGCGGTTCAGACTCAATCGTTTAGCAACGACGGCCCCCAAGATAAAAGTTGTGTCTTGAAACAAAGCATGGCGTAAAATGATAATATCAGGGGCACTGAGATTCCCACTGTTCCTGTGACCAATTAAACACCTACTAGCAAATAAAGCAAAGTAGCGCATAATAGGGAAGTGTATACTAGTGATTCTTGCCCCTGAAACTTGTCTAGGTTCACCTACGGCTATCATGTTAATGAACCCTTCAACGTCTTCATGATGTGGTTCATCAAGTCTACCTCCAAAGGGTACTTTGCATATTTCACAAAAATCTAAAAGTGATATCTCCTTAGCCACATCATATAAGCGGAACTCCACCGTAGGTGGTGTTTTCCTAGAATGAAAATGAAAGCTTTGCGTGAAAATATTGGTGAGTAAGAGATACTGTTCTTTCTGGTCGTTGAGGAAGTCAGTGAGGCCTGCATTATTCGCCAACCAATAAAAGTCTTCGTAAATACCGGCGGACATCATGAAATTATTACAAGGCCATTCGCACGGCCGAACTTCCGCCATGCGAGTAAGATTATACTTGGGCATCTTATTTTCTTATTTCTTCTTCTCCTCTGAGCTCTTGCTGGAGGAGCCCCTCAATAATCTTTTTAACATTTTCCTTTTCTGAAAAATTCTGAAATTTTTAGTAACTTCAAAATAAAAGTTAACCAAACTCAACAAGATTGATAGCAACAACTCCTATAAGTGCCTAGAGGCTATATCATGCATTAGAACTACTTGGGACCAAGAAAATTTGACATGCAAGGTCAAGAACAAGGTCACCACAGCAGCATAAATTTGCAACAAATCAAGCACTAGAGCAAAAACTAATTGGACCAATGGAGGAGTCACATACCAAGGAACAATCTCCCCAAATAGTTTCGTGAATGGTGCTTTGAGCAAGGAGATCGAAAATGGCAGCAAGATGAGCTAGAACTCGGGTTTGAGCTGGTTGGGGATTTTTTTTGGGAGGAAGAATAAGAGCATGGGTGCAGGAATAAGTGGAGGGGGCCACGTGGGGCCCACGAGGCAGGGGAGTGCGCCCTGGGCAGGGGCCGCGCCCTGGACCCTCGTTGCCACGTGTTGGCTCCCCTCGCTATGTGTTCAGTGCCATATTTCCTCAAATATTCTAGAAAAAATCATATTTCATTTCATAGCATTTGGAGAACTTTTATTTTTGGGATATTTTTTATTGCCCGGATAAGTCTGGAAACAGACAAAAAATATTATTTTTTCTGTATTTATCCTAATTAACAGAAAGTAAAAGAAGGGTACAGAAGGTTGTGCTATCTAGATTCACCTATCCCATGCCAATCAAAAGGAATCCATTAACAAGGTTGATCAGGTCTTGTTAATAAACTCTTTCCGAGTAACATGAAACCGGAGAATTTTCGAATAACACTAGGTTACCTCAATGGGATATGTATGTCCCCAACAATAAGAATGTCATATGCCTCTTTGATAGTAGGAAGAGGAAACTCAAAACCTCCAATAGTAATAGTCGATGTTTTTCCAATATAATTGATACTATGGACCCGAGGTTGTTTCCTCGGAAAGTGTACCGTATGATCATTAACATTGACATGAAAAGTGACAATGCCTTTGTTGCAATCAATAACATCCCTTGCAGTATTCAAAAAGGGTCTTCCAGGAATAATAGACATATTATCGTCCCCAGGAATATCAAGTATAACAAAGTCTGTTAGAATAGTAGCATTTGCAACTACAACGGGCACATCCTCACAAATACCGACATGTATAGCAGTTGATTTATCAGCCATTTGCAAAGATATTTCAGTAGGTGTCAACTTACTCAAGTCAAGTCTACGATATAAAGAGAGGGGCATAACACTAACACCGGCTCCAAGATCACACAAAGCAGTTTTAACATAGTTTCTCCTAATGGAGCAAGGTATAGTAGGTACTCCTGGATCTCCTAATTTCTTAGGCATTCCACCCACAAAAGTGTAATTAGCAAGCATGGTGGAAATTTCTACTTCAGGTATCTTTCTTTTGTTGGTAATAATATCTTTCATATACTTAGCATAAGGATTCGTTTTAAGCTCATCAGTCAAACGCATACGCAAAAAGATAGGTCTAATCATTTCAGCAAAGCGCTCAAAATCCTCATCATCCTTTTTCTTGGATGGTTTCGGAGGAAAAGACATGGGTTTCTGGACCCATGGTTCTCTTTCTCTACCGTGCTTCCTAGCAACAAAGTCTCTCTTATCATAACGTTGATTCTTTGATTGTGGGTTATCAAGATCGGCAACAGGTTCAATCTCTACATCATTATCATTGCTAGGTTGAGCATCGACATAAACATCATTATTAATATTATTACTAGGTTCATGTTCATTACCAGATTGTGTCTCAGCATCAGAAACAGATATATCATTGGGATTCTCAGGTGTGTCAGCTACAGGTTCACTAGAAGCATGCAAAGTCCTATCATTTTTCTTCTTCTTCTTCTTAGAAGAACTAGGTGAATCTAAATTAGCTCTCTGAGAATCTTGCTCAATTCTCTTAGGGTGGCCTTCAGGATACAGAGGTTCCTGAGTCATTTTACCACCTCTAGTAGCAACTCTAATAGCATAGTCATTATTCTTACTATTTAATTCACTGATCAAATCATTCTGAGCCTTAAGTACTTGTTCTACTTGAGTGGTGACCATAGAAGCATGTATACTAATGAGTTTCAATTCACCTTTAGCTCTAGACTGATAATCACTCAAGCGTTCAATCATATAAGCATTGTGTTGTAATTGTCTACCAACATAAGCATTGTAGTTTTCTTGTTTCACAATAAAATTGTCAAACTCATCTAAGCATTGGCTAGCAGACGTATAACGAGGAATATCACCATCATCAAATCTATAGAGAGAATTTACCTTTACTACCTATGTCGGGTTATCAAGACCATGTATTTCTTCAATAGGTGGTAAATTCTTAACATCTTCAGCTTTAATACCTTTTTCTTTCATAGATTTCTTTGTCTCTTGCATATCTTCAGGACTAAGAAATAGAACACCTCTTTTCTTCGGGGTTGGCTTAGGGGCTGGTTCAGGAAGTGTCCAATTATTTTCATTGGCCAGCATATTATTCAATAGTAATTCAGCTTGTTCAACTGTTCTTTCCCTGAAAACACAACCAGCACAACTATCCAGGTGGTCTCTGGAAGCATCGGTTAGTCCATTATAAAAGACATCAAGTATGTCATGCATCTCAAGAGGATGATTAGGCAAAGCATTAAGTAACTGGAGAAGCCTCCCCCAAGCTTGTGGGAGACTCTCTTCTTCAGTTTGAGCAAAGTTGTATATTTCCCGTAAGGCAGCTTGTTTCTTATGAACGGGAAAATATTTAGCAGCAAAGTAATACATCATATCCTGGGGACTACGCACACAACTAGGATCAAGATAATTAAACCAAGTCTTAGCATCACCCTTTAACGAGAACGGAAATAGCTTAAGGATATAGTTGTAACGAATCTTTTCATCGTTGGTAAACAGGGTGGCTATATCATGCAACTTAGTAAGATGTGCCACAACAGTTTCAGATTTATAGCCATGGAAAGGATCAGATTCAACCAAAGTAATTTACTCAGGATCAATAGAGAATTCATAATCCTTATCAGTAACACAGATAGGTGAAGTAGCAAAAGCAGGGTCATGTTTCATTCTAGCATTCAATGACTTTTCTTTCAGCTTAGCTAATAATTTCTTAAGATCATATCTATCATTGCAAGCAAGAAAGTCTCTAGCAGTTTCTTCATCCATAACATAACCTCAAGAACAACAGGCAATTCATATCTATTGGGAGTAGTTTCATCATCACTTTCATAAATATCATCAGTTTCAACATTTGCATTCTCCCTAACCTTAGCAATTTATTCATCTAGAAATTCACCTAGTGGCACATTATCAGGCATAGAAGTAGTTTCATCATACATAGCAGAAGTAGCATCATCAAGAACGTATGACATATCAGATTCAGTAGCAGGAGTAGGTGTCGCAAGTTTACTCATAACAGAAGGAGAATCAAGTGCAGAGCTAGATGGCAGTTCCTTACCTCCCCTCGTAGTTGAGGGTAAGATCTTGGTTTTTGAGTCCTTCAAATTCTTCATAGTGATCAACAGATATAAATCCCAAGTGACTTAAAGAATAGAGCTATGCTCCCCGGCAATGGCGCCAGAAAATAGTCTTGATAACCCATAAGTGTAGGGGATCGCAACAGTTTTCGAGGGTAAAGTATTCAACCCAAATTTATTGATTCGACACAAGGGGAGCCAAAGAATACTCTTAAGGATTAGCAGCTGAGTTGTCAATTCAATCACACCTGGAAACTTAGTATCTGCACCAAGATAGTCTAGTAGCAAAGTAATATGATAGTGGCGGTAGCAGCAATAAAAGTAACGATAGTGTTTTTGTAGTTTTTGTGATAGTAGCAACGGAAAAGTAAATAAGAAACTAGCAATATAGGTAAAGCTCGTAGGCATTGGATCGGTGATGGGAAATTATGTTGGATGCAATTCATCATGTAGAAGTTATAACCTAGGGTGACACAGAACTAGCTCCAGTTCATCAATACAATGTAGGCATGTATTTCGAATATAGTCATACGTGCTTAAGGAAAAGAACTTGCATAACATCTTTTGTCCTACCCTCCCGTGGCAGCGGGGTCCTATTGGAAACTAAGGGATATTAAATTCTCCTTTTAATAGAGTACCGGACCAAAGCTTTAACACATAGTGAATACATGAACTCCTCAAACTATGGTCATCACCGGGAGTGGTCCCGATTATTGTCACTTCGGGGTTGCCGGATCATAACACATAGTAGGTGACTATAGACTTGCAAGATAGGATCAAGAACACACACACACACACACACACACACACACACACACACACACACACACACACACACATATATATATATATATATATATATATATATATATATATATATATATATATATATATATATATATATATATATTCATGAAAACGTAATAGGTTCAGATCTGAAATCATGGCACTCGAGCCCTAGTGACAAGCATTAAGCATAGAAAAGTCATAGCAACATCAATCTCAGAACATAGTGGATACTAGGGATCAAACCCTAACAAAACTAACTCGATTACATGATAGATCCCATCCAACCCATCACCATCCAGCAAGACTACGATGGAATTACTCATGCACGGCGGTGAGCATCATGTAATTGGTGATGGAGGAAGGTTGGTGATGACGATGGCGACGATCTCCACTCTCCTGAGCCATGAACGGACTCCAAACCAGCCCTCCCGAGAGATATTAGGGCTTGGCGGCGGCTCCGTCTCGTGAAACACGAGAATTCCTTCTCCCTGATTTTTCTCTCCCCGAAACAGAAGATATAGGATCTGGGGTACGTCGGTGGAGCACCTGGGAGCCCACGAGGCAGGGGGCGCGCCCCCCCACTCTAGTGGACAGGCCCTAGGCCCCCTGGTGTGGATCTTCTTGCAGGTATTTTTTATATTTTCCAAAATAATTCTCCGTTGATTTATAGGCGATTCCGAGAACTTTTTATTCTGCACAAAAAACAACACCATGGCAGTTCTGCTGAAAACAACGTCAGTCCGGGTTAGTTCCATTCAAATCATGAAAGTTAGAGTCCAAAACAAGGGCAAAAGGGTTTGGGCCAACGTATTACCCCACCCTCGTGGACGCCATGTGTTAAAGCTTGACTGTGCGGCAAACAATCGACCTAAAGAACTTGACTACTGACTGTGCAGTCACCTTCCTCACTGGTTCCACTTCTGGCCACTTTGTGAACTTGTCGATTGCAACGTACAAGTACTCAAAGCCCCCGGCTGCGCGGGGAAAGGGGTCGAGGATGTCGAGCCCCCAGACCGAAAATGGCCAGGATAAAGGGATCGTCTGGTGAGCTTGAGCTAGTAGGTGTATCTGCTTAGAATGATACTGGCACGCTTCACACTTGGTTACTTGTGCAGTTGCATCCTGGAGGGCTTCTGGCCAAAAGAAACCTTGTCGGAACGCCTTGCCGGCAAGTGCTCTTGCGCCAATGTGGTGGCCACATATGCCGTGTATCTCTGCCAACAGCTTTTGTCCATCTTCCCGGGGAATACACTTCAATTTCACACCGCAGAGTCTTCTTCTGTACATTGTGTTGTTGACAAACTGGTACATACTTGACTGCCGGGCTACTCTTTCAGCTTCTTCTTGCTCTTCGGGAAGTTCTCCTGTTTGAAGGAAACTGACAATCTGCTGTGCCCATGCTGGAGCCTGCGGCTCGACAACAAGGACTAAAGGCACATCTGCTGCTGCGGGAACATCCACTTCTACGGTGAGGACCTGTGTCTCAGCCGGAGCTTGATGTTCCCCGGCAAGCTTGGCGGGGCAAAACTTGTCGGGAGCGTTCGCTTCAACGGAACAAGCCCTAGGGCTCACCGGAGCGGACTGCTCCTCAGCATTTTTGGCGTTGATCTTGGGGACATTTTTGGCGGCGGCTTCGGGAAGCTCTGCCGGAAAGTAGTCACCAACAATCAATTTACTCTTCTTGCTCTGTCCAGCTGAGGGTGTTACGGACGGTTGAGTCAGCTTGAGCACAAAGATCCCTGGTTCCACATGTAACTTAAGTGCGGCGCACTTTGACAGGCCATCTGCGATGTCGTTCTGAGCTCTTGGAACATGCTCCATTTGCAGGCCGTCAAAGTGTTCTTCAAGCTTCCTCACCTCATCGACGTAAGCTTCCATCAATAGACTCTGATAGTTCTTGTTTACTTGGCGGACGACAAGCTGCGAGTCATCCCTTACAATCAGCTTCTTGATCCCAAGGTCAGTCGCGATCCTAACACCGGCAAGCAAACCTTCATACTCTACAGTATTATTTGTTGCTTGCTCCTTGGGAAAGTGCATCTGGACCACGTACTTGAGGTGTTCTCCGGTGGGTGCGACAAGCAGCACGCCAGCACCGGCGCCTTGCAGCGAGAAAGCACCATCAAAGTACATCAGCCACTCTTTGCTTGCTTCCTTGACGGGGATGCTCGTTTCTGAAATCTCTTCGTCTGGTGTCGGCGTCTACTCTGCTATAAATTCTGCCAATGCTCTGCTCTGGATAGTCGAAGTGCTCTCAAACTTGAGGCCAAAGCTTGATAGTTCTAGTGCCCACTCGACAATCCTGCCTGTTGCTTCTGGATTCTATAGTATCCTCTTTAGCGGAAAGCGAGTGACCACTGTTATCTCATGTGCTTGGAAGTAATGGCGCAGCTTTCTCGAGGCCATGAGGAGGCCAAAAAGCAGTTTCTGCACACCAGAGTACCTTGACCTAGCCCCCTACAGAAGGGAGCTGACAAAGTAAACTGGGCGATGCACCATCTTCTTCCGTATCTCCTCTTGCGTCTGCGCAGATCCATCCTTGTCGGGACCAGAGCTTGTCGGGGAAGCTCTCTGCCTGTCGTTGGGTGTGCTTGCCGCGGTTGCCGGTTCATCGTCAACCTCCCTCTCCGCTACTAACGCAGCACTAACCACTTGATTGGTTGCCGCTAGGTACAGCAGCAACTTCTCCTGTGGTTTAGGTGTGACAAGTATTGGAGTGGAGGACAGGTACCTCTTCAAGTCTTGCAGCGCAACCTCCGCTTCCGGAGTCCATTTCATTGGACCTGCCTTTTTCAAAATTTTGAAAAAGGGCAGGGCGCGCTCAGTAGACTTAGAGATAAACCTGCTGAGAGCAGCCACGCAGCCGGCAAGTCTCCGCACATCCTTGACGCGCTTCGGTGCTTCGATTTGCTCAATGGCCTTGATCTTGTCGGGATTGGCTTCAATCCCCCTCTGAGACACGAAGGAGCCGAGAAGCTTGCCGGAGGGGACTCCAAACACGCACTTCTCGGGGTTGAGCTTGAGATGGATTTTGCGCAGATTTGCAAAGGTTTCATCTAAATCTTGGATCAGAGTAGCCCTTTCCTTGCTCTTGACCACTATATCATCCATGTACGCCTCTACATTTCTGTGAATCTGTGGCTCAAAAGCTGTATGGACTACCCTTGCAAATGTTGAACCAGCATTCTTCAATCCGAAAGGCATGCGTATGAAGCAGTATGTGCCACATTGAGTGATGAATGCGGTCTTCTGATACGTCCAAAACGTATCTATAATTTCTGCTTGCTCCATGCTTCTTTTGTGTGATATTGCTATGATATTTATGCACTTCCATACACTTTTGATCATATTTGGACTAACCTATTAACTCAGTGCACCCCAGTGCCAGTTTCTGTTTTCTGCTGTTTTTGTATTTCAGTTTTTCCCATTACTTAAATTGCCAGAAAAATTCCGGGAAAAATATATAAAAAATCAGCTCTCCAGAAGCTTCCACGCGCCAGAAGTGGGGCCAGAGGGGAGCCAGGGGCAGCCCAGGCGGCCCCACCCCTGGCAGCCTAGGCAGGGCCCCCCTCTCCGCTTCTGGTGACCCCCTTTGGCATATATTTATCTCCCGTCGTAGAAAGCCTGATTCCAGAACCCTTTTCTCCAGAAGCAATTCCGATCTCCGCCGCCATCGCCACCAAGTTTCCGGGGACCAGAATTCCTGTGTCGGCATCCTGCCGGGACGGGGAAGTGCCCCCGGATTCATCTCCATCGACGTTGCTTCCTCCCTCCATGATGCGGGAGTAGTTCCTCCTCGGGGCTGAGGTTTCTACCAGTAGCTATGTGGTCAATTCTCTCTCCCATGATGTGATCTTCGTTGTGATCATAGGCTATGTTAATCTAGGGTGATCCCATGATATTTCCCCTTTGTCAGGACCCCGATCCTAAGTCACACCGATCTAGCTGTAACACGTCATATCACTTTGCGGCCTCACGCACGGTAACCCCACGAGTGCCACCTTACCTAGCCCGGGACCGTTTGCGCATTTTGGCACACGTATATGACAGTGTCGCTAGCATCCATATGACAGAGCACCCGGGCCGACATGGCTAGTTATAAACCAAAAGTGGCACTAGATTACAGAGACAGGCATCCATGACCCAGCAACGAACGTGTCGGTCATAAACGTATGATCCCAAGTCGTAGCAAGCTACATGGACTTAAAGGAACAACGCGTGACATTTCCCCTAAGGGACAGACACAGGAACGAAGAAGGACACATGCCGGCCAGCCTACGTGTTCCGAGCAGTAGCAAGCCACCAAGGCTCATTGGAATCACTAGGAGGCATTTCCCTGTAAGGTAGGCTACCAAAGGAAAACAACTAGGTGTCGGATCCCACACATACCAAGCATTTCAACCATACACACAATATGCTCAATATGTGCAAATACAACATTGCATCACAACAGAACTCTATGACTCAATGTACTTTATTTAAAAGGCTCCAAGAGCCATACATAACATTTCCATACAGGTAGGGGTCACATGACCCAACACTCAAGTCATACAGTCATACAAGCACAAGCGGAAGCTACATGTCTGAGTACAGACAACTTAGAAAAATAAAACAGGCTTGGTGTAGCCTGACTATCTACAAGGCCCTTCACAAGCTCCAGATCACCGTCTGGGTGTCAAGCTACTCGTCGACGTCAATGTCTATGTAGAACCCATCAGCAGGGGCAGGGTTCTCCTCTACAACAGTTATTAAGCAAAGATGAGTAAAAAGGTACTCAGCAAGTCTTACCACAGAACCTATCTTACATGCAACATTATCAACAGGGGGCAGTGGAGTTTATAGCAGAAAGCCAGCTTTGACTCTTGGCTAACCTATACTACAACTCTCAACAGATTGCAAGATGTTATTACGAACACGAGCCCTCTACTCACCACAACAATACACTACCGAGGATCCTCTTCCGTCATCCTACGGAAGGGCCATCCACGGCTCTCACGCTTATCTTGAGGCTTTTAGCAGTATCCATCAACTTGTCTATGAACTGTAAGAGTAACCAAGTAGTCCGTACCGCGAACAATGGCTATTCGAATAGTTTGATAACCCTGCAGGGGTGTACTTCTTCACACATGTTTTCACCACTTAGCGTCTGCACACGACATGTGCTCGGCAGACTTCAAGCGAAAGTCGACGTGGGTGTAGACCACGACCTAACCAACCACTGAAGTCTCTCGTCCAGGTTTATCGCCTATTTGGGTTCCATCCGTGGGGAGATCCGGCCGGGGTGTCGCTCACGGCCCCAAACGATGTGTACAGGGTTCCCGAGTCACCAAACGGGCAACCGGTACACCGTGCCACGTACCTGTCGCATCACAGCCCACCCCGAGGGTCAGCGTTGTGCACGACCTCCAGTAAACTATAAACACCACAAACTAGTTGCAACTCCTGGACAGAGTACAAGGGCAGTCAATAAGTCGAGCGGGGTCATATTTCAGGGCCCAATGTGTGGTAGTAACTGTAACTTGGGTCACACACACAGATCTCGGGTCCTATGGACGATTCCAATGAAACAACCCACCACGTACAACTACATGGCCTTTCATCGATACCTTTACCAAGCATGTTCCACACTTCCCTCTCTTTATCGGTATGATCATTTCACTCTGATCCATCACCCAGATGAACCAGACCAGACAAAACTCTAAGCATAGCAGGCAACATAAACAAATAGCATGGTGGATCACACATCACATGGCTCAAACAACTCCTACACATGCTAGTGGGTTTCAACTATTTACTTTGGCAATGACAGGTCATGCAAGGGAATAGGGTTCAACTACCGCAGCAAGTAGCAGTTCACACGCTGTTGCCTTAATGCAATAAAAGAGAGCAGGAGCGAGAAGATGGGTTTGTATCGGAATGATCAATGATTGCTTGCCTGACAAAGTGGTTGTCGGGTACTGCTCTTCAACTGGATACGCAGCAGTATCCTCGGGAGCAGGACCTAACACAGAGAATACCGGCGATACAATCATTAACAAACAAATGCAACAATATGATGCATGCTCACGACATGGCAAGATGCATGTGATTTGGCTAATGCAACTAAAACCAGAAGGGTTTGAGCCTATTTGAATCAAAGATTCAAATTGGCACTTTAACTATTATTTAAATAAGTGCATTATCATGTTTTAATATAAACAGCAAGGTTAACTTG
Source organism: Secale cereale (assembly GCA_902687465.1). Lineage (NCBI taxonomy): Eukaryota > Viridiplantae > Streptophyta > Magnoliopsida > Poales > Poaceae > Secale > Secale cereale. The sequence goes on along the minus strand of LR738714.1, from coordinate 571,706,155 downwards.
CTCAAACATGCATGAAACAAGTGCCATTGGAAAGATTGGATTTTTCTGATCATTTTTCATATATAAATCTTTTCCATCTGAGCTACTGTTGAATTTATATGATTTTTTGAAGTTTAGGCATTTTCTGGAATTTTCCTGAATTATTTTTAAATCTAAAAATACTAGAAAATCCTTTACTACGTCAGCATGACATCATGCTGACGTCAGCTAGTCAACAGGAGCTAGCCCAAGTCAAACATGACATGTGGGCCTGGCATGTCAGTGTCACAGCTAACTAACAAAGTTAATTAGTGAACTAACTAGCTGTCAGTGGGGTCTGGGCCCACGGGTCAGTGACTAAACTAATTAACTAATTAACTTATCAGAAACTTAATTAAACTAACTAATTAGTAAAAGGGCGGCCCACACGTCAGTGACCCGGGGGTGGTCAAACCCCCGGTCTAACAAGTCAAACACGCCGGCGACATGACGCCGGCAAGGCAGAACACGGCGGCGTGCTTCAGAAAACGTCCACAGGGCACGGTTCGAGCCGCGGTTGGGCGCGTTGGAAAGCTCTTGTCGTTGCGCGTCGAACGGTGGTGGTCGCCGGACCTGAGGTGGCCGGAGACAACGGCAACAAGCTCGACGGCGGCGACCGGCGTCGGGCGTGTGTGGAGACGCGCCTGTAGTGGCCTAGGCGATGCGTGCGTAGTACCTAGTGCATCTACGTGCTACGGCGAGCGAGATGGGCATGTGCCAGTGACCAAATGGTCACCGGAGCATCGCCGGCGGCGAGCACGGTGGCGGTGCATTTCAGTGATCAATGGAGCGGCGGCTACAAGGCGCAAACGAAGCAAAAGAAGGAGGGGAACGGCGTAGGAGCTCACTGCGGTGCTAACGAGCTCGACGGAGGGGTCGGGGACGCGCTGCAGCTTCGTAATCGGCGGCGAGGTGCTCCGGCGATCCGAGGAAGGGGACGACGGCGTGGAGGCGTTGCAGGGCTCCCGGAGATCCGTGGCTCAGCGAGGAGAAAGAGGACGACGCGGCGCTCCTTCTGGACACACTCACGGGGCGAGGGGGTAGCTCTAGGTGCGGCAACGGCGAGCGGCGGCGACGGGCGGCTCGGTGATGGAGGAGGAGAGAGCCAGGGGAGGCGACGGAGACGAGGGGGAAAAGAGAGAGCGGTCGGGGCAGCTGCGTGGCGTCGTGGGGAGTCTTCCAGGCCGTCGGGGAGGCAGGCTAGCAGGGTGGAGGTGGCCGGACGCGTGCCGGCGCGCGGCGGCCACGCGCGCGTCCTTCTGGCGCGAGGAGGAAGGCGACAAAACCGGCTGGTGGGCTGGGCCGGCCTGCTACAGGGCTGGGCCCGAGGTAAGTGCTTTCTCCCTTTTTCTTTTTCCTATTTTCTTTTCTGTTTCATTTGTTTTGCAACTTTGTTTAATTAATAAAAATGCTAGAACATTTTTATAACTCATGAAACTTGTCATGCCCACTGTATATAATATGAACAGTAGGGAACATTATAGTTTATGATTATTTGAGCATTTAAAAATATTTTATAGCATTTAAATGCCCAAATTCAAATAACATATGATTTAATCCAAAGCCCTTAGATGTCCTAGAAAATTGTGCACCATTTTTGGCAGAGGTTTAAGACCAAGGCAGAAATGATGAACATATTTGAAGGGCATTTTGGGTACATTGGAAAAGATTTTATCAAACCCTAGTTTTTAGAAGAGGGGTGCTGGGGTTTCTGTCATTCCCATTTCAAGTTTCTTTGAAAAGTAAACATGATGCACACTCTAGCTAGTCCTAATGCAAGTGCTAACTAGGGATGTGACAACTCACCCCCACTTAAAATAATCGTGTCCCGAGAGTCGGGTTCCTCCGGAAAGAGGGTGGGGTACTCAAGTCGAAGATGATCCTCAGCTTCACTCTCGGAATGATGTGACCATTGAACCTTGAGAAACTTGATATTGTGGCGTCGAGTGGTGCGCTCGGTTTGATCAAGAATACGAACGGGGTATTCTCGATATGTGAGATTGTCCTGGAGATCAAGCGTTTCGTGGTCCACTCCGTGGATAGGATCCGAGAAGCAACGCCTAAGTTGAGAAACGTGGAACACATCGTGAACTCTGGATAGGTGCGGAGGTAGTTCCAATTGGTAGGCAACTTCTCCTTGTTTGGCAAGAATGCGAAAAGGACCGATGTAACGAGGGGCCAATTTGCCTTTGATACCGAAGCGATGGGTTCCCTTAAGAGGAGTAACCCGAAGGTAAGCCTTATTGCCGACTCCAAAAGTCACAGCCTTATGATGACTATCATATTGGCTCTTCTGGCGAGACTGGGCTGTTTCAGTCTCTCACGAACTATGCGAACTTGCTCTTCTGCTTCCTGGATCATATCCGGGCCAAAGAATTGTCTTTCCCTGGTCTCTGACCAGTTAAGAGGTGTTCGACACCTTCGTCCATATAGAACTTCGAAGGGAGCTTTGCCCAAGCTGGCTTGATAACTATTGTTATAAGAGAATTCGGCAAATGGAAGACATTTTTCCCATTCCATACCGAAAGAAATGACAGAGGCTCGAAGCATGTCTTCCAGAATTTGATTGACTCGTTCCACTTGACCACTTGACTGGGGATGGAAGGCAGTACTGAAAGAGAGATGAGTTCCCATAGCATTCTGGAAACTTTCCCAAAATCGTGATGTGAAAAGACTTCCACGGTCTGAGTTAATCTCCAACGGCACACCATGAAGTGATACTATCCGAGAGACATACAAATCTGCTAGCTGGCTAGCGGTAATACTCTCTCGAACAGGCAGGAAATGAGCTACTTTAGAGAGGCGGTCGATAACGACGAAGATAGCATTATTCCCTTTCCTGGTCCTAGGAAACCCGGTAATGAAGTCCATACCGACTTTGTCCCATTTCCATTCAGGAATAGCCAAAGGTTGAAGGGTGCCAGCAGGCCGTTTATGCTCCACTTTAACTCGACGACAAACGTCGCAGTTAGCAATGAATTGAGCGATTTCTCTCTTCATCCTAGTCCACCAGAATCTCTGGCGTAGATCCTAATACATTTTGGTACTACCGGGATGAATCGTGAGAGGAGATTCATGAGCCTCCTTAAGGATTAACTGCCGTAGATGGTGGTTCTTGGGAACCACTACACGGTTCTCAAAGAAAACAACACCTCGATCATCCATAGAGAAACTTTTAGCGAGTCCGCTAGCAATGTTCTCTTGGAGTCGGGATATACCTTTATCACGCATCTGGGCAGCTATAACTTGATCCATAAGGGTAGGTTTCGCCACCAAGGTGGAAAGGAATCCTCAAGGAACAATGTGAAGGTTAAGCTTACGAAATTCCTCGTGGAGAAGTGGTTGACCTTGTTGTAACATCAAGTTGTTACAATAAGACTTATGACTTAGTGCATCAGCCATGACATTGGCCTTTCCAGGGGTATAAGTGATTCCTAAGTCGTAGTCTGTGAGCAACTCAACCCAACGTCTTTTCCTGAGATTCAAATCCGGTTGGGTGAAGATATACTTCAAACTTTGATGATCAGTGAAGATTTCACAGCGATTACCAAGGAGGTAATGTCACCATGTTTTGAGTGCATGGACTACAGCTGCAAGCTCTAGATCATGTGTAGGATAGTTATCCTCATGTGGACGCAACTGTCGGGATGCGTATGCAACCACTTGACGATCTTGCATGAGTATGCAACCTAGTCCTTGTCGCGAGGCGTCGCAATAGATTATAAAATCCTTGGAAAAGTCTGGTGGTACCAGTACAGGTGCAGATGTCAGGCGTCTTTTCAGTTCCTGAAAACTGAACTCGCACTGTGGGGTCCACTCAAACTTTTTATCTTTCTTGAGGAGTTCAGTTAGAGGTTTAGCAACTCGGAGAAATTCTCGACGAAGCGTCGGCAATAGCTCGCTAAGCCAAGAAAACTCCTAACTTGCTTGACCGATTCAGGAGGAGTCCAGTCAAGGACGGCTTGAACTCGCTCGGGATTGACAGCAATACCCTTGCCAGAGATCACATGACCTAGATAGGTTACTTCCGGCAACCAAAATTCACATTTAGAGAACTTGGCATAAAGGCAGTGCTCTCGAAGTTTCGTCAATACCAGCCTTAAATGCTCGGCATGATCTTCCTCGTTCTTGGAGTAGATGAGTATATCATTGAGGTATACCACGACGAATTTATCCAAGTACTCCATGAATATAGAATTCATTAACCGGGAAAAGGTAGCTGGGGCATTGGTTAATCTGAAGGACATGACGGTGTACTCATATTGGCCATAACGAGTAACAAAAGCCGTTTTAGGAATGTCCTCGTTCTTGATTTTGATTTGATGGTAACCCAACCTCAAATCCATCTTAGAGAAGACTGAGGATCCAGCGAGCTGATCATACAGGTCGTTGATCCTGGGGAGCAGATACTTATTCTTTATGGTGACCAGATTGACAGGTCGGTAATCTACAACCATCCGCTCCATTCCATCCTTCTTCTTGACGAAGAGGACGGGGCAAGCCCAAGGGGAAGAACTAGGACGGATGAAACCTTTCTGCAAGGACTCATCAAGTTGTTTCTTTAGCTCAGCTAATTCTAGTGGTGCCATCTTATAAGGTCTCCTAGAGATTGGGACAGTTCCTGGGATAAGATCTATCACGAACTCGACATCTCTGTCAGGTGGAATTCCTGGCAGTTCTTCTGGAAAAACATCCGGAAAGTCACGGACTACCGGAATATCTTCGAGCTCTGGTAGAGGGCTGGCATTAAGAGAGTAGAGCTGACGCTCAGCCATTCGGGTCAAGACATTGACTATCTTGCCGGATGGGTGTGTAAGTTCAACGGTCCTAGTAAAGCAATCAATCTTGGCGTAATGAGTTGTCATCCAATCCATACCAAAATGATGTTTATGTCTGAGGACTTGAGAGCGATTAGAGATGCTAGGAAAACAAGTCTATCGACAAGGATTTCATTTCCATGGCTTACCCTAGAGGTTAGCCACTTTGAACCAGGAGTTTGAATAACCATGGAAGTAGGCATGTCACAAAAAGTCATGTTGTGCAATCGAGCATAGCTCTCAGATATGAACGAATGGGATGCTCCAGTATCAAAAAGAACAGATGCCGTATGGCAGTTTATGAGAAGCGTACCAAGGACGACGTTAGGATCCTCATAAGCTTCCTCGGCAGAGACATAGTTGACATGACCACGTGCAGTGGGGATTGGCTTGACATAATTCACCTTGCCGGTTGGCTTACCACGGCCAACGGGTCTTCCTGGTTGGTTCTGAGGACACTCACGCATGTAGTGCCCTGGTTCTCCACACTTGAAGGATGTCACAGTGGTGGTGCGTGGAGCAAAGTTGGAAGGTGGTCCTCCATAAGTCTTAGCAGGTGCAAACTGTTGAGTTGGGCGAGGCGCCTCATAGGATGGCCTCGGTGTGTACTTGGGTGGCAGAGCAGTGTTAGGAACCCACACACGGCGCTTGTGAGAGCCAGAGCCGGATGAGGAACCAAAGTCTCGAGTATGCTTGCGGGTGGCCTCGAAGTCGGTCTCGCCTGTTTCAGCACTCATAGCCTTGTTTACCAACTTCTGGAAGGAAGTGCACTCGTGTAGACGTAGATCTCGGCGGAGGTCAGGGCTGAGTCCCTTGCGGAACCTCGCCTGCTTCTTGGCATCGGTGGATACTTCCTCAGGTGCATAGCGTGCCAAGTTGCCAAACTCGCGACTATAACCATCCACAGTTAACCGGCCCTGGGTGAAATTGCAGAATTCCTCCCGCTTGCGATCCATGAGACCTTCCGGAATGTGATGTTCACGGAATGCCTCACTGAACTCAACCCAAGTAGTGATTTGGCCAGCAGGACGCATAGCTTCAAAGTTTTCCCACCAAAGACTGGCAGGGCCCTCCAGATGGTAGGCAGCGTAGGTAACCTTGTCAGCTTCGGCCACACGGGCAAAGTGTAGCTTGTGGGTGATACTACGCAGCCAGTCATCCGCATCCAGAGGTTCAGTGGAGTGATGGAACTTCGGTGGACACATCTTGATAAAGTCATTGATTGACACCACGTCATTCCTATGACGGAACCCAGTGTTCTGCTCTATGCGTTACAGCAGACGGTTGGTCTCTCTCTTGTTCCGTTCTGCTTCGAGCATAACTTCCGCCAAGGAGGGTGGCTGGGGCAGATTCCCATCTCTAGCCCCACTAGCCTCACCCTGCTCCTGAGCAGCAGGAGTGTTGCGAGTGTTGACCATCCTAGGAAAGCAAAACAATGGTTTAGACAAGGATAGCAAAAATTTGACATAGAAGTGCAGAATGTAATGGATGACACGGAATGCAAAGATGTTCATCCGTACGACATGGTAATATAGGAACTGCTATATATACACCAGTGGTCATACACACCATACAAAGTTTAGTACAAGCCAAGGCTAAAGTACAACTGCGGTGAAAGACGATACATCCCATCAGAGGCATTCCAAGCTCCTATACATTATTGAGCTACACCTCCGGAACTCAGTACACACTAAGTCATATTCCACAAGACGCGTAGGACTGTGGAAATACAACTACTACAATACTACTACTACCACGGTCTAACTCAGACATTTCCGTAGTAATCTTCGTAAAGATTACCACCGTAGCCTGGAAGTGGAACAGATGGATCTTGAAACTCGCGAGCACTCGAAGGCTGTGGACCATAGGGACATGGATGTGGCCTCGGTCCCGATGCTGGTGGTAACCGATGCCCACGTGGAGGTGTAATACCCCCAACGTCACGCCAATCCATGCGATCAGGCAGACGAGTCCGCACGGGGTACAAATCCCGCATGTCCAGATAACCGGCATGCACAGTAGGTGCAAGCCGTGTCAAAGTAGTCCAGTGGGTGGCTCGAGTGTTATACAGCTCCATTCGGAGGGCACGGACCTCACGGTCCCTATCCTCCAGCATCTGAACAGTAGTCTGAAGCAGCGGCTCTTCATGAGCAGCATTAGTATACAGACCAGTGTAGTAGCCTTCCTCTCCGGGAAGTGAGGCTGGCATGTAACAGAACTCAGTGTTCAGCAACAGGGCATGCCTAGCACGGAGAATGGTCATCATCGAATAGGCGGCATCCTGCAATGCCATCTCGATGGTAATCCCGAGTCCATAAGACCAATGGATGGGGTTGTTAGCTCCGGGATATGAGGGGTATATCCGGACTGTGCAGAAATACTGACTCTGATTGAAATCCTGGTACTGTTCCTCCACGGTGTACTCAGGATACCAGCGATAACCGGTCTCAGTCAGCACACGGACTAGCATGGCCGTGTGACCGGGCACACTAATGCACCGAGTCAAACGAACCACTTGGTGAGGGATGCGGCCAGACATCTGAAACACGAAGTAATGCAAAGGCATCAGTGTTTCTGGAAGAAATCGGGCAGCATAACAACTGTAAATGCTCAAACAAAGATTGAGACATCATACAAATGATAGCATAGCCACTCAACAATCCATATCAAGGTTCCGGGTCCAACAATCATCATACTAAAACGATAGAAACTGAACTGAGGCTTGAAACCAACAATCCTAAGAGTCTACGGATTAGTAACACGTGAACCTAGTAAGGATAAGAGGCCTAGTCCTAAATCCCCTTAGAAAGAATAGACCGACTCAGATCAGAAGGGCATAAGGTAAAGGAGTAAAAAGAGCCTTACGTTCCCTTCCACAATCAATTTCCCTACATATAACTAAGAATTTTTCTAGACTCAACATCGACCAGTTTGGCTTGAGAAACCTACAGGCAGTCCAGCTCTGATGCCAACGCTGTCAGGACCCCGATCCTAAGTCACACCGATCTAGCTGTAACACGTCATATCACTTTGCGGCCTCACGCACGGTAACCCCACGGGTGCCATCTTACCTGGCCCGGGACCGTTTGCGCATTTTGGCACACGTATATGACAGTGTCGCTAGCATCCATATGACAGAGAACCCGGGCCAACATGGCTAGTTATAAACCAAAAGTGGCACTAGATTACAGAGACAGGCATCCATGACCCAGCAACCAACGTGTCGGTCATCAACGTATGATCCCAAGTCGTAGCAAGCTACATGGACTTAAAGGAACAACGCGTGACATTTCCCCTAAGGGACAGACATAGGAACGAACAAGGACACATGCCGGCCAGCCTACGTGTTCCGAGCAGTAGCAAGCTACCAAGGCTCATTGGAATCACTAGGAGGCATTTCCCTGTAAGGTAGGCTACCAAAGGAAAACAACTAGGTGTCGGATCCCACACATACCAAGCATTTCAACCATACACACAATATGCTCAATATGTGCAAATACAACATTGCATCACAACAGAACTCTATGACTCAAAGTACTTTATTTAAAAGGCTCCAAGAGCCATACATAACATTTCCATACAGGTAGGGGTCACATGACCCAACACTCAAGTCATACAGTCATACAAGCACAAGCGGAAGCTATATGTCTGAGTACAGACAACTTAGAAAAATAAAACAGGCTTGGTGTAGCCTGACTATCTACAAGGCACTTCACAAGCTCCAGATCATCGTCTGGGTGTCAAGCTACTCGTCGACGTCAACGTCTATGTAGAACCCATCAGCAGGGGCAGGGTTCTCCTCTGCAACAGTTATTAAGCAAAGATGAGTACAAAGGTACTCAGCAAGTCTTACCACAGAACCTATCTTACATGCAACATTATCAACAGGGGGCAGTGGAGTTTATAGCAGAAAGCCAGCTTTGACTCTTGGCTAACCTATACTACAACTCTCAATAGATTGCAAGATGTTATTACGAACACGAGCCCTCTACTCACCACAACAATACACTACCGAGGATCCTCTTCCGTCATCCTACAGAAGGGCCATCCACGGCACTCACGCTTATCTTGATGCTTTTAGTAGTATCCATCAACTTGTCTATGAACTGTAAGAGTAACCAAGTAGTCCGTACCGCGAACAACGGCTATTCGAATAGTTTGATAACCCTGCAGGGGTGTACTTCTTCACACATGTTTTCACCACTTAGCGTCTGCACACGACATGTGCTCGGCAGACTTCAAGCGAAAGCCGACGTGGGTGTAGACCACGACCTAACCAACCACTCAAGTCTCTCGTCCAGGTTTATCGCCTATTTGGGTTCCATCCGTGGGGAGATCCGGCCAGGGTGTCGCTCACGGCCCCAAACGATGTGTACAGGGTTCCCGAGTCACCAAACGGGCAACCGGTACACCGTGCCACGTGCCTGTCGCATCACAGCCCACCCCGAGGGTCAGCACTGTGCACGACCTCCAGTAAACTATAAACACCAGATACTAGTTGCAACTCCTGGACAGAGTACAAGGGCAGTCAATAAGTCGAGCGGGGTCATATTTCAGGGCCCAATGTGTGGTAGTAACTGTAACTTGGGTCACACACACAGATCTCAGGTCCTATGGACGATTCCAATGAAACAACCCACCATGTACTCCTACATGGCCTTTCATCGATACCTTTACCAAGCATGTTCCACACTTCCCTCTCTTTATCGGTATGATCATTTCACTCTGATCCATCACCCAGATGAACCAGACCAGACACAACTCTAAGCATAGCAGGCAACATAAACAAATAGCATGGTGGATCACACATCACATGGCTCAAACAACTCCTACACATGCTAGTGGGTTTCAACTATTTACTGTGGCAATGACAGGTCATGCAAGGGAATAGGGTTCAACTACCGCAGCAAGTAGCAGTTCACACGTTGTTGCCATAATGCAATAAAAGAGAGCAGGAGTGAGAAGATGGGTTTGTATCGGAATGATCAATGATTGCTTGCCTGACAAAGTGGTTGTCGGGTACTGCTCTTCAACTGGATACGCAGCAGTATCCTCGGGAGCAGGACCTAACACAGAGAATACCGGCGATAAAATCATTAACAAACAAATGCAACAATATGATGCATGCTCATGACATGGCAAGATGCATGTGATTTGGCTAATGCAACTAAAACCAGAAGGGTTTGAGCCTATTTGAATCAAAGATTCAAATTGGCACTTTAACTATTAAGTAAATAAGTGCATTATCATGTTTTAATACAAACAGCAAGGTTAACTTGCTCAAACATGCATGAAACCAGTGCCATTGGAAAGATTGGATTTTTCTGATCATTTTTCATATATAAATCTTTTCCATCCGAGCTACTGTTGAATTTATATGATTTTTTGAAGTTTAGGCATTTTCTGGAATTTTCCTGAATTATTTTTAAATCTAAAAATACCAGAAAATCCTTTACTGTGTCAGCATGACATCATGCTGACGTCAGCTAGTCAACAGGACCTAGTCCAAGTCAAACATGACATGTGGGCCCGGCATGTCAGTGTCACAGCTAACTAACAAAGTTAATTAGTGAACTAACTAGCTGTTAGTGGGGTCTGGGCCCACGGGTCAGTGACTAAACTAATTAACTAATTAACTTAACAGAAACTTAATTAAACTAACTAATTAGTAAAAGGGTGGCCCACACGTCAGTGACCCAGGGGTGGTCAAACCACCGGTCTAACAAGTCAAACCCGCCGGCGACGTGACGCCAGTGAGGCAGAACACGGCGGCGTGCTTCGGAAAACGTCCACGGGGCACGGTTCGAGCCACGGTTGGGCGCATTGGAAAGCTCTTGTCGTTGCGCGTCGAACGGTGGTGGTCGCCGGACCTGAGGTGGCCGGAGACGACGGCAACAAGCTCCACGGCGGCGACCGGCGTCAGGCGTGTGTGGAGACGCGGCTGCAGTGGCCTAGGCGATGCGTGCATAGTACCTAGCGCATCTACGTGCTACGGCGAGCGAGATGGGCATGTGCCAGTGACCAAATGGTCACCGGAGCATCGCCGGCGGCGAGCACGGCGGCGGTGCGTTTCGGTGATCAACGGAGCGGCGGCTACAAGGCACAAACGAAGCAAAAGAAGGAGGGCAACGGCGTAGGAGCTCACTACGGTGCTAACGAGCTCAACGGAGGGGTCGGGGACGCGCTGCAGCTTCGTAATCGGCGGCGAGGTGCTCCGGCGATCCGAGGAAGGGGACGACGGCGTGGAGGCGTTGCAGGGCTCCCGGTGATCCGTGGCTCAGCGAGGAGAAAGAGGACGGCGCGGCGCTCCTTCTAGACACACTCACGGGGCGAGGGGGTAGCTCTAGGTGCGGCAACGGCGAGCGGCGGCGACGGGCGGCTCGGTGATGGAGGAGGAGAGAGCCAGGGGAGGATACGGAGACGAGGGGGAAAAGAGAGAGCGGTCGGGGCAGCTGCGTGGCGTCGCGGGGAGTCTTCCAGGCCGTCGGGGAGGCAGGCTAGCAGGGTGGAGGTGTCCGGATGCGTGCCGGCGCGCGGCGGCCACGCGCGCGTCCTTGTGGCGCGAGGAAAGTGCTTTCTCCCTTTTTCTTTTTCCTATTTTCTTTTCTGTTTCATTTGTTTTGCAACTTTGTTTAATTAATAAAAATGCTAGAACATTTTTATAACTCATGAAACTTGTCATGCCCACTGTATATAATATGAACAGTAGGGAACATTATAGTTTATGATTATTTGAGCATTTAAAAATATTTTATAGCATTTAAATGCCCAAATTCAAATAACATATGATTTAATCCAAAGCCCTTAGATGTCCTAGAAAATTGTGCACCATTTTTGGCAGAGGTTTAAGACCAAGGCAGAAATGGTGAACATTTTTGAAGGGCATTTTGGGTACATTGGAAAAGATTTTATCAAACCCTAGTTGTTAGAAGAGGGGTGCTGGGGTTTCTGTCATTCCCATTTCAAGTTTCTTTGAAAAGTAAACATGATGCACACTCTAGCTAGTCCTAATGCAAGTGATAACTAGGGATGTGACACCCTTCCTCTATGTATTGGATTGATGGACTCACTTGTCTTTATCTAGTATAATCCCCGAGACCAAGGTGACAGCGGTCTATTGGACATGGATTAGAAGAATATTTTCATGAGTGATTTCCTCTTTTGTGTGTTGATTGAAGATTGAGAGTCTCTTGGTGCTTGTCTTTGACTATCCTTGAGATATGTTGTGGTGATTGTGGTACTCTCTTTGGATGGCCGAGGTGACATTGGGAAATCCATAGATTGAGAACTACGAACTTAGAGGTGTGCTTTTGTAGCCCTACATAATTTTCGTCCTCTCTTGACCACAAAGGAATGACCTCCGAGTGCGTCTCAATTATGGGAAATATCATGTGATTCGATTATGTTAATGTTGTTCGGAGTTGCCACTAGTGAAAGTATGAAGCTTAGGCCTTGTTTCCACCATTGCAATACCATTTGTGCTCACGTTTACCACTTGTTTGCTTGCTGCACTTTTTATTACCGATTTATATTACTTTGCTTTGCCACTCCTATCATCCATATTTTACCATCTCTTCGCCGAACTAGTGCACCTATACATCTGACAAGTGTATTAGGTGTGTTGGGGACACAAGAGACTTCTTGTATCTTGATTGCAGGGTTGCTTGAAAGGGGTACGTTCAACCTCCACTTCCCTGAGTTCGATAAACCTTGGGTTATTCACTTAAGGGAAATTTGCTGCTGTCCTACAAACCTCTGCTCTTGGAGGCCCAACACTGTCTACAGGAATAGAAGCGTGTAGTAGACATCATCTTCTCTTCATCTTCTTCAGCCATGAAGATCTGATGGTATCCTGAGTATGCGTAAAGAAATGAAAGCAGGTCACATCCGGCCGTGGAGTCAACAATCTGGTCAATGCGCTGCAAGGGAAATGGGTCTTTTGGACAAGCTTTATTCACATCGGTGAAGTCGATACAGAGTCTCCATTTCCCGTTTGCCTTGCGCACGACTACAGGATTGGCCAGCCACGTCGGATGGAGTACCCCTCTAACAAGGCCTGCTCCTTCCAACTTCTTGATTTCTTCTGCTATGAACTCTTGGCGCTCCACTGCTTGTTTTCTAACTTTTTGCTTGACGGGCCGCGTGTAAGGACAAACGACAAGCTTGTGCTCAATCACTTTCCTGGGAACACCGGGGATGTCAGACGGTTGCCACGCAAACACATCGACATTCGCCCGCAGGAAAGCAACGAGCGCGCTTTCCTATTTAGGGTCAAGCGTGGCACTGATGGTGAAAGTACCACCAGTGCCGTCCTCCTTGGCGGACACCTTCTTGGTCTCTGGTGGAGCTGCCATCGTCTTCTTACACTTGCCGATGGAGCTCGAAGGTGCGTCCTCGACGGCAGCGCAGCACTCCGAAGAGGTGCGTTTGCCGGAGTGGGCCCCAGAGCTCTTGCCGGACTTGGTCTTCTTCCCCTCGAGAGCTTCAGCGGCAAGTGTCTTGCTTTCTGATGCGGCTGCTGCTTCCCGGTAAATTTTGTCAGCGCAGATAAGAGCATCCTTCTTGTCGCCAGGGACAGAGATGATGCTTATCGGGCCTGGCATCTTGAGCATGTTGTAGGCATAGTGAGAGGCTGCCATGAACTTGGCGAGTGCTGGACGGCCAAGTATCCCATTGTAAGGCAATGGGATATCGGCAACGTCAAAAGTGATCCTCTCAGTCCTAAAGTTCAGCTCGCCGCCAAATGTCACTGGCAGCGTGATCTTCCCTTTCGGCTTGCTCCTTCCCGGGTTGATTCCTTGGAACGTACCGGTCTCTTCGAGCTCGCTGTCAGGGATCTGGAGTTTCCGGACCACAGCGGAGGAGATCAAGTTCAAGCCGGCCCCGCCGTCAACTAAAATCTTGGTGACCTTGAGGTTGCAGATAGTTGGTGAGACCAACATCGGCAAGCACCCGACCGCAGTTGTGCGATCAGGGTGGTCCTCAATATCAAAGATGATAGGCGTGCTGGACCACTTCAGAAGCTTGCGCGACTCGATGGGTGGCTCTGCTGCATTAACTTCCCGCACCCACTGCTTGAGTTGTCGGTGAGAAGTATGCAGAGAAGCACCACCGTCAACGCACAAAACCTACGTGGCCTTCTGGAACTCCTGCTCGCTATTCTCTCCATCATCCATGTCTTCATCGTCGTCTTCGTCTTCGTCCTTGTCGCGGTCGCGGGGAGGTCTGTCTCCTTGCCGCTGCTTAGCCTTGCCGCGGCGCCCTCCCCGGCCGTTGAATGGCCGCTTCTTGTCGGACCCTCCATCACCTCCTTGGGCCTTCTCCTTGTCGCGTCGCTCGTACTCAGCTTTCTGCTGCTCAACAAGGTACTCAACCTTCTTGCAGTTCTGGAGATCGTGACCATTGGTGCGGTGGATCTTGCAGTACTGCTTGTCGGTGCCGTCCTGCTTGTCAGCGGCTGCCACAGCCTGGCAGTTGGTGCATGCGGCAGTATCCTTGCCGGAGCTACCAACTTGGGCTTTCTTGGCGCCAGCCTCCTTGCCGAACTGCTCAACGACTAGCACTTCCTTGTTCTTCTTCTTCCTTCGCCGCCGGCTTTTCTTTGCCGGGGCGGCATCCTCACTGTCAGATCCTCCTGCTCCAGTATCCTCTCCGGGGAGTTTCCTCCCCTCCTCAGTGCGTGCACACTTGTCGACCAGGGCGTGTAGCTCGCCGACGTCCCTGATCTTGCACATCGCCATCTCCTCCCTCATCCTGCAGTTACGCACGTTCTGATGGAACGCGCTGATAATCGCGGCAGGGTGAACGTCTGGGACGTTGTGTTGTACGCGGCTGAATCTCTGGATGTACTTGCGCAGGGGCTCTCCTTCCTTCTGGGCGAGCAGGTGTAGGTCACTCTCTTGGCCATGGGGTTTGTGGCCGCCCGTGAAGGCGCCGACAAACTGATGGCACAGGTCGGCCCAAGAAGAAATGGAGTTGTCCGGCAAGTGCATGAGCCAGGACCTGACGTTGGGTTTGAGTACCAGAGGAAAGTAGTTGGCAAGGATCTTCTCGTCTCGCCCCCCAACAGCTTGCACCGCGATGGTGTAGATGCTGAGGAACTCCGACGGATGCGTCTTGCCGTCGTACTTCTCCGGTACGTCGGGCTTGAAGTTCTTCATGCTGGGCCACTGGACTTGCCGCAGCTCACGAGTGAAAGCAGGACAACCTACCGCGTACGGCAAGTCGCCTGGCCCCCTTGGCGCTTGCATGTCGACAGTGGGCCTAGCGCGCTGGTCTGATTGACGCCGCGCTTCTCTCCGACGCTCGATGCGGGTTCGAGCGTCCTCTTGTTCTCGATCGTCGAGAACTTGGCGCTGATTGCGGCGAGCTCGCGGATCTGATGATGTAGTGGAGTCGTCGTCGATGTTGATCCGGCGAGGCGGCGATTTTGGCCTTCGGGGCGGGGAGTGCACGGTAGTTGCACCCCCACCGGTCTTGCCGCCATCGGCCTGCGCCTGGCTGACTTGCCGTGGCCGCGACGTGCTCGGCTGCTGCGGGGTGTCGCCGTTGGTGAAGGCGATGAGGCTCTGGATGGTGGCCCTCTAGTCGTCGGCCTTGTTTGCCGCTGGAGGGAAATCTAGAAGCAGTTGAGCTCGTGCAAGAGCTTCCGCTGGAGTGGCGGGTAGCGGTGGCGAACGGTGCGAGGAGCGGGCTATGCTCGGACTTCTAACTACGTTAGAAGGAGCAGTTTCCCATCCCGGCGACCGTGCCTTGCTCGTGCCGGCATGTTGATGCGCATGCTGGCCTTGAGCGTCCCGAGATCCGCCAGCTTGACCTTGGCCCAGCAAGCGTATGGTACCTTGAGTACCACGACGCTGCCGGTCCCGCGCCTCCTGAGATGGGCGCGGTGCATGCACGGACGCCGAGGTCTTGGAGTGCGCCCGGTCGTCTGTCTTGTCCTTGGACTTGGCAGTGCCGTGAGTTTCTCCGTCGACGTCCGTTCTTCCGCCGGCGTCTACCCCACCAGCCGTTGGCTCCGGCGGTGGCGGGATCGACGCGGACGGACCTGCTGCCTCCGAAGCCTTCTTCTTCGGCGGCATGTTAATGAAGATGATGGAGATCTAGCCCGTGTGCAGGCCGGATCAGGTTCACACCCTCCGCCTCGGGCCGTCTTCCCCCCCACGCTTACCGCGGCGAAGCTGAGGGAGGACTTCTACCTCTTCTGGTCGAGGGAGACGAAGGCGCATCCACGCACCAAGGTATTCCCCGCCGTAGCCTGCGAGATGTTCCCGAATGGCTACGCATTCTTCGCTCTGTTCTTCTACTGCGGGCTCTGCCCGCCCTTCTCCGAATTCTTCTGTGACAACATGAACACCTACGGGTTTCATCTCCTTGACTTCACCCCCAACGCCGTCCTCACCATGGCTGTTTTCGCACACCTCTGCGAGAACTTTGTCGGAGTCTTCCCCAATGTAGCTCTTTTCCGCCACTACTTCACGCCCAGAGTTGAGGGGGGAGAGCCTCTGTCTGGCGGGATCTCCTGGGTCTCGAGGACCCACAAGAAGAAAGTGTATCTGAAGGGAGAGCTCCGCGGCAAATGGGATGAGTGGAGAGCTGATTGGTGTTGGATTGTAGAGGATGACCCGCAGCCATTCACCGCCCGGCGCCAAACCCCAATAGTGCGCGGCAACGACTGGAGTGACTTGGCCTCGGAGGACAACAGACTGAAGATTGCCACTGCCCGTATCCTTTGCCTTAGGCGTGCCGGGCTGACTGTAGGCGCAGTAGGCGCAGACTTCCTTCGCCGCCGCATCGCCCCCTTGCAGGAGAGGAAGAGGTCTGCTTGGGACATTGAGAATGCGGTAGATATGATGAGGCTACGCCCGGGCCTCAACTGGAACTTCACTGTCATGGAGCTCAACGCGATGCTCCAGGAGTTGTTCAAGCACGAGCCCGCCCATCCCGAATGGCTCGTGTTGTCGAGGGGCGTAGTTCCGATGTGCAACAATTATGCGCTCAGCCGCATCCGCGCAATGATGCCGCTGTGCGACTCGCACGGGATCGACCCCACCTGGCAAGAGCCTACCGACGAGGTTGTGCAGGCGTTCTTCGACAACTTAGAAGAAACGCCGGTCCTCGCCGACGAGAAGAAGGGCCTCACCCGCGACACCACTGACCAGGAGATGGCATACATCGCCACCAGGCTGGAAGAGGCGGCTGTTGCCGTGGCTGCGGGCGAGTTCGGGTACACTGTGGAGGAGGCGGAGGCAGCGGAGGCGGAGAGCCTTGCCGAGCGAGAAGAGTTCCTCAAGGCGGGGAAGCTTGTCGTACAAGGCATCGCGGCAAGTGAGCCCGCCGAGCAGGGCGCCGGGTCAAGCGGGCCCGCCGAGCAGGGCGTCGAATCGAGCGGGCCCGCCGAGGACACGAGCGGCTCACTGGAGATCGGCTCCTCCTCGTCCTCGGGCAGCTCACCACCACCAGCTTCGCCTCCAGCTCCACCGAGAAGGCGCCTCCGCAAGGCCGCGGACGTGACGGCGCGGCAGACGGACCAACAGCCGCCGCGCCGCGCGACGCGCGCCACCGCGGCAAGCAAGGCTGCCACGGGGGTGCCTCGCGCTTCTGCGGCAGCCGGAGCGGGAGCTTCTTGGACCGCCGCGTCGGCTCCTGTCGCTCCCCGCGCCATGGCGACAGCCGGAGCGGGGTCATCTCAGACCACCGTTCCTGCCCCCGCCAAGCGGCCAAGGGAGCCCACTTCTCCGCCTCCTCGCGCCGGTACGCGCGAGCCGCATTTCGACTTCTCCGCGCTTAGCTCCGACGAAGAGGAAGAAGAGTAAGTCTTTGCTGTCCTTGTACTTCTTCGATTTCTCGCTGTTTCTTGTCTTGTATCTCTGTTACCTCACTCTGCATTTGTTCTTGTTTTTCAGAACTCTGGCTCAGAGGGCGGCAAAGAGGGCCAAGGTCCCAGTGATCGTCATCGAAGACGAGCCTACCGCGACAGCAGGGGGTGCGCCTGAGACGAACTTGCCGGACCCGGCGGGTGTTCTTCAGAGCGGCCCCCAGCGCAGCCCCTAGCGTAAGTGAGGTTCACCTTATGTCGTTAGGCGCGCGAGGGCGCTTCTTCTTTACTAACGTCTTGCTTGTTGATTTGTGTAGGAGCGGAGCAGCAGCACCAGGAGCGCCAGGAGACCGCCCCCGACGTGCCGCACGCTTCGACCACACCGCCAAGGGGAAGTTCCCCGGCAAGGGTCTCTCCGGCAAGGGAGAGTTATCCGCCAAGGGCAAACACCCCGCCAAGGGCGAGCTCTCCGGCGAGGGATGGCACTGGCGGTCCTCCGCCGGCGGGAGCTACAACCACGCCGCCGAGGGAGAGTTCCCCGGCAAGGAACCTCACCGAGGAGCCGGCCGCACAGGTAACCCCTTTGCTTCACTCTTCCCTTGTACTTTTCTTCTTTTGGTTCTTCTTTTTGGATATTTGCTTGACTGTTTGTCTCTTCTTCTCGTCCATCAGACCCGTCCGCAGCCGAGCCAATGGAGACGGAGGTCGTTGTTGATGACACCGCCGTTGCCGAGGAAACGGTTGGCGCAAACGATCCCGTTGGCACTAAGGCCGCAGAGGCTGCCGCTGCAGCAGCATGCGAAGGGGCTGGCAGTCGCACTGACGGCCCCGAGGCCGCAGGAGCGCCGGGCGCTACGCCGACCGCCGAGCCCTCCGCTGCCGCCGCAGCCCCCAGCTCCGACGAGCCCGAGCCAGGCGCCCACCTCAAGGCCGGCGACGACGTCTTCATCTAGCTCCCTTGGGCGTCCATGTCCAGGGCGCCGGTCGAGGGAGAGGTCTTCGACAGGGAGGTGCTTGCCTCCGCCGGGCTGAAGATTGTGGACGTGCCAGGCAGCAGCAGCAGCAGCGAGCCCGAGGAGGAGCGGCTGTTGCGGAAGTTGCTAGCGCTTTACCGCGCCCAGCGGGCCAAGTTGGAGTCCCGCGAGGCTCTTGCCGCGAAGGCGGGAGCTTATATTGAGAAGCGCGCGGAGGAGCACCGGGCCATCAACCAAGCAGCTCTCCGATCCCTGGCGGACGAGCGGGAACAGCTCGCCGAGGCGCAGCAGGCCTTCATTCTGGAGAAGGCTGAGGTGGAGGAGCAGCAGTGGCTTGCCGCCGAGAAGCTATCCACACTGGAGGGCGAGCTGGCGCAGCGGAAGGTCAACCTTGATGGCCACGAGGAGGAACTTGCCGCGCGCGAGCAATCGCTTGGCGGAGCTCTCCAAGAAGCGAAGGATGCTGCCGCGGCCGCCGAGACCGCGAAGAGGGAGTTGGAGACGAGGGTGGCTCAGCTGGAGGCCAACCTCAAGACGAGCGGCAAGGAGGTTGCCGCACTCAAGCTCGAGAGGGAGAAGGACGCCCACAGCCATTCAGAGCTGCAGGTCCGCCTCGCCGAGAAGGGCAAAGAGCTCACCGCCGCCAAGGACTCCAACGCCGACCTTGAGCTGAAGCTGGCCACTCTTACCACGATGCTGGACGGCGCCAGGGAGCGGGAGACGGCCCTGAAGGAGGAGCTTAGGGCCGAGAAGGCGTTGCTGGATAGCGCTGCCATCTCCTAGAATAACTTTATGCAGACCGTCGAGCACTGAACGAAAGGCCTCATCAAAGCCGCCGCAGACATCGACAAGGAGTTGGAGCAGCTGGGGGCGGAGTATCTCGGGTACTCCACCGATGAGAACCTCCACCCCAGCACCAAGCTTACTTTGTTCTTCAGGGGCGTGGCGATGGCCCTCCAGCAACTCCGAGAAAAGATCCCGAAGCAGCTGGCGAACGAGTCGCGCAGGCTCTGCGCGGGGGCCCTGTAGAAGGTGTTGATGAAGGTGGCCTTCCGCAATCCAGGCCTCAACCTCACCAACGTCCTTAGGAGCTTGCCGCCGGACGCTGACGAAGAGGCGCTCAAGGCCCTTGTCGCACCCATTGTGGACAAGGTGGGTGGCATCAAGAGGGTCGAGGGCGACCGCGCGGACTAGTCTTGTCCATTTTCTTCTTCTCCTTGTCGTTGTAAGCCGTGTTATGAAAAACAGTCTATTAGAGCTGCAACAAGTTGTTTTTGTAATATAACTCTATTTTGGGTAGTTAATGCAATGTTATTTTCTCTACTTGATTCCTTTGCTTTGTATGTTTTCACCCTACGCTTTCAGGGAACTTGCTGGCGCAGGTACCTTTGCCGCGAGCGCTGAGTGCGGAACTTCAGCAGCCTGCTGGCGGTGTCGTTGCCGACAAAAAACCTTGTCGCAACTAGTCGCAGCGCACTTAAGCTGTTGAGCGAACTCGAAAACGAAGTAAGGGCGCGACACTAGTCGCAGCACACTTAAGTCGTTGAGCGTGCTCGAAACAAAGTAAGGGCGTGGCTAGCCACGAGTTGGTTCCTCCGCGCACAGGTTTTCCATACAAAGTGCGGTCGTTCAAGGAAGATAACTTAAAAATTTAAAGAATTTGATTGCTCAAACTTTGGCAACTTAGCTTTTGTGTTGTTTGCTTCCCGGCAAGGCGAAATTTTCTTGAACGGCGCTTGGTCCATACCACTATCTTCCTCCCCCCCCTCGGCAAACTTGTGCGCGAGGGAAACTTCTTCTCCTTGAGAAAAAAGATGGAAGAGAAAATATAGATATGGAGCCTTTGGGCTTGTTATTGCTTACCGGGGATAGGTGCTGCACAAAGTGTCAGATAGTACATGCAAAAAGTAAAGAAGCATGAAATGACATGTTTTGCGGGGCACATAAGCTTTACTGATGCATGGGGTGTGCGCCCGGCTTTGTACAAAGGATTACATGCAACAGCGGCAAGACTTGTACAAAAGGTGGATGCCGGAGCGGATCACGGCAACCGCGCCTTATGGGTAAAACTTGCGAAGATGCTCAATGTTCCAGGAATTGCTCACCGGTAAGCCATCTTCGGTCTCAAGGCGGACAGCGCCGGGCCTAGTGACTCGTTTCACCCGATAAGGGCCTTCCCACTTCGGCATCAACTTGTTGGAATTTTTGGCGCACTGAACACGCTGAAGAACAAGGTCGCCTTCCTCGAGACTTCTGGCGTTAACTTTGCGGCTATTATAGCAGCGCAAAGCTTGCTGGTATCGAGCAGCTCGTACAGCAGCCTGAAGACGGTCTTCCTCAAGGAGCAGTGCGTCATCTTGTCGCAGCTGCTCTTGCTCGAGCTAATCATAAGCGAGCACTCGAGGTGACCCATATACGAGTTCCGTGGGGATAACTGCTTCTGCTCCATAGACTAGAGCAAAAGGTGTCTGTCCAGTGGCTCGATTTGGCGTCGTCCTGATCGACCAAAGAACCACTGGCAGGTCCTCGATCCAGTTTCTTCCGCACTTGTGCAGCCTGTCGAAAGTTCTTGTCTTGAGGCCACGCAACACTTCAGCATTTGCCCTCTCCGCTTGACCGTTGCTTCTCGGGTGAGCAACAGAAGCGAAGCAGACCTTGGCGCCAAGATCTTGGACATACTGCATGAAGGTGCGGCTCGTGAATTGTGTACCGTTGTCGGTGATGATCCTGTTAGGGATCCCGAAACGGCAAACAATCGACCTGAAGAACTTGACTGCTGACTGTGCGGTCACCTTTCTCACTGGTTCCACTTCTGGCCACTTTGTGAACTTGTCGATTGCAACGTACAAGTACTCAAAGCCCCCGGCTGCGCGGGGAAAGGGGCTGAGGATGTCGAGCCCCCAGACCGAAAATGGCCAGGATAAAGGGATCTCCTGGAGAGCTTGAGCTGGTTGGTGTATCTGCTTAGAATGAAACTAGCACGCTTCACACTTGGTTACTTGTGCAGTTGCATCCTGGAGGGCTTCTGGCCAAAAGAAACCTTGTCGGAATGCCTTGCCGGCAAGTGCTCTTGCGCCAATGTGGTGGCCACATATGCCTCCGTGTATCTCTGCCAACAGCTTTTGTCCATCTTCCCGGGGAATACACTTCAATTTCACACCGTTGAGTCTTCTTATGTACAGTGTGTTGTCGACAAACTGGTACATACTTGACTGCCGGGCTACTCTTTCAGCTTCTTCTTGCTCTTCGGGAAGTTCTCCTGTTTGAAGGAAACGGACAATCTGCTGCGCCCATGCTGGAGCCTGCGGCTCGACAACAAGGACTAAAGGCACATCTGCTGCTGCGGGAACATCCGCTTCTACGATGAGGACATGTGTCTCAGCCGGAGCTTGATGTTCCCCGGCAAGCTTGCCGGGGCAAAACTTGTCGGGAGCGTTCGCTTCAATGGAACAAGCCCTAGGGCTCACCGGAGCGGACTGCTCCTCAGCATTTTTGGCGTTGATCTTGGGGACCTTCTTGGCGGCGGCTTCGGGAAGCTCTGCCGGAAAGTAGTCACCAACAATCAATTTCCTCTTCTTGCTCTGTCCAGCTGAGGGTGTTACGGACGGTTGAGTCAGCTTGAGCACAAAGATCCCTGGTTCCACAGGTAACTTAAGTGCGGCGCACTTTGACAAGCCATCTGCGATGTCGTTCTGAGCTCTTGGAACATGCTCCATTTGCAGGCCGTCAAAGTGTTCTTCAAGTTTCCTCACCTCGTTGACGTAAGCTTCCATCAACGGACTCTGATAGTTCTTGTTTACTTGGCGGACGACAAGCTGCGAGTCACCCCTTACAATCAACTTCTTGATCCCAAGGTCTGCCGCGATCCTAAGACCGGCAAGCAAACCTTCATACTCTGCAGTATTATTTGTTGCTTGCTCCTTGGGAAAGTGCATATGGACCACGTACTTGAGGTGTTCTCCGGTGGGTGCGACAAGCAGCACGCCAGCACCGGCGCCTTGCAGCGAGAAAGCACCATCAAAGTACATCAGCCACTCTTTGCTTGCTTCCTTGACGGGGATGCTCGTTTCTGGAATCTCTTCATCTGGTGTCGGCATCCACTCTGCTATAAATTCTGCCAATGCTCTGCTCTGCATTGTCAAAGTGCTCTCAAACTTGAGGCCAAAGCTTGACAGTTCCAGTGCCCACTCGACAATCCTGCCTGTTGCTTCTGGATTCTGTAGTATCCTCTTTAGCGGAAAGCGAGTGACCACTGTTATCTCATGTGCTTGGTAGTAATGGCGCAGCTTTCTTGAGGCCATGAGGAGGCCGAAAAGCAGTTTCTGCACACCAGAGTACCTTGACCTAGCCCCCTGCAGAAGGGAGCTGACAAAGTAAACTGGGCGCTGGACCATCTTCTTCCGTATCTCCTCTTGCGTCTGCGCAGATCCATCCTTGTCGGGACCAGAGCTTGTCGGGGAAGCTCTCTGCCTGTCGTTGGGTGTGCTTGCCGCGGTTGCGGCTCATCGTCAGCCTCCCTCTCCGCTACTAACGCAGCACTAACCACTTGATTGGTTGCCGCTAGGTACAACAACAACTTCTCCTGTGGTTTAGGTGCGACAAGTATTGGAGTGGAGGACAGGTACCTCTTCAAGTCTTGCAGCGCAGCCTCCGCTTCCGGAGTCCATTTCATTGGACCTGCCTTTTTCAAAATTTTGAAAAATGGCAGGGCACGCTCAGCAGACTTAGAGATAAACCTGCTGAGAGCAGCCACGCAGCTGGAAAGTCTCCGCACATCCTTGACGCGCTTCGGTGCTTCGATTTGCTCAATGGCCTTGATCTTGTCGGGATTGGCTTCAATCCCCCTCTGAGACACGAAGAACCCGAGAAGCTTGCCGGAGGGGACTCCAAACACGCACTTCTCGGGGTTGAGCTTGAGCTGGATTTTACGCAGATTTGCAAAGGTTTCATCTAAATCATGGATCAGAGTAGCCCTTTCCTTGCTCTTGACCACTATATCATCCATGTACGCCTCTACATTTCTGTGAATCTGTGGCTCAAAAGCTGTATGGACTACCCTTGCAAATGTTGAACCAGCATTCTTCAATCCAAAAGGCATGCGTATGAAGCAGTATGTGCCACATGGAGTGATGAATGCGGTCTTCTCTTCATCTTCTTCAGCCATGAAGATCTGATGGTATCCTGAGTATGCGTCAAGAAATGAAAGCAGGTCACATCCGTCCCTGGAGTCAACAATCTGGTCAATGCGCGGCAAGGGAAATGGGTCTTTTGGACAAGCTTTATTCACATCAGTGAAGTCGATACAGAGTCTCCATTTCCCGTTTGCCTTGCGCGCGACTACAGGATTGGCCAGCCACGTCGGATGGAGCACCCCTCTAACAAGGCCTGCTGCTTCCAACTTCTTGATTTCTTCTGCTATGAACTCTTGACGCTCCACTGATTGTTTCCTAACTTTTTGCTTGACGGGCCGCGCGTGAGGACAAACGGCAAGCTTGTGCTCAATCACTTTCCTGGGAACACCGGGGATGTCAGACGGTTGCCATGCAAACACGTCGAAATTCGCCCGTACGAAAGCAACGAGCACGCTTTCCTATTTAGGGTCAAGCGTGGCACTGATGGTGAAAGTACCACCAGTGCCGTCCTCCTTGGCGGACACCTTCTTGGTCTCTGGTGGAGTTGCCATCGTCTTCTTACACTTGCCGGTGGAGCTCGATGGTGCGTCCTCGATGGCAGCGCAGCACTCCGAAGAGGTGCGTTTGCCGGAGTGGGCCCCAGAGCTCTTGCCGGACTTGGTCTTCTTCCCCTCGGTAGCTTCAGCGGCTAGTGTCTTGGGTTCTGATGCGGCTGCTGCTTCCCGGTAAATTTTGTCGGCGCAGATAAGAGCATCCTTCTTGTCGCCAGGGACAGAGATGACGCTTATCGGGCCTGGCATCTTGAGCATGTTGTAGGCATAGTGAGAGGCTGCCATGAACTTGGCGAGTGCTGGACGGCCAAGTATCCCATTGTAAGGCAATGGGATATCGGCAACGTCAAAAGTGATCCTCTCAGTCCTAAAGTTCAGCTCGCCGCCAAATGTCACTGGCAGCGTGATCTTCCCTTTCGGCTTGCTCCTTCCCGGGTTGATTCCTTGGAACGTACCGGTCTCTTCGAGCTCGCTGTCAGGGATCTGGAGTTTCCGGACCACAGCGGAGGAGATCAAGTTCAAGCCGGCCCCGCCGTCAACTAACATCTTGGTGACCTTGAGGTTGCGGATAGTTGGTGAGACCAACATCGGCAAGCACCCGACCGCAGTTGTGCGATCAGGGTGGTCCTCAATATCAAAGATGATAGGCGTGATGGACCACTTCAGAAGCTTGCGCGACTCGACGGGTGGCTCTGCTGCATTAACTTCCCGCACCCACTACTTGAGTTGTCGGTGAGAAGTATGGAGAGAAGCACCATCGTCAACGCACAAAACCTCCGTGGCCTTCTGGAACTCCTACTCGTTGTTCTCTCCATCATCCATGTCTTCATCGTCGTCTTCGTCTTCGTCCTTGTCGCGGCCGCGGGGAGGTCTGTCTCCTTGCCGCTGCTTAGCCTTGCCGCGGCGCCCTCCCCGGCCGTTGAATGGCCGCTTCTTGCCGGACCCTCCATCACCTCCTTGGGCCTTCTCCTTGTCGCGTCGCTCATACTCAACTTTTTGCTGCTCAACGAGGTACTCGACCTTCTTGCAGTTTTGGAGATCGTGACCCTTGGTGCGGTGGATCTTGCAGTACTGCTTGTCGGTGCCGTCCTGCTTGTCGGCGGCCGCCACAGCCTGGTAGTTGGTGCATGCGGCAGTCTCCTTGCCGGAGCTACCAACTTGGGCTTTCTTGGCGCCAGCCTCCTTGCCGGACTGCTCAACAACTAGCACTTCCTTATTCTTCTTCTTCCTGTTGTTTCGCCGCCGGCTTTTCTTTGCCGGGGCGGCATCCTCACTGTCAGATCCTCCTGCTCCAGTATCCTCTCCGGGGAGTTTCCTCCCCTCCTCAGCGCGTGCACACTTGTCGGCCAGGGCGTATAGCTCGCTGACGTCCCTGATCTTGCACATCGCCATCTCCTCCCTCATCCCGCGGATACGCACGTTCTGATGGAACGCGCTGATAACCGCGGCAGGGTGGACGTCTGGGATGTTGTGTTGTACGCGGCTGAATCTCTGGATGTACTTGCGCAGGGGCTCTCCTTCCTTCTGGGCGAGCAGGTGTAGGTCACTCTCTTGGCCATGGGGTTTGTGGCCGCCCGTGAAGGCGCCGACAAACTGATGGCACAAGTCGGCCCAAGAAGAAATGGAGTTGTCCGGGAAGTGCATGAGCCAGGACCTGACATTCGGTTTGAGTACCAGAGGAAAGTAGTTGGCAAGGATCTTCTCGTCTCGCCCCCAGCAGCTTGCACCGCGATGGTGTAGATGCTGAGGAACTCCGACGGATGCGTCTTGCCGTCGTACTTCTCCGGTACGTCGGGCTTGAAGTTCTTCATGCTGGGCCACTGGACTTGCCGCAGCTCACGAGTGAACGCGAGACAACCTACCGCGTACGGCAAGTCGCCTGGCCCCCCTGGCGCTTGCATGTCGACAGTGGGCCCAGCGCGCTGGTCTGATTGACGCCGCGCTTCTCTCCGATGCTCGATGCGGGTTCGAACGTCCTCTTGTTGTCGATCGTCGAGAACTTGGTGCTGATCGCGGCGAGCTCGCGGATCTGATGACGTAGTGGAGTCGTCGTCGATGTTGATCCGGCGAGTCTGCGATTTTGGCCTTCGGGGTAGGGAGTGCACGGTAGTTGCACCCCTACCGGTCTTGCCGCCATCGGCCTGCGCCTGGCTGACTTGCCGTGGCCGCGACGTGCTCGGCTGGTGCGGGGTGTCGCCGTTGGCGAAGGCGATGAGGCTCTGGATGGTGGCCCTCCAGTCGTCGGCCTTGTCTTCCGCTGGAGGGAAGTCTAGAAGCAGTTGAGCTTGTGCTAGAGCTTCCGCTGGAGTGGCGGGTAGCGGTGGCGAACGGTGCGAGGAGCGGGATATGCTCGGACTTCTAACTACGTTAGAAGGAGCAGTTTCCCGTCCCGGCGACCGTGCCTTGCTCGTGCCGGCATGTTGATGCGCATGCTGGCCTTGAGCGTCCCGAGATCCGCCAGCTTGACCTTGGCCCAGCAAGCGTATGGTACCTTGAGTACCACGACGCTGCCGGTCTCGCGCCTCCTAAGATGGGCGCGGTGCATGCACGGACGCCGAGGTCTTGGAGTGCGCCCGGTCGTCTGTCTTGTCCTTGTCCTTGGCAGCGCCGTGAGTTTCTCCGTCGACATCCGTTCTTCCGCCGGTGTCTACCCCACCAGCCGTTGGCTCCGGCGGTGGCAGGATCGACGCGGACGGACCTGCTGCCTCCGAAGCCTTCTTCTTCGGCGGCATGTTAATGAAGATGATGGAGATCTAGCCCGTGTGCAGGCCGGATCAGATTAACACAACCTCGACGCTTCCCCCTACCTGGCGCGCCAAAGATGTCGGGGAAACTGATTGCCCACGAACACCTATGGGACCGGAGCCCCTTTTCGGTACGGCAGGGGGGCGGAGGATGCACAAAGAGCAGATTGAGGCGAGCACACGAGCAGTTTACCCAGGTTCGGGCCGCACGGATGCGTAAAACCCTACTCCTGCTTTGGTGGTTGTATTGAGTTCTTGGCTCGGGAGCGAGTAGAGCTACAGTACACTCTAACCGCTAGAAAGACCGAGCGTGTGAAATGATCGATCCCCCTCTACGTTGCGCATGGGCCTCCTTTTATACGTTCAAGGGGTCACCGACAGGTGGCAACGCAGTTGAGGGCAAAAGTGTAAAAAGGGTGGTAGTTAGAACAGTGCTTGTACAGTGTCCCGTACCTAACCCTGACGGCAGGGGACAAGGGCATTAAATGCCCGTCTCCGTCGCCCAAACAATGCAAAAAGTGGCCGTCAGGGGCGCCACCGTCCGCCACGACGGTAGCCTTGTCATCGCCGCTTGCCACCGTGTACCCCTGGCTGCACAGCCTTCCTCCACGTGCGCCTGGAATGGTCCCAGAGCGACACGTTGGTGGATGCGCTGGAGCGCGGGTACTGAGTGGAAGCTTGCCGCGGCAAGAGCCTTGCCGCGGTCGCTATCTTGTCGTTTTCGGGAGCTTGTCGCTCACCGGGCCTTGCCGGGACGCGTGGCGCGTCACGGCAAGTTCCCTTGAGATGTCTCGGTTGGCCTTCCCGGCAAGCTCCTCTTGCCAGGGTCTTGTCTCTGATTTGAATACTTTGTTCTTGAACGGCTCCAAGGGAACCAAGGAGAATCTTGGTGGTCACCCGGCAAGCCCTGCCGCGGGGTGCTGCGACCGCCCGTGCACAAGTTCGGGATACTAAGGTACCCCTACTTTAGTACACCGACACCAACACTACTAGTCACCCATAGGTACCAATCTTGGGATTTATTTGCACCAATAATTCCTAAATAATACATAAAAAATCTCTGTGAAGTTTCAGCTCAATTGGATTGTGTAGAATAGGTGGACTGACATTGCTTTTTCAGGTCCAGAATTCCAGCTGCTGGTATTCTCCCTCCTTGTGTAAACCTTACATATTATGAGAGAAAAGGCATTAGAATTACTCCAAAAGGCATTATTATGCATAAAAACACTATAAATAACAGTAGGAAAACATGATACAAGATAGACGTATCAACTCCCCCAAGCTTAGACCCCGCTTGTCCTCAAGCAAAAACCGAAATCGAAAAACATGCCCACATGCTTAGAGAGAGAGGGTGTCGATAAAAACAAAATACAGACAAAGAAACATCATGCATATTGTTGTAACATCAACAAACTTTATTAAAATATAATAAACTTAGCTCTGTCATATAACTTCTCATGAGCAAGTAACAATTCATCACACTATTGAAGTATAAAGCATAAACAAAAAGTTTCAACTGGACACATAGAAACATAGGGGCTTATAGTTTTGCCTCCCAACGTATTCACCTCAAGGGTGATGTCAACAATAATAATTCATGCTCACCCATATTCAACTAGATATATGTGCCTAGATCTTTCCTCACCACATGGTGCTTGTCAAAAGAGAAAATAAAAAGGAAAAGAGAGAAATACTTTGACTCTTGCATGAAAGTAAATACATAAAAGTAAAAGATGGGCCCTTCGTAGAGGGAAGCAGAGGTTGCCATAAGCTTTTTGGTTGTATGCTTGATCTCTTAGTGCAAAAGAACGTCATGTTATATTCACTACAGGAAACAAGAAATTTGCCGTCTGTGGATTACAGACGGCAAAGGCCTAAATCTAGACGGCAAAGATTTTGCCGTCAGGAAGCAGACGACAAAGTCAGACGGCAAAGATAAATCGGCAAAGAATACTTTGCCGTCAGCTTTTTATCTGACAGACGGCAAAGAATTTGCCGTCAGCCGAAACTTCTTCGTCGTCTACTTTATAAATCACATACGGCAAAGAAAAGTAGTTTTGCCGTCAGCGAGACTACATCTTTGTCGTCAGCTATTCTCGTCTTTGCCTTCAGCCTCGCATATCACAGACGGCAAAGAATGGAGTCAAATTAGAAAAAACAAAGCGGTGTTTCTCCCGAACGATGAAGTCAACGCATGCAAGTGGAGTGCCATATCTAATTTTCTTCATCTTTTTAAGAGGGAAAGGACTGTCCGTACCTAATGCGTTTCATTCAACAGTAGTGGAGTACAAAATGTAAATGGGACCGTGAGAGAACAAAAGTTACATAATAGTCCTTCAAATTTACACAAAGGACCCTCAAACATAAAATGGAAAAGCAATCGGATCCTTATTCTTCGCTGTAGTGGCCTTCTCGCCCAAAGTTCCAGCCCAACGCCTGCCGCGCCACTCTGCCTCCCGGTCCTGCTCGTCGCGCCGTCGTCTGTACCCGCTCAGCTGCACGGTTCTGTCCCAGGCGCGCTCTAGAGCCACGCAAGGGAGGTCGGGCATGGGTGGTGCTCGCGAGGCGGAGTCCCCGGCTGCTGTCGCGGCGGAGCTCGCGAGCCAGAGCACGCGACCTCGAGGCCGAGGCCGATGCCAGGGGTGGAGGCCGACGGAGGCCTGCGGGGGCGACAGACTAGGGCGCCAGAAGCCTGCGGGGGCGACAGGGCGCGGACGAGCGACCATGCCAGGGCCGGTGTCGGGGGTGGAGGCCGACGGAGGCCTGCTGGGGCGACGGGCTGGGCTGCCAGAGGCCACCGGGGCGACATGGCGCGGACGCTGCCGAGGGCGGTGAGTGCTGGGGCGCGGAGGCCACCGGGCGTGACTAGCGATCAGGCATAGGCTGGCGGTCGAGATGATGGCCAGTGTGGCCGGGCCGGCCAGTGAGATGGCGACGGGGGAAGTGGGCAGATCGCCAGGCGAAGTGGTTGGGGGAGAGGACATGATCGGGGGGCGAGCTCGATTGGGATCGAGTGCGAGAGAAAAGAGGGATAGAGAGACGTGCGGTGGGGGTGGGGATAAGGGAGACAAGACGTGGGGCATGTGGGTTCTGCCCTGGGGGCGCGTGCATTATGGGTGGGTGGGGTGTGGACGGCCTGGTGGGTGCGGATGTGCGTCTAAGATGTCACCAAGTCATCGATCCATGTGATCAATCCGCGTGATGTGCTTCCTCTTTGCCATCTGCGAAAAAAATACAGACAGCAAATAGCTCACTTAGCCGTCTGCAAAATAAAATACAGACGGCAAAGAATCTTCGCCGTCTCCTAAAAAACATGTAGACGGCAAAAAGTCTTTGCCGTCTGTGATTTTTTTGCAGACGGCAAAGTCAGCTCTTTGCCGTCTGTAATTTTTCTCGCAAATGGCAAAGTCTATTTTGCCTTAGTTTTTCTTTGCCATCTGTTAATGCCAGCAAACCCTTTCTTTGCCGTCTACCCGACAAAAAGCTGACGGCAAAGACGCCCCCCTAACGGCAAATTATCTATTTCCCATAGTGATTGCCCCTTATGATAGCAACCTTTATTATGAAGTATGTCCCCTTTATTATTTTGTCATCACAAGTTAGTACAATGCTCAATTTTCTCTTACAATAAATGATCTAACACATTTAGAAGCAATTTTATTGCCTTATTGCACCGATGACAACTTACTTGAAGGATCTTACTCAATCCATAGGTAGGTATGGTGGACTCTCAAAATAAGATTTGGGTTGAGGGTTTTGGATGCACAAGTAGTATATCTACTTAGTGCAGAATTTTTGGCTAGAAAAGCTATTGAGCAAGCACCACATGTTAAAGTATCTATGACAATATTACTTCTATGTGAATATGAACAAACATAAGTCATTATGTTGTCTTCCTTGTCCAATGTCAACCGTTTTGGCATATAATATTTTCATGGGGGCTCACAATCATAAAAGATGTCTAAGATAGTGTATTTGCATGTGAATCTTCTCTTCCCTTATTAATTCTTTCATCAGTTGCATCATTGACTACTTTTCCTTATGTGATGTCATTACTTAACATAAGATTAGCATATGATCCTTTTCATTTATTAGTCCTTTATTTTATTTGAGACAAAGAAGTAAAGAAAGCAAAATTCAAACTAAACTTTATTATATAGCTCATACACGATTACATAGATAGATAGATAGATCACTATGCAAACTCACAAAGAAAGACCAAACTAAACTAATATTCAACTAATTCAAAAGATAACTAAAGATCGAACTAAGGTAAATAAAGGCAAAAGAGGTGGTGTGATACGATACCGGGGCACCTCCCCCAAGCCTGGCTCAAGCCAATGGGAGTGACCATAACAGATACTCAATTCTCCTTTGGTGGTGAAGAAGGCGTTGGTGGTGGTGACGAGGTAGCAGGTTCACACTTCAGGCTCAAAAGGTGCTCCAATCTACGGATGACGCTTCGGGGAGCTATGATGTGTTCTTGCAACAGGAGGTTTTCACGAGCGAGAAATTTTTTTTGGACATGAACCGTTTCGATGATATTAAAGGCTTCAATTTCAGTGGGGGTAAGATACTCATAGTATGGTTGAAGGATATCTTCCTCTTCCTCTTCCATGGGTAAGGCATGTCCTATTGCGGGGGTTGTATCTCCCTCAACTTCCTTGCTCTTGCCACCCTTGTTGGCTTCCTTTGGCTCCTCCCTCCTCTATTCTATATTCATCAGCCAAGCATCGTCTTCTACGTTGTTGGAGGAGGAAGAAGACATGATGCCTGGCCTGACAGATCTGACAGAAAACAATGAGAAAGAAGAACAGAGGATATCTCCGCGATAAGGTGGCCAATAAGTTCGGGAGGTATATAAAGATTTTTTATCTTGGGAAACAAATAGATGGAAGAAAAATGGAATCCGAAAGGTACCCGAGGTGGGCACAACCCACCTGGGTGTGAATGGCAAGCCAGGAGCGCCCTCGTGTCTTGTGCCCACCAGGGGTGTCTTCCTAGTTGCTTCTTATTTTCCTAAATTTTGTAATATTCCAAAACTGATAAAAAAAATTGCGGATTTTTTGGAGCCCATTTACTTGCCATATCATGTACCTCCCTTTTTTCACGATTATGGAGTGTTCCAGAAGGTTTCTTTTATGTGTTCCTCTGGTGTCATGGTTTGGATAATATTGCTTTCAACATTAGTAGGCGTACTTGAGATATAATGTTTGATTATTTGACCATTGACTACGTTCGGGTTAGTACCTTCAGCATTATTTATTTTGATAGCTCCAAAACGGTAAACCTATTTGATAACATACAGTCCTTCCCATTTGGAGAGAAGTTTTCCTGCAAAGAATCTAAAACGAGAGTTGTACAATAAAACACATTCACCCACTTTGAATTCCCACTTTTGAATTCCTTTATCATGCCATCTTTCAACTTTCTCTTTATTATTTTGGCATTTTCATAAGCTTGGGTTCTCCATTCATCTTGTGAGCTAGTATCAAATAACATCTTTTCACCGGCAAGTGTAAAATTATAGTTGAGTTCTTTAACTGCCCAATATACTTTATGTTCTAACTCAAGAGGTAGATGACAAGCTTTTCCATAAACCATTTTACAGGGAGACATACGTGATATGTCTCCAACGTATCTATAATTTTTGATTGTTCCATGCTATTATATTATCATTTTGGATGTTTTTCAATAATTTTATAATCATTTTATATCATTTTTTAGGACTAACCTATTGACATAGTGCCAAGTGCCAGTTGTTTATTTTTGCTTGTTTTTTACATCGCAGAAAATCCATACCAGACAGAGTCCAAATGCAGCAAAACTTTTTGGAGATTGTTTTTGGACCAGAAGACAAAGAGTGGGTCGAAGAAGTACAAGTGGGGTGCCCCGAGGTGGGCACAAACCACCTAGGCATGCCTGGTCCCCCAGGGGCGCCCTGGTGGGTTGTGCGCACCTCGGTGGCCTCCTGATACATCTCCAACGTATCTATAATTTTGGATCGTTCCATGCTATTATATTATTTGTGTTGGATGTATTATATGCATTATTATGCTATTTTGTATTATTTTTGGGACTAACCTATTAACCTAGAGCCCAGTGCCAGTTTATGTTTTTCCTTGTTTTTGAGTTTCGCAGAAAAGGAATATCAAACGGATTCCAAATGGAACGAAACCTTCGTGATGATTTTTCTTGGACCCAAAGACACCCCAAAAGCATGAGAACCAAGTCAGAAGAGCCACTAGGCGGCCACAAGGGGGAGGGCACGCCCAAGGGGGTAGGGCGCGGCCCCCACCCTTGTGAGCCCCTCGTGACTCCATCGACCTATTTCTTCCGCCTATATATTCACATATATTCCAGAAACCCTAGAGTGGAGAACAAAACCACTTTTCCACCGCCGTAACCTTTTGTATCCACGAGATCCCATATGGAGGCCTTTTTCGGTACTCAGCCGGAGGGGGATTCGACCACGGAGGGCATCTACATCAACCCTATTGCCCTTCCGTTGAAGCGTGAGTAGTTTACCACAGACCTACGGGTCCATAGCTAGTAGCTAGATGTCTTCTTCTCTCTCTTTGATTCTCGAGACCATGTTCTCCTTGATGTTCTGGGAGATCTATCCGAGGTAATCTTCTTTTGCGGCGTGTTTCCAAGATCCGATGAATTGTGGATTTATGATCAGCTTATCTATGAATATTATTCGAATCTTCTCTGAATTCTTATATGCATGATTTGATATCTTAGTAATTCTCTTCGAACTGTCGGTTTGGTTTGGCCAACTAGATTGATTTTTCTTGTAATGAGAGAAGTGCTTTGCTTTGGGTTCAATCTTGCGGTGATCTCACCCAGTGACAGAACGGGACGAGACATTTATTGTATTGTTGCCATCGAGGATAACAAGATGGGGTTTTCATCATATTGTCTGAGTTAATTCCGCTACATCATGTCATCTTACTTAAAGCGTTTTTCTGTTCTTCATGAACTTAATACTCTAGATGCAGGCATGAGTCGGTCGATGTGCGGAGTAATAGTAGTAGATGCAGGAAGGAGTCGGTCTACTTGTCACGGACGTCATGATAATTGCCTTAGATATCGTCATAATTATGCGCTCTTCTATCAATTGCTTGGCAGTAATTCCTTCACCCACCATAATATTTTCTATCTTGAGATAAGCCTCTAGTGAAACCTATGGCCCCGGGTCTATTTTCCATCATATAAGTTGCCAATATACTATTTTGCAATCTTTTGCTTTCCACTCTATAAACCAAAAATACCAAAAATATTTACTTTACCGTTTATCTATCTCTATCATATCTCACTTTTGCAAGTAACCGTGAAGGGATTGACAACCCCTTTATCGCGTTGGGTGCAAGTTGTTGATTGCTTGTGCGGGTATTTGGCGACTTGCGTGTTGTATCCTACTGGATTGATACCTTGGCTCTCAAACTGAGGGAAATTCTTACTCTACTTTGCTGCATCACCCTTTCCTCTTCAAGGGAAAAAACCAACGCAAACTCAAGAGGTAGCAGGAAGAATTTCCGGCGCCGTTGCCGGGGAGATCTACGCAAAGTCAAGAGTCAAGATTTGTCTTCTGTCAACTTGCCAATTTCTGGTGCCATTGAGATCTACGTCAAATCAAACTTACCAAGTACCCTTCATAAAACTCTCATCTCTTGCATTTACATTATTTGCCATTCGCCTCTCGTTTTCTTCTTCCCCACTTCTAAAATGATTTTCGAAAAGATTTGCCTTTTCTTCACCCTTTTTCCGTTTGTCTTCTTTGCTTGCTTTTTGTGTTGGATTGCTTGCTTTGTCATGACGACTCAAGAGAATAGCAAATTGTGTGACTTTTCCAACACCAATAATAATTATTTTATCAATACTCCGATTGCTCCCGCTACTAATGCGGAATCTTGGGAAATCAATGCCGCTTTATTGAATCTCGTTATGAAATATCAATTTTCTGGCCTTCCTAGTGAAGATGCCGCATCCCAGCTACACAATTTCGTTGATTTGTGCGATATGCAAAAGAAAAGAGATGTGGATAATGATATTGTTAAATTGAAGCTTTTTCCGTTTTCACTACGAGATCATGCTAAAACTTGGTTTTCATCTTTGCCTAAAAATAGCATTGATTCATGGAATAAGTGTAAAGATTCTTTTATTTCCAAGTATTTACCTCCCGCTAAGATCATCTCCCTTAGGAACGATATTATGAATTGTAAACAACTTGATCATGAGCATATCACACAATCTTGGGAGAGGATGAAACTTATGATAAGAAATTGCCCTACACATGGTTTGAATTTATGGATGATTATACAATTTTTTAATTCTGGATTGAACTTTGCTTCTAGAAATATTTTAGATTTGGCCGCGAGAGGTACTTTTATGAAAATAACTTTAGGAGAAGCTACTAAACTCCTAGATAATAGAATGGTTAATTATTCTCAATGGCATACCAAAAGATCTTCCACTAGTAAAAAAGTGCATGCAATTGAAGAGATTGATGTTTTGACTGGAAAGATGGATGAGCTTATGAAATTATTTGCTA
Source organism: Secale cereale (assembly GCA_902687465.1). Lineage (NCBI taxonomy): Eukaryota > Viridiplantae > Streptophyta > Magnoliopsida > Poales > Poaceae > Secale > Secale cereale. Next base: position 571,670,545 of record LR738714.1, on the reverse strand, counting down.
GCAAGGGTACTCATAATGATCCTAATGATATGCCTTTGTCTACTTTGATTGAGAATAATAATGAATCTATGGATGTGAATTTTGTTGCTAGGAACAATTTTGGTAATAACGCTTATAGAGGAAATTTTAATCCTAGGCCGTTCCCTAGTAATTCCTCTACTAATTATGGTAATTCCTACAACAATTATTATGGAAATTATAATAATATGACCTCTGATTTTGAGAATAGTGTTAATGAATTTATGAGTGCGCCAAAGAATTTTGGTACTTTGATAGATGAAAAATTGCTTAAGATTGATGATTTGGCTAGGAACGTGGATATAATTTCTCTTGATGTTGATTCTTTGAAACTTAGATCTATTCCACCCAACCATGATATTAATGAGTTTCACAAAGCTATGAGAATTTCCATTGATGAGTGCAAAGAAAGAACTCCTAAGATGTGTGCTAGAAAAGATTGGTTTGTCAGAACGTGTTCTTCTAGTTTCCTTGGAAATAATGATGAAGATCTTAAAGTGATTGATGTGACTCCTATTGAATCTTTGTTTTCCAATATAAATCTTGATAAAGGTAGGACTGGAGATGAGTCAACTTTAGTTAAAAGGCGTCCCAATGATTCGGAGTTTTTAGATCTTGATGCAAAAATTGATAAAAGTGGGATTGGAGAGGTCAAAACTTTAAGTAGTAATGAACCCACTCTTTTGGATTTCAAGGAATTTAATTATGATCAGTGTTCTTCAATATTTTGTATTTCCTTGTTGCAATCCATGTTTAATTCTCCTCATGCTAAGCTTTTACTAAACATATCGTTGATGCTATGATGCATTGTTTTGAAGAAAAGCTTGAATTGGAAGTTTCTACTCCTAGAAAACTTCATGATGATGGGGAACCTAGTATTAAGATCAATATTAAAGATTATGAGTGCCATGCTTTGTGTGATTCGGGTGCTAGTTTTTCCATGATTCCAAAAACTTTATGTGATGTGTTAGGTTTCCGTGAATTTCATGATTGTTCTTTAAATTTGCATCTTACGATTCCACTATTAAGAAACCTATGGGAAGGATTAATGATGTTCTTATTGTTGCAAATAGAATTATGTGCCCATAGATTTCATCATTCTTGATATAGATTGCAATCCTACATGTCCTATTATTCTTGGTAGACCTTTGTTTAGAACAATTGGTGCAATTATTGATATGAAAGGAGGAAACATTAGATTTCAAGTTCCATTAAGTAAGGGCATGGAATAATTTCCAAGAAATAAAATTAAATTTCCATATGAATCTATTATGAGAGTTACCTATTGCTTGCATACCGAAGATGACAATACCTAGATCTATTCGTGTTTTATGCCTAGCTAAGGGCATTAAACAATAGCGCTCGTTGGGAGGCAACCCAATTTTATTTTTGCTTTTTGATTTTTGGTCATGTTTTTCAATTTTCACACATTATTAATTCTCTAGTAATTGTTTTTTGGTGTTTTAATTAGTGTTTGAGCCAAGTAAGACCTTTGGGATGGCTTACGGTAATCGTTGATTTGTTTTTGCTGAAAAACAGAAACTTTTGCACCCAGTGCAGAAAATTCAATAATTCGCTGGAACGTGAAAACCTTCTGAAATTTTTACACAAAATTTATATACAAATTCCCCACGTCTTCCTAAATTTTAAGAATTTTTAGAGTTACAGAAGTATGCGAAGTTTTCAGATTGCTACAGACTGTTCTGTTTTTGACAGATTTTGTTTTCTATGTGTTGTTTGCTTATATTGATGAATCTATGGCTAGTATCGGGGGGTATGAACCATGGAAAAGTTAGAATACAGAAGATATTACACCAATATAAAATACGAATGAGATCACAACAGTACCTTGAGTGGTTATTTGCTTTGTTTTACTAACGGAGCTCACGAGTATTCTGTTGAGTTTTGTGTTGTGAAGTTTTCAAGTTTCGGGTAAGGATTTGATGGACTGTGGAATAAGGAGTGGAAAGAGCCTAAGATTGGGGATGACCAAGGCACCCCAAGGTAATATTAAAGGACAACCAAGAGCCTAAGCATGGGGATGCCCCGGGAAGGCATCCCCTCCTTCGTCTTCGTCTATCGGTAACTTTACTTGAGGCTATATTTTTATTCAGCACATGATATGTGTTTTGCTTGGAGCATCTTGTACGATATGAGTATTTGCTTTTTAGTTTGCCACAATCATCATTGTTGTACAAACATTTTGAGAGGGACACGCTTGAATCATGATTTATTAGAATACTCTATGTGCTTCACTTATATCTTTTGAGCTAGGCAATTTTGCTCTAGTGCTTCACTTATATCTTTTTAGAGCATGGCGATGGTTTTACTTTATAGAAATCGTTTAACTCTCTTGCTTCACTTGTATTATTTTGAGAGTCTTTAAAACAGCATGGTAATTCACTAATTTGCTTGGGTTATGAATTTAGTTCTAATATGATAGGCATCCAAAGGGGATATAATAAAAACTTTCATATAAAGAACATTGATAACATGAAACGTTTGATTCCTTATAATTGTTTTGAGATGTTGAGATGGTAATATTAGAGTCATGCTAGTGGTATTTTGTGAGGTTAAAGAAATAATAGTGTTAAGGTTTGTGATTCTCGTAGCATGCACGTATGGTCTCCTAACTATGTAACCAAATTGGCGCGCATTGTATATTGATTGTTTATCTTTGCGTGAAGGTCGGGGGTGTGCGATGGTTAACTTCTACCAACCTCCCCCCTAGGAGCATGCGTTGTAGTATTTTGCTTTGAGGGCTAATAGATTTTGCATAATAAGTATGTGAGTTCTTTATGACTAATGTTGAGTCCATGGATTATATGCACTCTCACCCTTCCACCTTGCTAGCCACTCTAGTGCCGCGCAACTCTCGCTGGTGCATCGAACCACCTTACACCCTTCCTCAAAACAGCCACCATACCTAACTATTATGGCATTTCCATAGCCATTCCGAGATATATTGCCAGTTAACTCCACCGTTCTGTTTGTTATGACACGCATCATCATTGTAATATTGCTTTGCATGATCATGTAGTTGACATAGTATTTGTGGCAAAGCTACCGTTCATATTTTTCACACATGTCACTCTTGATCATTGCACATCCCGGTACACCGCCGGAGGCATTCATATAGAGTCATACTTTGTTCTTGTATCGAGTTGTAATATCGAGTTGTAAGTAAATAAAAGTGTGAAGATCGTCATTATTAGAGCATTGTCCCATGTGAGATTATAAATAAAAGAGGCCAATGAAGCCCAAATAAATAAAAGAGGCCAAAGAAGCCCACAAAAAAAGAGGTCAAAGAGCCTATAAAAATGAGAGAAAAAGAGAGAAGTGACAATGTTATTATCTTTTTCCACACTTGTGCTTCAGAATAGCACCATGATCTTCATGATAGAGAGTCTCCTATGTTGTCACTTCCATATACTACTGGGATTTTTTTTCATTATATAACTTGGCTTGTATATTCCAATGATGGGCTTCCTCCAATGCCCTTGGTCTTCATGAGCAAGCAAGTTGATGCACACCCAGTATTTTCTTTTGAGCTTTCATACACTTATAGATCTAGTGCATCAGTTACATGGCAATCCCTATTCACTCACATTGATATCTATTGATGGACATCTCCATACTCCATTAATTTGCCTAGTTGATGTGAGACTTTCTCCCTCCTTTTGTCTATCACCACCTTCTAGTCCACCCATAGTGCTATGTCCATCGCTCAAGATCATGTATTGCGTGAAGAGTTGAAAAAGTTCAAGAATGTAAAGTATGAAAACAATTGCTTGGCTGACACCGGGATGGGCATGATTTATACCTTGTGTTAGGAAAAGGGAGCAAAATACTATATGATTTTGTAGGGATAACTTTCTTTAGCCATGTTATTTTTTAAGCTTCGTAGATTGCTTTTTAGTATGCTTGAAGTATTACTGTTTTGATATTGATAAACTTTTATTTTGAGTCTTATGGATCTGACCATTCATGCTACAATAAAGAAGAATTACATTGATAAATATGATAGGTAGCATTCTGCTACTTCTCGAGCTTGCATTGTATTCCCTCGAAGAGGAAAGGGCAATGCAGCATAGTAGCGTAAGTATTTCCCTCGGTTTTTGAGAACCAATGTATCAATCCCGTAGGAGAACATGCGCGAGTCCCTCGCACCTGCACAAACAAATAAGAACTTCGCAGCCGATGCGATAAGGAGTTGTCAATCCCTTTACGGTCACTTATGAAAGTGAGATCTGATAGATAGGATAGTTTGATATTTTTGGTATTTTTGGATATAAGAACATAAAGTAAAAACAACAAAGTAAAGTAGATTGTAGATTGATATGTTGAGAATAGACCCGGGGGCCAAAGGTTTCACTAGTGGCTTCTCTCATGATAGCAGAATTCTACGATGGGTGAACAACTTACTGTCGAGCAATTGATAGAAAAGCGAATAATTATGAGAATATCTAGGCATGATCATTATATATAGGCATCACGTCCGTGACAAGTAGACCAAAACGATTCTGTATCCACTACTATTACTCCACACATCGACCGCTATCCAGCATGCATCTAGAGTATTAAGTTCATAAGAACAGAGTAATGCTTTAAGGAAGATGACATGATGTAGAGGGATAAACTCAAGCAATATGATATAAACCCCATCTTTTTATCCTCAATGGCAACAATACAATACGTGCCTTGCTGCCCCTGCTGTCACTGGGAAAGGACACCGCAAGATTGAACCCAAAGCCAAGCACTTCTCCCATTGCAAGAACTATTGATCTAGTAGGCCAAACCAAATCGATAATTCGAAGAGACTTGCAAGGATATTATAATCATACATAAAATAATTCAGAAAAGAACCAAATATTTCTCATAGATAATCTTGACCATAAACCAACAATTCATCGGATCTCGACAAACACACCGCAAAAAGATTACATCGAATAGATCTCCTCGAAGACCGAGGAGAACTTGGTATTGAGATCCAAAAAGAGAGAAGAAGCCATCTAGGTACTAACTATGGACCTGAAGGTCTGTGGTAACTACTCACAACTCATGGTGAGGTGATGGTGTTGATGTAGAAGCACTCCGTGGAAGAACCCCAGAACAGGCCCCAAGATGGGATCTCACGGGAACAGAAGGTTGCGGCGGTGGAATTAGGGTTTTCTCTATTGCTTTGATGTTTTCAGGGTACATGGGTATATATAGAAGGAAGGAGTACGTCGGTGGAGCAACGTGGGGCCCACGAGGGTGGGGGCGCGCCCTGGACCCTCGTGGGCACCACGTGTTCCCTCTGCCTTGGTTCTCAATTCTCTCGTGAAGATATCGTTCCAAAAATAACTCTCCCGAAGGTTTCATTCCGTTTCGACTCCGTTTGATATTCCTTTTCTGTGAAACCCTGAAATAGGCAAAAACAGCAATCTGGACTGGGCCTTTGGGTTAATAGGTTAGTCCCAAAAATAATATAAAAGTGTATAATAAAGCCCATTAAACATCCAAAACATCATATATAATAGCATGGAACAATAAAAAATTATAGATACGTTGGAGACGTATCAAGCATCCCCAAGCTTAATTCCTGCTCGTCCTCGAGTAGGTAAATGATAAAAACAGAAATTTTGATGTGGAATGCTAACTAACATAATTTTCAATGTAATTCTCTTTGTTGTGGCATGAATGTTCAGATTCGAAAGATTCAAGACAAAAGTCTATATTGACATAAGAAATAATAATACTTCTAGCATACTAACAAAGCAATCATGTCTTCTCAAAATAACATGGCCAAAGAAAGTTATCCCTACAAAATCATATATTCTGGCTATGCTCCCTCTTCATCACACAAAATATTCATATCATGCACAACCCCGGTTTCAGCCAAGCAATTGTTTTCATACTCAATTTTTTCAAACCTTTCAACTTTCACGCAATACATGAGCATGAGCCATGGATATAGCACTATGTGTGGACTAGAGTGGTGGTTGTGGAGCAGACAATAAGGAGGAAGATAGTCTCACATCGACTAGGCGTATCAGCGGGCTATGGAGATGCCCATCAATAGATATCAATGTGAGTGAGTAGGGATTGCCATGCAACAAATGCACTAGAGCTAAAAATGTATGAAAGCTCAACAAAAGAAACTAAGTGGGTGTGCATCCAACTTGCTTGCTCACGAAGACCTAGGGCATTTGAGGAAGCCCATCGTTGGAATATACAACCAAGTTCTATAATGAAAATTTCCCACTAGCATATGAAATTGACTAAACATGAGACTATCTATCATGAAGAACATGGTGCTACTTTGAAGCAGAAGTGTGGAAAAAAAGATAGTAGCATTGTCCCTTTTTTTTGGGGGGGGGGCCTTTATTTTTCTTGGCCTTTCCTTCTTTTTTTCCTTTCTTTTTCTTTGGGACAATGCTCTAATAATGATGATCATCACACTTATATTGATTTACAACTCGATATTACAACTCGATACTAGAACAAAGTATGACTCTATATGAATGCCTCCGGCAGTGTACTGGGATGTGCAATGAATCAAGAGTGACATGTATGAAAAATTATGCATGGTGGCTTTGCCACGAATATGATGTCAACTACATGATCATGCATGGCAATATGACAATATGAAGCGTGTCATATGAACGGAACGGTGGAAAGTTGCATTGCAATATATCTCGAAATGGCTATGGAAATGCCATGATAGGTAGGTATGGTGGATTTTTCGAGGAAGGTATATGGTGGCTGTTTTGAGGAAGGTATATAGTGGGTGTATGGTGCCGGCGAAAGTTGCGCGGTACAAGAGAGGCTAGCAAGGGTGGAAGGGTGAGAGTGCGTATAATCCATGGACTCAACATTAGTCATAAAGCTTATATACTTATTGCAAAAATTTACGAGTCATCAAAACAAAGCAATCAACGCATGCTCCTAGGGGGGAGGTTGGTAGGAGTTAACCATCGCGCGCCCCCGACCTCCACACAAAGGATGACACTTGACAAATACCTCATGCTCTAACTTCGTCACATTGCGGTTCACCATACGTGCATGCTACGGGAATCACAAACTTTAACACAAGTATTTCTCAATTTCATAATAACTCCACTAGCATGACTCTAATATCACTATCCCCATATCTCAAAAAAATCATCAAGTATCAAACTTCTCCTCATATTCAATGCACTTTGTATGAAAGTTTTTACTACATTCATCTTGGATGCCTATCATATTAGGACTAGTTTTATAACCAAAGCACATTACCATGCTGCTCTAAAAAGACTCTCATATATATATATATATATATAAGTGAAGCATGAGAGATCAATAATTTGTACAAAATAAAATCACCACCGTGCTCTAAAAGATATAAGTGAAGCACTTGAGCAAAACTATCTAGCTCAAAAGATATAAGTGAAGCACATAGAGTATTCTAGCAAATTCTAGGCCATATTTATCTCTCTCAAAAAGGTGTGTCCAGCAAGGATGATTGTGGCAAACTAACAAGCAAAGACTCAAATCATACATGATGCTCCAAGCAAAACACATATCATGTGGTGAATAAAAATATAATCCCGAGTATAGTTACCGATAGATGAAGACGAAAGAGGGGATGCCTTCCCGGGGCATCCCCAAGCTTAGGCTTTTAGTTGTCCTTGAATTTTACCTTCCGGTGCCTTGGGCATCCCCAAGCTGAGGCTCTTGCCACTCTTTGTTCCATAGTCCATCAAAGCCATACTCAAAACTTGAAAACTTCACAACACAAAACTTAGCCAAAAATCTCGTGAGCTCCATTAGTATAAGAAAACAAACCACCACTCAAAGGTACTGTAATGAACTCATTCTTTGTTTATATTGGTGTTAAACCTACTGTATTCCAACTTCTCTATGATTCATATCCTCCAATATTACTCATAGATTCATCAAAATAAGCAAACAACACACGAAAAACACAATCTGTCAAAAACAGAACAGTCTGTAGTAATCTGTAACTTTCGCATACTTCTATAACTCTAATTTTTTAAAATAAATTGGTAAACGTGAGGAATTTGTCTATTAATCATCTGCAAAAAGAATCAATTAAATAGCACTCTCCAGTAAAATCCGGTGACTATTCTAGTGAGCGCTAACGTTTCTGTCTTTTACAGCAAGATCGTATAAACTTCACACAAGTCTTCCCAAAGGTTCTACTTGGCACATACACTAACTAAAACACAAAACCACATCTAAACAGAAGCTAGATGAAATATTTATTCCTAAACAGAAGCAAAAACAAAGAACATAAAATTGGGTTGCCTCCCAAGAAGCGCTATCGTTTAACGCCCCTAGCTAGGCACGGTACAAGGATAGATCTAGGTATTGCCATCTTTGGACGGCAATCCATAAGTGGCTCTCATAATAGATTCATATGGTAATTTAATTTTCTTTTTAGGAAAGTGTTCCATGCCTTTCCTTAATGGAAATTCGAATCTAATATTTCCTTCCTTCATATCAATAATTGCACCAATCGTTCTAAGGAAAGGTCTACCAAGAATAATAGGACATGAAGGATTGCAATCTATATCAAGAACAATGAAATCTACGGGCACATAATTCCTATTGGCAACAATAAGAACATCATTAATCCTTCCCATAGGTTACTTATGTCGGGGGAAACTGTCCACCACGAGCACCTATGGGACCGGAGCCCCTTCTACGTTGCGGTAAGGAAGCGGAGGGAGCACAAAGAGCAGATCGAGGAGCACACGCAGGCAGTTTACCCAGGTTCGGGCCGCGCGGACGCGTAAAACCCTACTCCTGCTTGGATTGTATTGAGTTCCTGAGCTCGGGAGCTTGAAGAACTAGCTACACCGAGCAAGAGAGCTGTCTAGGTTCCGAACCCTTTCTACGTTGTGCATGGGCCTCCTTTTATAGCTCAAGGGGTCACCGACAGGTGTCAACGTAGAGGAGGGTAAAAATGTAACTTTGGTAGTAGTTGTAACAGCGCGGGAATAGTGCGTGAACAGTGGATGAACAGTGGTCATCACCTAACTTTGACAGTGGGGGACAAGGGCATTGAATGCCCGTCACCGTCGACCCCAAAAGTGTCCGTCCATGCTTCTCCATTCGACACGGCGGTAGCCTCGTCACCGTGGATTGCCACCGTGTGCCCCAGGCTGCACAGCCATCCGCCACGCGTCCCTGGAAGGGCCCCAGGGCGACGCGTGGGCAGATGAGCTGGAGCGCGGGCACACAGCGTGAGTTCCCCTCCCGGCAAGTACCTTGTCGGGGCCTTGACCTTGCCGGGCCCTGAAGCTTGTCGCTCCCCGAGCCCTGCCCGGGCGCGGGATGCGCCGGGGCGTTTCTTGAGGTGTGCATTCCTTGGTCTTCCTGGCAAGCTCCTCTTGCCAGGGCCTTGTGCTAAAGTGACAGTCTTGAGCCTGGTACGGCCTTCCCGGCAAGCTCCTCTTGCCGGGGCCTTGATCTTCTGACTTGAATACTTTGTTCTTGAATGGTTTTATAGGGACCAGAAAGGTTTCCGGCAAGCACGCGGTGAACCCTGCCGCGGGAAGCTGCTGCTGCCCGTGCACAAGTTGGGGTACTAAGGTACCCCTATCTTAGTACACCGACAGGAGTCCACCACGAGCACCTATGGGACCGGAGCCCCTTCTACGTTGCGGTAAGGGAGCGGAGGGAGCACAAAGAGCAGATCGAGGAGCAAACGCAGGCAGTTTACCCAGGTTCGGGCCGCGCGGACGCGTAAAACCCTACTCCTGCTTGGATTGTATTGAGTTCCTGAGCTCGGGAGCTTGAAGAACTAGCTACACCGAGCAAGAGAGTTGTCTAGGTTCCGAACCCTTTCTACGTTGTGCATGGGCCTCCTTTTATAGCTCAAGGGGTCACCGACAGGTGTCAACGTAGAGGAGGGTAAAAATGTAACTTTGGTGGTAGTTGTAACAGCGCGGGAATAGTGCGTGAACAGTGGATGAACAGTGGTCATCACCTAACTTTGACAGTGGGGGACAAGGGCATTAAATGCCCGTCACCGTCGACCCCAAAAGTGTCCGTCCATGCTTCTCCATTCGACACGGCGGTAGCCTCGTCACCGTGGATTGCCACCGTGTGCCCCAGGCTGCACAGCCATCCGCCACGCGTCCCTGGAAGGGCCCCAGGGCGACGCGTGGGCAGATGAGCTGGAGCGCGGGCACACAGCGTGAGTTCCCCTCCCGGCAAGTACCTTGCCGGGGCCTTGACCTTGCCGGGCCCTGAAGCTTGTCGCTCCCCGGGCCCTGCCCGGGCGCGGGATGCGCCGGGGCGTTTCTTGAGGTGTGCATTCCTTGGTCTTCCTGGCAAGCTCCTCTTGCCAGGGCCTTGTGCTAAAGTGACAGTCTTGAGCCTGGTACGGCCTTCCCGGCAAGCTCCTCTTGCCGGGGCCTTGATCTTCTGACTTGAATACTTTGTTCTTGAATGGTTTTATAGGGACCAGAAAGGTTTCCGGCAAGCACGCGGTGAACCCTGCCGTGGGAAGCTGCTGCTGCCCGTGCACAAGTTGGGGTACTAAGGTACCCCTATCTTAGTACACCGACAGGAGCCCCCGGGCCTGGGCCACACACGGTGTCGAGCGCTGTTGGGCCAGGTCCAAAACAGTGCACGGGCACACGCGGCCCACGGCGAGCCGTAATTCCCCTTCTGCATCCGCCGCGCCCCTCCCTAACGGCACGCGTCGATTGCGGCGTCGTGGGAGAGATCGTGGCCTCGTTCTTTAATGGGAAATGCGGAGCGTCCCCCACTCCCCCCTTAAAAGCAGAGGGAGCAGGGGCAGTTTCCCTCCTTCGTCTTCATTGCGTCTTCCTCCTCCAGAAATCCTCCGCTGCTCCTTGCCTCCACCCCTCCTCCGCCGTCTTCCGCATCCGCGGCGCTGTCGAGCTCCCCGCCTCTTCCCTCGCCGCCTCCGCCATGGCTCCGAAGAGCGAGAAGGCGAAAGCAGACAAGGCCAAGAGGGAGAAATCCGAGCAGGAGGCGAAGCTTGCCGCCTTGCGGAAGAGGAACGTGGTCTTCGCGCCGAGGCTCAGCGCGAAGGAGCTGCGGAACAAGTACTACCTCTTCTGGTCCGGGGAGACCAAAGCTCATCCCCGCACCAGAGCCTTCCCCGCCGTAGCCAAAGATCTGTTTCCCGGCGGGTATTTCTTCTTTGCTGTTTTCTTCCACTGCGGATTGTGCCCTCCGTTCTCGGAGTTTTTCTGTGACATTATGAACACATACGGCCTCCACCTCCTAGACTTTACTCCCAACGCCATCCTTACGATGGCGGTTTTCGCACATCTGTGCGAAAACTATGTTGGGATCCATCCAAACGTAGCGCTCTTTCGCCATTTCTTTATGCCTAGAGTAGAGGCTGGCGCTCCCATCTCCGGCGGCATCTCCTGGATCTTCCGGCTGAACAAGAAAGATTCATACCTGAAGGGAGAACTCCGCGGCAAGTGGGAAGAATGGCGCGCAGATTGGTGCTGGGTAGTAGAGGACAATCCGGAGCCCTTCACCGCGCCGCGCACAACAGCCATAGTGCGCGGCAGAGACTGGAGCGAATTGGCCCCGGAGGACAGCAAGCTCAACATTGCCCTCATCAGGATAATTCGTCTCCGGGTAGCTAAACTGACCATCGGAGAGGTAGGGGCAGATTTCCTCCGCCGCCGCATTGCCCCTTTACAGGAGAGAAAAAGGCCAGCATGGGAATTTGGCAATGCGGCGGATATGATGAGGCTGCGCCCCGGGTTGAACTTCAATTTCACTGCATTGGAGCTGAAGGGGATGGTCCGGGAGCTTTTCAAGCATGACCCGGCCCACCCAGAGTGGTTTAGACCTCCCCGGGGAGTGGTGCCGCTATGCAACAGCACTGCCCGGGACTCTTTGCGCGCGATAATGCCCGCGTGTGACTCCCACGGCGTCGACCCCACCTGGATAGAGCCTCCGCCGGACGCGATACTGAGCTTCTTCGACAATTTGGTTGAAGTGCCCAAGAACCCCGAGGAGAACAGGGGCCTTACTCGGGCCACTACGGATCGGGACTTAGCTTATATTGCTTCTCGGATGGAAGAGGCCGCTACAGCTGCAGCGGCGGGAGATTTCGGATTCACCGTCGACGAGGCGCAGGCCGCGGACGAGGCGTGCCAAGCAGAGGAGGCAGAGATCCACAGACTGCTCAAGCTTCCGCCCGACGAGTTTGCCGGGGTTCCTTCCCTGAGGCATGCCGGGATTCCCGGGATTGTGAGCGAGGCCGCCGCAGGAGGCGAGGTTGCCGGAGGGAGCAGAGCTGCCGGAGGGAGCGGAACCGCAGGACATGATGCTGGACCCAGCGGTCCTGCCGGGGAGGAGGAGGAGGACGTCGAGGCCGATGAAGGTACCGGTAGATCTCTGGGGCTTGACGACGACGCCTCCTCGTCCTCGGAGAACTCCCCGCCTCCGGCAAGTCCCACGCAAGCGCCGGGGAAACGCCTCCGCAAGGCGGCTACAGCGACGAGGACGCAGGCGCCTCGACAGCAGCCTGCTCGCCGGGCGGCGCGCGCCACCAGAGCGAGCCAAGCCGCGATGGAGGCGCCCCGCGCACTAGCGCCAAGTGGAGGGGGATCCTCCCGGAGCGGAACGGCCGCTCCGCCTGCTCCTCGGGCCTCGGCGTCAACGGAGGCTGGGTCTTCGCAGCCCCCAGCCCCGGAGACCGCCAAGCGCCCGAGGGAGCCTTCTCCCCCTGCTCCTCGCGCGGGAGCACCTCAGGTGGAGTTCGATTTTTCCGCCCTCAGCTCCAACGACGACGAGGAAGAGGAGTAAGTATTTGTAATTTGTAACTTCTTCGATTATGTCTTGATTCTTTCTTTGATGATCCTGATCTTGTTCTTGCTTTGCTTTCAGGACCCTGACCCAGCGGATGGCGAAGAGGGCCAAGATCCCCGTGGTTGAGGTCGAAGATGACTCGCCCGTCGCGGCGACAGGGGACGCGCCGGCGACGACCTTGCCGGATCAGCCCGCTGCTCCGAGGAGCAGCCCCCAGCGCAGCCCCCGGCGTAAGTCTGGTCTTGAGCTTTCCGTTCGTCAGGCGCGCTTGAGATTTTTGCTTGTACTAATATCTTGTTGTCTTGTGCAAAAGTGGAGCCGCAGCCGCAGGAGCACCCGGAGACTGCCCCCGACGAACCACAGGTTCCACCCTCCCCGCCGAAGTTGAACTCCCCGGCGAGGGAGAGCGCTCCGCCAAGGACGGGCACCCCACCGAGGGCGGGCACCCCGCCAAGGGTGAGCAGCCCGACAAGGGTGGCCACCCCGCCATGGGAGGGCGCGGGCGGCCCTCCGCCAACAGGGGCCACCGCTCCACCGCCAAGGGAGGACTCTCCGGCGAGGGAGCCTGTCGTCGAAGAAGTCCTTGAAGGTGAGTCTTGCAGCTTTATCTTCTTGAACTTGTCTTTTTGGATATTTGCTTGATCTTTTCCTTTCTTTTTCTTCTGCTAGATCCTCCTGCGCCGGAGCGGATGGAGACTAAGGCAGCTGGCGAGGAGGGCGCGCAGGGCGACGGCGGCAACGCCACTGCCACTGAGGGCATGGCAGGGGCCGACGAGCCTGCCGCTGAGGAAACCGCCCCGGCCGCAGACGTCGCGGCTGGGGAGGGGGACAACGACCACACTGCTGGCCCGGAGGCAGCAGGAGCGTCAAGCGCTGCACCGGCCGCCGATCCCTCCGCCGCCATGGAGCAGCCAGGCGTGTATCTTGAGGCCCCCAATGGCGTCTTCATACAAGTCCCTTGGGGGTCCTCGTCACGAGCCCCCGTGGAGGGAGAGACCTTTGATGGAGAGGTCCTCGCCTCCGCGGGGTTGAAGATTGTCGAAGCACCTGGCGGGAGCGACGAGCCCGAGGAGGAGAAGCTCCTTCGCCGGCTACTGGCCCTTTACCGGGCCAGGCAGGCGAAGCTGGACTCCCGGGAAGTTCTTGCCGCCAAGGCTGGAGTGGACTTGGAGAAGCGGGCCGCGGAGCTTCGCGCCGCCAACCAGGCCGCCCTCCACAACTTGGCGGGGGAGCGGGAAGAGCTCGCCGGAGAGCAGCAAGCCTTCCTCCTGGAGAAGGCGGAGGCTGAAGAGCGACAGCGGCTGGCCGCCGAGGAGCTGTCTCGGCGGGAGGGGGCGCTCAACCAGCGGAAGGTTGAGCTCGACGCCCACGACGAAGAGCTCACCACCGGGGAAGAGGCCATGAAGGAGGCAAAGGAAGCCGCAGCCGCCGCGGCAACCACCAAGAGGGAGCTGGAACTCAAGGTTGAACAGCTGGAGCGGTACCTGAAGGCGAGTGAGGACAGGGTCACCGCGCTCAATGTGGAGCGGGAGAAGGACGCCCACACCAACTCTGACCTTCAGGTACGCCTCGCCAAGAAGGGCGACGAGCTTACTGCCGCCAAAGACTCAATCGCTGACTTGGAGTTGAAGGTCTCCACTTTGACTGATTCACTTGACGCTGCCCGGGACCGTGAAACAAAGCTGAAGGACGAGCTCCGCAAGGAACGAGGCCTAGTGGAGAGCGCCGCCACTTCAGCGAACAACTTCAGCCGGGCGGTGGAGCAGTGGACCGACGATCTGGTCGCCTCTGCTGCCAACATTGACAAGGAGCTGATGGCGCTGAGGGTGGATCACCTTGTGTACTCTCCGGACGAAAATCTCCCCCACAGCGCCAAGCTAAGTCTCTTCTTCAGGGGAATCGCACCGGCGCTTGCACGTCTGCAGGAGAAGCTCCCCGCGCAGCTGGCCGAGGAGTCACGTCAGCTCTGCACGGGCACCTTGGAGCGCGTTTTGACGAAGATTGTCTACCGCAACCCTGGCATCAACCTCGTCATCATCCTCCGCAGCTTGCCGGACGACACAGATCTGGAGGCGTTGAAGGCGCAGGTCGCCCACATCGTCGCCAAGGGGAACAAGATCTCAAGGCGTGAAGGCGACCGCGTAGACTAGGCTTCCTCCTTTCTGTTTCTTTTGCTGCTGCAAAGTGTGCCATGAACATGAATCTATTAGTCATTGCGACAAGTTATCTCCGTAATATACTATCTTATTTTCGAGCAATCAATGTGGTGTTATCTCCCTTGCTTTTGGTCCTCCACCTTGTATGCTTTTTACCCTACGCTTTTAGGGGACTCGCCGGCAAGGGGCCCTTGCCGCGAGCGCTGAGTACTGGACTCTTAGCAGCCTGCTGGCAAAGGCCTTATCGGCAAGCAACCTTGCCGCAGCTAGTCGCATCGCACTTAGCTTGCTGAGCGAACTCGAAAACGAAATAAGGGCGCGACACTTGTCGCAGCTCACTTAAGTCATTGAGCGTGCTCGGAAACAAGGTAAGGGTGCGGCTAGCCACGGGTAGGTTCCTCCGCGCACAGGTTTTCCATACAAAGTGTGGTTGTTCAAGGAAGATAACTAAAATTTTAAAAAAATTGAACTGCTCAAATTCTGGTAACTTAGCTTTCATAATCTGTTCGTTCTCCGGCAAGCTTCTCTTTCTTGAACAGCACTTGGTTCGTCCTCCACCTCCTTCCCCCCCGGCAAACTTGTGCGCGAGGAACGTTCCTCCTGCTTAAGATGGAAAGAAGAAGAGAAGGGAAAACAAGTACGGGGCTTCTTGGCCTATTAATGCTTGCCGGAAATGTGGGTTGCATAAGCTGCCAAACAATGCATGCAAATAACAAAGAAAAGCATGGAAATGGCAAATAGTTCGAAACACAAAAGCTTTACTGATGCACGGGATCTGCGCCCGGCTTTGTACAAAGGTTTACATGCAACAACGGCAAGACTCGTACAAAAGGTGGTTGCCGGAGCGGATCACGGCAACCGCGCCTTATGGGTGAAACTTGCGAAGATGCTCTATGTTCCAGGAGTTGCTCACTGGTAAGCCTTCTTCGGTCTCAAGGCGGACAGCGCCGGGCCTTGTGACTTGTCTCACCCGATAAGGGCCTTCCCACTTCGGCGTCAACTTGTTGGAATTCTTGGCGGACTGAACACGCCGAAGAACAAGGTCGCCTTCCTCGAGACTCCTGGCCTTGACCTTGCGGCTATGGTAGCGGCGCAAGGCTTGCTGGTACCGAGCAGCTCGTACAGCAGCCTGGAGACGTTCCTCCTCGAGGAGCAATGCGTCATCTTGTCGAAGTTGCTCTTGCTCGAGCTCATCATAAGCGAGCACTCGAGGAGATCCGTATACGAGTTCCGTGGGGAGAACTGCCTCTGCTCCATAGACAAGAGCAAAGGGTGTCTGCCCGGTGGCTCGACTTGGTGTCGTTCTGATTGACCAAAGAGCCGCCGGTAACTCCTCTATCCAGTTTCTTCCGCACTTGCGCAGCCTGTCAAAGGTTCTTGTCTTGAGTCCGCGCATCACTTCAGCATTTGCCCTCTCCGCTTGACCATTGCTCCTCGGGTGAGCAACAGAAGCGAAACAGACCTTGGCGCCAAGGTCTTGGACGTATTGCATGAAGGTGCGACTAGTAAATTGTGTACCGTTGTCGGTGATGATCCTGTTAGGGATCCCGAAACGGCAAACAATCGACCTGAAGAACCTGACTGCTGACTGTGCTGTCACCTTTCTCACTGGCTCCACTTCTGGCCACTTTGTGAACTTGTCGATTGCTACGTACAAGTACTCAAAGCCCCCGACAGCACGGGGGAAGGGGCCGAGGATATCGAGCCCCCAGACCGAGAAGGGCCAGGACAAAGGGATCGTCTGGAGAGCTTGAGCTGGCTGGTGAATTTGCTTGGCATGGAACTGGCACGCTTCACACTTGGTTACTTGTGCAGTTGCATCTTGGAGGGCTTCTGGCCAGAAGAACCCTTGCCGGAATGCCTTCCCGGCAAGTGCCCTTGCGCCAATGTGGTGGCCACATATGCCTCCATGTATCTCTGCCAACAGCTTCTGTCCATCTTCTCTGGAAATGCACTTCAACCTGACACCATTGAGCCTTCTTCTGTACAGTTCGTTATCGACGAACTGGTACATACTTGACTGCCTAGTTATTTTCTCTATCTCTTCTGGGTCGTCGGGAAGTTCTCCAGTTTGCAGAAAACGGACGATCTGCTGTGCCCATGCCGGAGCCCGAGGCTCAACGGCAAGGACTAAAGGCACTAGGGCTGCTGCGGGAACCTCAGCTTCTACGGCAAGAACTTGCGTCTCTGCCGGAGCTGATGGTTCTCCGGCAAGCTCGCCGGGGCGAGGCTTGTCGGGAACGTTTGCTTCAACTGTACAGATCCTTGGATCTGCAGGAACAAACTGTTCCTCAGCGTTTTGGTTGTTGATCTTGGGGACCTTGGCGGAGGCTTCTGGAAGATCCGCCGGCAAGAAGTCGCCGGAGAGCAACTTTCTTTTCTTACCTTGCCCAACTGATGGTGTAATAGATGGCTAAGTTAGCTTGAGCAAAAAGGTCCCTGGTTCCACAGGTAACTTCATCGCAGCACACTTTGAGAGGCCATCTGCAATATCGTTCTGAGCTCTTGGAACATGCTCCATTTGTAGGCCCTCAAAGTGTTCTTCAAGCTTTCTCACTTCATCAACATAGGCTTCCATCAAAGGGCTCTGGTAACTCTTGTTCACTTGTCGGACCACCAACTGAGAATCTCCCCGCACAATCAACTTCTTGATCCCAAGTTCGGCCGCAATCCTGAGGCCGGCAAGCAAACCTTCATACTCAGCAGTATTGTTTGTCGCTTGCTCCTTGGGGAAGTGCATCTGGACAACATACTTGAGGTGCTCTCCGGTGGGCGCTATGAGTACTACGCCGGCATCGGCGCCTTGCAGCGAGAAGGCACCATCGAAGTACATTACCCATTCACTGCTTGCTTCTTGTACGGGGATGCTTGTCTCTGGAACTTCCTCATCGGGCGTTGGGGTCCATTCAGCTATGAATTCTGCCAAAGCTCGGCTCTGTATAGTTGAGGTACTCTCAAACTTGAGACCAAAGCTTGATAGTTCCAGTGCCCACTCGACGATCCTGCCTGTTGCTTCGGGATTCTGCAATATCCTTTTCAACGGAAAGCGAGTGACCACTGTTATCTCGTGTGCTTGGAAATAATGGCGCAGCTTCCTCGAGGCCATGAGGAGGCCGAAAAGCAACTTCTGCACTCCAGAGTATCTTGATCTAGCCCCCTGCAGGAGGGAACTCACAAAATACACTGGGCGCTGCACCATCTTCCTTCGCACTTCTCCTTATTCCTGCGCACACTTGTCCTTGTCGGGGCCAGAGCTTGCCGGAGCAGCCCCCTGCTTGTCGCTGGATTCTCTTGCCGGAGGTGTGGTCTCTTCCTCTGCCTCCCTTTCCGCTACCAATGCAGCACTAACCACTTGATTGGTTGCCGCTAAGTATAGCAGCAACTTCTCTTGTGGTTTAGGTGCGACAAGTATTGGAGTGGAGGACAGGTATCCTTTCAAATCCTGCAGCGCTGCCTCCGCTTCCGGAGTCCATTTCATAGGACCTGCCTTCTTCAAAATTTTGAAGAAAGGCAGGGCGCGTTCTGCAGACTTTGAAATGAACCTGCTGAGGGTAGCCACACAACCAGCAAGTCTCCTTACGTCCTTGACGCGCTTCGGGGCTTCGATCTGCTCGATGGCTTTTATCTTGTCGGGATTGGCTTCAATCCCCCTCTGGGACACAAAGAACCCGAGAAGCTTGCCGGAGGGAACTCCGAAGACGCACTTCTCGGGATTCAACTTGAGTTGGATCTTGCGCAGATTCTCAAAGGTTTCTTCCAAGTCTTGGATCAGGGTATCTTTGCTCTTGCTCTTGACCACTATATCATCCATATAGGCTTCCACATTTCTGTGTATCTGTGGCACAAAAGCAGTGTGCACCACCCTTGCAAACGTTGAGCCTGCATTCTTCAGCCCAAAGGGCATGCGTATGAAGCAATATGTGCCACATGGAGTGATGAATGCAGTCTTCTCTTCGTCTTCCTTGGCCATAAAAATCTAGTGGTAGCCTGAATATGCATCAAGGAAGGAAAGCAGCTCACATCCGGCGGTGGAGTCAACAATCTGGTCAATACGCGGCAAGGGAAATGGATCCTTGGGACATGCTTTATTCACATCAATGAAGTCTATACACAGTCTCCACTTCCCGTTGGCCTTACGCAAGACAACTGGATTTGCTAACCACGTGGGATGGATCACGCCTCTAACCAGGCCTGCTGCTTCTAGCTTCTTGATTTCTTCGGCAATGAATTCTTGGCGCTCCACGGCTTGCTTCCTGACCTTCTGCTTGACGGGCCGCGCATGAGGACAAACAACAAGCTTGTGCTCAATTACCTTCCTGGGAACGCCGGGGATGTCAGATGGTTGCCATGCAAACACATCGACATTCGCCCGCAGGAAGGCAACGAGCGCGCTTTCCTATTTGTTGTCAAGTGTAGCACTGATGGTGAAGGTACCACCAGTGCCGTCCTCCTTGGCAGACACCTTCTTGGTTGCCGGTGGAGCGGCCATCCCCTTCTTGTACTTGCCGGTGGAGCTCGATGGAACGTCCTCGACGGCAGCGCAGCACTCCGAAGAGGTGCGTTTGCCGGAGCGGGCCCCAGAGCACTTGCCGGACTTGGTGTTGGTCTTCTTCCCCCCGGGAGCTTCAGCGGCAAGTGTGTTGCTCTCCGCCGCGGCTGCTGCATCCCGGTATATCTTGTCGGCGCAGATAAGCGCGTCCTTCTTGTCGCCAGGGACAGAGATGACGCTTATCGGCCCCGGCATCTTGAGTACATTGTAGGCGTAGTGGGAAGCTGCCATGAACTTGGCGAGGGCAGGACGTTCAAGTATCCCATTGTATGGTAATGGGATATCGGCAACATCGAAGGTTATCCTCTCCGTCCTGAAGTTGAGCTCCCCGCCAAAGGTCACTGGCAGAGTAATCTTCCCCTTCGGCTTGCTCCTCCCCGGGTTTATTCCTTGGAACGAACCGGTTTCTTCGAGCTCGCCGTCTGGGATTTGGAGTTTCTTGATCACAGCCGAGGAGATCAAGTTCAGGCCGGCCCCGCCGTCAACCAACATTTTGGTGACCTTGAGGTTGCGGATGGTGGGTGAGACCAACATCGGCAAGCACCCGACCGCAGTTGTGCGGTCAGGGTGATCCTCAAGATCAAAAACGATGGGCGTGCTGGACCACTTCAGCAGCCTGCGTGACTCAACGGGCGGCTCAGCTGCGTTTACTTCCCGCACCCACAGCTTGAGTTGGCGGTGGGAAGTCTGCAGAGAGGCGCCTCCGTCGACACACAGAACTTCTGTGGCCTTCTGGAACTCCTGCTCGCTGTTATCACCTTCCTCCATGTCGTCGTCGTCGTCTTCTTATTCATCCTTGTCGCGGCCCCGGGGAGGTCGATCTCCTTGCCGCTGCTTGGCCTTGCCGCGGCGTCCTCCCCGGCCATTGAATGGCCGCTTCTTGCTTGGCTCTCCCCCGCCACCTTGGGCCTTCTCCTTGTCGCGCCGCTCGTATTCAGCCTTCTGCTGTTCTACGAGGTACTCGACTCGCTTGCAGTTGGAAAGGTCGTGGCCCTTGGTGCGGTGTATCTTGCAATATTGCTTGTCGGAGCCGTCCTGCTTGTCGGCTGCCGCCACAGGGGCAGGCTCCTTGCTGGAGCCGCCAGCCTGTGCCTTCTTGGCGGGAGCCTCTTTGCCGGACTGCTCGACGACCAGCACTTCCTTGTTCTTCTTTCTTCGGTTGTTCCGCCGCCGGCTCTTCTTTGCCGGGGCGGCATCCTCGCTGTCGCTTCCTCCTGCGCCAGCATCCTCTCCGGGGAGTCTCCTCCCCTCTTCGGCGCGCGCGCACTTGTCAGCCAGAGCATAGAGCTCGCTGACATCTCGAATCTTGGTCATGGCCATCTCTTCCCGCATGCGGCGGTTACGCACGTTCTGGTGGAACGCGCTGATAACCGCGGCGGGGTGGACGTCGGGAATATTGTGCTGCACGCGGCTGAACCGTTGAATGTACTTGCGCAGGGGTTCTCCTTCCTTCTGGGCCAAGATGTGGAGGTCACTCTCCTGGCCGTGGGGTTTGTGGCCGCCCGTGAAGGCGCCAACAAATTGGTGGCACAGATCTGCCCACGAAGAAATGGAGCCTTCCGGCAAGTGCATAAGCCAAGAACGGACGTTCGGCTTAAGCACTAGCGGGAAGTAGTTGGCGAGTATCTTCTCGTCGCGTCCCCCGGCAGCCTGCACCGCGATGGTGTAGATGCTGCGGAACTCCGAGGGGTGCGTCTTGCCGTCGTACTTCTCGGGTACGTCGGGCTTGAAGTTTTTCATACTGGGCCACTGGACACGCCGCAACTCACGGGTAAACGCAGGGCAACCTGCCGCGTACGGCAAGTCGCCTGGCTCACCGGGCGCGTGCGTGTCGACAGCGGTCCCAGCGCACTGATCCGATTGTCGCCGGGCTTCTCGTCGGCGCTCGATTGTCGTACGAGCATCCTCTTGCCGCCGATCGTCGAGGACTTGGCGCTGGTCCCGACGAGCCCGCGGATCCGACGACGCCGTGGAGTCGTCGTCGATGTTAATCCGGCGGGGTGGCGTCTTCTGCTTCCGAGGCGGGGAGTGCACGGTGGTTGCACCCCCGGCGGTCTTGTCGCCGTCGGCCTTCGTCCGCTCGACTTGCCGTGGCCGTGATGTCGCCGGCTGCTG
Organism: Secale cereale; assembly: GCA_902687465.1. Classification (NCBI taxonomy): domain Eukaryota; kingdom Viridiplantae; phylum Streptophyta; class Magnoliopsida; order Poales; family Poaceae; genus Secale; species Secale cereale. The sequence continues at coordinate 571,648,906 of LR738714.1, read as the reverse complement.
CGGCGTGTCGTTGTTGGCGAAGGCGATGAGACTTTGAATCGTTGCCCTCTAGTCTTTGGCCTTGTCTGCTGCTGGAGGGAAATCGAGGAGCAGTTGCGCTCTTGCGAGAGCTTCTGCTGGAGAGGAGGGGAGCGGCGGCGAGCGGTGCGAGGAGCGAGATATGCTCGGACTTCTAACGGGGTTAGAAGGAGCAGTCTCTCGCCCCGGCGACCGCGCCTTGCTCGTGCTAGGACGATGGCCTTGAGCGTCCCGCGATCCTCCGGTTTGTCCTTGGCCCAGCAAGCAGATGGTACCTCCTGTACCACGGCGCTGCTGGCCTGTTGTCTGCTGAGATGGACGTGGTGCGTCTACGGAGACCGAGGCTTTGGAATTTGCCCGGTCGTTCGTCTTGTCCTTGGACTTGGTGGCGCCGTGAGTTTCCTCGCCGGCGACCACCCTTCCGCCAGCATCTACTTCTAGCATACTAACAAAGCAATCATGTCTTCTCAAAATAACATGGCCAAAGAAAGTTATCCCTACAAAATCATATATTCTGGCTATGCTCCCTCTTCATCACACAAAATATTCATATCATGCACAACCCCGGTTTCAGCCAAGCAATTGTTTTCATACTCATTTTTTTCAAACCTTTCAACTTTCACGCAATACATGAGCATGAGCCATGGATATAGCACTATGTGTGGAATAGAGTGGTGGTTGTGGAGCAGACAATAAGGAGGAAGATAGTCTCACATCGACTAGGCGTATCAGCGGGCTATGGAGATGCCCATCAATAGATATCAATGTGAGTGAGTAGGGATTGCCATGCAACAGATGCACTAGAGCTAAAAATGTATGAAAGCTCAACAAAAAAAACTAAGTGGGTGTGCGTCCAACTTGCTTGCTCACGAAGACCTAGGGCATTTGAGGAAGCCCATCGTTGGAATATACAACCAAGTTCTATAATGAAAATTTCCCACTAGCATATGAAATTGACTAAACATGAGACTATCTATCATGAAGAACATGGTGCTACTTTGAAGCAGAAGTGTGGAAAAAAAGATAGTAGCATTATCCCTTTTTTTGGGGGGGGGGCTTTATTTTTCTTGGCCTTTCCTTCTTTTTTTCTTTTTTTTTCTTTGGGACAATGCTCTAATAATGATGATCATCACACTTATATTGATTTACAACTCGATATTACAACTCGATACTAGAACAAAGTATGACTCTATATGAATGCCTCTGGCAGTGTACTGGGATGTGCAATGAATCAAGAGTGACATGTATGAAAAATTATGCATGGTGGCTTTGCCACGAATATGATGTCAACTACATGATCATGCATGGCAATATGACAATATGAAGCGTGTCATATGAACGGAACGGTGGAAAGTTGCATTGCAATATATCTCGAAATGGCTATGGAAATGCCATGATAGGTAGGTATGGTGGATTTTTCGAGGAAGGTATATGGTGGCTGTTTTGAGGAAGGTATATAGTGGGTGTATGGTACCGGCGAAAGTTGCGCGGTACAAGAGAGGCTAGCAAGGGTGGAAGGGTGAGAGTGCGTATAATCCATGGACTCAACATTAGTCATAAAGCTTATATACTTATTGCAAAAATTTACGAGTCATCAAAACAAAGCAATCAACGCATGCTCCTAGGGGGGAGGTTGGTAGGAGTTAACCATCGCGCGCCCCCGACCTCCACACAAAGGATGACACTTGACAAATACCTCATGCTCTAACTTCGTCACATTGCGGTTCACCATACGTGCATGCTACGGGAATCACAAACTTTAACACAAGTATTTCTCAATTTCATAATAACTCCACTAGCATGACTCTAATATCACTATCCCCATATCTCAAAACAATCATCAAGTATCAAACTTCTCCTCATATTCAATGCACTTTGTATGAAAGTTTTTACTACATTCATCTTGGATGCCTATCATATTAGGACTAGTTTTATAACCAAAGCACATTACCATGCTGCTCTCAAAAGACTCTCATATATATATATATATATATATATATATATATATATATATATATATATATATATATATATATATATATATATATATATATATATATAAGTGAAGCATGAGAGATCAATAATTTGTACAAAATAAAATCACCACCGTGCTCTAAAAGATATAAGTGAAGCACTTGAGCAAAACTATCTAGCTCAAAAGATATAAGTGAAGCACATAGAGTATTCTAGCAAATTCTAGGCCATATTTATCTCTCTCAAAAAGGTGTGTCCAGCAAGGATGATTGTGGCAAACTAACAAGCAAAGACTCAAATCATACATGATGCTCCAAGCAAAACACATATCATGTGGTGAATAAAAATATAATCCCGAGTATAGTTACCGATAGATGAAGACGAAAGAGGGGATGCCTTCCCGGGGCATCCCCAAGCTTAGGCTTTTAGTTGTCCTTGAATTTTACCTTCCGGTGCCTTGGGCATCCCCAAGCTGAGGCTCTTGCCACTCTTTGTTCCATAGTCCATCAAAGCCATACTCAAAACTTGAAAACTTCACAACACAAAACTTAGCCAAAAATCTCGTGAGCTCCATTAGTATAAGAAAACAAACCACCACTCAAAGGTACTGTAATGAACTCATTCTTTGTTTATATTGGTGTTAAACCTACTGTATTCCAACTTCTCTATGATTCATATCCTCCAATATTACTCATAGATTCATCAAAATAAGCAAACAACACACGAAAAACACAATCTGTCAAAAACAGAACAGTCTGTAGTAATCTATAACTTTCGCATACTTCTATAACTCTATTTTTTTAAATAAATTGGTAAACGTGAGGAATTTGTCTATTAATCATCTGCAAAAAGAATCAACTAAATAGCACTCTCCAGTAAAATCCGGTGACTATTCTAGTGAGCGCTAACGTTTCTGTCTTTTACAGCAAGATCGTATAAACTTCACACAAGTCTTCCCAAAGGTTCTACTTGGCACATACACTAACTAAAACACAAAACCACATCTAAACAGAAGCTAGATGAAATATTTATTCCTAAACAGAAGCAAAAACAAAGAACATAAAATTGGGTTGCCTCCCAAGAAGCGCTATCGTTTAACGCCCCTAGCTAGGCACGGTACAAGGATAGATCTAGGTATTGCCATCTTTGGACGGCAATCCATAAGTGGCTCTCATAATAGATTCATATGGTAATTTAATTTTCTTTCTAGGAAAGTGTTCCATGCCTTTCCTTAATGGAAATTCGAATCTAATATTTCCTTCCTTCATATCAATAATTGCACCAATCGTTCTAAGGAAAGGTCTACCAAGAATAATAGGACATGAAGGATTGCAATCTATATCAAGAACAATGAAATCTACGGGCACATAATTCCTATTGGCAACAATAAGAACATCATTAATCCTTCCCATAGGTTACTTATGTCGGGGGAAACTTTCCACCACGAGCACCTATGGGACCGGAGCCCCTTCTACGTTGCGGTAAGGGAGCGGAGGGAGCACAAAGAGCAGATCGAGGAGCACACGCAGGCAGTTTACCCAGGTTCGGGCCGCGCGGACGCGTAAAACCCTACTCCTGCTTGGATTGTATTGAGTTCCTGAGCTCGGGAGCTTGAAGAACTAGCTACACCGAGCAAGAGAGCTGTCTAGGTTCCGAACCCTTTCTACGTTGTGCATGGGCCTCCTTTTATAGCTCAAGGGGTCACCGACAGGTGTCAACGTAGAGGAGGGTAAAAATGTAACTTTGGTGGTAGTTGTAACAGCGCGGGAATAGTGCGTGAACAGTGGATGAACAGTGGTCATCACCTAACTTTGACAGTGGGGGACAAGGGCATTAAATGCCCGTCACTGTCGACCCCAAAAGTGTCCGTCCATGCTTCTCCATTCGACACGGCGGTAGCCTCGTCACCGTGGATTGCCACCGTGTGCCCCAGGCTGCACAGCCATCCGCCACGCGTCCCTGGAAGGGCCCCAGGGCGACGCGTGGGCAGATGAGCTGGAGCGCGGGCACACAGCGTGAGTTCCCCTCCCGGCAAGTACCTTGCCGGGGCCTTGACCTTGCCGGGCCCTGAAGCTTGTCGCTCCCCGGGCCCTGCCCGGGCGCGGGATGCGCCGGGGCGTTTCTTGAGGTGTGCATTCCTTGGTCTTCCTGGCAAGCTCCTCTTGCCAGGGCCTTGTGCTAAAGTGACAGTCTTGAGCCTGGTACGGCCTTCCCGGCAAGCTCCTCTTGACGGGGCCTTGATCTTCTGACTTGAATACTTTGTTCTTGAATGGTTTTATAGGGACCAGAAAGGTTTCCGGCAAGCACGCGGTGAACCCTGTCGCGGGAAGCTGCTGCTGCCCGTGCACAAGTTGGGGTACTAAGGTACCCCTATCTTAGTACACCGACAACTTAATAGTAGAATCCGCAAGATGCAAATTTAAAGAACAATCATCAAGCTCATGGAAACCTAACAAATCACACAAAGTTTTTGGGATAGTGGAAACACTTGCACCCAAATCACACAAACCAAAGAATTCATGATCCTTCATTTTAATTTTAATAGTAGGTTCCCATTCATCCTAAAGCTTTCTTGGGATAGAAACTTCTAGTTCATATTTTTCTTCATAAGATTGCATCAAAGCATCAACTATGTGTTTGGTAAAAGCTTTATTTTGACTATAAGCATGCAGAGAATTTAGAACGGATTGCAACAAGGAAATACAATCAATCAAAGAGCAATTATCATAATTGAATCCCTTGAAATCCAGAGTAGTGGGTTCATCACTATGCAATGTTTTAATCTCTTCAATCCCACTTTTAACAATTTTAACATCAAGATCTAAATACTCCGAATCATTGGACGCCTTTTATTTAAAGTAGACTCATCTCCAGTCCCATCTTTATCAAGATTCATACTAGAAAACAAGGATCTAATAGGAGATACATCAATAACTTTCAGATCGTCATCTTTATTTCCATGATAACTAGAAGAACACACTTTTATAAAGCACTCTTTTTTAGCACGCATCCTAGCGGTTCTTTTTTTGCATTCATCAATGGAATTTCTCATGGTAGCTTCTCCTAAGGTAGTTTCCATAAAAGTGCCTCCTGCGGCCGAATCTGAAAGATTTCTAGAAGCAAAATTCAAGCCAGCATAAAAGTTTTGTGTAATCATCCATAAGTTCAAACCATGTGTAGGGAAATTACGCATCATTAATTTCATTCTCTCCCAAGCTTGTGCAACATGCTCATGATCTAGTTGCTTAAAATTCATAATATTGTTTCTAAGAGAGATAATCTTAGCAGCAGGAAAATACTTAGAGATAAAAGCATCTTTGCACTTATTCCATAAATCAATACTATTTCTAGGCAAAGAGGAAAACCAAGTTAGCACGATCTTTAAGTGAAAACAAAAATAACTTCAATTTAACAATATCGTTATCCGTATCCCTCTTTTTTTGCATATCACACAAATCAACAAAGTTGTTCAGATGGGTAGCCGCATCTTCACTAGGAAGGCCGGAAAATTGACCTTTCATGACAAGATTCAACAGAGCAGCATTGATCTCACAAGATTCAGCATCGGTAATGGGGGCAATCGGAGTGCTAATAAAATCATTATTGTTGGTATTGGAGAAGTCACATAATTTGGTATTGTTCTGAGCCATAGTGACAAGCAAGCAATCCAACGCACAAGCAAACAAGAAGCAAGCGAACGATAAACACACAGCAAAAAGAAGGGCAAATAAAACGACAAGGGTGAAGTGGGGGAGAGGAAAACGAGAGGCAAAAATGTAATACGAAGGAAAAGGTTTGTGATAGCTACTTGGTATATGACTTTTGCGTAAGCCTCACCGCCAACGGAGCCAGAAATTCTTCTTGCTACTTCTCGAGCTTGCGTTGTATTCCCTCGAAGAGGAAAGGGTGATGTAGCACATGTAAGTATTTCCCTCAGTTTTTGAGAACCAAGGTATCAATCCAGTAGGAGACCACGCGCGAGTCCCTCGCACCTGCACAAACAAATAAGAACTTCGCAGCCAATGCGATAAGGGGTTGTCAATCTGTGACGCCCGAAGACCGACGTCCCAGAAGATTCCAGATGTTCCGGGTTCTCCCGTGTGTTTCATTTGTGCTTGTGTTATTTTTTTGCATTGCATCATATCATCATGTCATAATTCTTTTGCATTTCTAAATAAACCGTATGGATCCTCGATCCATTTAAATTGAGGGATACTCACTATGGTGACTTCTCTTTATAACATATAAAGACCTCTCAATATTATTAGGGAGCTATATTAAATTATTCCAATTGCTTGGAAATTCACCAACACACACTTGCATATCTTCCCCATGCCTTTTCTTTCCCAATTCCTTGCCTCCAAACCTTGTCTATAATTCTTTTCCTGTTTATCGAGGTTCCTCCAAAAACCTCAACATTTTTGGACACTTCAAAAACCAAGTCCTAGTTCAAACCCATTTGAATAAAATTCAAATGAGTTTGAATTTTCATCATTCAATCATGCCACTTATATTTTTCTTGGATTACGCTCATTTTTATGAGCCCGGGAAAAATAGTCCCACGTGCAAACTACTTCCCTAACATCCCTTTCTTTTCTTTCTCTTTTCTGTTTTTTAGTTAAGAGAGAGGAGTGAGGATCTAAGGCCATCCCAGCCGCAGCCAGGCCCAGCCAGGCCGGCCGCACCTCTAGGCCCAAGGCCAGGCGCCCCACTAGTTCCTTCCCTGGCCCATGGCCAAGGCCCAGCCGCCCAGAGCTACTCTAACCCTAAGAAGCCCGACCCCCTCTCCCTCCTCTTTACCTTGCGCCGCCACCCTCGACCCCGTCCTCTCGCCCGCTCGTCCCCTCCTCGTTCTCCCTCGACCCCCTCAAGTATCGCCGCTGCGCCATGCCCCTCTTCCCCTTCCTGAGACCGCTACCGCCGTCCCAAGCTCTCCAACGCCGCGCCAAGCCACCTCCGGCGGCCTCGTCACCCTGCGCCTCGACTCCTTCTGCCTCGACGAATGATGGGCCTCGAACCCCTCGTTGGTTACCCCAAGTGGAAGGTGTAAGATGCAGTAAGTAGAAGTGTTTTCCCTTAGCAAAGATACCAAGGATCGAATCCCCAGAGACTCCTAGGTTCAACAAGTAGGTGTCAATTGCTACGGCGCCAGATTAGTAGCAATCAACGTGGACCTGCACACAGATACAAATAACTTTGCTCCCAACGAGTACAGAGAGGTTGTCAATCTCTCCGGCCTTGTAGTTCACAAAGGGTTAAAAGCAACGATAGAAGTGATAGATAGTTTTTGCAATAGTAAGTAAATAACGGAAAGTAAATAGAGGATGTGATCAATGATGGTAATATGGACCGGAGTCTCATGATGTTCACTAGTGATGTCTCTCTCCCAAAAGACGATAAAACAGCTATGTGAGGTAACAAATTACAGCTGGCCAATTGACAGGACCACGAACGCAAACCAATGCTGACTACATTGCAAGAAAGGTTGAGGTTCAAAGCATGGGCGGTACGCCAAAGTAAGTAGACCGAAATCCATCAATATCTACTACTAATCATCCACCTTGAGATATCTATCCAGAACATCTCGCTGGTATTAAGTTGCGAGTCCCACCCATAGTGTAAACTCAATGCAACAGACAACTGCATTAAAAGAACTTTGCGTAAAGTAAACAATCCTTGCACCCGCGGGCACAAGCACCGTTGTTTTCCACCTTGTGGCAACAGCACATCCCCTAGACTCATGTTTCTGTCACTCAAGCTAGTCATCGAGGGGCATGAACCCACAATCGAGCATAACGTTCCCTCTTGGAGTCACTACCTATTACTCGGCCAAAGCAATAAATAACAACGGAGAACATGCAAGAATTACTTATGAACTAAAATATAAAAGAGGTGAATCAAATATATTACTCAAGATCAATCTGAACATAATCTCATAATCCATCGGATCCCAGCAAACTCAACATAGCAACAGCATAAGGATTACGTAGGTGCCTCGATCATGTAGGGCAGCTCACGAGGACTAATTAGTGAAGCACAAGAACGGGAGGAGAACATCACATAGCTACTGGTCATGGACTCATGGTCCAAGGGAGACTACTCACGAGTCATCCGGGAGGCGTCCATGGTGATGGAGAAGCTCCCGGTGGTGATCCTCCCCTCCGGCAGGGTGCCGGGAAGAGTTCTCCTGGTGCTCCCGATCTTGGAAGCGGCGACGGCGGCGGAACAGAGATTGAATCGCGAAAAGAGTTCCTCTTCTGAGGGTTTCAGAGGTCCCTCTAAATATATGCCAAAGGGGGGCACCGGACGGGCTTCGGGGGGCCCAGGCGCCCCCCGGCGCGGCCCAAGGGGGGGGCGCCGCCAGGGCGCCTGGAGCCCTGGTGGCCCCCCCCAGGCTGCCCTTCGGACGCAGTGTTGTTTCCGTATCGCTGATTTTTTATATAATTTTTCTGGATTTTTCAGGGAAGTTCTCGAAACGTGAAAACCTGAAATACAAAAACAGCCGAAAACAGAAACTGGCACTGGGGTGCACTGGATTAGTAAGTTAGTCCAAATATGATCAAAAGTGTATGGAAGTGTATGAATATCATAGCAATATCACCCAAAAGTGGCATGGAGCAAGCAGAAATTATAGATACGTTTTGGACGTATCAACATCCCCAAGCTTAATTCCTGCTCGTCCTCGAGTAGGTAAATGATAACAAGAATAATTTCTGTGGTGACATGCTATTAACCATATAGGACTTTTTCATAGTCATATGACAAAAGCTTACTGAGACAATGATTCTATAGTAATTAAGTTGTCTCAAGAGAAAATCACAAATGACTGAAAGTTTTACAACATGAAACTGAAACATCAAAAAGATTTGCAATGAACATGATGTGCAAATATGATAAAGTGATATCTAGCTTGCCCCCTTTAGTGATGCAAAACATAAATGCAGGGGCACCTTCAAGGTTTAAGTGATGACTAGATACAATCATTTCAGAATAAACGATATCATAATCATGCAAAAGACAATGCTACTTTGGGACAATGCACATTACACTCAGAATGACAATCATGCTCTCAGTTGTTGGTGCTTGAAGTGCTAGAGCTTTTTATTTTGAAAACATGGAAGCAATTGTGTCAATGGTAGTAGTACTTCATATGTGTCATGCATAAAACATCCTATAAGTTGCAAGCCTCATGCATCGAATACTAATAGTGCTCGCACCTTGTCTTAATTAGCTCGGATTTCCATGGGTTATCATTGCATTGCATATGTTTCAACCAAGTGTCACAAAGGGGTACCTCTATGCCACCTGTACAAAGGTCCAAGGAGATAGATCGCATTTGATTTCTCGTTTCTGATAAATCTCAACTTGAGGACATCCATACCGGGACAACATAGAAAATAGATGATGGACTCCTCTTTAATGCATAAGCATATTCTCATGAGATATTGAGGATTAAGGTCCAAGCTAAAACTTCCACCATGATGCATGGCCTTGGTTGGCGGCCCAATGTTCTTCTCTAACAATATGCATATTAATTCAACCCACGGCAAATCACCCTTACTTCAGACAAGACGAACATGCATAGCAACTCACATGATATTCAACAAAAGTGTGACAGTTGATGGCGTCCCCAGAAACATGGTTACCGCTCAGCAAGCAACTCATAAGAAATAAGATACATAGGCAACATATTCTTTACCACAATAGTTTTTAGGCTACTTTCCCATGAGCTATGTATTGCATGGTTAGTTTGCTTAGTACAGGTGGAGGTTAGCAAAAGACTGGGAGCAACCAACTAAGAGAGCAATGACGTTCATAATCATGCAGAGCGACAAAGCAATATTGAATCAGGCATGGTAGTTATATCACTACTCAGAAACAAAAGATCATCAAGGCTTGACAGACTTTCTTTACAGTCTTAAATATGCGTGAGAATACGCCAAGTCAATCAAAATAAATTCTCGAAAGAAGATATTACTAAACCATACCACATCATAGGCAAACAAACCAAGTTGGTACTCCAATAACACATTGGGAACCCCCAGCTATTTGAGATTAACCATAAGAAAACCTGAACTACTAAGCACCATCATGCAAGTAGCATCTTTATCATAGACACATTAACCAATGGAACGGAAGCAAACTCTCTTAATAAGGTGAGCATGGTAATTAAAGAGAGTTCAAGCAACCAACTAAATAAAAGCTCTTGAAAAGATAAGCATGAATACTAAGAGCAGAGCACGGTAGTAGCTATTAAAAGAGAAAGAACACACACAGCATAGATAGACATGAAAATTCTATGTTATGTTCTAGGTAGAAGTGGAGCGTGTTTCTCTCCCACATAAAGGAATGCTGGGTTCTGACTCGTTATGAAAAACTAAAAAGAAAACTAAAAGCAAGACGCTCCAAGCATAGCACATAACACATGAAGTGATAAAAATATAGCGGAACGAAAGATGAACTGATAATGTTGATGGAGAAGGGGATGAACGGGGGCATCCCCAAGCTTAGACGCTTGAGTCTCCTTGAATATTTCTTGGGGGTGCACGGGGGCATCCCCAAGCTTGAGCGCTTGACACTCCTGAATCTTTTTATCATCTTCCCTCGCACACTTGAAAACTCCCTTCATACATAACTCATCATAATCTGATTAGCGAGGTTAGTACCCTTAATAAAATAATTATACCTTTCTGGAAATAAGGATATTCTTGAAGTTCTACTGTTTCTCAAGATTGCCAAAAGGTTTTTGCAAAGAAAAAACAAGTTCTTAATTTGCAAAGTGAAGGTAAGGCAAAACAGGACAGAATCTGTGAAAAACAGAACAGCAGGAAGTAATTGATCTGTTCGGGATACTTCTGTAACTCATATAAAAAAACTCAGAACTGACGCACGAAAGACAATTATATAGAGAACGCTGTCGAAAAAATTCAGACCAAAAAGATGATCTGGTGATTTTATACGAATTTTCCTATCCAAGGACAGAATCTGTTTCCTGGACAGCACCTCACAACTTTTGAACTTTCTAGCAATCAGAGGCTATACTTGGCACATATATGAAAAGTAAAGATACAATGATGATGCTACAGCAGTAAACAACATCAAGACACAACAAAAGCAAGAATTTATTCATGTGGGCTGCCTCCCAAAAGCGCTTTGTTTTATGCCTTTAAGCTAGGCATAATGCATAGATCAAGTTTTATCAAGAGTAAAAGAATAACTAGCCCGTACAACGGACTCAAAAGGAAACTTGATCTTCTTACGAGGGAAGTGTTCCATCCCTTTCTTGAGAGGAAACTGAAATTTTATATTACCCTCTTTCATGTCAATGACAGCACCAATGGTGCGCAAAAAGGGACGTCCCAAAATAATTGGACAAGAAGGATCACATTCAATATCCATAATAGTAAAATCAACGGGCACATAATTATCATTGACAACAATAATAACATCGTCGATCCTCCCCAAAGGTTTCTTTATGGAAGAATCAACGAGAACATTACCAAAAGAACAAGAATCAAAAGATTTTAATTTAAGCATATCATATAGTCTTTTGGGCATAATGGAAGTACTAGCTACAATATCACATAAAGCATAGCATGAGAAGTTTTTTATCTTAATTTTAATCTGAAATACTACAATTATCAAAATCAATTTTATCATTAGTGGGCAGAATTGTAGTGTCATCCTCTTTGTTTAATTCACTCTCTATTATAAGAGTTTGAACATCTTCCCAAGTTTGGGGAAGCTTAGGAGCAATTTTAAACTAAGGCTCATACTTTTTACGTGGAAGACCATGCCATGGGCATAACTCTCCGTCAAAACTAGTATAATCACAAGGTTTATTACTTTTGTAAATCCCGACAGTGGTAGTTGGGGTAATGGAAGAAGGGGTGTACTCCTCCCATTTAATGTTTTTGGTAGAACCCATAATAGCAAGCAAGCAAGATAACTATTTTTGTGATTTTCGATAAAAAGGTACTAAAGCAAAAATGAAAGGTAAACTAACAAGACTAAAAAGCAAAGGTAAATGATAGCATGCAACTCCCCTATCCTGAAGAGTAGAGTCCCCGGCAACGGCGCCAGAAAATACTCCTTGATGGGCCTCGAACCCCTCGTTGGTTACCCCAAGTGGAAGGTGTAAGATGCAGTAAGTAGAAGTGTTTTCCCTTAGCAAAGATACCAAGGATCGAATCCCCAGAGACTCCTAGATTCAACAAGTAGGTGTCAATTGCTACGGCGCCAGATTAGTAGCAATCAACGTGGACCTGCACACAGATACAAATAACTTTGCTCCCAACGAGTACAGAGAGGTTGTCAATCTCTCCGGCCTTGTAGTTCACAAAGGGTTAAAAGCAACGATAGTAGTGATAGATAGTTTTTGCAATAAGTAAATAACGGAAAGTAAATAGAGGATGTGATCAATGATGGTAATATGGACCGGAGTCTCATGATGTTCACTAGTGATGTCTCTCTCCCAAAAGACGATAAAACAGCTATGTGAGGTAACAAATTACAGCTGGGCAATTGACAGGACCATGAACGCAAACCAATGCCGACTACATTGCAAGAAAGGTTGAGGTTCAAAGCATGGGCTGTACTCCAAAGTAAGTAGACCGAAATCCATCAATATCTACTACTAATCATCCACCTTGAGATATCTATCCAGAACATCTCGCTGGTATTAAGTTGCGAGTCCCACCCATAGTGTAAACTCAATGCAACAGACAACTGCATTAAAAAACTTTGCGTAAAGTAAACAATCCTTGCACCCGCGGGCACAAGCACCGTTGTTTTCCCCCTTGTGGCAACAGCACATCCCCTAGACTCATGTTTCTGTCACTCAAGCTAGTCATCGAGGGGCATGAACCCACAATCAAGCATAACGTTCCCTCTTGGAGTCACTACCTATTACTCGGCCAAAGCAATAAATAACAACGGAGAACATGTAAGAATTACTTATGAACTAAAATATAAAAGAGGTGAATCAAATATATTACTCAAGATCAATCTGAACATAATCTCATAATCCATCGGATCCCAGCAAACTCAACATAGCAACAGCATAAGGATTACATAGGTGCCTCGATCATGTAGGGCAGCTCACGAGGACTAATTAGTGAAGCACAAGAACGGGAGGAGAACATCACATAGCTACTGGTCATGGACTCATGGTCCAAGGGAGACTACTCACGAGTCATCCGGGAGGCGTCCATGGTGGTGGAGAAGCTCCCGGTGGTGATCCTCCCCTCGGCAGGGTGCCGGGAAGAGTTCTCCTGGTGCTCCCGATCTTGGAAGCGGCGCCGGCGGCGGAACAGAGATGGGATCGCGAAAAGAGTTCCTCTTCTGAGGGTTTCGGAGGTCCCTCTAAATATATGCCAAAGGGGGGCACCGGACGGGCTTCGGGGGGCCCAGGCGCCCCCCCGGCGCGGCCCAGGGGGGGCGCGCCGCCAGGGCGCCTGGAGCCCTGGTGCCCCCCCCAGGCTGCCCTTCGGACGCAGTGTTGTTTCCGTATCGCTGATTTCTTATATAATTTTTCTGGATTTTTCTGGGCAGTTCTCGAAACGTGAAAACCTGAAATACAAAAACAGCCGAAAACAGAAACTGGCACTGGGGTGCACTGGATTAGTAAGTAAGTCCAAATATGATCAAAAGTGTATGGAAGTGTATGAATATCATAGCAATATCACCCAAAAGTGGCATGGAGCAAGCAGAAATTATAGATACGTTTTGGACGTATCAACGGAGCAGGGCCCCCGGCGCCCGCGTCCGACCGCGCCTCGGTCTCACCAAGCCCGTGGAGCATCGGGTCGCGCTGCTCCTTCCGTCCCCTGCTCTGCCCCACGCCCGCACTCGGACTCCCCTGCTACCTCTCGTCCACCGCTTGCATCCCGTTGCAGCGGCCACCTGGTCATCTCCTCCAGCCAGCTATGCCTTCTGCCCGCTGTCACGTTCCAGGACAAGTCCAAGGACTTGGAGCATCAAGTTCGAGGATACACCAAGGTCTACTATGTGACCGTCTTCGTTGTCCAAGTGTCGCCAAGATGCACCCCTGGATTCGCAAGTACCTCGACGCTCGACGCCAGAACGACTACCTTCTGTGAAGAAACGTGTACGACTACCGTCGCCCCGGAAACGATGGATTCGTCAAGTACCTCTCCGAAACGGAACGAGTACCTCTACGTCAATGACGACCCCGACGCCCCGTGTACGACTACGAACGGAACGACTACTTCCCTCTACGAACATGTACCACATCCCCCGAGTACCACTACTTCCTCTACGACCTCGAACTGCCCCGAAACGAACGCTTCGAAGGTATACCCCGAGACGATGACCGTGGAAGAATGCTTGTTGTGTTGTATGAGACGAATCGGATGTTTGCATCGTGTCCATTGTGGCCCTCGTTTTCCTTGTCGCCGACCCGTGGGAACCGGGCAACCGGGTTCACCCCACCTTTCATCTTGTTCGACTCGCTCAGGCTACCTTGCTTTTGCACCCGCATCTCGACGAGTGTCGGATCATCGGAACATTGTCATGGCATCATATCCGTTTTCACCGCCATGACCCTCTTTTCTTTCCGTGGCGACAAATACTCCTTATCATCTTCATGTTCACTTTTGCTAAAATTGCATAAAACTTGATCATGTCATCCGCATCGTGATAACAACCTTTGAATGTTAAATTGTTGTTGCTTCCTACATAGACTTGTCATGCATCATACCTTGCCATGTATTGCATCATATATAGACTTGTGTTGTTTTTCTGTGCTTCCTACCTTGCCATGTTTTGCTTCCTGTACAGACTTGTTGTGCATCATACGTAGACTTGTTTTGCATCATACTTGATTGGGCATATTGTCATGTCTCGTGTGGTGTGTTTACCGTGTTGCTTGTTTATTTCCGGTTTGCTTCCCTCGTCAGCTTGGGGTTCGTTCCGGAGTTGTGAGGTTCTGTTCGACTACTTCATGGATCCGTTCTTCTTCCTTGTGGGATCTCAAGAAAGATGATCATACCCTTGGATACCTTTACTATCATTGACATGCTTAGTAGTCTCGATGCTATCGTTACATGTCGCGCTACCCATCTTATTGTCAGCCCCTCTCCTTGTTGCCATGAAACTTCTAACCTTTGAAACCTTCCTAGAAAAACCATTGTTTGGCTATGTTACCCGCTTACTCAGCCCCTCTTATAGCATTGTTAGTTGCAGGTGAAGATGAAGATTGTTCCATGTTGGAACTTGATGCTTTGGGAATATCACAATATCTATTATTTTTATTAACACACCTATATACTGTGCATGGGTGGAAGGCTTGGCCTTTTGCTCGGTGTTTTGTTCCACTCATGCCACCTTAGGCGCTGATAAACCGGCATTATGTTCCTTGTTTTTGCGTTCCTTACAAGGTTGGGTATATGGGGACCCCTTGACACTTTGTCTTTGAATAAAACTCCTCCAGCAAGGCCCAACATTGGTTTTAATTTGCCTCATAATAATAACTTAATTAATTAAATAAATTTGCATAGGGGGTCGCGCCCTCGGGATTCTTTTCTACATAGCAGAGGGGGCCAGTGCTGATGGTGTTGGTCCCAAATGGGCAACCTGCGGGGCCACCTTGGGGAAACCCAAGGGCTGGTTTTACTCGTAGCTTGTCCCATCCGGATGAGGCCTGAGACGAGATACGCGCGGCTACTATCAGGGTGTAGGCACGCTGGGAAGTCTTGCTGGACTTGTTTTACCATTGTCGAAATGTCTTGTGCACCAGGATACCGAGCCTGATCGGATTTCCCTAAGATAAGGGGTGATGATATTATATTTATCACTTTAGCCGATCGTGAGAGCTTGTGATGGGCTAAGTTGGGACACTCCTGCAGGGTTATGATCTTTCGAAAGCCGTGCCCGCGGTTATGTCGCAGATTGGAATTTGTTAATGTCCGGTTGTAGAAAACTTGACAGAGGATCCGAAGTAAAACACACAACTGTGTGAGTAACCGTGACTGCCTCTTTTCACTTTGAGAAGAGAACACGGTGGGGTTATGTTTGACTCGTAGGTAGTTCAGGATCTTTAGTGATCACTACTAGTTTGCGACCGTTTGCGTAGATGCTCATCTTATTCTTGTACTCGTAAGCTAGCCACCATATTATGCTTAGTCGCTGCTGCAACCTCACCACTTTACCTCTTCCTACCCATAAAGCTTTACTAGTCTTGATACCCATGGTTATGGGATTGCTGAGTCCTCTTGGCTCACATATACTACAACACCAGATGCATGTTCAGCCGAGATTGACGCAGGAGATGGGTCAGAACTTCCGGGAGTTCCATGAAGAGCGTGGTTGTATGCTTGTGACGTTTTCGACGATCAGTAGTGGTTTCTACTAGGGGCGATTCGGACCTGTGGCTTATGTTTTGGTATCTTTCATTTGGATCTTCGCCCGTAGTCGGGTTGTGATGTTATTTGGATGATGATTTGCTCATGTAATGTATTGTGTGACGTGGCAAGTGTAAGCCAACTATCCTTTTGCAATTTCATCCCTATTTTTACATGAGTCGTGCAAAGATACCAAACTTGAAATCATTCTAGAATGGGCTTATACCTTTAAGTCGTGCCTCGACACGTAGGAGGTATAGTCCCATCCTGGGCATTACAAGTTGGTATTCAGAGCCTTCTCCGACCTAGAAGCCCCCACTGATTGATCGAATCGTTGACTGTTGAGTCTAGGAACACACTTGAAAATGTTTTGAGTCCTATATATATATCGGAGCGTAGGATTTCTTTTGCTCCTCATCTCTTTTCACTCTGGTGAGGACTCCTGACGATTACTCTTATCTCTTCTACTCTCAAAAATGCACCAAATTTTTTCTAGGATCACGTGAGTATTGTTTGGATTGTTCCGATGTCTTTGTGACGAGAACATTGTTCTCGATGCCTCCTGTCATTTAGGGGTTGTGGCAGTGTCCCGCGGAGTTGAGCTCCGAGGTGTTGTCGTCACAAATATATCGCAGCAGTTCTAGAATACTTAAGACGGCCGACATAAAAAACTCTCCTATGCGGTTAGTGGCAAGATAACCCCGACATCACCCAGTATTGGGGAGGTAGTTCGGGAGTATTGCCATAGCTTGTATAGCAGATACGTTTCAAAGGTCCGAGGTAAACGGTTTTCGGAAATAACTGGTTATGTGTTGAAGGATGGATACAGCTGGATGTAGGATTAGAGTTGAGTGCGCGATGCTTCCCCTGTATCCCCAACACCTGATTGCATAACTGGAAACTTTCGGAAATTAATAGTTGGGTTCATCTAGTAGCTCGTAGGCATTCTTCCAACGAATACATGATGTGGAGTTCGGGGTTCTACATTGAGTGAAGTGGTTTTATGGGCGTTGTTCCGATCGGGAGTTGCATCTTAAAGGGTCCTTGGCTATGCTGATCCGGGGATTGCAAAACCCTTTTGTAACATGTTCCATAAGCTTTCAGCATGAATATGTCGAACGAAGCTTCTATCTTCTATTTGTTCTATCTGCTCCTTGTTGTTTTTATTTACCTTTTTGTTCTCCCAAGTGGCTTCTCGAGAAGTGTTGTACCATTAAGCTATGGAATTCATTCGTTCAATTCTCTGTTCGAATGATATTGTGAAGATTATGTTGCAACATATCTATCCTTTGTTTTTGTTTTGATTCTGGTATTCGAGTTGCTTCAATGTCAAATGTTGATTCCATACCTTTCCTCATCGGTGTTCTTATATTTCTATGGGAGTGCTAATCCTTGTTAATCATCGAGGTTGCTATGTTAAATTCTTTTCAACCGGCGTGCTTCTCTTCAAGTTAATCCGTTCTCTTCATCTTTTGCAAGATCATCTCTCAATCTTCTCTCAACGAGTCTGTTTCATTCATCCCAAGTTGTCTTTGTTTTTCCCCACCCTCCCTCCCTTTTCTTTTTGCAGCCAGAGTCCTTGATCTAGTATCCATTTTATTCATGTGATGTTTCTTCATTCTTTTCAATAAATGTTCTTATCCGGTGATTTATCGTGAAGATGCTCAAGAGTTTCAAGTTCATCATTCTTAATTCTAATATTCTTCTCCGGTGGACTAAATCCAAGCTTCCGTATTGATCATATATGTGCCTCTTGTTTCACATGTTTTCCAATGTGGGAATTCTTATCCAAAGTCTCTCATTCTTATTCAACTCTCTAATTCCTATCCAGAGTGTTCGAGATAGCTCGGAAGATTCGTGTTTCAATTCATGATCCGTTCAAGCTATTTTGAGATTGTTATCTTATTCAAGCCATTTAATTCAACCGGTGCAATATATCTTAAGCAATCTTTTTTAGCGGTGATTTCTTTAGTGGGCCCTAACCCACAGGTCTTTTCCCAGGATCTTACCTGACTCTTTTAATTTTTCGGAGTTATTCTCAAATTCTTCACAAAGTGTGACGTAGGAATGATTCCCATCAGTCACACGCCTTCTCCATGCTTGTTTTCAATTATTTTCATCTTTAGCCCCACCTTTTCCCCTTTTCATTCTTCCGGAGTATCGCACAAATTTTTACGATGGTTCTCATCATCTTCTCAGGTTGTGAAGACCGGAGAAGAGTTTCTCTTAAATCTTGGCATGTTCTCTTGAAGATTCGTGGTTCTAGCTTCATGCCATCCTCATTATTGCTCAGATTGTGAGGAATTCTTTTATACCATCTGTCGTGGAATTAACACGGCAGATGTCCGGTTTAGCAGACTTGATGATGGAACCATCGCACAGGTTAGCTTGAAAGGATTCATGGCACACAAAGGGACACAAAGGATTTATACTAGTTCGGCCCCTTCGAGAAGGTAAAAGCCTACGTCTAGTTGGTTTAGTATTGCTTGGGCATCGGTTTACAGGGAGCGGATTCGCTTTGCCTGCGTCTCGACAGATTGATTGTTGCTTGTCCTTGAACCGGTACCGGGTCGTCCCTTTATATAGAGGTGACGCCTGGTCCGGTTTACAGAGTCCCGAGGCCGGCTCATAATCGTGTCCGCCTCGGTCTCTGCCCCTTTCTTTCTTATCTCTCAAGTTACATCTCTTGGCGGTTTACAAACCGTATCTCTATACATGGGCCCTGAAATCTCATGGGCCGTAATCTCTAAAATAATTAACCAAGTACAATATAACTAAGCCGGTTTACAATACCCGGTTTATACCTACTAACCATATCCCTGACATTAGGCCCCAGAATGATTTGAACTTGTTCATATCAATCTCCGCCGTATCATATAATTCTGTTCTGTCTTCATCTTTTTGTAAACCGGCTCTGACGTCATCCTCCGAAATCATTAAAGTCTGACAATGACATCATCTCCGCATTTAACGCTGTGAGCTGTACTGTAGCGTATTTTAAGGGTTATCCCGAAGATCGAGGCATCACGGGATCTTTATCCGATTTCTGTCTCCTCGATTCTCGCTCCTGTCGTTTCAGACCTAACCTCTGGCTATAAATACTGCCCCGCTCCGTTCGTTATCTTCTTCTCCCTTCATCCTCTTCCTGCGTCTTCCTCCTCCATTGTTGCTCGAGCTCAAACCGCCGCCGACGACCACCGGATCTCCAGTCCTCGACCGGCCGCTGCATCAACCTGAGCCTTGACCAGATTCTCTCCGCCGCCGATACTTGCTGTTCCTGGTACGTTTACCCTCCTCGCTGTAGATCTGTGTCCGCCATTGCTTCGCCTGTGTTCTTCCGCCATTTAGGGCTTCCAATGAAGCTTTGTCTCTTCGTAGATACGTTTCTCATAGGAGTCTTGTGATCTTTAGGCCCTAGACAGTAGATCTTCCGCTTAGTATTAGATTAGATCTTACCGCCATAACGCTGTAGATTTATCCTTCCGCCATTAGAGCTCTCAGCAAGCTTTGCATTGTTCGTTCTTTGAACCTGTGACTTGTAATAGTCTTATTTTTCGATCTTCTTCCATTTTTACTCCGCTGTAGATGCGTCGAATCTTTATTGCACCTGTCTAACATGTAAACTCGTCCTTTTGGTATGAAGTCTGCATAGCTTTCCCCTTTAGCAATTATTACTCCGCTGTAGATCAGTTTCTTTTCTTCAGCATACTCAGATCTTTCCCCCTTAGCAGTTATTTAGAAACCTGTTTTTCTCCTCGGTAGATTCGCTAAGTATGTCCCGGTTTAAATTGTCATGCTATAAACCGGAAATGATATAAACTGATGCAACGATTAAACTGTTCCTCTTCAACTGCCATTTAAACCAGAAATGATATAACTTGTTTTATGATTGCCGGTTTAACCTTGCCAGCTAGTTCTCCGTTTTAACCATTGTATATCATGAATAGATCCCGGATCATTATACGTTCATAATCCGTCTCTGTATTTTCTCTTCTTCAGTACTTTGTTCAAATGGCTAAGCAATATGTTTTGTGCGATTGGGTCCGTTCTGTCGTGACTGAGGAAGACTTAGTCAAGCTGTCGAGCATCGGCACCTTAGGCCCTCGGGCTGAGCTAAAATGGCGTGCTCCGGGTAATGAGTGCCCTCCTACTCCTAGATCCGGGGAAGTCATCGTATTTCTGGACCATATTTCCAGAGGCTTCTCTCCCCCCGGTTCAAAAATTTTCCGGGATGTTCTTGCCACCTTCCAGCTGCACCCACAGGACATCGGACCAAACTCTGTTTCCAACATTTGCGATTTCCAAGTATTTTCTGAAGTATATCTGCAAGAAGAGCCTTCACTTGATTTATTCCGGGATTTCTTCCATGCAAACCGACGCACTGAATTCACCAGCGGGCCTCACCAGGAGCTTGGTGGGATTAGCATTCAGAAAAGGAGGGATGCAGTTTTTCCTCACGCCTCCTTACACACTCACCCTAAGGACTGGAACAAGTCCTGGTTTTATTGTATAGACACATCTCCTGATGGTGAAAATCCTTTGCCGGGTTATCGTGAAACTCGTATCCCGGCGAATCACCCCTTGCCACAACGGTTAAGTGCTGCTGAACGGATCCAGTTTTCACCACAGCTCTCCAAGCTGAGAGCTTTCATGGCAAATGCTCTGATTGGCACTGATTTCCTTCGCTGCTGGCTATCTTGGAGTATCCTTCCCTTAAGCCGGTGCCCTGAGCTGATGTGTAATTACTCCGGTAAACCGGATGATCCTTAGAGGTTTTCTAAGGAGAAGCTTTCTGAATCGGAAGTAATTGAGTCAGCCAAGAAGATTGTCAATCATGCTTTAACAGATTGCTCTTAAGTTGGTTTGGCCCCATACTTTAAGAAGAATAAGCTGCCTGAAGTAAGTTTGTCTTTAACTTGTACTTTATAAACCGTCCTCTTTGAACCATCTTTCAATTGCCTTTACTTTTTTCATTTAGGCTGAAGACCCCTTCTGGAGGAGAAAACCTCAGGAAAAAACTGTAAAGCAGGCTCGCCGGAAAACCCCTGCAAACAAGAAGAGGAAAGCAGCCGTTGATACCGGTTCTCCTTCTGAGGATGATGATCCGGACTCCGAGGTATGCCTTACTCCGGTTTAAGTTTTGCTTTTATGTACTTGTTAACATATCTAATGATACCCTTTCACAGGAACCACTTGAAGGTGATAACCCGGCTGAGATTGAGGTAACCCTTATTTCTTCTGATTCAGAACCTCCTCCTCAAAAAAGCCGTCGGACTGTTAGAAAATATCAATTTTCCCATCCTTATGCTAAGTTGGATCCTAATTTTACTTTGAAGAAGCAACAGCACGAAGCTTTGCGCCGGACCACTCGCCATAGTGGCTTGGCAGTGGAGTCCTCTGGAATCTCATTAACTCCGGTTCGAAAGCGCCGCGCTGAGGTGATACTCTCTCCGACCCTTCTTCATCCCAAGGCCGGACTTATCCGAAAACCACTTAAACCGTCTGATCCTAACTATCAGGAAACTCCACTGTCCTCTTCCGGCGAATCGACCGCTACACAGCTTCCTCCTTTGAAGACCGTCCCGGGGTAATTCTCTTCACCTTTTCCGGTTTATGACACCCCCTTCCTTTATAATGCTAATTTATTTTGCCTGTTTTTCCAGCAAACCGAAACCTAGCAAAAGAGCCAAGGCAAAAAAACCTGTTGCTGATCCTTCTGCTGATGAACCGGTGATTGATCCGTCTATAGCCGTTCCTCCTGAAGGTACTCCTGCCGCTCTGGTTGACGAACCCGCTCTTGAAACTCCTGCTGCTGAAGATGTCCAAGACCCACCAAGTCCGGCCCGGGTTAACTCTCCTCAAGTTAACCCGGCGTCTCCTGATCCGGCTCAAGTTGAAGTTACTCCTCCCAATGCACCCACTTCCCCTGATGTCGTGGTCACTGGCACTGCTTATGTTGCGCCAGCTGAACCCACCGTTTTAGCAAAACATACAGCTAAAGCGGAAAAAATAACTCAGGAAAAGGGGAAGTGGAGTACTGATGTATCCAGTCTTTCGAGTATGAGTGCTCAAGATATCTATTCCGGATATTTGAACCGGCTCCATAGCAGCCGGGATTATGAAGCCAGCCTAGTAAACCTGATGAGAGAAAAATATGAGGTAAGTTTTTCTCTTCTGACTTTGCTTTTTTTGACGCCTTTTTACCTCATAGCAGCCCCCAAGTTCCGGTTTATCTGCTTTATTGTAGGTAATCCGGAACTTTGTAGTTTTGAACTGCTGATCCATACATTAGCCCCCAAGTATCAAGTAGATAACTTGGTTATGTAGTTGATACTTGTAATTTCCAATTGTCTGTGGTGCATTGCTTCAACTGCCATTAGCCCCCAAGTGTCAAGTATACAACTTGGTTGTGTGCTTGAGACTTGTAATTTCTAACCTTGCTTTTGAACTTTTGTGTACAGGCTGAGCTGAACCGGAATGCTCTGGAAATCAGTGAACTTCGAAGCCGGCTTATAGAGACTGAGTCAGCCGCTTCAAAGGCTAAGAAAGAACTCCAAGTGAGTTTAAAGACTGCTGAAGACTTGAAGAGGTTCTTTGATGAGGAGCGGACTACCTTTGAAGTCCAGAAAAAAGGTCTTGAGAAACGTGTTCAGGATGCCGAAGGAGCACTTAACCCGGTTACTGAAGAATTGACCGGGTTAAAGCGCCAAATTGACTTGATGACTTCTGCTATCTTTGGTAATCATAACCTGAACTCCTGTTTTTATCTTTGCAACCTGTGACCTGTACCGGTTTAACTTTTATTGTTGTATGTAGGACGCCGTGTCTCCCATCTTCGGGATGATGTACGGAAGAAGCTGAAGTCCTGCTATACTTTGGTTGAACAATTATACTCTGGAGCACAAAGGATTATCAGTGCCACTTCCTTCGGTAAGCCGGCTCCTTCAACTATCAAAGATACTTTGAATAGCTTGTCCATTCTGCCGGCTCGTCTTGAAGAGGTTAAGAAATCGGCTGCTCGAGGAGGTGCTCTTCTGGCCCTTACCAGGGCTAAAGCTTGGGTCCCGGACATTGATCCGGAAGAAGTGTTAACCGGATTTCCTGATACCAAGGAGGACGGTTCAACATTTGATGAAAAGGATCTTTATGCTCTGACAAAGGAAATGCGTCCCCTCGCGAGCAAGATTGCGGTGGAGTCTGATTTGTCTCGATATCATCCATCATATAACCTGCAGAACAAGCGGGAGGATCGACCGGTTTACGATATTGTAAACTTAACTCCGTCGGTTCGTCCTCACACCTTTGCTCCTGATATTGATCCTGCTGAGCTGATCAACGATGAAGTATATTTCCGTGCCTTGGCCAAGATTGATTGGCGTGCACCAGATTTCCCGCCGCTTCACGAGGAGGAAGACGTTCCGGAACAAGACCGTGGCCAACCTTCTCAGCAAGGAGAAGCACAACCTTGAATGCTATTGTTGTAATCATGATCGTTATTCCGTCAAACAATGCTTCCAACTATTTGGCTTTTATGCCTTGTAACAGGTTTAGCTGAAACTTAAAGCGCCGTGATCCGACATTTGGTCTTTATGAAATATTCGTTCGTTGACTTGTTTGATTGATGCGGACGCCTTGCTCTGTTCATGAAAATATCAAAAAACATGTCCTAGTGGCTTACCACTGGACGGATTAACTTGTTCTCTTAATACATCTAATAAGCATATCTTGTAAAAAATATCTGTGAGACCTGAATTGTATGTAGCCAAAATACCTTAAACCGGTCGGGATATTAAAATCACCTTAATCAGTCTTCATCAATTCTAATAAACCCTTGAAACTCTTCGGTTCATCTTGTCGATAAATCTTTCTCATCTTAGTTCAGAAATTGTAACTTGTACCTGATCGTGTACCGCCGACCTGTCGGTTCATAATGAAGTCGATCCGGGTTATGATGAATGCCGGTTTAATTCTCGCTGGTGTTCCTGACCCAGACTTATGACATTATAGATAGGTTGTCAACTTCTGGAGCTGTTCCACTCGGTTTAAAAAGGTTTATGGAACACAAAAAACATCAAGCAACACACAACTCTTGTAAATCAAACCATGTAGGCGAGGCTTTTTCAAAGAGCTGCCAGGCTCAAAACAAGGTTCGGCCAATCAATGGGACGTGGGCAAACCTACTGTCCCAAGGAGCCTAGCCAATCACTGAACGTGAGCGTATCGACTGTTCAGGGGGCTGATAAAACTATAAACATAGCCAATCATTGGGACGTGGGCAAACCGGACTGTCCCAAGGGGCCGGGTCATCATTGAACGTGAGCGTATCGACTGTTCAGGGAGCCCAAAAAATCGTAACATAGCCAATCATGGGGACGTGGGCAAACCGGACTGTCCCCAGGGGCCGGGCCATCATTGAACGTGAGCGTATCAACTGTTCAGGGAACCCAAAAAA
>LR738714.1:571604933-571624089 GCA_902687465.1 Secale cereale | reverse complement strand
CCGTTGTGTAAATTCTTGCTGACCACAAAGGGTCCTTCCCATGGCGGGGATAGCTTGTGCATATCTGTTTGATCTTGGATAAGCCGAAGTACCAAGTCACCCTCCTGGAATGTCCTGGTTCTAATCCGGCGGCTGTGATATCTGCGCAGATCTTGCTGATAAATCGCCGACCGTGCTGCAGCTATATCACGCTCTTCATCCAACCGATCCAAACCGTCTTGTCTTGACTCCTCATTAATGGCTTCTACATAGGCCGCTACCCTTGGTGAATCATGGCGTATGTCACTTGGAAGAACTGCTTCTGCGCCGTAAACCATGAAAAAAGGTGTATAACCTGTGGACCGGTTGGGTGTAGTGTTAATGCTCCAAAGGACAGACGGTAATTCTTCAACCCAACACCCTGGGGTTCTCTGCAAAGGTGTCATAAGCCGGGGTTTGATTCCTCGCAAAATCTCCTGATTTGCCCTTTCTGCCTGACCATTGGATTGGGGGTGGGCCACAGAAGACACGTCCAAACGAATATGCTCTCGTTGATAGAATTCTTCCATCTCACCCTGAGACAAGTTGGTGCCATTATCTGTGATGATGCTGTGCGGAAAACCAAACCGGAATATTACTTTTTTGATGAACTTAACTGCTGTTGCCGCATCACACTTGCTTATAGGCTCCTCTTCAATCCACTTCGTAAACTTGTCTACTGCTACTAGTAGATGAGTTTTCTGATCTTGGGATCTCTTGAAAGGACCAACCATGTCAAGCCCCCAAGTTGCAAAAGGCCAAGTTATTGGTATCATCCGGAGTTCCTGTGCCGGAACAAGTGCACGTCTTGAGAACTTCTGACAAGCGTCACACTTGCGGACCAGGTCTGCCGCATCTGTATGTGCGGTTAACCAGTAAAAGCCATGTCGGAAAGCTTTAGCCACTAAAGATTTTGATCCGGCATGATGACCACAATCCCCTTCATGAATCTCTCTTAGAATCTCACAACCTTCCTCAGCTGAAACACACCGTTGAAATACTCCAGAAGTGCTACGATGGTGCAGCTCCCCGTTGGCAATTGTCATAGACTTGGAACGTCGGATTATCTGCCGTGCTTCATCTTCGTCCTCTGGTAACTCTCCTCGGTTAAAATATGCCAAATAGGGTAACGTCCAATCCGGAGTAACATGGGTTGCTGCAACCAACTGTGCTTCCGGGTCCGGAACAGCTAGGTCGTTCTCTGAAGGTACTTGAACCGAAGGATTGTGCAATTCATCCAAAAAGGTGTTTGGTGGTACCGGTTTACGTTGCGACCCTAGCCGGCTTAAAGCGTCGGCTGCTTCGTTCTTCCGCCGGTCTATATGCTCCACCTGATATCCTTTGAAATGTCCTGCGACCGCTTCAACCTCTCATCGATAAGCCGCCATGAGGGGATCCCTTGAATCCCACTTGCCCGAGACTTGCTGTGCCACTAGGTCTGAATCGCCCAGGCACTTAACCTGGCTCAAATTCATCTCTTTTGCCAATCGCAAACCATGAAGCAGCGCCTCATACTCCGCTGCATTATTAGTACAAGGAAATAATAACCGGAGTACATAACAAAATTTATCACCTCTGGGGGAAGTTAAAACAACTCCAGCCCCCGAGCCCTCCAACTGCTTTGAACCGTCGAAGTGAATCGTCCAATAAGTAAGATCCGGCTTCTCCTCAGGAGTCTGTAATTCCGTCCAGTCATTGATGAAGTCGACCAATGCCTGAGATTTTATAGCAGTACGTGGTACATACTTCAACTCATGCGGACTGAGCTCAATAGCCCACTTGGCTATTCTGCCTGTAGCTTCTCTATTCTGGATTATGTCTCCCAACAGAGCTGAACTAACCACAGTTATTGGATGCCCTTGGAAATAATGCTTCAGTTTCCGGTTTGCCATGAACACCCCATATACCAATTTCTGCCAATGAGGGTATCTTTGCTTAGACTCGATGAGTACTTCACTCACATAGTAAACCGGGCGCTGAACCGGATGTTCCTTCCCTGCTTCCTTGCGCTCAACCACAATCGCAACGCTGACTGCCCGTGTGTTTGCCGCAACATATAACAGCAAAGGCTCTTTATCGATAGGAGCAGCTAAAACCGGCGGTTTCGCTAGTTGCTGTTTCAGATTCTCAAACGCTGTATTCGCTTCATCACTCCAAATGAACCGGTCCGTTTTCTTTAACATTTGATAAAGCGGGATCGCCTTTTCTCCTAAGCGACTGATAAACCGGCTCAACGCCGTGATCCGGCCAGCTATGCGCTGAACATCATTAATGCAAGCCGGTTTTGTCAAAGATGTGATGGCCTTGATCTTCTCCGGGTTGGCTTCTATTCCCCTGTTCGAGACCAGGAATCCCAAAAGCTTACCAGCCGGGACACCAAAGGCACATTTCTCCGGATTAAGCATCATCCTGTAAGCCCGAAGATTATCAAAGGTTTCTCCGAGGTCTTCTATCATTGTCCTTTCCTCCTTTGACTTAACCACAATGTCATCCACGTAAGCATGTACGTTCCTTCCTATCTGCCCCTTCAAACAATTCTGAACACAACGCTGATAAGTTGCCTGTGCACACTTGAGCCCAAAGGGCATAGATACATAGCAAAAAGCACCAAAAGGGGTTATGAACGCTGTCTTTTCTTGATCTTCAACTACCATCTTGATCTGGTGATAACCTGAGTACGCATCCAGAAAACTCAGCCGCTCACACCCTGCTGTGGCATCAATAATCTGATCAATGCGAGGCAGAGCAAAAGGATCAGTCGGGCAAGCTTTATTGAGGTCTGTGTAGTCCACACACATCCTCCACTTCTCATTCTTCTTTAGAACCAGCACCGGATTAGCCAACCATTCAGGATGAAAAACTTCCACTATGAACCCTGCCGCCAAAAGCCTGGCCACTTCTTCTCCTATAGCCTTGCGCCTTTCTTCGTTAAAGCGGCGCAGATACTGTTTTACCGGTTTAAACTTTGGATCAATATTTAACTTGTGCTCAGCGAGTTCCCTCGGTATACCTGGCATGTCAGAAGGTTTCCATGCAAAGATATCCCGGTTCTCACGGATGAACTCGATGAGCGCGCTTTCCTATTTAGGATCCAGGTTAGCACTGATAGTAAATTGCTTAGACGAATCTCCAGGCACAAAATCAACC
Organism: Secale cereale; assembly: GCA_902687465.1. NCBI lineage: Eukaryota > Viridiplantae > Streptophyta > Magnoliopsida > Poales > Poaceae > Secale > Secale cereale. Next base: position 571,620,924 of record LR738714.1, on the reverse strand, counting down.
TGCTTAGTCTCTTCCGCTGATTTGAACTTCAAAGCCGGATCATGCTCGGTAGTTGGCTTCTTCAGCGGAGTCATATCTGCTGGATCAACATTATCCTTATAAAATTTTAACTCTTCCGTGGCACATACCACTTCTGCATAAGCTGCATCACCTTCCTCACATTCCACTGCTATCTTACGACTGCCAAGCACCGTAATTGTGCCTTTATGACCCGGCATCTTAAGCTGCAGATAAACATAACATGGCCTAGCCATAAATTTAGCATAAACCGTCCTCCCAAACAAAGCATGATATGGACTTTTAATTTTGACAACTTCAAAGGTGATCATCTCCGATCTGGAATCATGCTCATCCCCAAAGGTAACTTCTAAGTCAATCTTACCAACTGGATAAGCTGACTTACCTGGGACCACCCCGTGAAACACTGTGTTTGATGTCCTTAACTGTTTATCTGTCAGACCCATACAGCGAAAGGTCTCGTAATATAATATATTGATACTGCTACCTCCATCCATGAGGACTTTAGTAAACCTGTATCCTCCCACCTGAGGTGCCACCACCAAGGCTAAATGTCCCGGATTATCTACCCGTAACGGGTGGTCCTCTCTGCTCCATACAATGGGCTGCTCTGACCATCGTAGAAACTGTGGCGTCGCCGGTTCTACCGCATTAACAGCCCGCTTTAAAACCTTCTGGTCCCTCTTACATAAACTTGTGGTGAAAACATGATATTGACCGCTGCTCAACTCCTTCGGATTACTTTGGAGTCCAGATTGCTGCTGTTGCTGCGGACGCTGTTGCTGCTGGTTTCCTTGGTTATTGTAACTCCCTTGACCCTGCTGCTGATTATTCTGATTGTTGTAGCCACCTTGATGATGCGATTGATTTCCCTGACCATTGTAACCACCTTGATGATGTGATTGATTTCCCTGACCATTGTAGTTCCCTTGACTACTTTGGCCGCCTTGCCGGGATTGATAACCGCCGTTGTTCCCTTGATAGCCGCCGTTGCCCCTATATCCTGATCCGGAGTTGCTTCCTTGATAACCCGGACCATAAAATCCGGACCCTGAACCGCCGTACGGGGGCCGGTTAGGAGGATTAAAACGGCCGTTCCCTGGTTTCATAGGGGATAGGCATTCTCTTATAGAATGTCTTGCAATCCTCCCTCTTCCACTATGCTTCAGACAGGGTTGATCCAAATCCTGCTCCCAACCCGGGTTTCCACAGCCGGTTTGGAGAGTGGAACCCTGCTGATTAACCTGAAGACCGCCTTGAGCCTGCGTACTGGCAACAAAATCGGAGCTGTTTTCTGCCTTTCGTTTTCCCAAAAAGCTTGAAGTAACCGGATTAACCGGCGCCGGTTTACCAGTCTTGCTGGCCTTTCCTGTTTTATCTCCTTCTGACTCCGGATACTTGGTATTATCTGAGTCTCCGTACTTCACCAGGGCGCTCATCAAAGTCCCCATGTCATTGCACTCCCGTTTGAGCCGTCCGAGCTTTAATTTCAAAGATTCAAACCGGCAATTGTTCTCCAATGTTACAATTGCTGTGCTCGGGTTAATGCCGTTTGAGGAGTGCAAGATCTCTGCCACTCTGCGTACCCAAGCTGCTGTAGACTCCTGTTCTCCTTGTACGCATGCTGCTAAATCTATCACCGACATAGGTTGCTTGCACGTATCCTTGAAGTTTTTGATGAACTGGCTGCGCAGCTCCCCCCATGATCCGATAGAATTCGGAGGTAGTGCCTTTAGCCAAGTCCGGGCCGTGCCCTCAAGCATCATAGTGAAATATTTGGCACAAGCCGATTCATCCACGTCCAGCATCTCCATGGCCATCTCGTAACTCTCCACCCAAGCTTCGGGCGGTAAATCGGCTATGTAATTAGGCACCTTGCGAGGTCCTTTGAAATCCTTGGGCAACTTAACGCTCCGCAGGGCGGGGACGAGACATTGTATTCCAAAACCGCTCGCTGTAGCTCCTGTCCCTGTGGTGGCTGTGTGAACCGGCGTCGACTGACGAACTTCCTCCCTGGCCTCCGATCTAGGCCGGTTTCGATCCGGGGCTGGCATCTCCGCCCTTGCCGGATTATCCTGCCTGTGCTGATGTCTCCTACGTTCACTGCTAGACACTTCTGGCTCCTCCCAATGTCTAGAATAGCTTCGGTTGGGACGCGGTGTCGAATGCAGCCTTTCCCTGCTATGAGAGTATGCTTGCTGCTGTATCAACGCCGTATTGAGCAGTTTCTGGGCCCTGCGCGCCTCTATCGCCACCGGAGATGTTTCTTCCACAGGTAAAGCGGCCAACCGTGCTGCCGCTGCAGCAATATTATCCACAGGGTTTGAGTAGTGTCCCGGAGGGACGGGAACATAAGGCGTCGATGTAATCCGTCGCTCCCGTTCTGCGGCGGGCTGCTGAACCGGCTCCTCCCGAGCCGGTGGGCTTCTCCGGTTTAGGACCAGATTATTACTGGCTCCAGCCCCAGGTGTTCTGAACAAATTCGCAGATTCGTAACCCGGCGGTAGGCGGGATCGATACTTTCGCCCCCTTACTGCTTCCACCGAAGCCTGCTCCATCCTCAAGTGAAAAGCTTGATCATCCAATTCTGCTTGTCTTGTGGCTAACATCTCCCCTTCTGCCTGTAAATCCTCCTTTAACTGATCGATCCGGGCTTTCAACTGAAGAAGCACTGCATCATGTTGCGCCTTGTCTGCTGGAGCTACGACCTCTACTGCCTTAGCTGTGAATTCCTCGATCAAGGTGGATAGAACTGCAGTAATGGAGGGATTTGAACCGCTTCCCCCTGCACCAGCCTCCGCTGTTGTTCCGTTCGTCGGGGGTTGTGAACCGGCCATGAAGACCGCCACCCGGTTTGGCGGGCCGGAGGGGTCCGGAATACTGTTTCCATCGGACTCGCCCTCAGACCGGCCGTCCCACAACTGATACAGAGATTCAGTTTCCCCGGATGAAGGCTCGTCATCTGAATAGACGACGGTTGCACCATCAGATTCCGACCCGTCCTCGGCTTGGCCTCCGTGAATCGCTCCAACGAACACATGCTTCATGGCAGGCTGAATCCGGGCCGATCTCGCACGCTGAGTCGGCTCGACGATGTTGGGGAAGGTGTCCGGCTCAGGTCCCGGTTCTCCAATTTTGCCGATGAAGACTTGGATGCTGCCGAAGGGGACCCGGTACCCGTATTCGATCGAATCGGCCTCCGGTCCCCAACCCGCGTCATCGATGTAGATCCGGCCACGACGACTCTTGGTCATCCGGCCGACTGCGTAACCCTTTAACCCTTCGAAGCCGCCTTCCAAGAACTCGAAACCATCGTGCGCAGGCCCCACGGTGGGCGCCAACTGTCGTGGAATTAACACGGCAGATGTCCGGTTTAGCGGACTTGATGATGGAACCATCGCACGGGTTAGCTTGAAAGGATTCATGGCACACAAAGGGACACAAAGGATTTATACTAGTTCGGCCCCTTCGAGAAGGTAAAAGCCTACGTCTAGTTGGTTTAGTATTGCTTGGGCGTCGGTTTACAGGGAGCGGATTCGCTTTGCCTGCGTCTCGACAGATTGATTGTTGCTTGTCCTTGAACCGGTACCGGGTCGTCCCTTTATATAGAGGTGACGCCTGGTCCGGTTTACAGAGTCCCGAGGCCGGCTCATAATCGTGTCCGCCTCGGTCTCTTCCCCTTTCTTTCTTATCTCTCAAGTTACATCTCTTGGCGGTTTACAAACCGTATCTCTATACATGGGCCCTGAAATCTCATGGGCCGTAATCTCTAAAATAATTAACCAAGTACAATATAACTAAACCGGTTTACAATACCCGGTTTATACCTACTAACCATATCCCTGACACCATCCGAAGCATTTCATCAATTCTTTCCATTGTGATCCTCCAAAGGCCATCATTTCAGAAGATTCTTCGTTCTCAGTTTTCAACTTCGTCCTCCAAATATTCTTCAGTGATGTCTTCGTTCGCCTCCATATTCTTACGGTGGTTCATTCAAGATTACTCTTCCGTTGTTATCGTATTAATTCATTTGTTCTTTCATAATCCTACCGGTGAGTCGTTCAAAATTATTCTCAAGTTTGGCTATATATCTCTCCAATCCTTTTCAAGAAGAATAAGTAGTAGGCCAAATCCGTTGCTGGTCATCAATTTAATTTGATGAAGGATAAGCATACAATAAATCTTATTCTTTTCCCCGAAGTGATTAATCTTTTTTCTGGAGCTTGTTCATCATATCATATTCTAGGTTTCAAGTTGTTCATCTTGTTTTCCGGAGTTCCAAGTTATTTAATTATATCATTTCAAAGCTCCATCTAATTCATCGCAGGCCTTGAATCTTTTTTTTCATCTTTCACTTCTCATGCTTTCATTACCGGAGTTCTCATGGTGGTTCATCATGTTTTAATTCATCCTCGAAGTTTTCATCAAGATTATTGTTGGAGCTCAAGCATTCTTCATCATGCTTTCCAAGTGTAATTCTTTCTCCCTTATCTTTTGAGATGGTGTTATGTCATTCTTGCCAATTTTTCCTTCATGTTTTATGATTCACGAGTTATCAAGAATGAGATATTTAAAACCATCTTATTCTTCGTTCATGAAATCTTTCAACCCTTCAATTTATTCATTGAAGTAATCTTGGGTTGTATCTCACCTAAAAGCTTTCCCTGAGAATTTTTGCTATTATGGTGCTTATAAATGACCCAAGTTCTTCATCTATCCTCCCGGTGAAAGTTTTTCGTCTCCTTGTTGATCTCAATCCAATCAAATGTTTTCGTCAGTGGCTGGTTGTCACCTCTTAATTTTGAGATGTTTTCCATAAGCCCACATCAAGCTTATTCGTTTTCGTTGTTGATTTTCCATCAACCCCATTCAACCCTTTTTCGTAAGGATGCTTTCAAAATCATTTATAGTCGAAGATGTTCTTCTTCTTTGATCTCTTCACTCCATTATTCGTTTCGGAGGCTTTGTGATATTGCTCTCTTCGAACCATCATCTTGTCATATCAAGAACATGTTCTTTTCTTTTCTAGTCCATTTAACAGGAGTGTCGTGACATCCATTCTAATTCTCTCATCTTATCAAGTTTTGCCTATCTTTTTAACCGGAGTGCTGTCTGTGATCTTTCTTACCCTCGTGCCATTCTTTCAATTGTTTCAGAGGCAATGTGTTGCTGATTTCATCAAGTATCATACCATCTCCTCAAGTTCATGTTAATTCCTTCCATTTACAGTCGGAATGTTGTCCAAATTATTCTGTTCTTATTCCTCATCCATCTTGTTTTAACCGGAGTGGTTTTGAAATTTTTGTTCGTCATCCTTGAGCTCTTCGTTCATGTCTTTCAACCTACAAGGTTCTCGTAATGTTCCTTGTTCCTCATTTTACCGGAGTGCTCTTAACTTCGTTCATCTCTGTTGTATTCTTTCTTTCAAGATTGTTCAACCTCTCAAGGTTTGTGGTTTCACTCGTTTGTCGAAGAAGCAACTTTGTTTTACCTCTTCCTTTTTCCGTTTCACCTGGTGCCATCTCTAGGATCTCGGGTCGAGATCCTCTGTTAGTGTGGGAGAGTTGTGACGCCCGAAGACCGACGTCCCAGAAGATTCCAGATGTTCCGGGTTCTCCCATGTGTTTCATTTGTGCTTGTGTTCTATTTTTTGCATTGCATCATATCATCATGCCATCATGTCATAATTCTTTTGCATTTCTAAATAAACCGTATGGATCCTCGATCCATTTAAATTGAGGGATACTCACTATGGTGACTGTCGTGGAATTAACTCGGCAGATGTCCGGTTTAGCGGACTTGATGATGGAACCATCGCACGGGTTAGCTTGAAAGGGTTCATGGCACACAAAGGACACAAAGGATTTATACTAGTTCGGCCCCTTTGAGAAGGTAAAAGCCTACGTCTAGTTGGTTTGGTATTGCTTGGGCGTCGGTTTACAGGGAGCGGAATCGCTTGCCTGCGTCTCGACGGATTGATTGTTGCTTGTCCTTGAACCGGTACCGGGTCGTCCCTTTATATAGAGGTGACGCCTGGTCCGGTTTACAGAGTCCCGAGGCCGGCTCATAATCGTGTCCGCCTCGGTCTCTGCCCTTTCTTTCTTATCTCTCAAGTTACATCTCTTTGGCGGATTACAAATTGTATTTCTATACATGGGCCTTGAAATCTCACGGGCCGTAATCTCTACTGAAATGGTAAAACCAAGTACGATATAACTAAGCCGGTTTACAATATCCGGTTTATACCTACTAACTATATCCCTGACATTAGGCCCCAGAATGATTTGAACTTGTTCATATCAGTCTCCGTCGTTTCCTGCAATTTTCTTCTGTCTTCATCCTTTGTAAACCGGCTCTGACGTCATCCTCCGAAATCATTAAAGTCTGACAATGACATCATCTCCGCATTTAATGCTGCGAGCTGTACTGTAACGTATTTTAAGGGTTATCCCAAAAAGCGAGGCGTTTAAAGGATCTTTATCCGATTTTGCTCCCTTGATTACCGCACATGTCGCTTCGCATCTGCCTCTCTGCTTATAAATAATACCGCCCTCTTTCATTCTTCCTTCTCGCGTCTTCTTCCTCCTTCCGCTTCCTGACCCGCAAGAACTCCATTAGAGCCCGAGCTCGGAGCGTCGCCATCATCTCGTCGGATCAAGAGCTCCCAGGCCGCTGCATCAACCTGATTTGTCCAGAGAAACTCCGTTGCTACCCTCCATTTTTCAGGTATGTTTTTCTTTCCTCGTTTTCGATCTGCATCTGCCCGTGCTCCTCCTAGTCCTTCTGCCATTAGGGCTCCTAGCAAAGCTTTCCTTCTGTTCTTGTAGATTCGTTCCTTCTGTAAGATCCGTAACTTTTAGGCCTGGCCAATAAACCTTCCGCTCACTACTAGCCTTAGATCTTGTCTTTTATAATGCTGCAATTTTATCTGTTCCGCCATTAGAACTTCTGCCATTAGAGCTCCGCCATTAGAACTCCGCCATTAGAACCTTTAGCACCAGTTCCGCGGATTTAACTTTTGCGCCTTGCCCTTTAGATCTTGCTGTTTTATTTCTGCAGTTGCCTGCCTTAGGTCTCGTTTTTTTTATACACATCCTGTAAACTCATCTGCTCCGATTTGGACTTCTGTATATTTTCCCGTGTAATTTTCGTTTCTTTCATCTTAGTATGCTCAGATCTATTCCTCCTTAGCAATGCGTTGGAAACCTGTTTTTCTCTTCGATAGATCCGCTAAGTATGTTCCGGTTTAAAATGTCATGTCATAAACCGGAAATGATATAGACTGATGCAATGACTTAAACGATTCCTCTTCAACTGCCATTTTAAACCGGGAATGATATAACTGGTATTATGATTGCCGGTTTAACCTTGCCAGCTAGTTCTCCGTTTCCACCATTGTACAATATGTATAGGTCCCGGATCATTTGTATGTTCATAATCCGGTTTATGTACTTTTCTCTTCTTCAGCAGTTTGCTCGAATGGCTAAGCAGTACGTTTCATGCGATTGGGTCCGTTCTGTCGTGACTGAGGAAGACTTAGTCAAATTGTCGAGCATCGGCACCTTAGGGCCTCGGGCCGAGCTAAAATGGCGTGCTCCGGGTAACGAGTGCCCTCCTACTCCTAGATCCGGAGAAGTCATCGTATTTCTGGATCATATTTCCAGAGGCTTCTCTCCCCCCGGTTCAAAATTTTTCCGGGATGTTCTTGCTACCTTCCAGCTGCACCCGCAGGACATCGGACCAAACTCTGTTTCCAACATTTGCGATTTCCAAGTATTTTCTGAAGCATATCTGCAAGAAGAACCTTCAGTTGATTTATTCCGGGATTTCTTCCATGCAAACCGGCGCACTGAATTCACCAGCGGGCCTCACCAGGAGCTTGGGGGGATTAGCATTCAGAAAAGGAGGGATGCAGTTTTCCCTCACGCCTCTTTACACACTCACCCTAAGGACTGGAACAAGTCCTGGTTTTATTGTATAGACACATCTCCTGAAGGTGAAAATCCTTTGCCGGGTTATCGTGAAACTCGTATCCCGGCAAATCACCCCTTGCCACAACGGTTAAGTCTTGCTGAACGGATCCAGTTTTCACCACAGCTTTCCAAGCTGAGAGCTTTCATGGCCAATGCCCTAATTGGTACTGATTTCCTTCGCTGCTGGTTATCTTGGAGCATCCTTCCCTTAAGCCGGCGCCCTGAGTTGATGTGTAATTACTCCGGTAAATCGGATGATCCTCAAAGGTTTTCTAAGGAGAAGCTTTCTGAATCGGAAGTAATTGAGTCAGCCAAGAAAATTGTCAATCCTGCTTTAACAGACTGCACTAAAGTTGGCTTGGCCCCGTACTTCAAGAAGAATAAGCTGCCTGAAGTGAGTTTGTCTTTAACTTGTACTTTATAAACCGTCCTCTTTGAACCGTTTTTTACTTGCCTTTGCGTTTTTCATTTAGGCTGATGACCCTTTCTGGAGGAGGAAACCTCAGGAAAAACCTGTAAGGCAAGCTCGCCGAAAAACCCCTGCAAACAAGAAAAGGAAAGCAGCCGTTGATGCCGGTTCTCCTTCTGAGGATGATGATCCGGACTCCGAGGTATGCCTTGCTCCGGTTTACATTTTGCTCTTATGTGCTTGTTAACATATCTAATGATACCCTTTCACAGGATCCACTTGAAGGTGATAACCCGGCTGAGATTGAGGTAACCCTTATTTCTTCTGATTCAGAACCTCCTCCTCAAAAGAGCCGTCGGACTGTTAGAAAATATCAATTTTCTCATCCTTATGCTAAGTTGGATCCTAATTTTACTTTGAAGAAGCAACAGCACGAAGCTTTGCGCCGGACCACTCGCCATAGTGGCTTAGCAGTGGAATCCTCTGGAATCTCATTGACTCCGGTTCGAAAGCGCCGCGCTGAGGTGATACTCTCTCCAACCCTTCTTCACCCCAAGGCCGGTCTTATTAGAAAACCACTTAAACCGACTGATCCTGATTATCAGGAAACTCCACTGTCTTCTTCTGGCGAATCAACCGCTACACAGCTTCCTCCTTTGAAGACCGTCCCGGGGTAATTCTCTTTACTTCTTCCGGTTTATGATACCCCCTTCCTTTATAATGTTAACTTATTTTTGCTTGTTTTTCCAGCAAACCGAGACCTAGCAAAAAAGCCAAGGCGAAAAAGCCTGTTGCTGATCCTTCTACTGATGAACCGGTGATAGATCCGTCTACCGCCGTTCCTCCTGAAGGTACTCCTGCCGCTCCGGTTGTCGAACCCGCTCTTGAAACACCTGCTGCTGAAGATGTCCAAAACCCACCAAGTCCGGCCCGGGTTAACTCTCCTCAAGTTAACCCGGCGTCTCCTGATCCGGCTCAAACTGAAGTTTCTCCTCCCAATGCACCCACTTCCCCTGATGTCGTGGTTACTGGCACTGCTTATGTTGTGCCAGCCGAACCCACCGTTTTAGCAAAACATACAGCTAAAGCGGAAAAGATGACTCAGGAGAAGGGGAAGTGGAGTACTGATATCTCCAGTCTCTCAAGTATGAGTGCTCAAGACATCTATTCCGGATATCTGAACCGGCTCCATAGTAGCCGGGATTATGAAGCCAGCCTAGTAAACCTGATGAGGGAAAAATATGAAGTAAGTTTTCCTCTTCTGACTTTGCCTTTTTTCAACGCCTCTTTATCTTATAACAGCCCCCAAGTTCCGGTTTATCTGCTTTATTGAAGGTAATCCGGAACTTTGTAGTTTTGAACTGCTGATCCATACATTAGCCCCCAAGTATCGAGTAGATAACTTGGTTATGTAGTTGATACTTGTAATTTCAAAAATTGTTTCTGATGCATCGCTTCAACTGCCATTAGCCCCCAAGTGTCAAGTATACAACTTGGTTGTGTGCTTGAGACTTGCATTTTCAATTTGTCTTTGCTGTATTACTTCAACTGCCATTAGCCCCCAAGTGTCAAGTAGACAACTTGGTTGTGTGCTTGAGACTTGTAATTTCTAACCTTACTTTTGAACTTTTTGTCTTCAGGCTGAGCTGAACCGGAACGCTGTAGAAATTAGTGAACTTCGAAGCCGGCTTATAGAGACTGAGTCGGCCGCTTCAAAGGCGAAGAAAGAACTTCAAGTGAGTTTAAAGACTGCTGAAGATTTGAAGAAGTTTTTTGATGAGGAACGGACTACTTTTGAAGTCCAGAAAAAGGATCTTGAAAAACGTGTTCAGGACGCCGAAGGAGCACTTAACCCGGTTACTGAAGAATTGACCGGGTTAAAGTGCCAAATTGATTTGATGACTTCTGCTATCTTTGGTAAGCATAACCTGAACTCTTGTCCGTTATCTTTGCAACCGGTGATCTGTACCGGTTTAACTTTCATTGTTGTATGTAGGACGTCGTGTCTCCCATCTTGGGGATGATGTACGGAAGAAGCTGAAGGCTTGCTATACCTTGGTTGAACAACTATACTCAGGAGCACAAAGGATTATCAGCGCCACTTCCTTTGGTAAACCGGCTCCTTCAACTATTAAATCTACCTTGAACAGTTTGTCCATTCTGCCGGCTCGTCTTGAAGAGGTGAAGAAATCGGCTGCTCGAGGAGGTGCTCTTCTGGCCCTTACGAGGGCTAAAGCTTGGGTCCCAGACCTTGATCCGGAAGAAGTATTAACCGGATTTCCTGATACCAAAGAGGACGGTTCAATCTTTGATGAAAAGGATCTTTATGTTCTGACCAAGGAAGTGCGTCCCCTTGCCAGCAAGATTGCGATGGAATCTGACTTGTCTCGATATCATCCAGCATACAACCTGCAGAACGAGCGGGTGGAACGACCGGTTTACGATGTTGCAAACTTGACTCCGCCGGTTCGTCCTCACACCTTTGCTCCTGATATTGATCCTGCTGAGCTGATCAACGATGAAGTATATTTCCGTGCCTTGGCCAAGATTGATTGGCGTGCACCAGATTTCCCGCCGCTTCACGAGGAGGAAGATGTTCCGGAACAAGACGGTGGCCAATCATCCCGGCAAGGAGAAGCACAATCTTGAATGCTACTGTTGTAATCATGATTGTTATTCCGTAAACAATGCTTTCAACTATTTGGGTTTTATGCCTTGTAATAAGTTTAGCTGAAACTTAAAGCGTTGTCATCTGACATTGGTCTTTCTGAAGTATTCGCGCGTTGACTTGTTGATTTATACGGATGCCTTGCTCTGTCCATAAAAAAGATCAAAAATATGTCCTAGTGGCTTTACCACTGGACGGATTAACTTGTTCTCTTGGTATAACTAATAAGCATATCTTTAACAAATAACTGTGATACCTGAATTGTATGTAGCCAAAATACCTTAAACCGGTCAGGATGTTTAAAATCACCTTAATCAGTCTTCATCAATTCTAATAAACCCTTGAAACTCTTCGGTTCACCTTGTCGATAAATCTTTCTCTTCTCGGTTCAGAAATTTGTAACTTGTAGCTGATCATGTGCTGCCAACTATCAGCTCATCATGAAGTCGAGCCGGGTTACGATGAACGCCGGTTTAACTCTTACTGGTGTTCATGACCCAGACTTGTAACACTAGATAAACGGTCAACTTCTGGAGCTGTTCCCCTTGGTTAAAAAGGTTATGAAACACAAAAAACATCAAGAAACACATAATTATTTTAAATCAAACTATGCAATCGAGGCTTTTTCAAAGAGCTGCCAGGCTCAAAACAAGGTTTAGCCATTCATGGGGATGTGGGCGGACCCGACTGTCCCCAGGGGCCGGGTCATCATTTGAACGTGGGCGTACCAACTGTTCAGGGAGCCCAAAAATTCATAACATAGCCATTCATGGGGATGTGGGCGAACCCGACTGTCCCCAGGGGCCGGGTCATCATTTGAACATGGGCGTACCAACTGTTCAGGGAGCCCAAAAATTCATAACATAGCCATTCGTGGGGATGTGGGCGAACCCGACTGTCCCCAGGGGCCTCTGACGTTCCTCCTGACCCTGCAGGTTTTTCCTTTTCCTTTTTATGGGGTTTTTCTCTTCCTGAACCGGACATAATCTCTTGTTCCCGTGAGTTCTACCGCTCCTTCACACACCCTGCAAAGATTAGTTTCTAAAAACCAGCTAACATTGAAATATGATTCTTTGATAACAAACTGACATGGATATTTGCCGCAAAATTTATGTATGTGAAAAAAAAACTGAGCCCCCGGTTTACCGAGGGTGCCGGTTTATTCATTATTCATAATATATACATAGGATACATGGAAGCCTATGGCTCAAGTGTAATATGGCCGTAGATGAGCAATGTTCCACGGCCTTTTCGTCTCCTCTTCTGATGTCCGTGAATCTTTGTGCTCTCGAATGTCCACCAAATAATATGACCCGTTGTGTAAATTTTTGCTGATCACAAAGGGCCCTTCCCATGGCGGGGATAGCTTGTGCATATCTGTTTGATCCTGGATAAGCCGGAGTACCAAGTCACCCTCCTGGAATGTCCTGGTTCTGATCCGGCGGCTGTGATATCTGCGCAGATCTTGCTGATAAATCGCCGACCGTGCTGCAGCTATGTCACGCTCTTCATCCAACCGATCCAAACCGTCTTGTCTTGACTCCTCATTGATGGCTTCTACATAGGCCGCCACCCTTGGTGAATCATGGCGTATGTCACTTGGAAGAACTGCTTCTGCACCGTAAACCATGAAGAAAGGTGTATAACCTGTAGACCAGTTGGGTGTAGTGTTAATGCTCCAAAGGACAGACGGTAATTCTTCAACCCAACATCCTGGGATTCTCTGCAAAGGTGTCATAAGCCGGGGCTTGATTCCTCGCAAAATCTCCTGATTTGCCCTTTCTGCTTGACCATTGGATTGGGGGTGAGCCACAGAAGATACGTCCAAACGAATATGCTCTCGTCGACAGAATTCTTCCATCTCACCCTGAGATAAATTGGTGCCATTATCTGTGATGATGCTGTGTGGAAAACCAAACCGGAATATTACTTTTTTGATGAACTTAACCGTCGTTGCCGCATCACACTTGCTTATAGGTTCCGCTTCAACCCACTTCGTAAACTTGTCCACTGCCACTAGTAGATGAGTTTTCTGATCTTGGGATCTCTTGAAAGGACCAACCATGTCAAGCCCCCAAGTTGCAAAAGGCCAAGTTATTGGTATCATCCGGAGTTCTTGTGCCGGAACAAGGGCACGTCTTGAGAACTTCTGACAAGCGTCACACTTGCGGACCAGGTCTGCCGCATCTGCATGTGCGGTTAACCAATAAAAGCCATGTCGGAAAGCTTTAGCCACTAAAGATTTTGATCCGGCATGATGACCACAGTCCCCTTCATGAATCTCCCTTAGAATCTCACAACCTTCCTCAGCTGAAACACACCGTTGAAATACTCCAGAGGTGCTACGATGGTGCAGCTCCCCGTTGGCAATTGTCATAGATTTGGAACGCCGGATTATCTGCCGTGCTTCATCTTCGTCCTGTGGCAACTCTCCTCGGCTTAAATATACCAAATAAGGTAACGTCCAATCCGGAATAACATGGGTTGCCGCCACCAACTGTGCCTCTGGGTCCGGAACAGCTAGATCATCCTCTGAAGGTACTTGAACCGAAGGATTGTGCAATTCATCCAAAAAGGTGTTTGGTGGTACCGGTTTACGTTGCGACCCTAGCCGGCTTAAAGCGTCAGCTGCTTCATTCTTCCGCCGGTCTATATGCTCCACCTGATACCCTTTGAAGTAACCTGCGACCGCTTCAACCTCTCGTCGATAAGCCGCCATGAGGGGATCCCTTGAATCCCACTTGCCCGAAACTTGCTGTGCCACTAGGTCTGAATCGCCCAGGCACTTAACCCGGCTTAAATTCATCTCCTTTGCCAACCGCAAACCATGAAGTAGTGCTTCATATTCTGCTGCATTATTAGTACAAGGAAATAACAACCGGAGGACATAACAAAATTTATCACCTCTGGGGGAAGTTAAAACAACTCCGGCCCCTGAGCCCTCCAACTGCTTCGAACTGTCGAAGTGAATCGTCCAATAAGTGAGATCCGGCTTCTCCTCCGGAGTCTGTAATTCTGTCCAGTCGTTGATGAAGTCCACCAGTGCCTGAGATTTTATATCAGTACGTGGTACATATTTCAATTCATGTGGACTGAGCTCAATGGCCCACTTGGCTATTCTGCCTGTTGCTTCTCTATTCTGGATTATATCTCCCAACGGAGCTGAACTAACCACAGTTATTGGATGCCCTTGGAAATAATGCTTCAATTTCCGGTTTGCCATGAACACCCCATATACCAATTTCTGCCAATGAGGGTATCTTTGCTTGGACTCGATGAGTACTTCACTCACATAGTAAACCGGGCGCTGAACCGGATGTTCTTTCCCTGCTTCCTTGCGCTCAACCACAATCGCAACGCTGACTGCCCGTGTGTTTGCAGCAACATATAATAGCAAAGGCTCCTTGTCGATAGGAGCAGCTAAAACCGGCGGCTTCGCTAGTTGCTGTTTCAGATTCTCAAACGTTGTATTCGCTTCATCGCTCCAAATGAACCGGTCCGTTTTCTTCAACATTTGATAAAGCGGGATCGCCTTTTCTCCTAAGCGACTGATAAACCGGCTCAACGCCGTGATCCGGCCAGCTATGCGCTGAACATCATTAATGCAAGCCGGTTTCGCTAAAGATGTGATGGCCTTGATCTTCTCCGGGTTGGCTTCTATTCCCCGGTTCGAGACCAGGAATCCCAAAAGCTTACCAGCCGGGACACCAAAGGCACATTTCTCCGGATTGAGCATCATCCTGTAAGTCCGAAGATTATCAAAGGTTTCTCTGAGGTCTTCTATCATTGTTCTTTCCTCCTTTGACTTAACCACAATGTCATCCACGTAAGCATGTACGTTCCTTCCTATCTGCCCCTTCAAACAATTCTGAACACAACGCTGATAAGTTGCCTGCGCACACTTGAGCCCAAAAGGCATAGACACATAGCAAAAAGCACCAAAAGGAGTTATGAATCTTGTCTTCTCTTGATCTTCAACTGCCATTTTGATCTGGTGATAACCTGAGTACGCATCCAGAAAACTCAGCCGCTCACACCCTGCTGTAGCATCAATAATCTGATCAATGCGAGGTAGAGCAAAAGGATCAGTTGGGCAAGCTTTATTGAGGTCTGTGTAGTCCACACACATCCTCCACTTCCCATTCTTCTTTAGAACTAGCACCGGATTAGCCAACCATTCCGGATGAAACACTTCCACTATGAACCCTGCCGCCAAAAGCCTGGCCACTTCTTCTCCTATAGCCTTGCGCCTCTCTTCGTTAAAGCGGCGCAGATACTGTTTTACCGGTTTAAACTTCGGATCAATATTTAACTTGTGCTCAGCGAGTTCCCTCGGTATACCTGGCATGTCAGAAGGTTTCCATGCAAAGATATCCCGGTTCTCACGGATGAACTCGATGAGCGCGCTTTCCTATTTAGGATCCAGGTTAGCAGTGATGGTGAATTGCTTAGACGAATCTCCAGGCACAAAATCGACCTGCTTAGTCTCTTCCGCTGATTTGAACTTCAAAGCCGGATCATGCTCGGTGGTTGGCTTCTTCAGCGGAGTCATATCTGCCGGATCAACATTATCCTTATAAAATTTTAACTCTTCCGTGGCACATACCGCTTCTGCATAAGCTGCATCACCTTCCTCACATTCCACTGCTATCTTACGACTGCCGTGCACCGTAATTGTGCCTTTATGACCCGGCATCTTGAGCTGCAGATAAACATAACATGGCCTAGCCATAAATTTAGCATAAACCGTCCTCCCAAACAAAGCATGATACGGACTTTTAATTTTGACAACTTCAAAGGTGATCATCTCCGATCTGGAATCATGCTCATCCCCAAAGGTAACTTCTAAGTCAATCTTACCAACTGGATAAGCTGACTTACCTGGGACCACCCCGTGAAACACTGTGTTTGATGTCCTTA
>LR738714.1:571569688-571604923 GCA_902687465.1 Secale cereale | reverse complement strand
ACTGTTTATCTGTCAGACCCATACGGCGAAAAGTCTCGTAATATAATATATTGATACTGCTACCTCCATCCATGAGGACTTTAGTGAACCTGTATCCTCCCACCTGAGGTGCCACCACCAAGGCTAAATGTCCCGGATTATCTACCCGTAACGGGTGGTCCTCTCTGCTCCAAACAATGGGCTGCTCTGACCATCGTAGAAACTGTGGCGTCGCCGGTTCTACCGCATTAACAGCCCGCTTTAAAACCTTCTGGTCTCTTTTGCATAAACTCGTGGTGAAAACATGATATTGACCGCTGCTCAACTCCTTCGGATTACTCTGGTATCCGGATTGCTGTTGTTGCTGCGGACGCTGCTGCTGCTGATTTCCTTGGTTATTGTGACTCCCTTGGCCCTGCTGCTGATTATTCTGATTGTTGTAACCACCTTGATGATACGATTGATTTCCCTGACCATGATAACCACCTTGATAATGTGATTGATTTCCTTGACCATTGTAGTTTCCTTGACTACCTTGGCCGCCTGGCCGGGATTGATAACCACCGTTGTTCCCTTGATAACCGATGTTGCCCCTATATCCTGAACCGGAGTTGTTCCCTTGGTAACCCGGACCATAAAACCCGGGCCCTGAACCGCCGTTTGGGGGCCGGCTAAGAGGATTAAAATTGCCGTTTCCTGCTGTCATAGGGTATAGGCATTCTCTTGCAGTGTGCCGTGCAGGCCCCCTTTTTCCGCTATGCTTTAGACAGGGTTGATCCAAATCCTGCTCCCAACCCGGGTTTCCTCCACCGGTTTGGCGAGTGGGACCTTGCTGACTAACCTGAAAACCGCCTTGAACCTGTGTATTAGCCACAAAATCGGAGCTATTTTCCGGTTTCCGTTTGCCCAAAAAACTTGAAGTAATCGGATTAGCTGGCACCGGTTTGCCAGTCTTGCTGGCCTTTCCTGCTTTATCTCCTTCTGGCTCCGGATACTTGGTATTATCTGAGTCTCCGTACTTCACCAAGGCGCTCATCAAAGTCCCCATGTCATTGCACTCCCGTTTGAGCCGTCCGAGTTTTAATTTCAAAGATTCAAACCGGCAATTGTTCTCCAACGTTACAATTGCTGTGCTCGGATTAATGTCGTTTGAGGAGTGCAAGATCTCTGCCACTCTGCGTACCCAAGCTGCTGTAGACTCATGCTCTCCTTGCACGCATGCTGCTAAATCTATCACCGACATAGGTTGCTTGCACGTATCCTTAAAGTTTTTGATGAACTGACTGCGCAGCTCCCCCCATGATCCGATAGAATTCGGAGGTAGTGCCTTTAGCCAAGTCCGGGCCGTGCCTTCAAGCATCATAGTGAAATATTTGGCACAAGCCGATTCATCCACGTCCAGCATCTCCATGGCCATCTCGTAACTTTCCACCCAAGCTTCGGGCGGTAAATCGGCTGTGTAATTAGGCACCTTGCGAGGTCCTTTGAAATCCTTGGGCAACTTAACGCTCCGCAGGGCGGGGACGAGACATTGTATCCCAAAACCGCTCGCTGTCGCTCCTGTCCCTGTAGTGCCTGTGTGAACCGGCGTCGACAGACGAACTTCCTCCCTGGCCTCCGATCTAGGCCAGTTTTGATCCGGGGCTGGCATCTCTGCCCTTGCCGGATTATCTTGCCTGTGCTGATGTCTCCTCCGTTCACTGCTAGACACTTCGGGCTCCTCCCAATGTCTAGAGTAACTTCGGTTGGGACGTGGTGTTGAATGTAACCTTTCCCTGCTATGAGAGTACGCTTGCTGCTGTATTAACGCCGTATTGAGTAGCTTCTGGGCCCTGCGCGCCTCTATCGCCACCGGGGATGTTTCTTCCACAGGTAAAGCGGCCAACCGCGCTGCCGCTGCAGCGATATTATCCACAGGGTTTGAGTAGTGTCCCGGGGGGACAGGAACATAAGGCACCGATGTAATCCGTCGCTCCCGCTCTGCGGCGGGCTGCTGAACCGGCTCATCCCGAGCTGGTGGGCTTCTCCGGTTTAAGATCGGATTATTACTGGCCCCAGCCCCAGGTGTTCTGAACAAATTCGCAGATTCGTAACCCGGCGGTAGACGGGATCGATATTTTCGCCCTCTTACTCCTTCCATAGAAGCCTGTTCCATCCTTAAGTGAAAAGCTTGATCATCCAACTCTGCTTGTCTTATGGCTAACATCTCTCCTTCTGCCTTTAAATCCTCCTTTAACTGATCGATCCGGGCCTTCAACTGAAGAAGCACTGCATCATGTTGCGCCTTGTCTGCTGGAGCTACGACCTCCACTGCCTTAGCTGTGAACTCCTCGATCAAGGTGGATAGAACTGCAGTAATGGAGGGATTTGAACCGCTTCCCCCTGCACCAGCCTCCGCTTTTGTTCCGTTCGTCGGGGGTTGTGAACCGGCCATAAAGACCGCCACCCGGTTTGGCGGGCCGGAGGGGTCCGGAATACTGTTTCCATCGTACTCGCCCTCAGACCGGCCGTCCCGCAACTGATACAGAGATTCAGTTTCCCCGGACGAAGACTCGTCATCTGAATAGACGACGGTTGCACCATCAGATTCCGACCCGTCCTCGGCTTGGCCTCCGTGAATCGCTCCAACGAACACATGCTTCATGGCAGGTTGAATCCGGGTCGACCTCGCACGCTGAGCCGGCTCGACGATGTTGGGGAAGGTGTCCGGCTCAGGTCCCGGTTCTCCAATTTTGCCGATGAAGACTTGGATGCTGCCGAAGGGAACCCGGTACCCGTATTCAATCGAATCGGCCTCCGGTCCCCTACCCGCATCGTCGATGTAGATCCGGCCCCGACGACTCTTGGTCATCCGGCCGACTGCGTAACCCTTTAACCCTTCGAAGCCGCCTTCCAAGAACTCGAAACCATCGTGCGCAGGCCCCAAGGTGGGCGCCAACTGTCGTGGAATTAACACGGCAGATGTCCGGTTTAGCGGACTTGATGATGGAACCATCGCACGGGTTAGCTTGAAAGGGTTCATGGCACACAAAGGACACAAAGGATTTATACTAGTTCGGCCCCTTTGAGAAGGTAAAATCCTACGTCTAGTTGGTTTGGTATTGCTTGGGCGTCGGTTTACAGGGAGCGGAATCGCTTGCCTGCGTCTCGACGGATTGATTGTTGCTTGTCCTTGAACCGGTACCGGGTCGTCCCTTTATATAGAGGTGACGCCTGGTCCGGTTTACAGAGTCCCGAGGCCGGCTCATAATCGTGTCCGCCTCGGTCTCTACCCTTTCTTTCTTATCTCTCAAGTTACATCTCTTTGGCGGATTACAAATTGTATTTCTATACATGGGCCTTGAAATCTCACGGGCCGTAATCTCTACTGAAATGGTAAAACCAAGTACGATATAACTAAGCCGGTTTACAATATCCGGTTTATACCTACTAACTATATCCCTGACAGTGACTTCTCTTTATAACATATAAAGACCTCTCAATATTATTAGGGAGCTATATTAAATTATTCCAATTGTTTGGAAATTCACCAACACACACTTGCATATCTTCCCCATGCCTTTTCTTTCCCAATTCCTTGCCTCCAAACCTTGTTTATAATTCTTTTCCCGTTTATCGAGGTTCCTCCAAAAACCTCAACATTTTTGGACACTTCAAAAACCAAGTCCTAGTTCAAACCCATTTGAATAAAGTTCAAATGAGTTTGAATTTTCATCATTCAATCATGCCACTTATATTTTTCTTGGATTACGCTCATTTTTATGAGCCCGGGAAAAATAATCCCACGTGCAAACTCCTTCCCTAACATCCCTTTCTTTTCTTTCTCTTTTCTGTTTTTTTAGTTAAGAGAGAGGAGTGAGGATCTAAGGCCATCCCAGCTGCAGCCAGGCCCAGCCAGGCCGGCCGCACCTCTAGGCCCAAGGCCAGGCGCCCCACCAGCTCCTTCCCTGGCCCATGGCCAAGGCCCAGCCGCCCCCAGCTACTCTAACCCTAAGAAGCCCGACCCCCTCTCCCTCCTCTTTTCCTTGTGCCGCCACCCTCGACCCCGTCCTCTCGCCCGCTCGTCCCCTCCTCGTTCTCCCTCGACCCCCTCCAGTATCGCCGCCGCGCCATGCCCATCTTCCCCTTCCTGAGACCGCTGCCGCTGTCCCAAGCTCTCCAACGCCGCGCCAAGCCACCTCCGGCGGCCCCGTCACCCCGCGCCTCGACTCCTTCTGCCTCGACGGAGCAGGGCCCCGGCGCCCGCGTCCGACCGCGCCTCGGCCTCACCAAGCCCGTGGAGCACCGTATCGCTCTGCTCCTTCCGGCCCCGCGTCGCCTGGGACGCCGGATGCCACCGTCCCACATCCTCCCCTGCGCCTCCCCGTCGTCCGCCCGACGCCTCCGTCCTCCTCAAGCCGCGCCCTCAAGCTCACCGCCTCTCCGCCATGGCGCCCGCGCCCTCCTGCCGTGCGCGCCTCCCCATCATCTCTGGCCAGAGGCCGCCGCCCAGCTCTGCCCCACGCCCGCACTCGGACTCCCCTGCTACCTCTCGTCCACCGCTCGCATCCCATTGCAGCGGGGACCTGGTCATCTCCTCCGGCCAGCTATGTCGCTGATGCCGCTGCTATGCCTTCTGCCCGCTGTCATGTGCCAGGACAAGTCCAAGGACTTGGAGCATCAAGTTCGAGGATACACCAAGGTCTACTACATGACCATCTCCGTTGTCCAAGTGTCTCCAAGATGCACCCCTGGATTCGCAAGTACCTCGACGCTCGACGCCCGAACGACTACCTTCGGTGAAGAAACGTGTACGACTACCGTCGCCCCGGAAACGATGGATTCGTCAAGTACTTCTCCGAAACAGAACGAGTACTTCTACGTCAATGACGACCCCGACGCCCCGTGTACGACTACGGACGGAACGACTACTTCCCTCTACGAACGTGTACCACGTCCCGCGAGTACCACTACTTCCTCTACGACCTCGAACCGCCCCGAAACAAACGCTTTGAAGGTATACCCCGAGATGATGATCGTGGACGAATGCTTGTTGTGTTGTATGAGACGAATCGGATGTTTGCATCGTGTCCGTTGTGGCCCTCGTTTGCCTTGTCGCCGACCCGTGGGAACCGGGCAACCGGGTTCACCCCACCTTTCATCTTGTCCGACTCGCTCATGCTACCTTGCTTTTGCACCGGCATCTCGACGAGTGTCGGATCATCGGAACATTGCCGTAGCATCGTATCTGTTTTCGCCGCCACGACCCTCTTTTCTTTCCGTCGTGGCGACAAATACTCCTTATCATCTTCATGTTCACTTTTGCTAAAATTGCATAAAACTTGATCGTGTCATCCGCATCGTGATAACAACCTTTGAATGTTAAATTGTTGTTGCTTCCTACATAGACTTGTCATGCATCATACCTTGCCATGTATTGCATCATATATAGACTTGTGTTGTTTTTCTGTGCTTCCTACCTTGCCATGTTTTGCTTCCTGTACAGACTTGTTTTGCATCATACGTAGACTTGTTTTGCATCATACTTGATTGAGCATATTGTCATGTCTCGTGTGGTGTGTTTACCGTGTTGCTTGTTTCTTTCCGGTTTGCTTCCCTCGTTAGCTTCGGGTTTGTTCCGGAGTTGTGAGGTTCTGTTCGACTACTTCATGGATCCGTTCTTCTTTCTTGCGGGATCTCAGGCAAGATGATCATACCCTTGGATACCTTTACTATCATTGACATGCTTAGTAGTCTCGATGCTATCGTTACATGTCGCGCTACCCATCTTATTGTCAGCCCCTCTCCTTGTTGCCATGAAACCTCTAACCTTTGAAACCTTCCTAGCAAAACCATTGTTTGGCTATATTACCCGCTTGCTCAGCCCCTCTTATAGCGTTGTTAGTTGCAGGTGAAGATGAAGATTGTTCCATGTTGGAACTTGATGCTTTGGGAATATCAAAATATCTATTATTATTATTAACACACCTATATACTGGGCATGTGTGGAAGGCTTGGCCTTTTGCTCGGTGTTTTGTTCCACTCATGCCACCTTAGGAGCCGATAAACCGGCATTATGTTCCTTTTTTTTGCGTTCCTTACACGGTTGGGTATATGGAGACCCCTTGACACTTCGTCTTTGAATAAAACTCCTCCAGCAAGGCCCAACATTAGTGTTAATTTGCCTCATAATAATAACTTAATTAATTAATTAAATTTGCATAGGGGGTCGCGTCCTCGGGATTCTTTTCTACATAGCAGAGGGGGCCAGTGCTGATGGTGTTGGTCCCAAATGGGCAACCTGCGGGGCCACCTTGGGGAAACCCGAGGGCTGGTTTTACTCGTAGCTTGTCCCATCCGGATGTGGCCTGAGACGAGATACGCGCGGCTACTATCAGGGTGTAGGCACGCCGGGAAGTCTTGCTGGACTTGTTTTACCATTGTCGAAATGTCTTGTGCACCGGGATACCGAGCCTGATCGGATTTCCCTAAGATAAGGGGTGATGATATTATATTTATCACTTCAGCTGATCGTGAGAGCTTGTGATGGGCTAAGTTGGGACACTCCTGCAGGGTTATGATCTTTCGAAAGCCGTGCCCGCGGTTATGTGGCAGATTGGAATTTGTTAATGTCCGGTTGTAGAAAACTTGACAGAGGATCCGAAGTAAAACACACAACTGTGTGAGTAACCATGACTGTCTCTTTTCACTTTGAGAAGAGAACACGGTGGGGTTATGTTTGACTCATAGGTAGTTCAAGATCTTTAGCGATCACTACTAGTTTGCGACCGTTTGCGTAGATGCTCATCTTATTCTTGTACTCGTAAGCTAGCCACCATATTATGCTTAGCCGCTGCTGCAACCTCACCACTTTACCTCTTCCTACCCATCAAGCTTTGCTAGTCTTGATACCCATGGTTATGGGATTGCCGAGTCCTCGTGGCTCACAGATACTACAACACCAGATGCAGGTTCAGCCGAGACTGACGCAGGAGATGGGTCAGAACTTCCGGGAGTTCCATGAAGAGCGTGACTGTATGCTTGTGACGTTTTCGACGATCAGTAGTGGTTTCTATTAGGGGCGATTCGGACCTGTGGCTTATGTTTTGGTATCTTTCATTTGGATCTTTGCCCGTAGTCGGGTTGTGATGTTATTTGGATGATGATTTGCTCATGTAATGTATTGTGTGACGTGGCAAGTGTAAGCCAACTATCCTTTTGCAACTTCATCCCTATTTTTACATGAGTCGTGCAAAGATACCAAACTTGAGATCATTCCAGAATGGGCTTATACCTTTAAGTTGTGCCTCGACACGTAGGAGGTATAGTCCCATCCTGGGCATTACACAATCCCTTTACGGTCACTTACGAAAGTGAGATCTGATAGATAGGATAGTTTGATATTTTTGGTATTTTTGGATATAAGAACAGAAAGTAAAAACAACAAAGTAAAGTAGATTTTAGATTGATATGTTGAGAATAGACCCAGGGGCCATAGGTTTCACTAGTGGCTTCTCTCATGATAACAGAATTCTACGATGGGTGAACAAATTACTATCGAGCAAATGATAGAAAAGCGAATAATTATGAGAATATCTAGGC
This sequence comes from Secale cereale, assembly GCA_902687465.1. NCBI lineage: Eukaryota > Viridiplantae > Streptophyta > Magnoliopsida > Poales > Poaceae > Secale > Secale cereale. Next base: position 571,597,363 of record LR738714.1, on the reverse strand, counting down.
ATGATCATTATATATAGGTATCACGTCCGTGACAAGTAGACCGAAACGATTATGCATCCACTACTATTACTCCACACATCGACCGCTATCCAACATGCATCTAGAGTATTAAGTTCATAAGAACAGAGTAAGGCTTTAAGGAAGATGACATGATGTAGAGGAATAAACTCAAGCAATATGATATAAACCCATCTTTTTATCCTCGATGGCAACAATACAATACGTGCCTTGCTGCCCCTGCTGTCACTCGGAAAGGACACCGCAAGATTGAACCCAAAGCCAAGCACTTCTCCCATTGCAAGAACTATAGATCTAGTAGGCCAAACCAACCCGATAATTCGAAGAGACTTGCAAGGATATTATAATCATACAACAAAGAATTCAGAAAAGAACCAAATATTTCTCATAGATAATCTTCATCATAAACCCACAATTCATCGGATCTCGACAAACACACCGCAAAAAGATTACATCGAATAGATCTCCTCAAAGACCGAGGAGAACTTGGTATTGAGATCTAATAAGAGAGAAGAAGCCATCTAAGTAGTAACTATGGACCCGAAGGTGTGTGGTAAACTACTCACAACTCATGGTGAGGCGATGGTGTTGATGTAGAAGCACTGCATGGAAGATCCTCCCTCCGGCAGAGCTCCAGAACAGGCCCCAAGATGGGATCTCACGAGAACAGAAGGTTGTGGCGGTGGAATTAGGGTTTTCTCTGTTGCTTTGATGTTTTCAGGGTACATGGGTATATATAGGAGGAAGGAGTACGTCGGTGGAGCAACGTGGGGCCCACGAGGGTGGGGGCGCGCCCAGGGGGAGGGGGCATGCCCTGGACCATCGTGGGAACCACGTGTCCCCTCTGCCTTGGTTCTCAAGTCTCTCGTGAAGATATCGTTCCAAAAATAACTCTCCCGAAGGTTTCACTCCGTTTGGACTCCGTTTGATATTCCTTTTCTGGGAAACCCTGAAATAGGCAAAAAACAACAATCTGGGCTGGGCCTTTGGGTTAATAGGTTAGTCCCAAAAATAATATAAAAGTGTATAATAAAGCCCATTAAACATCAAAAACATCATATACAATAGCATGGAACAATCAAAAATTATAGATACGTTGGAGATGTATCACATTCCACATCAAAAATTCTGTTTTTATCATTTACCTACTTGAGGACGAGCAGGAATTAAGCTTGGGGATGCTTGATACGTCTCTAACGTATCAATAATTTTTGATTGTTCCATGCTATTATATTATCTGTTTTGGATGTTTTATATGCATTATTATGCTATTTTATGTTATTTTTGGGACTAACCTATTAACCTAGAGCCCAGTGCCAGTTTCTGTTTTTCCTTGTTTTCGAGTTTCACAGAAAAGGAATATTGAACGGAGTCCAAACGGAACGAAACCTTGAGAACCAAGTCAGAAGAGCCACAAGGTGGCCACAAGGGGGGAGGGCTCGCCCCCACCCTTGTGGGCCCCTCGTGACTCCACCAACCTATTTCTTCCGCCTATATATTCACATATATTCCAGAAACCCTAGATTGGGGGACAAAACCACTTTTCCACCGCTGTAACCCTCTATATCCGCGAGATCCCATCTAGGGGCATTTTTTGGAACTCTGCTGGAGGGGGATTCAACCACGGAGGGCATCTACATCAACCCTATTGCCCTTTTGATGAAGTGTGAGTAGTTTACCACAGACCTACGAGTCCATAGCTAGTAGCTAGATGGCTTCTTCTCTCTCTTTGATTCTCAATACCATGTTCTCCTCGATGTTCTTGCAGATCTATCCGATGTAATCTTCTTTTGCGGTGTGTTTCCTAGATCCGATGAATTGTGGATTTATGATCAGCTTATCTATGAATATTATTTGAATCTTCTCTGAATTCTTATATGCATGATTTGATATCTTATTAATTCTCTTCAAACTACGGGTTTGGTTTGGCCAACGAGATTGGTTTTTCTTGCAATGGGAGAAGTGCTTTGTTTTGTGTTCAATCTTGCGGTGATCTCACTCAGTGACAGAAGGGGACGAGACACGTATTGTATTGTTGCCATCGAGGATAACAAGATGGGGTTTTCATCATATTGCTTGAGTTAATTCTGCTACATCATGTCATATTACTTAAAGTGTTTTTCTATTCTTCATGAACTTAATACTCTAGATGCAGGCATGAGTTGGTCGATGTGTGGAGTAATAGTAGTAGATGCAGGCGGGAGTTGGTTTACTTGTCACGGACGTGATGCCTATATTCATGATCATTGCCTTAGATATCGTCATAATTATGCACTCTTCTATCAATTGCTTGGCAGTAATTTCTTCACCACCATAATATTTTCTTTCTTGAGAGAAGCCTCTAGTGAAACCTATGGCCCTCGGGTCTATTTTCCATCATATAAGTTTCCAATCTACTATTTTGCAATCTTTTATTTTCCAATCTATAAACCAAAAATACCAAAAATATTTACTCTACCGTTTATCTATCTCTATTAGATCTCACTTTTGGAAGTAACCGTGAAGGGATTGACAACCCCTTTATCGCGTTGGGTGCACGTTGTTGGTTGTTTGTGCATGTATTTGGCGACTTGCGCATTGTCTCCGACTAGATTGATACCTTGGTTCTCAAACCGAGGGAAATACTTACTCTACTTTGGTGCATCACCATTTCCTCTTCAAAGAAAAAACCAACGCAAGCTCAAGAGGTAGCATCTCCCGCACCACCTCTTCGCTCTATAAATACCCCAATATTCTAGAAACCCTAGGGAGTCTACGCAATTTTATTTCAGCCGCCGCAACTTCCAGAACCACGAGATCTAATCTAGAGCCCTCTTCCGGCACTCCGTCGGAGGGGAACACGATCACGGAGGGGTTCATCATACTCATTGGTGCCTCTCTGATGATGGGTGAGTAGTTTACCACAGACCTACGGGTCCGTAGGTAGTAGCTAGATGGATTCTTCTCTCTTTGTATCTCAATACAATGGTCTCTTGGAGATCTATTTGATGTAATGACTTTGTGCGGTGTGTTTGTTGGCATACGATGAATTGTGAGTTTATGATCAGATTTGGCTTGATTTAATATCCATTCTTGACTATTATAGACACGTATTTCTTCTCTGATATTTGGGTTTTGTTTGAAAAACTTGATCTATTTATTTTGCAATGGGATCAGGTGCTTTGTAATGGGTTCGATCTTGCGGTGTCCTTTCCCAGTGACACAAGGGGCAGCATGGCACGCATGTATCGTTGCTATCAAGGATAAAACAATGGGGTCTATTCCTACATGAATAGATCTTGTCTACATCATGTCATCGTTCTGATTGCATTACTCTGTTTTTCCATGAACTTCATACACTAGAGGCATGCTGGATAGCGGTCGATGTGTGGAGTAATAGTAGTAGATGCAGGCAGGACTTGGTCTACTAATCTTGGATGTGATGCCTATATACATGATCATTGTCTTGGATATCGTCATAATTATTTGCTTTTCTATCAATTGCCCAACAGTAATTTGTCTACCCATCGTTGCTATTTTTCGAGAGAAGCCACTAGTGAAATCTACGGCCCCGGGTCTATTTTCATATTATATATTTTTGAGATCTATATTGCGATTTGCTTTTTCCTCTTTGTGCAACTTTTGTTTTCAGATCTATATTATCAAAAACACAAAAATACATTGCTGCATTTTATTTGTCATTCTTCCATTTGCATCTATCAATCTACATATTTACCAATCTATTACCCGGGAGGGATTGGCAACCCCTCTTACACGTCGGGTTGCAAGTGTTTTTTATTTGTGTGCATGTACCGTTTACATAGTGTTGTGTGGTTATCCTACTGGTTCGATAACCTTGGTCTCGTCACTGAGGGAAATACCTACCATAGCTATGCTGCATCATCCCATCCTCTTTGTGGAAATACCGACGTAGGTTCAAGCGACATCAAAAGGAATTTATGGCGTCGTTGCCGGGGAGACATCTTCAACATCTATCAGGTTCTTAATCACAAATCTCATCTCCTTGCAATTTACATTATTAGCCAGTTGCCTCTCATTTTCATCTCCCCCACTTCACAACAATTTGCCGTTTTTATTCTCCCTGTTTCTCATTTGTTGTTTTCTCGCCAGATCTATTCGCGGTCTTGCTTTCTACTCATAATGGCTAGCATGACTACCCATCCTTTGTCACTAGATTTTGAAATTTTATACTTCAAGCAAAGTCAAGGAGAAAATTTTAAAGATTCTTGGTATAGGCTAATAGAATCCTATCGCATTTGCAACCTAAAGGGGGACGCGAAGATTTTGCTTTGTAATTTTTATATAGGATTGTCTTTGCATCATAGACAAATCTTAGATTTTCCCGCTAAAGGAAATTTTAGTGAGCTAGATGCTAATGCTGCTTATGAAATCTTGGAAGGAATATTGGGAATTCCACAACTAAAAAAAGGGTTTTTAGTCACACCAGAAGGGATTTAAATCTTAGACAAATTGGGTGATTTGCATAAACATTTGGTCGAGTAGAAAAAATAGAATGAACCTCTTAAACATATTGCTGGAAGCCTAAATCCCATGAATACTTTGATTAATCTGTGCAAAAAATGGTTGGATATTTTGGATCTCAAGATGGTTTCTATTCCCGAAAATTTGGGGGAGCGTAAAGAGCCTCCCGGGTCTGAAAAAGCCCTCAATAAAGTGGCAAAAATCAAGGATGACAACACTTGAGATCTATGTGTTTTGCCTAGCTAAGAGCAACTCTAGCAGACCCCACAAAAACTTGACCCGCAAAACACGTTTGCAGTTTCATGAAGATCACGTTTGTGGGTCGAAAACTAGTGCAGCAGAACAAGAACCATATCTAAAACTACATAATTTGAAAAAACACTTCCGCGGGAGAAATTTCACCTCGTTGACGCGGGTAGTTCATCACATACTACATAGATTTTACATGATCAAACACTACAAACATAGTTCATACTACATACTACGTTAATACTAGTACTAGAGGGGGTTGGATCTGACAACGGCGAGGTCGCGGCAAATGGACGACGCCGTGGAGGAGAAGGACGCTCAATCCTCCTCGCCGAAGCTGCAGAGGTCGATGTACTTTGCTATCTGCTCCTCGCGGATGCGGTGCCACTTCTCGTTCTTCTCCTTGGCGTCGAGGTTGGCGGCGACCGCGTGCCGCCACTGCAGGTCCTCGAGCTCCTCGGCATGGCATCGGCGGTCCGCCTTGCTACCTCTTGAGCTTGCGTTGTTTTGCCCTTGAATAGGAAAGGGTGATGCAGCACAGTAGCTTAAGTATTTCCCTTAGTTTTCGAAAACCAAGGTAACAATTCAGTAGGAGACTACACGTGAGTCCGTCGTACCTACACAAACAAATAAGAACCTTGCAACCAACATGATAAATGGGTTGTCAATCCTTCTCGGCCACTTGCAAAAGTGAGATCATATAGAGATAATAAGATAAATATTTTTGGTATTTTGTTTTATAGATTGAAAGTAAAGATTGCAAAATAAAAGTAAAATAAAGATAAATAGTTGATGGAAGATTGATATGATAGAAGATAGACCCGGGGACATAGGTTTCACTAGTGGCTTCTCTCAAGATAGCAGATTTCTATGGTAGGTGAACAAATTACTGTCGAGCAATTGATAGAAAAGCACATAGTTATGAGAATATCTAGGCATGATCATTGTATATAGGCATCACGTCTGTGACAAGTAGACCGAAATGATTCTGCATCTACTACTCCTACTCCACACATCGACCACTATCCAGCATGCATCTAGAGTATTAAGTTCATAAGAACATAGTAACGCTTTAAGCAAGATGACATGATGTAGAGGGATAAACTCATGCAATATGATATAAACCCCATCTTTTTATCCTTGATGGCAGCAATACAATACGTGCCTTGCTGCCCCTGCTGTCACTGGGAAAGGACATCGCAAGATTGAACCCAAAGCTAAGCACTTCTCCCATTGCAAGAAGGATCAATCTAGTAGGCCAAACCTAACTGATAATTTGAAGAGACTTGCAAAGATATTTAAGTCATGCATACAAGATTTCAGAGAAGAATCAAATATTGTTCATAGATAATCTTGATCATAAACCCTCAATTCATCGGATCTCGACAAACACACCGCAAAATAATTACATCGAATAGATCTCCCAGAAGATCGAGGAGAACTTTGTATTCAGATCCAAAGAGAGAGAAGAAGCCATCTAGCTAATAACTATGGACCCAAAGGTCTGTGGTAAACTACTCACAACTCATCGGAGAGGCTATGGTGTTGATGTAGAAGCCCTCCGTGAATGATTCCCCCTCCGGTGGAGCTCCGGAACAGGCCCAAGATGGGATATCACGGGTACAGAAGGTTGCGGCGGTGGAATTAGGGTTTTGTGGTGCTCTCGGGTGTTTTCAGGGTACATGGATATATATAGGAGGAAGGAGCATGTCGATGGAGCTACGGGGGGCCCATGAGGGTGGGGGCGCGCCTACCCCACTAGGCGCACCCCCTGCCTCGTGGCCACCCCGTGGCTTCCCTGGCGTTGCATTTGTTCCAAAAACAATCCCCCCCCGAAAGCTTCATTCCATTTGGACTTCGTTTGATATTCCTTTTCTGCGAAACACTTAAATAGGAAAAAAACAGCAATTTGCACTGGGCCTTGGGTTAGTAGGTTAGTCCAAAAATTATATATAAGTGTCCAATAAAGCCCATTAAACATCCAAAACATATAATATAATAGCATGGAACAATTAAAAATTATAGATACGTTGGAGACATATCAAGCATCCCCAAGCTTAATTCCTGCTCATCCTCGAGTAGGTAAATGATAAAAACAGAATTTTTGATGTGGAATGCTACCCAACATAATTCTCAATGTAATTTTCTTTATTGTGGCATGAATGTTCAGATCCGAAAGATTCAGGACAAAATTTTAATATTGACATAACAATAATAATACTTCAAGCATACTAACAAAGCAATTATGTCTTCGCAAACTAACATGGCCAAAGAAAGTTCATCCCTACATAATCATATAGTTTCGCGATGTTCCATCTTCATCACATAAAATACTCAAATCATGCACAACCCCGGTTTCAGCCAAGCAATTGTTTCATATTTAATTTTTTCAAACCGTTTCAACTTTCACGCAATACATGAGCGTGAGCCATGGATATAACACTATAGGTGGAATAGAGTGGTGGTTGTGGAGAAGACAAAAGAAGAAGATGGTCTCACATCAACTAGGCGTATCAATGGGCTATGGAGATGCCCATGATATCAACGTGAGTGAGTAGGGATTGCCATGCAACGGATGCACTAGAGCTATAATTGTATGAAAGCTCAACAAAAGAAACTAAGTGGGTGTGCATCCAACTTGCTTGCTCACGAAGACCTAGGGCATTTGAGGAAGCCCATCGTTGGAATATACAAGCCAAGTTCTATAATGAAAATTCCCACTAGTATATGAAAGTGACAGAACAAGAGACTCTCTATCATGAAGATCATGGTGCTACTTTGAAGCACAAGTGTGGAAAAAGATAGTAGAATTGTCCCTTTTTTGGGCCTTTCTTTTTTCTTTGGCCTTTCCTTCTTTTTTTTATTTGGGACAATGCTTTAATAATGATGATCATCACACTTTTATTTATTTACAACTCATAGATTACAACTCGATACAAGAACAAAATATGACTACATATGAATGCCTCCGGCGGTGTACCGGGATGTGGAATGAATCAAGAGTGACATGTATGAAAAATTATGCATGGTGGCCTTGCCACAAATACGATGTCAAGTACATGATCATGCATGGCAATATGACAATGATGAAGTGTGTCATAGTAAACAGAACGGTGGAAAGTTGTATGGCTATATATCTCGTAATGGATATGGAAATGCCATAATAGGTAGGTATGGTGGCTGTTTTGAGAAAGGTATATGGTGGGTGTATGGTACCGAATAAAGTTGCACGGTACAAGAGAGGCTAGCAATGGTGGAAGGGTGCGAGTGCGTATAATCCATGGACTCAACATTAGCCATAAATAACTCACATACTTATTGGAAAAATCTACAAGTCATCAAAACAATGTAATACACGCATGCTCCTAGGGGAAGGGTTGGTAGGAGTTAACCATCACGCGATCCCGACCTCCACACAAAGGATGACAATCAATGAAATACCTCATGCTTCAAATTTGTCACACAAGGGTTACCATACGTGCATGCTATGGGACTTGCAAACCTCAACACAAGTATTTCTCAAATTCACAACTACTCTACTAGTATGACTCTAATATCACCATCCTCATATCTCAAAAAAATCATCAAGTATCAAACTTCTCATAATATTCAATGCATTTTATATGAAAGTTTTTATTATACCCATCTTGGATGTCTATCATATTAGGACTAATTTTATAACCAAAGCAAATTACCATGCTGTTCTAAAAGACTCTCAAAATAATATAAGTGAAACATGAGATATCAATAATTTCTATAAAATAAAACCACCACCGTGCTCTAAAACGATATAAGTGAAGCACTAGAGCAAAACTATCTAGCTCAAAAGATATAAGTGAAGCACATAGAGTATTGTAATAAATTCCGATTCATGTGTATCTCTCTCAAAAGGTGTGTCCAGTAAGGATGATTGTGGTAAACTAAAAAGTGAAGACAAAAATCATACATGACGCTCCAAGCAAAACACATATCATGTGGTGAATAAAAATATAGTCTCAAGGTAAGTTACCGATAGAAGAAGACGAAAGAGGGGATGCCTTCCCGGGGCATCCCCAAGCTTAGGCTCTTGGTTGTCCTTGAATTTTACCTTGGGGTGACTTGGGCATCCCCAAGCACAGGCTCTTGCCACTCTTTGTTCTGTAGTCCATCAAATCTTTACCCAAAAACTTGAAAACTTCACAACACAAAACTTAGCAAAAATCTCGTGAGCTCCGTTAGTATTAGAAAACAAACCACCACTTTAAGGTACTGTAATGAACTCATTCTTTATTTATTTTGGTGTTAAACCTACTGTATTCCAACTTCTCTATGATTCATACCCCCAAATAGTACTCAAAGATTCATCAAAATAAGCAAACAACACACGAAAAACAAAATCTGTCAAAAACATAACAGTCTGTAGCAATCTATAACTTTCTAATACTTATGTAACTCTAAATTCTTTGAAATAAATTGGTGGACGTGAGGAATTTGTCTATGTCGGGGAAACTGATCCACGAACACCTATGGGATCGGCGAACCGAGCCCCTTTCGGTTCGGCGGGGGGCAGAGATCGCACGAAGAGCAGATCGAGGCAAAGCACACGAGCAGTTTACCCAGGTTCGGGCCGCATGGATGCGTAAAACCCTACTCCTGCTTTGTGGTTTGTATTGAGTTCTTGCTTGGGAGCGCTGAGTGCTATAGTACACACCAGCGGCTAACGAGACCAAGTGTGAGAGTTCTTCTGCTTCAAACCCCCTTCTACGTCGCGCATGGGCCTCCTTTTATATGCTCAAGGGGTCACCGACAGGTGGCAACGTAGGCAAGGGCAAAAGTGGAAAGGTGTTGTGGTTGGTACAACTACTTGTACAGTGTTTCATACCTAACCCTGACGGCAGGGGACAAGGGCATTAAATGCCCATCGGCGTCGCCCAAACAGTGTAAAAAGGGACAGTCAGGGACGCCACCGCTCGCCACGATGGCGATCTTGTCAGCGCCGCTTGCCACCGCGTACTGCTGGCTGCATAGCCTCCCGCCACGTACGCCTGGAAGGGTCCCAGAGCGACACGTTGGTGGATGTGCTGGAGCGCGGGTACAGAGTGGAAGCTTGCCGCAGCAAGTGCCTTGCCGCGGTCGTTGTCTTGTCGCGTCCGGGAGCATGCCGCTCACCGGGCTTTGCCGGGACGCGTAGCGCGTCGCAGCAAGTTCCTTGAGGTGCCTTGGTTGGCCTTCCCGGCAAGCTCCTCTTGCCGGGGCCTTGTCTCCTTGGCTTGAATACTTTGTTCTTGAATGGCTCCAAAGGAACCACAGAGGACCTTGGCGGTCACCCGGCAAGCCTTGCCGCGGGACGCTGCGACTGCCCATGCACAAGTTCGGGATACAAGGGTACCCCTACTATAGTACACCGACAGGAGCCCCCGGGCCTGGGCCATACACGGTGCCGAGCGCTGTTGGCCAGGCCCAAAATAGGGCACGGGCACGCGTGGCCTGGTTCACGCCTTATCTTTCTCCGTATCCACCGCGCCCTCCCCGAACGGCACGCGTTGATTGCGGCGTCGTGGGAGAGATCGTGGGTGGTTTCTTTAATCGGAAAGGCGGAACGTCCGCCCCCTCCCTCCTTATAAGCAGGGGAAACAGGGGCAGTTCGCCCATCCGCCCGTTGCTACTCCAACCTCGAAAACCTCCGCCGCTCCCCTTCTTCCCAAAGCTGAAAGAGAGCAGCGCTCCACCCCCCATCGCCACCAGCACCACCAACGCCGTCGACCTCCCCCACCACCTCCGCCATGGCTCCGAAAGCCGACAAGGTGAAGGCTGTGAAGTCGACCGAGGCGCAGCGGCTCGCGGCGCTGCGGAAAGAGCGGGCAATCTCCCCCCCCCAGGCTCTCCGCGAGGGAGCTGAGGGAGACCTTCTACCTCTTCTGGTCGACGGAGACGCGGGCGCACCCGCGCATGAAGGTACTTCCAGCCGTCGCTTCTGGAATGGCTCCAAATGGATACCCTTTCTTCGCTTTGTTCTTCTACTGCGAGCTCTGCCCGCCTTTCTCTGAATTCTTCTGCGATATTATGAACACCTACTGGCTGCGCCTCCTTGACTTCACCCCCAATGCCGTTCTGACCATGGCAGTTTTCGCACATCTCTCCGAAAACTTTGTCGGAGTCTACCCAAACGTAGCCCTTTTCCGCCACTTCTTTATGCCCCGAGTTGAGAGAGGAGAGCCTTTATCCGGCGGAGTCTCCTGGATCTCGAGGGCCCACAAGAAGGAAGCTTATCTGGAGGGAGAGCTCCGCGACAAGTGGGAGGAATGGAGAGCAAACTGGTGCTGGATCGTCGAGGAGAACCCGCAGCCGTTTACCGCCCGGCGCCGAGCCCCAGTAGTGCGCGACAACGATTGGAGGAACGTGACCCTGGAAGACGACAGGCTGAAGAGTGCCGTCGCCCGGATCCTACGCCTCAGGCTTGTCGGGCTCACTGTAGGAGCTGTCGGCGCAGATTTCCTTCGCCGTTGCATTGCCCCCCTGCAGGAGAAGAAGAGACCCGCCTGGGAGTTCGAGAATGCGGCGGACATCATGAGGCTGCGCCCGGGCCTCAACTTCAACTTCACTATTATGGAACTTGACGCAATGCTTCGGGAGCTGTTCAAGTACGACCCACAGCATCCCGAGGTGTTCAGGTTGCCGCAGGGTGTCGTTCCGCTGTGCAACAACTCTGCGCTCAGCCGCATTCGCGCAATGATGCCGCTGTGCGACTCTCATGGGATTGACCCAACTTGGCAAGAGCCTGCAGATGAGGCCATGCAGGAGTTCTTTGACAACTTGGAAGAAGTGCCGATTCGCTCCGATGAGAAGAAAGGCCTCACTCGCGCCACCACCGATCTTGAGATGGACCTCATTGCCGCTAGGCTGGAAGAGGCGGCGGCAGCCGCAGCCGTGGGCGAGTTTGGATTCACCGTGGAGGAGGCAGAGGCAGCAGAGGCGGCGAGCCTTGCCGAGCGAGAGGAGCTTGCCGGCGTGGAGGAGGCAGAGGCAGCAGAGGCGGCAAGCCGTGCCGGGCATGTCGTCGAGTCGAGCGAGCCCGTCGAGGATACGAGCGGCTCGTTGGAGATCGACTCCTCTTCCTCCTCATCTTCAGATAGTTCACCGCAGGCAGAGCCCCCAGCCCTGCCAAGAAGGCGTCTCCGCAAGGCCGGGGACGTAGCGGAGCGGCAGACGAGTCGATAGCCACCGCGCCGCACGACACGCTCCACTACGGCAAGTACTATCGCCACGGGAGCGCCTCGCGCTGGTGCGGCAACCGGAGCGGGGTCTTCCCGGACCACCGCTTCTGCTCCTGCCGCTTCTCATGCCACGGCGGCAGCCGGAGCGGGCTCGTCTCAGACCACCGCCGCTACTCCCGCCAAGCGGCCAAGGGAGCCTACTCCTCCGCCTCCTCGCGCCGGGCGTGAGCCGGACTTCGACTTCCCCGCGCTCAGCCCCGACGAGGAAGAAGAAGAGTAAGATCCTTGTTGTTCTTATATTTCTTTAATTTTTGCCGTTCTGTCTTGTATCTCATTTGCTTTTCTCCGAACCTATCCTTTTTCAGGACTCTGGGCCAGAGAGCGGCGAAGAGAGCCAAGGTCCCGGCGAGGAGAGAGGAGGTGATCATCGTCGAAGACGAACCCACCGAGACCACCTTGCCGGACCCGGCAACAAATCTTCAGAGCAGCCCCCGACGCAGCCCCCAGCGCAAGTGTATGGTTCACTTTCCGCTGTTAGGCGCGCGTCAGTGTTCTTTCTTTGCTGATATCTTGATTGTTAGTTTCTGTAGGAGCAGAGCAGCCACACTAGGAGCGCCCGGAGACCGCCCCCGACATGCCATCTGCTTCGACGACGCCGCCAAGGGGGAGTTCTCCGGCAAGGGAGAGTCCTCCGGCGAGGGGGAGCTCTCCGGCAAGGGGGAGTTCTTCGGCGAGGGACGGCACCAGCGGCCCTCCGCCGGCGGAGACCACGACTGCGCTGCCAAGGGAAAGCTCTCCGGCAAGGGTGCCTGCCGAGGAGCCGGCTCGCGCAGGTAATCCTCCCGCTTCAAACTTCCCTTGGGCTTTTCTTCTTTTGATTCTTTTTGGATATTTGCTTGACGTTTCTTCCCTTTCCGGCCATCAGACCCATCCGCTGCGGAGCCGATGGAGACCGAGGTTGCTGCTCACGACGTCGTTGCTATCGAAGAAGCAGCCGGCGGAAATGATCCCGCCGACGCAGAGGCCGCCAAGGCTGCCGCTGCAGCAGCTGGCGAGGGGTCTGGCGATCGCACTGACGGCCCTAAGGCCGCAGGAGCGCTAGGCGCTACACCGACCGCCGAGCCCTCCGCCGCTGCCGCAGCCCCAGGCTCCGAAGAGCCCAAGCCAGGCGCCTACTTAAAGGACGGCGATGGCGTCTTCATCAAACTCCCCTGGGCATCAAGCTCCAGGGCACCGGTTGAAGGAGAAAGCTTCGACGGAGAGGTGCTCGCCTCCACCGGGCTGACGCTGGTCGACGCGCCGAGCAGTAGCAGCGGCGAGCCTGAGGAGGAGCGGCTGCTGCGGAAGCTGCTGTCGCTCTACCGCGCTCGGCAGGCCAAGCTAGAGTCCCGAGAGGCGCTTGCCGCGAAGGCGGGAGCTGACATTGAGAAGCGCGCGGAGGAGCTCCGGGGCCTTCACCAAGCAGCTCTCCGGTCCTTGGCAGAGGAGCGGGAGCAACTTGCCGAGGAGCAGACGGCCTTCTTCCTGGAAAAGGCCGAAGTCGAAGAGCAGCAGTGGCTTGCCGCTGAGAAGCTGTCCGCGCAAGAGGGCGAGCTAGCGCAGTGGAAGATTAACCTCGACAGCCATGAGGAGGAGCTTGCCGCGCGCGAGCAATCACTTGGCGGGACCCTCAAGCAAGCAGAGGACGTTGCCGCAGCTGTTGAGGCCGCCAAGAAGGAGTTGGAGACGAAAGTGGCGCAGCTGCAGGCCGATCTCAAGGCGAGCGGTGAGGAGATTGCCGCGCTCAAGCGTGAGCGGGAGAAGGACGCCCACAGCAACTCAGAGCTGCAAGTTCGTCTCGCCGAGAAGGGCAAGGAGCTCAGCGCCGCCAAGGACTCTAACGCAGATCTTGAGTTGAAGCTGACCACTTTGACCAAGACGCTGGACGGCGCCAGGGAGCGGGAGGCGGCCTTGAAGGAGGAGATCAAGGCCGAGAAGGCGCTGCTGGCGAGTGCTGCTGTCGCCCAGAACACCTTTAGGGAGACTGTGGAGCACTGGACGAAGGGTCTCGTCAATGCTGCCGCAGATATCGACAGGGAGCTGGCGCAACTGGGGACGGAGTATCTCGGGTATTCCTTCGATGAGAACCTCCACCCTAGCGCCAAGCTCACCCTGTTCTTCAAAGGCGTGGCGACGGCCCTCCAGCGGCTCCGGGAGACGACTCCAAAGCGGCTGGCCGACGAGTCGCGCAAGATCTGCGCGGGAGCTCTTCAAAAGGTGTTGGTGAAGGTGGCCTTCCGCAATCCGGGCCTCAACCTCACCAACGTCCTCAAGTCCCTGCCGCCAGATGCTGATCTGGAGGCGCTCAAGGCCCTTGTCGCACCCATTGTGGACAAGGTGAGCGGGATCAAGAGGGTTGAGGGCGATCGCGTAGACTAGGCTCGCCCGTTTTCTTCTTTCCTTGTCGCTGTTGATCATGTTATGGGAACAATCTGTTAGAGCTGCGACAAGCTACCTTGTAATATAACTCTATTTTGGGTAGCGATTGCAATGTTATTAACTTTACTTGACTCCTTCCTTTGTATGTTTCTGCCCTACGCTTTTAGGGAACTTGCCGGCGCGGACACCTTAGCCGCGAGCGCTGAGTGCGGGACGTCAGCAGCCTGCTGGCAGTGCCACTACCGACAAGAAACCTTGTCGCAACTAGTTGCAGCACACTTAAGTTGTTGAGCGGACTCGAAACAAGGTAAGGGCGCGACTCTAGTCGCAACGCACTTAAGCTGTTGAGCGAACTCGAAACAAAGTAAGGGCGCAACTAGCTACGAGTTGGTTCCTCCGCGCACAGGTTTTCCATACAAAGCACGGTCGTTCAAGGAAGATAACTTAAAAATTTAAAAATCTGATTGCTCAAGATTTGGCAACTTAGCTTTTCTGTTGTTCGCTTCCCGGCAAGGCGAAACCTTCTTGAACACCGCCTGGTCCATACCATTATCTTCTCCTCCCCCCCCCCCCCGGGCAAACTTGTGGGTGAGGGAACCTTCCTTTCCTTGAGAAAAATAAAGAAGAGAAAATAAAAATATGGAGCCTTACGGCTCGTTATGGCTTACCGGGGGTAGGTGCTGCACAAAGTGTCAGATAACACATGCAAAAAATAAAAAGCATGAAATTGACAAGATGTGCGGAGCACATGAGCTTTACTTATGCACGGGGTCTGCGCCCGGCTTTGTTCAAAGGATTACATGCAACAGCGGCAAGACTTGTACAAAAGGTGGTTGCCGGAACGGGTCCTGGCAACCGCGCCTTACGGGTAAAACTTACGAAGATGCTCAATGTTCCAGGAGTTGTTTACCGGAATGCCATCTTCGGTCTCAAGGCGGACAGCGCCGGGCCTAGTGACTCGTTTCACCCGATAAGGGCCTTCCCACTTTGGCGTCAACTTTTTGGAATTCTTGGCGGACTGAACGCGCCGAAGAACAAGGTCGCCTTCCTCGAGACTTCTGGCGTTAACTTTGCGGCTATGGTAGCGGCGCAAAGCTTGCTGGTAACGAGCAGCTCGTACAGCAGCCTGAAGACGGTCTTCCTCAAGGAGTAGTGCGTCATCTTGTCGCAGCTGCTCTTGCTCAAGCTCATCATAAGCGAGCACTCGAGGTGACCCGTATACGAGTTCCGTGGGGAGAACTGCCTCTGCTCCATAGACTAGAGCGAAAGGTGTCTGGCCAGTGGCTCGATTTGGCGTCGTCCTGATCGACCAAAGAACCACCGGCGGCTCCTCGATCCAATTTCTTCCACACTTGTGCAGCCTGTCGAAAGTTCTGGTCTTGAGTCCATGCATCACTTCAGCATTCCCCTCTCCGCTTGACCGTTGCTTCTCGGGTGAGCAACAGAAGCGAAGCAGACCTTGGCGCCAAGATCATGGACGTACTGCATGAAGGTGCGGCTCGTGAATTGTGTACCGTTGTCGGTGATGATCCTGTTAGGGATCTCGGAGCGGCAAACAATCGACCTGAAGAACTTGACTCCTGACTGTGCTGTCACCTTCCTCACTGCTTCCACTTCCGGCCACTTTGTGAACTTGTCGATTGCAACATACAAGTACTCAAAGCCCCCGACTGCGCGGGGAAAGGGGCCGAGGATATCGAGCCCCCACACCAAAAATGGCCAGGATAAAGGGATCGTCTGGAGAGCTTGAGCTGGCTGGTGTATCTGCTTGGAATGGAACTGGCACGCTTCACACTTGGTTACTTGTGCAGTTGCATCCTGGAGGGCTGTCGGCCAAAAGAAGCCTTGCCGGAATGCTTTGCCGGCAAGTGCTCTTGCGCCAAAGTGGTGACCACATATGCCTCCATGTATCTCTGCCAATAGCTTTTGTCCGTCTTCCCGGCGAATACACTTCAATTTCACACCGTTGAGTCTTCTTCTCTACAGTGTGTTGTCGACAAACTGGTACATACTTGACTGCCGGGCTACTCTTTCCGCTTCTTCTTGCTCTTCGGGAAGTTCTCCTGTCTGAAGGAAACGGACAATCTGATGTGCGCATGCTGGAGCTTGCGGCTCGACAACAAGGACTAAAGGCACATCTGCTGCTGCGGGAACGTCCGCTTCTACGGCGAGAACCTGTGGCTCAGCCGGAGCTTGACGTTCCCCGGCAATCTTGCCGGAGCAAAACTTATCGGGAGCGTCTGCTTCAACAAAACAAACCCTAGGGCTTGCCGGAGCAGACTGCTCCTCAGCACTCTTGGTGTTGATCTTGGGGACCTTCTTGGCGGCGGCTTCGGGAAGCTCTGCCGGAAAATAGTCACCAGAAATCAACTTCCTCTTCTAAACTATGTTAGAAGGAGCAGTATCCCGTCCAGGCGACCGTGCCTTGCTCGTGCCGGCATGTTGGCGTGCATGCTAGTCTTGAGCATCCCGAAATCCACCAGCTCGATCTTGGTCCAGCAAACGTATGGTACCGTGAGTACCATGACGCTGCCGGTCCCGCGCCTCCTGAGATGGCGCGGTGCATGTACGGACGCCGAGGTCTTGGAGTGCGCCCGGTCGTTGTGGGAGTCGACTACGCCGCCGACGGGCAGCACAGCTTTGTCCTTGGACTTGGCGGCACCGTGAGCTCCCTCGTCGACGTCCGTTCTCCCGCCGGCGTCTACCCCACCAGCCGTTGGCTCTAGCGGTGGTGGGATCGACGCGGACGGAGGAGCCGCCCCCGAAGCCTTCTTCTTCGGCGGCATATCGATGAAGATGATGAAGATCTAGCTCGTGTGAACACCGGATCAGGTTCACACAACCTCGACGCCCCCTACCTGGCGCGCCAAAGATGTCGGGGAAACTGATCCACGAACACCTATGGGACCGGCGGACCGAGCCCCTTTCGGTTTGGCGGGGGCGGAGATCGCACGAAGAGCAGATCGAGGCGAAGCACACGAGCAGTTTACCCAGGTTTGGGCCGCACGGATGCGTAAAACCCTACTCCTGCTTTGTGGTTTGTATTGAGTTCTTGCTTGGGAGCGCTGAGTGCTACAATACACACCAGCGGCTAACGAGACCAAGCGTGAGAGTTCTTCTGCTTCGAACCCCCTTCTACGTCGCGCATGGGCCTCCTTTTATATGCTCAAGGGGTCAACGACAAGTGGCAACATAGGCAAGGGCAAAAGTGGAAAGGTGTTGCGGTTGGTACAACTACTTGTACAGTGTTTCATACCTAACCCTGACGGCAGGGGACAAGGGCATTAAATGCCCATCGGCGTCGCCCAAACAATGTAGAAAGGGACCGTCAGGGACGCCACCGCTCGCCACGATGGCGATCTTGTCAGCGCCGCTTGCCACCGCGTACCGCTGGCTGCACAGCCTCCCGCCACGTACGCCTGGAAGGATCCTAGAGCAACACGTTCGTGGATGTGCTGGAGCGCGGGTACAGAGTGGAAGCTTGCCGCGGCAAGTGCCTTGCCGCGGTCGTTGTCTTGCCGCGTCCGGGAGCTTGCCGCTCACCGGGCCTTGCCGGGACGCGTAGCGCGTCGCAGCAAGTTCCTTGAGGTGCCTTGGTTGGCCTTCCCGGCAAGCTCCTCTTGCCGGGGCCTTGTCTCCTTGGCTTGAATACTTTGTTCTTGAATGGCTCCAAAGGAACCATAGAGGACCTTGGCGGTCACCCGGCAAGCCTTGCCGCGGGACGCTGCGACTGCCCGTGCACAAGTTCGGGATACTAGGGTACCCCTACTCTAGTACACCGACAGTCTATTAATCATCTGCGAAAATAATCAACTTAAAACCACTCTCTAGTTAAAAATGGCAGCAAATCTCATGAGCGCAAAAAGTTTCTGTTTTTTACAGCAAGATCGCAAAGACTTCACCCAAGTCTTCCCAAAGGTTCTACTTGGCACAAACACTATTAAAACACAAAACCACATCTAGCCAGAAGCTAGATGAATTATTTATTACTAAGCAGAAGTAAAAGCAAAGAAAATAAAATTGGGTTGCCTCCCAACAAGCGCTATCGTTTAACGCCCCTAGCTAGGCACGATACAAGGATAGATCTAGGTATTGCCATCTTTGGACGGCAATCCATAAGTGGCTCTCATAATAGATTCATATGGTAATTTAATTTTCTTTCTAGGAAAGTGTTCCATGCCTTTCCTTAACGGAAATTGGAATCTAATATTTCCTTCCTTCATTTCAATAATTGCACCAATCGTTCTAAGGAAAGGTCTACCAAGAATAATAGGACATGAAGGATTGCAATCTATATCAAGAACAATGAAATCTACGGGCACATAATTCCTATTGAAAACAATAAGAACATCATTAATCCTTCACATATGTTACTTAATAGTAGAATCCGCAAGATGCAAATTTAAAGAACAATCATCAAGCTCATGGAAACCTAACAAATCACACAAAGTTTTTGGGATAGTGAAAACACTTGCACCCAAATCACACAAACCAAATCATTCATGATCCTTAATTTTAATTTTAATAGTAGGTTCCCATTCATCATAAAGCTTTCTTGGGATAGAAACTTCTAGTTCAAGTTTTTCTTCATAAGATTGCATCAAAGCATCAACTATATGTTTGGTAAAAGCTTTATTTTGACTATAAGCATGCGGAGAATTTAGAACGGATTGCAATAAGGAAATACAATCAATCAAAGAGCAATTATCATAATTGAATCCCTTGAAATCCAAAGTAGTGGGTTCATCACTATGCAAAGTTTTACTCTCTTCAATCCCACTTTTAACAATTTTAACATCAAGATCTAAATACTCCGAATCATTGGGACGCCTTTTATTTAAAGTAGACTCATCTCCAGTCCCATCTTTATCAAGATTCAGACTAGAAAACAAGGATCTAATAGGAGATACATCAATAACTTTCAGATGGTCATCTTTATTTTCATGATAACTAGAAGAACACACTTTTATAAAGCACTCTTTTTTGGCACGCATCCTAGCGGTTCTTTTTTTGCATTCATCAATGGAATTTCCCATGGCTTTGAGAGACTCATTGATATCATGCTTAGGTGGAATAGATCTAAGTTTCAAGGAATCAACATCATGAGTAATTCTATCCACGCTTCTACCAATTCATCAATCTTAAGCAATTTTTCTTCAAGCAAAGCATTGAAATTCTTTTGCGAATTCATAAACTCTTTAACACTAGTTTCAAATTCAGAAGGCATCTTTCCGTAAGAGTTGTTGTAGGAATTACCATAATTATTAGAGGAATTACTAGGAAAAGGCCTAGGATTAAAGTTTCCTCTATAAGCATTGTTACCAAAATTATTCCTACCAACAAAATTCACATCCAAAGATTCATTATTATTTTCAATCAACGTGGATAAAGGCATATCATTAGGATCAGAAGAAGCACTCTTAGTAGCAAATAATTTCATAAGTTCATCCATCTTTCCACTCAAAACACTAATCTCTTCGATAGCATGCACTTTTTTACTAGTAGATCTTTTGGTGTGCCATTGAGAATAATTAACCATAATATTATCTAGGAGTTTGGTAGCTTCTCCTAAGGTAGTTTCCATAAAAGTGCCTCCTGCGGCCAAATCTAAAAGATTTCTAGAAGCAAAATTCAATCCAGCATAAAAGTTTTGTATAATCATCCATAAGTTCAAACCATGTGTAGGGCAATTACGCATCATTAATTTTATTCTCTCCCAAGCTTGTGCAACATGCTCATGATCTAGTTGCTTAAAAATTATAATATTGTTTCTAAGAGAGATAATCTTAGCAGGAGGAAAATACTTAGAGATAAAAGCATCTTTGCACTTATTCCATGAATCAATACTATTTCTAGGCAAAGAGGAAAACCAAGTTGGCACGATCTCTAACTGAAAACAAAAATAACTTCAATTTAACAATATCGTTATCCGTATCCCTCTTCTTTTGTATATCTGATACGTCTCAAACGTATCTACTGTTCCAAACACTTTTGCTATTGTTTTGACCTCATTCTTGCATGATTTGAACTAAACTAACCCGGATTGACGCTGTTTTCAGCAGAGCTGCCTGTATGGTTTTATTGTGTGCAGGAAAACGGATTTTTAGGTATCTCAGAAAATTCCAAGAAAAATCACAGAAAATCCACGCACCCGAAGAGCCCTTGTGCCAGAAGATGGGCCAGAGGGGAGCCAGAGGGGCCCCAGGCGCCCTGGTGGCGCGGCCCCACCCCTGGCCGCGCCGGGAGGCCGCCTGGGCGGGCCCTTCCCCCTCTGGTGCCCTACTTTGACCCGTATTTATCCCCGTGTCGAGAAAACCCCAGAACAGAAGTCGTTTTCTCAGTTTCGGTCGCGGAGCCGCCGCCACCCTCTGTTCTTCTTCGGGGGGGCTAATCTGGAGGCTGATTTGGCCTCCGGAGAGGGGAGATCGTCGCCATCGTCATCATCATCACCACTCCATCCTCCCTCCATGACTTCTCCTTCCATGTGTGAGTAATTCCCTGCTGTAGGCAAAGGGGATGGTAGGGATTGGATGAGTTAGATCATGTAATAGTTTATCAGATTGTTGGGGGCATGTTGCCTATCATCTACTATGGTGTTTATCATCTTTGCTTCAACTTGTTGCTCTTAATGCTTGTCACTTAGGGCCCGAGTGCCATGATTTCAGATCTGAACCATATGTGTTTGCATGAATATATTTGTGTTCCTGATCCTATCTATGAGTTGTTTGCACCTATTACGGTCCGGAACCGGCGATCCCAAAAGTGACAACTTGGGACACCAAAGGGGATGGTCCATAGTTTGAGGATTACATGTATCCATTGAGATCATTGCTTTGTTCCGGTGCTCTTTGACAGGAGCACCTTAATCTCCATAAGTTCCTTTTGGCCCCGTTCGTAGCGGGATGGTAGGACAAAAGATGTTGTGCAAGTTCTTATTGCAAGCACGTACAACTACCTGTTGGATACATGCCTAATGTTTGATACTTGCCTAGATGATCATTACTTTTCTGTGTGCCTTGCCCCAAGTTTGATTCATGATATATCTCATCCATGCAGCGCCCAACCATCCATCTCCCTAGCCTACAGTGTTTCAATCCTGCTGGTTATTAGTTGTTACTTTTGCTGTTTACTTTTGCTGTCACCACCATCACTATCATATCACCGTTACCACTTATCTTTTGTTGCAAGTAAGTATATTTCAGGTGCGGTTGAATTGACAACTCAACTGTCAAAGCTTATAAATACTCTTTGGCTCCCCGTGTGTCGAATCTATAAATTGGGTTATTCTTACCCGCGAAGACTATCTCGATCCCTTACGGTTGAGGGTTATCAAGTACCGTTTTCTGGCGCCGTTGCCGGGGAGCATAGCAATATTTACAAGTCTACTTGAAGTATCCTACCTGCTGCACTTCATCCGCTATGGGTAAGAAAGGAGACCCCAAGGTTCCGATCTTACTATCCACTAGAAGAAGAGGTACTGTTCTGAACACTAGTGCTACACTTGATTCACCTTCTGTTATGAGTAAGTTTGCCTCACCACCACCGCATGATGCTTCTACTGAATCTGTTACTATGTCCGATACTCTTGATGATGCTTCTACTACTCTTGATGATATTAGTTCACTTGGTTATGCTCTTGAGAAACAGATCGCTGCTGCAAAAAAAATCTGGAATTGAAATTCCTGTTACTCGCTACCCTATTGGTGGAACTTATGATTATCCTGATTTGAGTAAACTCAAGGAGAGACTCCTTGATGATGATTACATTATGCTTGATGATGATTTATGCAGGGAACTGACAGAGTTTGCCGGCTCTGACCTTGAAGCTATTAAGAAGCTGCTTGAAAAACACTCCTTGAAGAACAAGACTGTTCCTGATCCTGAATTTGCTACATCTCCTATATGCATCAATGATCCTGATTATGATTTCTCTGTTGATCTTTCACTTATATCTATGGTTGAAGCTGACCCCTTTTTTGGCAGAGAAAATGATGATGCTATTGCACACCTGACCAAACTCACTGAGTTGGGTGGCTTGTTTACCACAGATGAAAAGATACGAAACTTTTATGTGACTAAGCTTTTTTCTTTCTCTTTGAAGGAAGGTGCTAAAACATGGTATAATGCACTACCATGTGGTTCCATTAAGAACCCTAAAGACTTAGCTCACTCTTTTGTTGATAAGTACTTTCCTGCTCATATGCAACATTCTGCTTTACAAAGAATTTATAACTTTAAACAGTTGCAGGATGAGCACCTCCCTAAAGCTTGGGGGAGGTACTGTAGTCTGATCTGGGCTAGACCAGGACATGGAGTCCCTAAGAATGAATAATCGATATATTCTATGCTGGTCTAACTGATGAATCCAGGTCCTATTTGGATAGTTGTGTTGATTGTGTTTTCAGGAAAAGAACACCGGACGATGCAGAGGAATTGATGGGCGGGATTGCCAAAAAACCATGAAGATTGGTCCGTCCCTGAACCACCACCACCACCACCAAAGAAGAGGGGCATGTTTGTTCTAAGCCCCGAAGATATGCGAGAAGCAAAGAAGTCTATTAAAGAGAAAGGTATTAAAACTGAAGACGTGAAGAATCTACCCCCTATTGAGAAGTTGTGTGAGCCTACCACTCACCCTCCTATGGTAGAAGTACACTCTCTTTTAGATTTCAACGCAAGTGACATCCCTCATGGTAAGCCTCCTGATCAATGTTTAGATGAGTTTGATAATTTTATTATGAAACAAAATCATTTTATTGAGAGGATACAAAGTCAATTGCATGATAATTCCCTTGCTATCAAAAGTTTGCTTGATGTTCTAGGTAGAACAGTTAATGATGTTAAATGTCTTGTGAAGCATTTTCATATGGTTCAAACTCAGCTTGAACAAATTTCTAATGTGCAAAAAGATTTGCCTGCTAACAATGCCAAACAAGATGATTTGCAGGCCATCGGGATTAAGACCCGAGGAGGAACTAGCACTCAAGATCCTCTCTATCCAGAGGGGCATCCGAGGAGAATCGAGCAAGATTCTCAAATGCAGGAAGAAGAAATTGTTGGTTCTCCAAAGAAGAAGAAGAAGAAACACAAGGAGGCTGACAATTCCAATGATCCTATTACAAGTGAAGAGCCAGCTGTTGATCCCAACAGTGTATCTATCTCCGATGCTGAGACTGAAGACGGTGCCGAACCTGAAGGTAAGGATAATGAGAAGAATGATCCGCCTGAAGTTCGAGAAGAAGAAGCACCTGACAAACGCAAGAAGTACACTAGAGAAGACTTCGTCGCAAGAAGACATGGGAAGGAAAGAGAACCATGGATACAGAAACCATGCCCTTTCCAGGTAAGTCTCTCAAATCTAAAGAAGAAGAGCATTACAATAAATTTTGTGAGTGGATGAAACCTCTTTTTCTTCAAATCCCTTTGACTGATGCTATTAAGATACCTCCCTATTCAAAATATATGAAAGATATTGTTACTAATAAAAGAAAAGTTCCTAATGAAGCAATATCTACTATGGTTGCTAACTACTCTTTCAGCGGCAAGATCCCTAAGAAGCTTGGTGATCCAGGTATACCCACCATTCCTTGCTCCATAAAGAATAATTATGTCAAAACTGCTTTATGTGATCTTGGAGCAGGAGTGAGTGTTATGCCTTTCTCTCTTTACAAGAGGCTTTGTTTAGGGAAACTTATCCCTACAGATATCTCTCTTCAGATGGCTGACAAGTCAACCGCCGTCCCGATAGGTATTTGTGAGGATGTTCCCGTAGAAGTTGCTAATTGTTTGATCCTTACTGATTTTGTCGTGCTTGACATGCCCGAGGATGGGAGCATGTCCATTATTCTTGGTAGACCTTTTCTTAACACCGTAGGTGCTATTATTGATTGCAATAAAGGAAAGGTTACCTTCAATGTGAATGATAAAGAACACACGGTGTATTTTCCAAAGAAGACCGACAAGAGGCATGGCCTCAACTCTATAGAAAATATCGAGACCGTGAAGATTGGAGAATGGGACTGTCCACTACATGTGCACCACAAATACAAAACTATTATGGTGTTGACAATGTCCATTAAAGTAAAGGTGCAATGATCACTTCGTAAGAGGTGAGACTTTTTGCTCTATATATCGCCTGTTTGTTGGTAAGACTTGATCAACCTTACTAGTGAGCATGTTTTATATAGGTGAAAAGTTGAGCTTGTTATGTTTTCATTTGTTTTAGCTTTTGTTCTCCTTGTTGTACCAAGTGTTTATGTTTTTGAAGCTTCATAATACTAATCACTGCTTTAAGTTATCATAAAGTTTTGCAGCTTTTTGAACGTCGAAAAATTTTCAACAGTGAAGTTTTCAGAAAAATTCCAGAAAAATAAAAATAAAAATTTCCATGCCGGGAGTGACCCAGAGGCACCTGGGGCTGACCAGGGGAGGCCACCAGTGGCCCAGGCGGCCAGCTGGCGCGGCCTGCCCCCTGGTCGCGCCCATAGGGCGCCTGGGGCCCACAGGACCCCCCTCCAGGTGAGTCTTCTTCCTCTCTCTCTCTCTTTCTCTCCGAAAACACGAGTTCTGCACTTGTTCTTGCGTTCTTGCTGTTCTTGGAGGCGATTTCCGATCTCTCTCTACAGCCTATCATTCGAGCTGAGATTTTGAACAAATACTCCCTGGTATGTAACTCCTCCACCCCCTCCAATTAGATTTCTGATTGGTGGCTTCATTTGTGAGTATTTAGTAGTTCTTGGTGCTGTGTAGATGAGCTTGCATGCATGTGTAGAAATTTATTTTCCAAGTTTTGATGCAAGTTTATGCCTTAGGTAAGTGAGTTGAGTAGTTTGCCTTAACCCACTTTGTTTAAATCCTTGTTTTTGTAATTTGTCAAAAAAAATCAGAAATGAGTTTGTTAGGAAGGGCAAAGGGGTGGCTTGAGAAGAAGAGGCCCGCGCACTCCGATCGAGTTACTAGAGCCGCAGCCTCACCCTCGACTGCTAGGGTGAGCTACAATGAAGATCATGTGCCCCTAGAGTTGTTGGAGGACACAAGTCCAGCACGTGCTATGATGTTCCCATGTGATGAATTCCTTGAAGCTGCGGGAATTAAGGATGAGTTTTATAATCTTTGTGCTAATGCTGGTCTGACACGGCTCGTCACGTGCCATGTTACTCAGTATCAAAAACTCACCTCCGGTTTCATTAACAGTTTTAGATATAACCTTGATACTGGTGCTATTGAGTTTAAAATTTACAATGATCTTATCACCATGCCCTTGGAAAAGTTTTGTGAAATAATAGGTGTGCCAAACGTTGGGCGGACGGCTAAGATGACATCTCAGCCCTCCGAGCTGAAAACCGTCTTCAACTCTCTCTGCAGCATGGGTACGAGGGATATTCATCGGTCAAAAATCTCCAGCATCGTATTCCCTCACCTCAGGTATTTTGCGTATTATGTTGCTAGAGGGGTATTAGCTCGTGACAACACGAGCAACACTTCTGCGCCAGATATTGCTATCCTGGCAACCGCCTTCTCAGGGAGGTTTGATTATAATTTGGGTGCCTTAATTTCTCGATGCCTTGCTATGAACGGTAACAGGGGAGATTTATTTGGTGGCGTTTATGCCACACTTATCTTAGAACATCTTAAAGGCACCCCACACCTTGATGATAAGCCTTTTACTTATTTAAGTTTTGATCTTGCTGCTATGAAAAGGCATAAGTTTGTTACCATGACTTCTGAGTTTGGTAATCTTGTTTATATCTTGCGTTTCGGAACTACCGCGGAACGCAAGATCCGTCTACCTGCACCTGTTTTGTTTGATTTTTCTCGCAGGAACGGATGGTCCTTTGATGTTATCCAGTTCGATGAGTTCATGGTCCAACATCAGTTTCATAACCCCATGGAGGGGGTTGTGCCCGACGAGGAGGAGCGCGGTGAGTTACCACCTTTCGAGGGGGAGACCATCACCCAGTTTGGTGAAGGGTCTTCCTCTGCTTGGAGTACGGACCCTTCTTCGTGGGAGGATCCGAGGAGTTCGGTGTACTGATGGCTTCTCGCCCCTCGTTGGTTACCCCAAGTGGAAGGTTTGAGATGCAGTGTAGCGGAAGTTTTCCCTTGGAAATACCAAGGATTGATTTCCCTGAGGCTCCCAGTTTCAACAAGAAGGTGTCAACTGCTAACGGCGCCAGATATTAGCAATCAACGTGGACCTGCACACAGATACAAATAACTTTGCTCCCAACGAGTACAGAGAGGTTGTCAATCCCTCCGGCCTTGTAGTTTACAAAGGATCAAACGCAAGTGATAATAGTGATAGATATAATTGCAATAGTAAGTAAAAGCGGAAAGTAAATAGCGGATGTGATCAATGATGGTAATATGGACCGGAGTCTCATGATGTTCACTAGTGATGTCTCTCTCCCAAAAGACGATAAAACAACTATGTGAGGTGAACGAATTACAGCTAGGCAATTGACAGGACCATGTGCGCAAACCAATGTTGACTAAGTTGCAAGAAAGGTAGAGGTTCAAAGCATGGGCGGTACGCCGAGGTAAGTAGACCGAAATCCACCTGCATCTACTACTAATCATCCACCTTGAGATATCTATCCAGAACATCTCGCTGGTATTAAGTTGCGAGTCCCACCCATAGTGTAAACTCAAAGCACCGTTGTTTTCCCCCTTGTGGCAACAGCACATCCACTAGACTCATGTTTCTGTCACTCAAGCTAGTCATCGAGGGGCATGAACCCACAATCAAGCATAACGTTCCCTCTTGGAGTCACTACCTACTACTTTGCCAAAGCAATAAATAACAACGGAGAACATGCAAGAATTACTTACGAACATAAATATAAAAGAGGTGAATCAAATATATTACTCAAACACAATCTGAACATAATCTCATAATCCATCGGATCCCAGCAAACTCATCATAGCAACAGCATAAGGATTACATATGTGCCTCGATCATGTAGGGCAGCTCACGAGGACTAATTAGTGAAGCACAAGAACGGGAGGAGAACATCACATAGCTACTGGTCATGGACCCATGGTCCAAGGGAGACTACTCACAACTCATCCGGGAGGCGTCCATGGTGGTGGAGAAGCTCCCGGTGGTGATCCTCCCCTCCGGCAGGGTGCCGGGAAGAGTTCTCCTGGTGCTCCCGATCTTGGAAGCGGCGGCGGCGGCGGAACAGAGATGAGATCGCGAAAAAGGGTTTCCGTCTCGAGGGTTTTGGGAGACGGTCTAAATATATGCCAAAGGGGCGCACCAGACGAGGCTCGGGGGGCCCAGGCGCCCCCCCCCCCCGGCGCGGCCAGGGGG
>LR738714.1:571516652-571569405 GCA_902687465.1 Secale cereale | reverse complement strand
CCCCCCCCCCCCGGTTGTACATTGGCTACCGGGAACCTTCTGGAACGCTGATTTTTTATATAATTTTTCCGGGATTTTTCTGGCAGTTCTCGTAATGGGAAAAACTGAAATACAAAAACAGCAGAAAACAGAAACTGGCACTCGGGTGCACTGAGTTAATAGGTTAGTCCAAATATGATCAAAAGTGTATGGAAGTGTATAAATATCATAGCAATATCACCCAAAAGAGGCATGGAGCAAGCAGAAATTATAGATACGTTTTGGACGTATCATGTACGCGCCGGAATCCTTCTACGACCCTTGGACTCACCAACATTCCCCCGGAGCAGGAGGCTCCTGGGGGCAGTAGCTACTACCAACTTAGGCCAAAAGCCTAAGCTTGGGGGAGTACGTGCCCTTCTCACTTTTCCATTGTATTATCCGTTTTATTTTTGTTCGCTTTGATCTTTTTGAAGTTTTTGCCCGTTCTTCTTTATTTCTTTTCTTTGCAAAAACAACAAAAAGATTTTCTCTTTCTTTTGCTTTCGTTCAACCTTTGAAATAACCCAAAAAGATTTCCTTTCTCTCTTTAGTTTGCTTTGTTTTCAGAGTTCA
The DNA here is from genome assembly GCA_902687465.1 of Secale cereale. NCBI lineage: Eukaryota > Viridiplantae > Streptophyta > Magnoliopsida > Poales > Poaceae > Secale > Secale cereale. The sequence goes on along the minus strand of LR738714.1, from coordinate 571,568,811 downwards.
GCTCGAGTCCGTGATGGCATTTAATTATATTTCCTACGTTCGATTGTGCAAGTGACAAGGCAGTAATGACGAAGATCGACTGAAGGGAAGCAACAAGGAAAACCGGTATGAACTCTTCTTGTTTCTACTTTTGTACATATGCATGTACTTATGATCTAGAGACCAGCTTGTAGCGACATAGTGCTATGCTTACAATGCTTTCCCAGTGGTTCATGCTTTCCTTGTGGCTAGTCTCAAATAGCTAGAGTATATAATGTGTTATTGAAATGATTTACATGCATTGCATTGTTCATAGTCTGGCATACTAAGGTGGTATTTCCCTTTGGAGAATTCTTGGATTGACTTGGCACATGTTTACACATGTTTAAGACTAAAATGTTTGCTTTGCCTTGATGATCTTTGAGTTTTAGAATAGTTATATCACTTTCATGCCCGATTCAATGTTGCTTTGTCGCTCTGCATGATTATGACCGTTATTGCTCTCTAGTTGGTCGCTTCCCAGTCTCTTGCTAGCCTTCGCTCGTACTAAGCGGAATTCTGCTTGTGCATCCAAATCCTTTCAAACCAGTTATTCCATATGAGTCCACCATACCTTCCTATGTGGTATTTACCTGCCATCCTAACGAAGACTTTCTTGTACCATCTCGAAATTATTCGTAATTTACTCCTGTTTTGTGCCTCTGTTTTAGCTCATGAGGAAGTAGTAGTTAATTCATGATCTTTGTAAGTTGGACAAGTTTTATCCCAGGATTGCATGTCTAATCTTCAAACCCCTAATACGAGAAGGAACTGGCATGAGTGCGCCCGGCTCATAAAATATAATACAACAAACAAACCCTCCTTCACGCTTTGTTCATGAGAAATCAGAAAACTTTTGGCAGTGATAAACAAAGGAGATTAAGGGGATGTGATCGTCCCCGTGCTGGAGCCGTTCCTCGAAACTTGTCCAGCTTGAGAAGTGATTGGGTTGTCTACTAACATTCGTTGACGAAGTATGCACCTCTCAAAATCATCATTTTTACTCTGTTTTCAAAACCAAGAGCTCTGGTACATGCTTAGTCTTTGCTTCCAACCATGGGTTTTCAACCTCGCCATCAAATTCCATGGTTCGAGAGTCTCCACCTTCTTTCGTCAAAGCACCAACTAAGAGAGCATAATTGTCATTCTAAGTGTAATGTGCATTGTCCCAAAGTATTACATTGTCTTCTGCATGCTTGTGGTATTATTTATTCAGAAATTCTTAGTTCTAGTCTCCTTTAAAACTCTGGAGGAGTTTCTGCATTTATGTTTTGCGTCATTCATGGAGGCTAGCGAGATACCACTCTAGTATGTTCAAGCTATGTGCAATGTAATCTTGTCTTGATTTTCAGTAGTATATTATTTACTTTTTGGTTATTTATGATCGGTCACTTGAAAGAAGGATTGCTTCGTGCATTGTCCTCATAGCATTGTTTCAATACTTGCTAGACTCTTTTCGTAGTACATGCTTATATACATCTAATGAAGCAAAAGAGTTTGTCAAAGTTTTCTTTGTCGCGTCCAGTGCGTTGAACTGAATTGCTTGAGGACAAGCAATATGCTAAGCTTGGGGGAGTTGATACGTCTCAAACGTATCTACTTTTCCATACACTTTTGCTATTGTTTTGACCTCATTCTTGCATGATTTGAACTAAACTAACCCGGACGGACGCTGTTTTCAGCAGAGCTGCCTGTATGGTTTTATTGTGTGCAGGAAAACGGATTTTTAGGTATCTCAGAAAATTCCAAGAAAAATCACAGAAAATCCACGCACCCGAAGAGCCCTTGTGCCAGAAGATGGGCCAGAGGGGAGCCAGAGGGGCCCCAGGCCCCCTGGTGGCGCGGCCCCACCCCTGGCGGCGCCCGGAGGCCGCCTGGGCGGGCCCTTCCCCCTCTGGTGCCCTACTTTGACCCGTATTTATCCCCGTGACGAGAAAATCCCAGAACAGAAGTCGTTTTCCCAGTTTCCGTCGTGGAGCCGCCGCCACCCTCTGTTCTTCTTCGGGAGGGCTAATCTGGAGGCTGATTTGGCCTCCGGAGAGGGGAGATCGTCGCCATCGTCATCATCATTACCACTCCATCCTCCCTCCATGACTTCTCCTTCCATGTGTAAGTAATTCCCTGCTGTAGGCAAAGGGGATGGTAGGGATTGGATGAGTTAGATCATGTAATAGTTTATCAGATTGTTGGGGGCATGTTGCCTATCATCTACTATGGTGTTTATCATCTTTGCTTCAACTTGTTGCTCTTAATGCTTGTCACTTAGGGCCCGAGTGCCATGATTTCAGATCTGAACCATATGTGTTTGCATGAATATATTTGTGTTCTTGATCCTATCTATGAGTTTTTTGCACCTATTACGGTCCGGAACCGGCGATCCCAAAAGTGACAGCTTGGGACACCAAAGGGGATGGTCCATAGTTTTAGGATTACATGTATCCATTGAGTTCATTGCTTTGTTCTGGTGCTCTTTGACAGGAGCACCTTAATCTCCATAAGTTCCTTTTGGCCCCGTTCGTAGCGGGATGGTAGGACAAAAGATGTTGTGCAAGTTCTTATTGCAAGCACGTACAACTACCTGTGGGATACATGCGTAATGTTTGATACTTGCCTAGATGATCATTACTTTTCTGTGTGCATTGCCCCAAGTTAGATTCATGATATATCTCATCCATGCAGCGCCCAACCATCCATCTCCCTAGCCTACAGTGTTTCAATCCTGCTGGTTATCAGTTGTTACTTTTGCTGTCACCACCATCACTATCATATCACCGTTACCACTTATCTTTTGTTGCAAGTAAGTATATTTCAGGTGCGGTTGAATTGACAACTCGACTGTCAAAGCTTATAAATACTCTTTGGCTCCCCGTGTGTCGAATCTATAAATTGGGTTATTCTTACCCGCGAAGACTATCTCGATCCCTTACGGTTGAGGGTTATCAATATCACACAAATCAACAAAGTTGTTCAGATGGGTGGCTGCATCTTCACTAGGAAGGCCAGAAAATTGATCTTTCATGACAAGATTCAACAGAGCAGCATTGATAATAAAATCATTATTGTTGGTAATAGGAGCAATCGGAGTGCTAATAAAATCATTATTGTTGGTATTGGAGAAGTCACACAATTTGGTATTGTTCTGAGCCATAGTGACAAGCAAGCAATCCAACGCACAAGCAAACAAGAAGCAAGCGAACGATAAACACATGGCAAAAAGAAGGGCAAATAAAACGGCAAGGGTGAAGTGGGGGAGAGGAAAACGAGAGGCAAAAATGTAATGCGAAGGATAAGGGTTTGTGATAGGTACTTGGTATATGACTTTTGTGTAAGCCTCCCCGCCAACGGCGCCAGCAATTCTTCTTGCTACTTCTCGAGCTTGCGTTGTATTCCCTCGAAGAGGAAAGGGTGATGTAGCACAGTAGCGTAAGTATTTCCCTCAGTTTTTGAGAACCAAGGTATCAATCCAGTAGGAGACCACGCGCGAGTCCCTCGCAGCTGCACAAACAAATAAGAACTTCGCAGCCAACGCGATAAGGGGTTGTCAATCCCTTTACGGTCATTTACGAAAGTGAGATCTGATAGATAGGATAGTTTGATATTTTTGGTATTTTTGGATATAAGAACAGAAAGTAAAACAACAAAGTAAAGTAGATTGTAGATTGATATGTTGAGAATAGACTTCACACATGTCTACCCAAAGGTTCTACTTGGCACAAACACTAATTAAAACACAAAACCACATCTAAACCGAAGCTAGATGCAATATTTATTCCTAAACAGAAGCAAAAACAAAGAAAATATAATTGGGTTGCCTCCCAAGAAGCGCTATCCTTTAATGCCCCTAGCTAGGCATGATACAAGAATAGATCTAGGTATTGCCATCTTTGGTAGGCAATCCATAAGTGGCTCTCATAATAGATTCATAAGGTAATTTGATTTTGTTTCTAGGAAAGTGTTCCATGCCTTTCCTTAACGGAAATTGGAATCTAATATTTCCTTCCTTCATATCAATAATTGCACCAATCGTTCTAAGGAAAGGTCTACCGAGAATATTAGGACATGTAGGATCGCAATCTATGTCAAGAACTATGAAATCTACGGGCACATAATTCGTATTTGCAACAATAAGAACATCATTAATCCTTCCCATAGGTTTCTTAATGGTAGAATCTGCAAGATGTAAATTTAAGGAACAATCATCAAGTTCATGGAAACCTAACATATCACACAAAGTTTTTGGAATTGTGGAAACACTGGCACCCAAATCACACAAAGCATATCATGCATGATCTTTAATCTTAATTTTAATAGTAGGTTCCCACTCATTAGAAAGTTTTCTAGGGATGGAAATTTCCAATTCAAGTTTTTCTTCATAAGATTGCATTAAAGCATCAACGATGTGTTTGGTAAAAGCTTTATTTTGACTATAAGCATGAGGAGAGTTTAGCACGGATTGCAACAAAGAAAATACAATCTATCAAACAGAAATTATCATAATTAAATCCCTTAAAATCCAAAATAGTGGGTTCATTGCCACATAAAGTTTTGACCTCTTCAATCCCACTTTTAACAGTTTTAGCATCAAGATCTAAAAACTCTGAATCATTGGGACGCCTTTTAACTAAAGTTGACTCATCTCAAGTCCCATCTTTATCAAGATTCATATTAGAAAACAAGGATTCAATTGGAGACACATCAATCACTTTTATATCTTCATCTTTATTATCATAACCTTCCTATTTAGCGGCCAACTTATTAACTAAGGTGGCTTGCTTATCCAAAATTTGACCTATTAAGTTCTCAAGATGACCGAACTGAGATTTTAAACCATAAAATTCTTTAGACATATCATCTAGCTCTTTATTCATATACTCCATTAAACTTTTCTGTTCTTTAAACTCGTTTCTGAAGAAACTATTATGATCAAATTGCAAAGACATAAAACTTCTAACATTGTTTTCAATCTCTTCCAACCTTCTAAGGTGAGGATCAATGCTATTTGGTAGAGCCATTGAGACAAACAAGCAATCAAACGCACAGGCAAACAAGAAGCAAGCGAAAAGAGGCGAACGAAAACAGGGCGAATAAAATGGCAAAGGTGAAGTGGGGGAGAGGAAAATGAGAGGAAAATGGCAAATAATGTAATGTGAGGGATAAGAGTTTGTGATGGGTACGTGGTATATGACTTTTGTGTAGATCTCCCCGGTGACGGCGCCATAAATTCTTCTTGCTACCTCTTGAGCTTGTGTTGTTTTTCCCTTGAAGAGGAAAGGGTCATGCAGCACAGTAGCGCAAGTGTTTCCCTCAGTTTTTGAGAACCAAGATATCAATACAGTAGGAGACTACACGCGAGTCCCTTGTACCTACACAAACAAATAAGAACCTTGCAACCAACGCGATAAAGGGGTTGTCAATCCCTTCTCGGCCACTTGCAAAAGTGAGATCTGATAGAGATAATAAGATAAATATTTTTGGTATTTTGTTTTATAGATTGAAAGTAAAGATTGCAAAATAAAATTAAAGTAAAGATAAATACTTGAAGGAAGATTGATATGATAGAAGATAGACCCGGGGGCCATAGCTTTCACTAGTGGCTTCTCTCAAGATAGCAGATTTCTACTGTGGGTGAACAAATTACTGTTGAGCAATTGATAGAAAAGCGCATAGTTATGAGAATATCTAGGCATGATCATTGTATATAGGCTTCACGTCGGTGACAAGTATACCAAAACAATTCTGCATCTACTACTATTACTACACACATCGACCGCTATCCAGCATGCATCTAGAGTATTAAGTTCATAAGAACAGAGTAATGCTTTAAGCAAGATGACATGATGTAGAGGGATAAACTCATGCAATATGATATAAACCCCGTCTTTTTATCCTCGATGGCAACAATACAATACATGCCTTGCTGCCCCTGCTGTCACTGGGAAAGGACACCGCAAGATTGAACCCACAACTAATCACTTCTCCCATTGCAAGAAAGATCAATCTAGTAGGCCAAACCAAACTGATAATTCGAAGAGACTTGCAAAGATATTTAAATCATGCATAAAAGGTTTCAGAGAAGAATCAAATATTGTTCATAGATAATCTTGATCATAAACCCACAATTCATCGGATCTCGACAAACACACCGCAAAAAGAATAACATCGAATAGATCTCCAAGAAGATCGAGGAGAACTTTGTATTGAGATCCAAAGAGAGATAAGAAGCCATCTAGCTAATAACTATGGACTCGAAGGTCTGTGGTAAACTACTCACAACTCATCGGAGAGGCTATGGTGTTGATGCAGAAGCCCTCCATGATCGATTCCGCTCCGGTGGAGCTCCGGAACAGGCCCCAAGATGGGATCTCACGGGTATAGAAGGTTGCGGCGGTGGAATTAGGGTTTCATGGTCCTCTCGGATGTTTTTAGGGTACATGGATATATATAGGAGGAAGGAGCATGTCGATGGAGCTACTGGGGGCACGAGGGTGGGGGCCCCTGCCTTGTGGCCACCCCGTGGCTTCCCTGGCGTGTACTCCAAGTATTCTGGGTTGCATTTGTTCCAAATACGATCGTCCTGAAGGTTTCATTCCGTTTGGACTCCGTTTGATATTCTTTTTCTGCGAAACACTAAAATAGGCAAAAAAACAACAATTTGCACCGGGCCTTCAGTTAGTAGGTTAGTCCCAAAAATAATATAAAAATGTCTAATAAATCCCATTAAACATCCAAAACATCCAGCGGTCTCGCGGACGCGGAAGCTCGCCGGCGGCGACATGCCCTGGTTGGTCCAATTCCAGGCCTCGTGCTTCCTCGCGCCGTCCGACGAAACGCGTCGCTCGCGCTTTGGGTCGTTTCGGCCGCCGGATCTGCTGCCGGAGCCGCGTTCGGAGCTCCACATGCGGCCCGACATGGCGGCTGGAGGCGGGGAGGTGGTCGCCGATGACGAGAAACGTGGATAAAGGGGGTGGGGAATCGCGTGGCTCGGCGGCGGCGGGGGATAGGGTTTCGACCCGCAAACGAGCCACAGAACCGTAGATATAGTGTTCGGGGGGTGCGTTATGCGGGCCGCGGCAAAAAAAATTGTGGGCCGAGCGAGTATGCGGGCTCTGTTCTGGCCAGAAAATTGGGCCGAGCCCGCATACTCGCCGGAATTTTGTGGGTCTGCGTGTTTTGCAGGGTCTGCTAGAGTTGCTTTAAGGGCGTAAAACGATAACACACGTTGGGAGGCAACCCAACTTGTATCTTTTTGCTTTTTGGTTTTCTTGCTGTTTTCAAGGCATTACCCAATTATACCTCTGGTTAGTTGTGTTTTTGTCGTTTAAATAAATGTTTGTTCCAAGCAAAGCCTTTGGATGATTTGGTTAATACTTGATTTGATTGCGTTGAAATTCAGTAACTTTTGCGTTCAGATTTAGCATTTCTGACGATGACTAGAGCGCGATAAATTCTAGATTTTTTTACAAGTTATCTGGATGTAAATTTTCCACGCTATCCTAATTTTTCAGAATTTTCAGAGTTACAAAAGTATGATTAAAAATCGCGTCTTCACAGAATGTTCTATTTTTTGCAGATTATGTTTTCGTTGTCTATATGTTTGTTTTGACTGATCTATGGTTTCTTTTGAAGAATTTTTGCATGAAAAAGTTAGAATACAGTAGATATAATACAATTACAAAATATGAATTGTTTGCTACAGTACTTAAAGTAAAGATTAGTTTTGTTATACTAATGGATCTCACGAGGTTTTGTTAAGTTTTGTGTGATTGAAGTTTTCAAGTTTTCGGTGAGACTACGATGGATGAAGGAATAAGTATTAGCAAAAAGCTAAGTTTGAGGATGCCCGAGGCACCCCAAGATAATGCTCAAGAAGTATCAAGCAACTAAGCTTGGGGATGCCCCGAGTGTCATCTCCTCTTTCTTCTAACTACCATCGATATATTACTTGAGACTATATTTTTATTCGTCATGTATTATGAGTTTTGCTTGGAGCGTCTTGTATGATATGAGTCTTTGCTTGTTTTGTTTGCTATTTTGTCACAATCATCCTTGTTGTACACACCCATTTGAGAGAGCCAAAATTATGCTTTGATTTGTTAGAATTGCTCTTTATGCTTCACTTTGAGAGGTATGGAATTGCTCTAGTGCTTCACTTATATCTTTTTGAGCACGGTGTGCTTTGTTATTTTTGAAGAAATTCTCTCATGCTTCACTTAGATTAATTTGAGAGAAGGAAATTTTATGCTCATATTCTTCACTTATATTTGTTTGAGCTCATCAAAAGCAACACATGAAACTAGTCCCAATATGATAGATATCCAAGGGGGGATATAATGAAACCTTTCATGAATATCATTGGACAAAATAAACTTGATTCTTTGTAATAGTCTTGAGATATGATGATAGTGATATGTGAGCCATATTAATGAGTAATTATGTTTTAGTAAGAATATTGATGTTAAGGTTTGTGATTCCCTATGCAAGCAGGAAAGTCAATAGTCATGCAATGAAATTACATCCTACTTATGTTGCATTATTCAGTGTTAGTTATGTTTAATGTTCTTTTTTTATGGTTTTCGTTTCTTGGTTGGTCGCTTCTCAATCTCTTGCTAGCCTCCACCTTGTACTAAGTAGAAATACTACTTGTGCATCCAAATCCTAAAACCCAAGTTGTGCCAAATGAGTCCACCATACCAACCTATATGCGGTATTTCCATGCCGTTCTAAGCAAATTTGTATGTGAAAACTCTAATTTCAAAATAAATTTCTCTTTTGTGTGTGCCCGTACCGCTCATGAAGCGGCGAGGGGTGGCTAACATTTTTTATGCTAGATGTGTTATTCTCACGATGAGTGTTTATTCACTTGTCATTGCATTAGAGTATGGCGGTAATAGGGATTCCCAGTCCTGAAATGAAAAAGAAATTTACTTTTATGTTCTCAAATAATAAATTCCTTGGAAAGTGTTGGTATGGAGGGCACCCGTGGATACGGTTAGCCATGGATTGTGAAAGTATGGTGGAAAAAGGAATAAACTTTATTTTATGTTTGGGAACCACCTACGATATATCTAGCATGGAAAGTGTTGGGAACTCTAAGTCGTTTTCATTAACGGGAAAAGTATGCCTCCCAAAAAAAATTATCACTCAATTTTAAGATTTGAGCTTTGGCACCTCTACAAATCCATACTTCCCTCTGCGAAGGGCCTATGTTTTACTTTATGCAATTTTTATTTTTATCTGAGTCTCCATCTTCTCTTATAAAGTATCAACTACGGAACACTATTATCACACTTGAGCTATAACGTCCCAAAATTTCAATTTGGAATGTTATACATAGATCATATTGCATTGCATTTTTTTCTTTCCATTTGTGCGTGGCGATCCTCGTAAATTCTACGCAACTCAAGGACCTACGGAGAGAGTTGGGAATTATACCTTTTTCGTATTTGAGTTTTCTCGAATACCGGTACGGGGATCACGTTGGTTTTCATTATTTTCTCTCCCTAAAAATATTTCTTAGTAAAATATACGAGCGGAGATAATATGAATTCTCCAAAATCTAAGAAATATCGGAGTAAAAATATTAAAATCACATTTGGATTTTATTCGGATTTATTTGCGATTTTATTTGCATAAGAAAAATGCGCGTTTTTCAAAATTGCATGTAGATCCGGGAAAAATGTTCACTTTGTCCTAAATATTGTTAGAGGACGGTCAAAATTTCTTTCGGAATTTTTGGTGTCCGTATAGTATTTTTTCTGGGTAATTTTTTTAAATAATACAATTTTTTTATTAATTTTCATAAATATTACGCTAAATAAAGAAATTTCAAAAATAATACACACCCTAGTCGGCCCACAGCAGGCCGATTAGATTCCAGTCGGCCTACAGCTGGCCGACTGGACCCTGTCGGCCCACTGTGGGCTGATTGGGAGCTAATTGGCCTGCTGTGGGCTAATTGTATTTGCAAAAAAAAGTAGGCATAAAAAATATATGTTTAAAAAATGTTAATCATGTAATTAAAAAATGTTAATCGTGTACAAAATTGTTCCTGATGTATACAAAAAATGTACAATATGTATGCAAAAAAGTTGACTAAAAATATGTTTAATCATGTATTTAAAAATTGTTAAATGTGTGTATAAAAAATGTTCCTTATCTATACAAAAAATATAGAATGTGTATGAAAAAAATTTGACACCAAACAAATATGTTTGAAAAAAATGTTAATCATGTATTTGAAAAAATGTTAATCATGTATTTGAAAAAATGTTCCTTATCTATAAAAAAATATAGAATGTGTATCCAAAAAAGTTGACACCAAAAAAATATGTTTGAAAAAAATGTTATACATGTATTTCAAACATATTTTTTTGGTGTCAACTTTTTTTCATACAAATTCTGTATTTTTTGTATAGATGATGAACATTTTTTATACACACATTTAACAGTTTTTAATCATGTATTTGAAAAAATGTCAACTTTTCAAACATATTTTTTTTGTGTCAACTTTTTTCATACACATTCTATATTTTATGTATAAATAAGGAACTTTTTTATACATGCATTTAACAATTTTTAAATACATGCTTAACACTTTTTAAAACATATTTTTAGTCAACTTTTTTGCATATATATTGTACATTTTTTGTATACATCAGGAAAAAAAAATTATACACGTTAAACATTTTTTAATAACATGATTAAAGTTTTTTTAAACATATATTTTTTATGCCTACTTTTTTTTGCAAAAACAATTAGCCACAGCGAGCCAATTAGCTCCAGTCAGCCCACAGTGGGCCGCAGGACCCAATCAGCCCACAGTGGGCCGACAGGGGCCTGTCGGCCAGCTGTAGGCCGACTGGAATCTAATCGGCCTGCTGTGGGCCGACTAGGCCCAGTCGGCCTACAGCGGGCCGACGGTGTATTATTTTTGAAATTTTTTATCCGGCGTAATATTTATGAAAATTAATAAAAAAATGTATTATTTAAAAAAAATTAGCTTTTTCTGTCTGTTTCAGTGCGTCAAGACTCTTTAAAAAAAGGGAGGAACCGACCATTGGGCCGTGTCCGACTAGGACTCCCCCTATCCGGCCCCTTTAAAAGGCCAGCCCACCCAGCCGCCGTAGCCCACCCCTGCCTCCAACCCTAGCCGTCGTCGCCTCGTTCCGCGTGCCGCGCCGTCGCCGCGCCGCACCGCCGCCGCTGCTCGCCGCCGCGCCGCACCACCGTCGCGCCGCCGCCGCTACTCGCCGCCGCGCCGCACCGTCGGCCCGCGCCGCCAGAACCCGCCCGTCGAGGTAGCTGCCGCCGCCGCCGTTCACGTAGCCGTCGCCGTCGTTTAAAAAAAACGATCGGTTTTTCTTCGGAACCCTAGATTTGGTTTTTTAAATAGATCGGTTTAGTTTTTTCCCGGTTTAGTTAACTAGCGAACGTTCGTCCGTACGTTCGTTTTTAACGAATGTTGTTTCCTGTTAGTCACGGACAACGAATGTTCGTTCGTTAGCCTGTTCGTCAGTTTTCTTTTTCGGGGCTTTTTCCGCGATTATTTTCGATCACGATTTCTGCCCTGATCTTGTTTTTCGTTTTTCTGTTCGCTCGAGAGTCGGAATCAGGCGATTCAAAAGCCCAAATGTTCGTCTCGAAGCCCTCTTTCTGGTTAACCAACTTGAACAAGGTTTTGCTACTGTAAAACTTGACTTTAGATCAATCTAGTAAAGGGATCTTGTTTCTTTCGCAGTTTGAGTTTCGTTGCTCCGTTTGATTTGATTCTTTTTGCAAATCGGAGTTCTTAAGTTGAACTTTCTGATTAGATCTTCTTATTTGGAGTTCTGTTTGTGCATCTTTGCTTGATTGCTTATGTATGCTATTGTTTGCTTGCGATAGAATACCCGGAGTGCGAAGCATGCTACTACGAGTCTCTAGGTTTTGCGAATCATCAGCAAGGCAAGTAACACTTTGATCATACCCCTTTATTATCCAGTTATTACGCATTAGATCAAACCCTCACACATTGCATGAGTAGGATCTTTTAACTTGTGGGTCTGGGAAGTAGATTGAGGTAGAACCTATTACCTGCATTATTTTCAGACTCTTGTGAGTTACTTCTATGTTATGCTTGGGTTGCCATGCTATGCTCGTAGACATGATTTGTGTTTGAGTGAAATCCATGACAGATGTGAGTTGTTAATTAAGGGTTCAACTTAAGGTGGCTACTTGAATACACATCTGGGTGGATTGGTTGCAGGTGACCTGGAGAATCCAGTGTTGTCCTAGGAAATCCCGGAGGAACCATGTGATTATTCTATGGAATGCCACCCAGGCTCAAAGGGATCATAAAACTATTCATGCTGGAAACTTCTGTGTGGAGCCACAATGCCATTATGGGCTCTGGCATAGTATGAGTAAGTTGTGTGAGCTCTTTCAGTGGTGGACTAGCAGATGTAGGGGAAAGTAGGTGTATCGGTCCACCCAGGGTAAAGAGTGAATGCTTCTGAAAGACTGTGTCTCGGTCAGCCGTTTCTCAAACACCATGCAGTGCGAGAAATCCAACGGAGGAGATAGAGTCTTGTGGGGAAAAGTGCGCAAACCTCTGCAGAGTGTACAAACTAATCATGATTAGCCGTGTCCCCGGTTATGGACATCTTGAGTATCTGGTACTTGAATTATTGGTTGATCTCATCGCTCTAAAAATTAATTTGTTGGGTTAATGATGACTACTTTAATTGGGATTGAGTTGGAGGTACCTTCTCAATGATGTTTCACCTACCATGATAGTTAAAATAAAATATATTCCTTTGTTGTAGGGAAAAATTGGATTTATGCAACAACCTTAACCTTAGAGCCTCCACCAGCCAAATATGCATATAGTGTTAGCCTTTGTTTCTATTACTTGCTCTACTGTGTTATCTTGCCAGCATATTCCATGTGATGACCCGTTTCGGGCTGCAACATGTTACGTTGGAGACTTTTCAAATGAGGAGTAAGACGTGCTAGGTCGTTTGTCACGCACTCAGCTATGCCATTGGAGTTGATGGACTCACTTATCTTCCAAGCCTCCCGCTGTTATTTTGTTAGATGGCCTTATGCCATAGACTTTTGTAATAAGTTCTCTTTTGAGACATTCGATGTAATAAGTGTGTGATTGCCACTCTGTTATAAATCCTTCAAGTACTGTGTGTGTCAGCATTACCGATCCAGGGATGATACAGAACACAGAGACTTCGGTCCATTCGGATCGTGGTCGCTACAAGATGGTATCAGAGCACACGCTGAATCTAGGACACGACCACTAAGATAAACCCTAGGTCACTCTTCTCTACTCTTTTATGACTCCTCTCCATTTTCTACTCTTTTAGGATGGTGGACCCAAGGAACAAGTTCACTCAACCAGATGAAGACACACCTTTTGGACGACACTTGAAGTCACTAGGTACCTGAACATAGGAATACCAAGCTTCACCGGGACCTACACCGCCACTTTACCAGAAGAGGAGCGATGGAGTATTCAAGTTCAAATTCTCGGGAGGACCTTCGCACCATCCACTGAGCCAATAGAGTTTTCTTTTGATGCACCAACCTGGAGTATGGCAGCCCACATTACTATGGGACGGATTGGAGAAGTCTACAAGCAGGAGCTGAAGGACACTATCTACCAGATATGTGGACGCCGAGACGAGCAATGGGACATGATCAGTACCCGAAAGGACAGGTCCATTGCAGCGTACATCCAGGAGTTAAACCAGCACATTCGTCGACAGGAGCACCAGATGTGCGCAGGGATGATAGAATTGAAGAAGGCGCTAACCAGGAACTTGGAGCTAGAAGAGGAACTCAAGTCTACACGTGACGGATACGAGGAAGAGATGACAATATTCGTGGAGAAGAATGATGACTTGACAAGGAAGCTAGGAGTATTCATGGGAGATCCAGCACCAGGAGGAGAAGAAGAAGAAGAAGAACCCAAGGAGATCCGTTCTGAGGACTACATCATCATCGACGACACGGACTCAGATCCCAGTGATAGTGATGAATACTATGAAGATGAAGCTGGAGCAGACACAATGGTATCTTCCGCCGATCAAAATTTCTAGATGACCACCCTATGACTAGTAGTTTTTCCCCCATAGAGTAGAATTTAGAGCACTTTTGTAACGTTAGTTAGAAGCTTTGTAAGCCCTTGTTTGAATTGATTGGTGTGATATGTTTGTATTTGTCTCATGTGCATATGGGTAGTGATTTTCCCTTAGACCTCATTTCTATTCGGAAAAAGTCCATTTTAAATCCTGAACTCGTAGACGTTCGGCAAAACGAACCCCAAAGTCAAAATCCCGGTCGATTGCACCCTGAACTATGCAATCCCGGTCTAAATTAAACCTTCGAGTCGTTTGGATAGTCGGGATTGGTGCGTTTCGCTGTGGGCGCACAGCTGCACCTCGCTGGGCCGGCCCGCTTTAGTTTTTTTTCCGTTAAAAAATAAAAAATCACAAAGGGCGGTACACCAGACGGGCAAGCGGATGTGAAAAAATTAACGAAAACTAATAGCGAGAGCGTGGGACTCGAACTCCCGACCTCATCACAAATTGACCCGTCGATAGACAGTCGTCCGCGATACTACTTGTATTTAAAACGAAGTGTTAACAATAAAGTACAGCGGCAGATCCCTCGTTTTTCAATTTGCGAAACATTTGTTGGAAAAAAGGTGCGAACATATTTTCTGAAAAATGCCAATATTGTTCGATGATGTGAAACCAATTCCGAATTCCGAACAATCTTTATGAAGAGTGAACTATTGTAAAAAAATGAATGTGAAATACATACTGTATATTTTGTTAGTATATGGTGAACATTTTCAAATATACACTGAATATTTTTGAAAAAATACGGTGCACATTTTTTTAATGCAATCTGAACAATTTTTTTATACACGATGAGCATTTTTCTTTGTACACAGTGAACAATTTTTTCAATGTATGTTGCACATTTTTCACTGCAGTGAACTTTTTTTGAAATTCAATCTGAACATTTTTCCTATACACGGTGAACATTTTTTTGTACACAGTGAATCTTTTTTCAATGTACGTTGCACATTTTTCACTGCGGTGAATTTTTTTAAATGTGTGAAAAATTTGAAAACATAAAGAACTTTTTTGAATTTCAAACATTTTTCTAAGATTTTAAAAACATATATTTCTGAACAGTTTTCAAATATTTTTAAGCGCGCGATTTATAGCTGCAAATCCTGGATTTGAAACTTGTCAAGAGCACGATTTTTTAGGGTTGCAGGCTCGTGCTACAGTACTAGTTTGCTGTTGCTCGCTAGTTTTCATGGGCCGGCCCAGTCAGACTTCCGCGTGTGCGTACGTCCGCAATTCATTTTTAGCAAACAAAAAGAACAAAATGGGTTGGCCCAGCGCGGAGGACGGGTGCTTTTTGGCCCACCAGCTAGACAAATCCCGGTTGACATTTGCCAGGGTTCGATTTAGACCGGGAATGCATAGTTCAGTGTGCAATCGACCGTGATTTCGACTTGAGGGTTCGTTTCGCCCAACCTCTACGAGTTCAGGGTTTAAAATGGACTTTTTCCTTTCTATTCTAATATCTTCCCTCTACAACCATCAGATGCCTCCGAGACGTGAGCCCGGATTTTAGTTTCCCCCTGAGCTCACTCAGTTGATCCAGCAGCAGAACACTTTGACGCAACTTCTTGTCTAGAACAACCAGAACAATCAGAACAACAACAACAACAACAACAACAACCCTCCACCACCACCACCCGTGGACAACCTGACAGGTTTTCTAAGGTTGCAACCACCGGTGTTTTCCAGCAGCATTGAACCAATAGTTGCTGATGACTGGCTGCGCAAGATTGGAAAGGATTTGACCACCGCCAATTGCACGGATGCTGAAAAGGTGCGTTTTGCCGCACATCAGTTAGCTGGACCAGCAGCAGCATGGTGGGAGAATTACACAGCCACCTTCCGTGTAGCCAATGTCACTTGGGATCAGTTTCAGCAAGCTTTCCACACTACCCATGTCTCAAGGGGAGCAATGAGCATGAAGAAGCGAGAGTTTCGCAACTTGTGCCAAGGAAATCGTACTGTGGCTCAGTACGTAAATGAGTTTAGTACCCTATCTCGTTATGCACCGGATGATGTGGCCACAGATGCTGCGAAGCAGGAGAGGTTTATGGAAGGGCTGATTGATGAGATGAGCGTACAGTTGATGGTGGCAACCTTCAACAACTACCAGGAGTTGGTAGATAAGGCTCTTATGATTGAAGGGAAGCAACAGCAGATTGAGATCCGCAAGAGGAAGTATGGACAAGGAAGGAATAATTCTGGAGCCCAGCAGAAGCCCCGATTCACCCCAAATTCGGGAGGATACACCCATAACCATGGAGGCAACACCCATAATGGAGGGAGTTCGCACAACCACAATGGCTCCAAGAATGGGAATGGGAACAGAGTAAACAATAATCAAAACCGCTCTACTCCATCCACACCCGCCAAGAGGGATTTGAGCCACATTACCTGTTTCAAGTGCGGGAAGAATGGACACTATGCCACGGAGTGCCCTGAAGCTAAGAATGGGAACGACAATGGAAGTGTCGGGAAGAAGGCCAACCCGTTCAACAAAAGACAAGTGAACCACGTGACTGTGGAGGAGGTTGAAGAGCAACCAGATGCAGTTATCGGTAAGTTTTTGGTTAAGTCATTAACCGCAGTAGTTCTTTTTTATACTGGTGCATCACATTCATACATTTCAAGGGAATCCGTAAATAGACATAAGTTGGCCACCCAAGTCCTTCAGACCCCCATGTTAGTAAGTTCCCCAGGAGCGGAGTATATGGCACATCAAGGATGTTTTCAGACGCCATTGGTCATTGGACGCCATGTTTTCCCCTCAGACCTGATAGTTTTGGAGTTCCAAGGACTGGATGTGATATTAGGTATGGATTGGCTATCGATGTATGGAGAGAACATCGATTGTGCCAGTAAGTCTATTTTGCTTACCACCCCGGAGGGAAAAAGGATCAAGTATGTATCTAGGCATTCGCCTAGAAGGACACAAGTACATTCTCTCATGGGAGTTGTTCAGGAGGAAGTGCCCGTGGTAAAGGATTATCCGAATGTATTTCCAAAGGAGCTACCAAGCATGCCACCGGATAGGGATATTGAGTTTTGGATTGAGCTATTGCGTGGCACCGGACCAATATTGAAGAGACCGTATCGGATGCCAGCAAAAGATCTGGAGGAGATCAAGAAGCAGATTAAGGAGTTATTGGAGAAAGGATTTATTCACCGGAGTTCATCACCTTGGGGAGCCCCAGTGCTTTTGGTCGAGAAGAAGGATGGATCTTTAAGGATGATCGTTGATTACGTGCACTGAATGAAGTGATGATTAAGAATAAGTACCCGCTGCCGATGATCAATGATTTGTTCGACCAATTTCAAGGAGCGAAAATATTCTCCAAGATCGATCTACGATCAGGATACCACCAGTTGAAGATCCGAGAGATGGATATACCTAAGACAGCCTTCACCACAAGGTATGGGCTATATGAGTATACGGTTATGTCATTTGGATTGACTAACGCCCCTGCCTATTTCATGAGTATGATGAACAAGGTGTTCATGGAGTTCTTGGATAAGTTTGTCGTGGTATTCATTGATGATATTTTGGTGTACTCGAAGAACAAAGAGGAACACGTGGAGCATTTGCGTTTGGTTTTGGAGAAGCTCAAAGAGCATCAGTTGTTCGCCAAGTTTAGCAAATGCGAGTTTTCGTTGAAGGAAGTTGGATTCTTAGGTCATATTATATCAGGAGAAGGTATAGCAGTGGACCCCGTCAAAGTGCAGGCAGTCACTGAGTGGTTGGCACCCACTTCAGTTGGAGAGATCCGAAGTTTTCTTGGACTCGCGGGATATTATCGGAGATTCATAGAGAATTTTTCCAAGATTGCAAAGCCGATGACGACATTGTTGAAGAAGGACACAAAGTTTCATTGGACTGAAGAGTGCGAAGAAAGTTTCCAGGAGTTGAAGAAACGGTTAACGACAGCCCCAGTGCTGATCTTGCCAGATATACCCAAGGACTTCCAAGTGTACTGCGATGCCTCACGCTTAGGGCTTGGAGGAGTACTCATGCAGGATGGAAGAGTTGTTTCTTATGCACCTCATCAACTGCAACCACACGAGTTGAATTATGCTACACATGACTTGGAGCTAGCAGCAGTTGTGCATGCGCTCAAAACTTGGAGACATTTCCTTATTGGAAATCATTGCGATGTGTACACGGATCACAAGAGTTTGAAGTACATTTTCACTCAGAAGGATCTGAAGCCCAGACAAAGGAGATGGTTGGAGCTTATAAAGGATTACGATATGAAGCTGCACTATCACCCCGGAAAGGCCAATGTCGTTGCAGACGCTTTGAGCCAGAAGAGTTATGCAAATACCCTAGTGAAGGGAGGATTGCCAAAGGATTTAGCAGAAGATCTCAAGGAGCTTCGTTTGGAGATAGTTCCTAGAGGTTTTGTTGCAACGATAGAGGTTCAGTCAACATTGTTGGGAAAGATACGAGAATCCCAGAAGGATGACAAAGAGATTGCCGAGATAAAGGAGAAGATGAGTGAAGGAAAAGCCAAGGGATTTCGTGAGGACGAACACGACACCTTGTGGCTTGAGGATCGCATCTATGTGCCTAACAACCCCGAGATCAGGAAGTTGATACTGCATGAGGCACATGATTCGCCATACTCGATACACCCCGGAAACACTAAGATGTATTTGGATTTGAAAGAACATTTCTGGTGGACAGGAATGAAGAAGGATATTGCCGAGTATGTAGCAGTATGTGATGTATGCCAGAGAGTGAAGGCGGAACATCAGAACCTAGCAGGATTACTACAGCCTATGCCGATACCCGAATGGAAGTGGGACCAGCTTGGCATGGACTTTTTCACCGGATTACCTAGGACCAAATCAGGATATGACTCAATCTGGGTAGTAGTGGATCGCTTGACCAAAGTAGCCCACTTTATCCCTGTGAAAACCACGTATACCAGTGCGAAGTTGGCCAAGATATACATGACCAGGATCGTATGTCTGCATGGAGTTCCAAGGACCATTGTATCAGATAGAGGAACACAGTTCACCTCAAAGTTTTGGCATCAGCTCCACAAAACTTTGGGAACAAGGCTGGAATTCAGTACAACTTTTCATCTGCAGACAAATAGACAGACTGAGAGAGTCAATCAGATTCCGGAGGACATGTTGAGAGCTTGTGCGTTAGATTATGGATCTATTTGGGATGACAACTTTCCCTACGCGGAGATCTCATACAATAACAGTTATCAGGCCAGTTTGAAGATGGCACCCTTCGAAGCATTGTACGGGAGGAGATGCCGAACACCGTTGATGTGGGATGAAGTCGAAGACCGTCAGTTATTTGGACCAGGTCTGATCAAAGAGTCAGAAGAGAAGGTTAAGCTGATTCGAGATAGACTGAAGGTAGCTCAATCCAGGCAGAAGAGTTATGCAGACTCGAAGCGCAAGGAAGTAGTCTATGAAATCGGAGACAGAGCGTACCTGAGTGTGTCGCCTCTGCGAGGAGTGAAACGTTTCAGAGTCAAGGGAAAGTTAGCCCCGAGATTTGTGGGACCATACCGTGTTTTGGAACGCATGTGAGAGGTTGCCTACAACTTGGAGTTACCCGAAGGATTGTCAGGAGTACACGATGTGTTTCACGTTTCTCAGCTTAAGAAGTGTCACGCGGAAATGGCTGATATTCCTTTAAGAGAAACAGTACCCCTGGAAGCAATTCAGTTGGATAGTGATCTGAGCTACGAGGAGAAACCCATCAAGATCCTCGAGTTTTCGAGCAGAGTCACTCGCAGTAAGGTTATCAAGTTTTGCAAAGTTCAGTGGAGTCACCACACCGAGGAAGAAGCCACCTGGGAATGAGGGGATGATCTACGAAAGGACCACCCACACTTGTTCTATAGCCAAGCCGAATCTCGAGGGCGAGATTCATTCTAAGGGGGGTAGGTTTGTAACATCCTAAATTTTCAATTTGGAACGTTATAGATAGATCATATTGCACTGCATATTTTTCTTTGCATTTGTGCGTGGCGATCCTCGTAAATTCTAAGCAACTCAAGGGCCTACGGAGAGAGTTGGGAATTATACGTTTTCGTATTTGAGTTTTCTCGAATACCGGTACGGGGATCACGTTGGTTTTAATTATTTTCTCTCCCTAAAAATATTTCTTAGTAAAATATACGAGCGGAGATAGTATGACTTCTCCAAAATATAAGAAATATTGGAGGAAAAATATTAAAATCAATTTTGGATTTTATTCAAATTTATTTGCATAGGAAAAATGCGTGTTTTTCAAAATTGCATTTAGGTCCGGGAAAAATGGTCACTTTGTCCTAAATTTTGTTATAGGACGGTGAAAATTTATTTCGGAATTTTTGGAGTCCATTTAGTATTTTTTTTTCGTCTGCTTTAGTGCGTTAGGACTCTGTTAAAAAAAGGGAGGAACCGACCATTGGGCGGTGTCCGACTAGGACTCCCCCTAGCCGGCCCCTTTAAAAGGCCAGCCCACCCCGCCGCCGCAGCCCACCCCCGCCTCCAACCCTAGCCGTCGCTGCGTCGTTCCGCGCTGCCGCGCTGCCGCCGCCGCCACGCCGCGCCGCCGCCGCGCCGCACCACCGGAGCCGCCGCCGCCGGAGCCCGCCCGTCGGGGTAGCCGCCGCCGCAATTCACGTAGCCATCGCCGTCGATTTTTTAAACCGATCGGTTTTTCTTCGGAACCCTAGATCTGTTTTTTAAAATAGATCGGTTCGGTTTTTTTAGTTAACTAGCGGACGTTCGTCCGTACGTTCGTTTTAAACAAACATTGTTTGCCCATTAGTCACAGACAACGAATGTTCGTTCGTTAGCCTGTTCGTCAGTTTTCTTTTTCGGGGCTTTTTCCGCAATTATTTTCGATCGCGATTTCTGCCCTTATCTTGTTTTTAGTTTTTCTTTTCGCTCGAGAGTCGGCATCAGGCGATTCAAAAGCCCAGATCTTCGTCTCGAAGTCCTCTTTCCGTTTAACCAACTTGAACAAGGTTTTGCTACTGTAAAACTTGACTTTAGATCAATCTAGTAAACGGATCTTGTTTCTTTCGCAGTTTGAGTTTCGTTGCTCCGTTCGATTTGATTCTTTTTGCAAACCGGAGTTCTTAAGTTGAACTTTCCGGTTAGATCTTCTTATTTGGAGTTTTGTTTGTGCATCTTTGCTTTATTTCTTATGTATGCTATTGTTTTTTTTGTGATATAATACCCGAAGCGCGAAGCGTGCTACTACGAGTATCTAGGTTTTGCGAATCATCAGTAAGGCAAGTAACACTCTGATCATACCCCTTTATTATCCAGTTTTTATACATTAGATCAAACCCTCACACATTGCATGAGTAGGATCTTTTAACTTGTGGGTCTGGGAAGTAGATTGAGGTAGAACCTATTACCTGCATTATTTTCAAACCCTTGGGAGTTACTTCTACGTTATGCTTAGGTTGCCATGCTATGCTCGTAGACATGGTTTGTGTTTGAGTGAAATCCATGACAGATGTGAGTTGTTAATTAAGGGTTCAACTTAAGGTAGCTACTTGAATACACATCTGGGTGGATTGGTTGCAGGGCACCTGGAGAATCCAGTGTTGTCCTAGGAAATCCCGGAGGAACCGTGTGATTATCCTATGGAATGCCACCCAGGCTCAAAGGGATCATAAAACTATTCATGCTGGAAACTTCCGTGTGTAGCCACAATGCCATTATGGGCTCTGGCATAGTATGAGTAAGTTGTGTGAGCTCTTTCATTGGTGAACTAGCAGATGTAGGGGAAAGTAGGTGTACCAGTCCACCCGAGGTAAAGAGTGAATGCTTCTGAAAGACTGTCTCTCGGTCATCCGTTTCTCAAAAACCATGCAGTGCGAGAAATCCAACGTAGGAGATCAAGTCTTGTGGGGAAAATGCGCAAACCTCTGCAGAGTGTACAAACTAATCATGATTAGCCGTATCCCCGGTTATGGACATCTTGAGTATATGGTACTTGAATTATTGGTTGATCTCATCACTCTAAAAATTAATTTGTTGGGTTAATGATGTCTACTTTAATTGGGATTGAGTTGGAGGTACCATCTCAATGAAGTTTCAACTACCATGATAGTTAAAATAAAATATATTCCTTTGTTGTAGGGAAAAATTGGCTTTATGGAAAAACCTTAACCTTAGAGCCTCCACCAGCCAAATATGCATATAGTGTCAGCCTTTGTTTCTGTTACTTGCTCTACTGTGTTATCTTGCCAGCGTATTCCATGTGCTGACCCATTTCTGGCTGCAACATGTTACGCTGCAAACTTTTCACACGAGGAGTAAGACATGCTAGGTCATTTGTCATGCACTCAGCTATGCCGTTGGAGTTGATGGACTCACTTATCTTCCAAGCCTTCCGCTGTTATTTTGTTAGATGGCCTTATGCCATAGACTTTTGTAATAAGTTCTCTTTTGAGACACTCGATGTAATAAGTGTGTGATTGCCACTCTATTATAAATTGTTCAAGTACTGTGTGTGTCATCATTACCAATCCAGGGATGACACAGATTATAGAGACTTCGGTCCATTCGGATCATGGTCGCTACATGAGCATTGGATGTAGTTAATATTTGGATGTCTGGCATGAATGGATCAATGGTTGAGCATAATGGACTAGGGATAACTCGCTTTATTGTTGATATTTTGAAAAAAAAAACAAGATTGTTTGTTAATATGCTTGAGTATTTAACCTTCATGTCAAAACTAGACTATTGCTTTGAATCATATAAAAGTCCAAATGTCCATGCTACAAAGAAAAGAATGTGTGATGAACATGATAGGCAACATTCCACATCAAAAAATTTGTTTTTATCATTTACCTACTCGAGGACGAGCATGAATTATGTCGGATTCAAGGCTCCGCAAAACCCGTTAAGTTCGAACACATGGGCATGAACGAAGATCTCTCCCACTCTCGTCTACCTAGCGCCTCGCTCTCGTCGCGGTGGAAGGATTCAAGCAAACAATGAACAAAGCACACAAGAGTTTATCCAGGTTCAGGCCACCGCGTGGTGTAAGACCCTACTTCCTGCTTTGGTGGATTAGCCTCGGGCGAGCCGGGATACAAGCTAATAAAGAGGTTCCTGGGCTCAGGAGGTGAGGTCAGGAGGGTCAGGAGGCTAATGTTCTTGCTCCTTGTATGGTGGAAGAATGTCCCTCCCCTTTGTAGTGGGGGTTCTAGTTACTTATATAGGCGGCCACGGTCCTCTTCCCCCGAAATGTTTATGCGGGAAGGGGTCCCACAACGGCCATTTTTGAGTGGGGACACAAGGACGTCCCTGCCCTCACAAAAGCAGTCTTGGCCTGCAAAAGGATCAGGCGATGACACGGTGGTGGGCTGGACAATGACATCCTCCCGGCCGTCCTTGCGGTCTTTGGTCTTGTTGCACCAATGAGGAAACCTTTGCCCCGCTTCTCGGGAACCTGTGGCTGCGCTGTCCCCCTTGCACCGAAATGGTAACTGCGCCGCTGGCGGACGCTGGCACCCACTGGCGCGGTGCATCACTGCTGACATCACTGCCTCCTCCTGAGGCAGGCTTGGCCTTGGATTCTCCGCCCCTCCGGAACGCCTTGCTGAGGCTGCTCCCGGGGAGGTCTTGACGTCGTTCTCCTCGCGAGGCTTGGCCCCCTCGCGAGGGTCTTGGGCTGCTGGTCGATCAGCTGGGCCGTACCAGGTCGTAGTAGGAGCGCGTCGCAGCCCGCAGACAGGCAAGTCTGGGTACCCTGGTTTCCAGTACGCCGACAGTAGCCCCCGGGCCCAAGGCGCGCACGGAGTCGGCTTCGGGGCGAAGCCTTAGTCGGGGACAAAGCGCCGCGGGACCTAAAAGACTGTGGGCCAGGCCGGCGAGCGATTGTTGGATGGGACGTGGCGGCTCCGCTTCCCGCGCAGCTTTGGTGATCGTGCGACTTGACAACTCCTTGGCGCGGGCGACGAGGGAGTAATGGCTGCGACACCATTGGCAGGCGGTTGGGCTCCTCCGCCCTATAAATGGGACTAGGGGGGATCCCCCAGGCCGTTTCCAAGCCAACGCCGTCTTCTCCTTGCTTGTCCTTCGTTCTCTCTCCCGTCGGAAGATCTTCATGGCGCCGCCGAGGAAGCCATCCGCCGTGGAGAAGGGGAAGACCCCGAAGAATCTAGTCCCATTACCACCGAAGAGG
The DNA here is from genome assembly GCA_902687465.1 of Secale cereale. Classification (NCBI taxonomy): domain Eukaryota; kingdom Viridiplantae; phylum Streptophyta; class Magnoliopsida; order Poales; family Poaceae; genus Secale; species Secale cereale. The sequence continues at coordinate 571,544,490 of LR738714.1, read as the reverse complement.
GGTCGCAGTCGTCCCCGCAAGCATGCCGCTGCACCCGCAGCGGCTTCTCGGGGAGGCGGTCGCGGCCCTTTGAGCTCCGTCGCGGCCGCCGGTGGACGGCACGGGGCGTCCTCCCGTGGCGAAGGTGGTCGCGGCCGCGGAGGAAGAGGGGGCGTGCAACGGTGCCTGCTGGTCGCGCGCCCTCCGCGCCCACAGTCCCATTCTTTTGATGTCTCGTCGGAGTTCATGGTGTGGGCGGAGAAGCCCGGTGACCCGTGGCTCAGGCTTCCGCGCTCGTTCGGTGACGTGCTACCGTCCGAAGGCCTTGGAGGTATATGGCTGCAGGCCGACGGTTGCTGCAATGGTGCATCCTGGGTGGAGGTTGAGGTGGCTCCCTCGGGCGATGTGTTCTTGGAGTGTGGCTGGCGGTCGTTTGCCCGCGCACGCCGACTAAAGGGGAGGTGTGCGCTCCACTTCAGGTACAATGGCGTCTCCACGCTGTTCGTCAGGGTCTTCTCGGAGGAAGGGAGGCGCCTTGGGTGCTGTCCCGAGGTTGACGACGAGGAGGAGGAAGACGTCCAGAGGAGCGGCTCCTCCTCCGGAGACGACCTCAGTCCTAGGGGGCGCTGTGGGGCCCCCCTCTGTGGCAGCAGCAGCTCCTCCAGCAGTGGTAGCCGCGACGAACCACCACGCCGCTGAGCTCGGTACGGCGAGGGGAGGGGATCGCCGTGCTGCTGTGGCTCGGTGAAGCCAGAGGAACCGGAGGATTCCGACTGAGCGGGAGCGGCTTCTGCTTCTTCTCCTTTCTTTTCCTTCATGTCTTTTCTGCATCAAAATTTCAAGTTGCCTTGAGGAGGCGTGTAATGGGTTGTGACGTATGTAAGAAACGAGAACTCGCCGTCATGCTTTTGTTGCTTGAATGAAATCACTTAGCTTTTATGCGTCTTGTCGTCCTCAGGCGGAGTCCTCCTGACTCTGGCATCATGAGCCCCATCGGGTCATGAGGAGGTGGCCGAGTCTGATGGGCTCGTACAGCCCCCGAACGGGGGTCAATCGCTGAGATCTGCTGAGAGTGAGGAGCGCGGGTTAGACCACCAAAGCCTGAGTGGCTCGGTAGATAGGTTGCGCGGACTGAGCAGCCCGGCGCCAGAGCCTGAGAAAGCTTGGTCAGGCGAGGTCACAGGGCCATGGCAGACGAGGGCCGGTGACCGACCGTGCCCCAGCCCCCACGCGCGAGGCGCGTGAAGGAGAGCGAGTGGCATAGCTGAACTTAAAGCCGGCGAGAAAGATCCAAAACAAAAAACTCTCAACAAAATGCAAGAAGCACGAGAAACACGAGAACTTCATAGCATGGGGTAGAGGAAGGGTTTATAGCCAAGGAAGTAGAAAAGGCTGACAGCCAAACACCAAGCAAAAAAGGAAAAAGGTAGCATCTGACCCCTACACTACGTCTTCTTCCCAGCGCGGAGCTAAGGACTGCCATTGAGGCGTGGGTGGGAGCCCCGTCTGAGGGCCCGTAGGCAACGCACAGGAGACTCTGAGGCGTGTACAACCCCAACTCATTATTACGTGAGAGTGTCACGGGCGGAGACCTTCACAGGCACGGAGCCTTGATTATGGATAGAACCTCCTGAGGTGTTCGATGTTCCAGGAATTCTGGATAGGTATCCCATCCTGCGTCTCCAGGCGCACAACACCAGGCCTAGAGACATGGGCGATTCTGAACGGGCCCTCCCACATGGGCGAGAGCTTGTGTAGCCCCTCACGGGAGAGGATCCGCCTCAGGACCAAGTCACCAACTTCAAGTGTTCTTGCGCGGATGCCGCGACAGTGGTACCGCCGCAGCGCCTGCTGGTAACGCGCCGCCATGAGGGCAGCACGGCGGCGGCCCTCCTCGCCGAGCACGAGGTCCATCCGCCAGGCGGCGTCCTAGCATTCCTCATTGAAGGCCAAGACCAGTGGGGAGCGATGCTTGACCTCGTGAGGGAGGACCACCTCCGCCCCATAAATGAGAAAGAAGGGAGTCTCCCCCATAGGTTTGGTGGCAGTGGTTCGGATTGAACACAACACGGACTGGAGTTCGTCAATCCATCCCCTGCCGCAAGCCTCGAGCCTCTTCTTGAAGCTGCGCATCTTGAGGCCACGCAAGACTTCCGCGTTGGTGCGCTCGGCATGGCCGTTGCTCCTGGGGTGGGCCACCAAAACGTAGCAGATCTGTGTTCCAAGGTTAGCAAAATATGACCTGAAGAGATTACTTGTGAACTACGAACCGTTATCCATGATGATGCGGTTGGGGACCCCGAATCGCCTCACGAGGCCCTGGATGAACTTGACAGCTGACCCGGCTGGGATCGCACGAACAGGCTCTACTTCCGCCCACTTGGTGAATTTGTCGATGGCGACGTATAGGAAGCGGTAGCCCCCTGCTGCCCGAGGAAATGGACCTAGGATGTCCAATCCCCAAACCGCAAAGGGACGGGAAAGCGGAATCGTCTGGAGGCCTTGCGCCGGCTGGTGGATCTGCTTGGCGTGAAACTGGCACGCCTCGCAGGCTTGCACACGAGGGTGCGGGATGACGAGTAATGACCACAGTGGATATCAGCCAGCAGCTCGCGCCCTTGCTTTCTTGAGATGCATTTTAGCGAGACGTCATTGGGGCGCCTCCTGTAGAGTTCACCGTCTTGGATGCAGTAAGCTAGAGTCCGTCAGACCACGCGATCTGCGTTTTCTTCCTTGTCTGGCAGGGCATCGTGTTGTAGGTACATCTTGAGTTCTTGGGTCCAGCAACCCTCCTCGGGCTCCGCAGCGAGCAACGAGCGGGCTCCGGAAGGTGGTCCTCAGGACGGGTTATCGTCCTGAGGCGCCCCATGCAGCCCCTGCTGAGGGGAGCTCGACTCGGGAGCTGTTGGTGCTGCTAACGGCTTGGGTAGCCGCTCCTCGAAGACGCCTGGCCTTTGGGGCTCCCGTTTGGAGGCTCGCTTGGCAATGTTGTCCGCTTCTTTGCTGGCGCCTCTCGGCACGTGCTGTACCTCCAGCCCTTGAAATTGCTTCTCCATCCTGCGCACCTCCTCGAGATATGCCCTCATGTGCTCGTCCTTGGGCTTGTATTTCTTGTTGGAGAGGTCGACGAGGAGTTGCAAACTACCCCTGATGGTGAGACGCTTCACCCCCAGCGCGGCGGCGGCCTTGAGCCCAGCAATCAGGCCCTCGTACTCGGCGATGTTGTTGGAGACCTTCTTGCTCTGCTGGAAGCAGAGCTGCACAGCGTAGTACAACTTATCATGAGTGGAAGATGCCAACACGGCGCCAGCCCCCGCGCCGAGGCGTGAGAAGGCACCGTCAAAGTATACTACCCATCCGTCTGGGCTCGACCACGGGTGCCTTTGAAGTTGGCGACGAAGCGCTCACGAAGTTCTTCCCATGAGGATATGGATCCCGCGGGAAGGTACAAGAGCCAGGAGCATGCATCGTCCTTGAGAGCCATGGCGAACCAGCTCGCCATGACCTACTCCGTGCCGTTGGACGCCTCGATGCTTCCCTCGTAGAGTCGGAGGAACTCCCTGGGGTCGATGGCCGTCGTAGCACGGACGTTGGTCTAGCTTGAACTGGCCGGGCCAGACGAGGTGCCGTAGCTCTGGAGCAAGGGCGCGACACCCAGCCATGCTCACGATCGCAGGCACCCCCTACGCCTGCGGTGCTGGTTCTCGAGGCGCCGGCGCTGCCACCTCCTGTGGCGCGCGGTCTAGGCGCTACGGGTCTGGGGGCCCACGAGCCACTCCATGGGGATGCAGAATCGCCTGGCAGTTCTCCCTGTCATGTGCGTGGGCTCTGCGGGGTTGGCCATGACGAGGAACTTCGCGCTGGGCTTCCTGGCCGGCGTGGTGGAGTGGAGCTGGAGCCGAGATCCCGCGTCCTTCGTCTTTGGCCGGGGGCGACGGAAGGTGTGAGGAGCGCGTTGGTGTTGGCGCCTCTTCAGCGGTGTTGACACGCTCGGTGATGCGATGGAGCCGTTCGTCGTGGGGGTCACCCGTCAGGCGGTAGCGCAAGAGCTCCTACGCCGTCGGCATCGCAGGCTGCTGGTAGACCGGCCCGCGACGGACCAGCGAGGACGACGCGCGGCAGGAGAGGGTGAAAGTGTTGCCGTGCGGCCATCCCGCCGCACGGACAGCGGCCGCGAGGAGTCCTGCTGCTCGTGGACAGCCGGGTCGGTGGCGGCGTTGGCGACCGACGAGTTGGGGCGGAGCGGTGCGTCGTTGCCCGCGGGTGCCATCTGAGCGACGTTAACAACGCGGCGGGCGGCGCGAGCTCGGCGTGTGTCCACCATGGCTGTGGAGCAGGGTCGGTGACGAGAACGTGACGAGGTCGTCGGAGAGGCGAGATTTCGACACGCCCCCTACCTGGCGCGCCAAATGTCGGATTCTGGGCTCCGCAAAACCCGTTAAGTTCGAACACAGGGGCATGAACGAAGATCTCTCCCACTCTTGTCTACCTAGTGCCTCGCTCTCATCGCGTTGGAAGGATTCAAGCAGACAATGAACAAAGCACACAAGAGTTTATCCAGGTTCGGGCCACCATGTGGTGTAAGACCCTACTTCCTGCTTTGGTGGATTAGCCTCGGGCGAGCCGGGATACAAGCTAGTACAGAGGTTCCTGGGCTTAGGAGGTGAGCTCAGGAGGGTCAGGAGGCTAATGTTCTTGCTCCTTGTATGGTGGCAGAATGTCCCTCCCCTCTGTAGTGGGGGTTCTAGCTACTTATATAGGCGGCCACGGTCCTCTTCCCCCGAAATGTTTAGGCAGGAAGGGATCCCACGACGGCCATTTTTGAGCGGGGACACAAGGACGTCCCTGCCTTGACAACAGTAGTCTTCGCCTGCAAAAGGATCAGGCGATGACGCGGTGGTGGGCTCGATGATGACATCCTCCTGGCCATCCTTGCGGTCTTCGGTCTTGTTGCACCAATGAGGAAACCTTTGCCCCGCTCCTCGAGAACCGGTGGCTGCGCTGTCCCCCCTGCACCGAAATGGTAACTGCGCCGCTGGCGGACGATGGCACCCGCTGGCGCGGTGCGTCACTACTGACATCACTACCTCCTCCTGTGGCAGGCTTGGCCTTGGATTCTCCGCCCCTCCGGAACGCCTTGCCGAGGCCGCTCCTGGGGAGGTCTTGATGTCATTCTTCTCGCGAGGCTTGGCCCCCTCGCGATGGTCTTGGGCTGCTGGCCAATCAGCTGGGCCGTACCAGGCCGCAGTAGGAGCGCGTCGCGGCCCGCAGACAGGCAAGTCTGGGTACCCTGGTTCCCAGTACACCGACAAATTAAGCTTGGGGATGATGATACGTCTCTAATGTATCAATAATTTTTTATTGTTCCATGTTGTTATATTATCATTCTTAGATGTTTTACAATCATTTTATATAATTTTTTGGGACTAACCTATTGACATAGTGCACAGTGCCAGTTGCTGTTTTCTGCTTGTTTTTTACATCGCAGAAAATCAATACCAAACGGAGTACAAATGCAGCGAAACTTTTTGGAGATTTTTTTTGGACCAGAAAGGGGGCACAACCCACCTGGGCGTGCCTGGGGGGCCATGCGTGCCCTAGTGGGTTGTGCCCACCTCGATGGCTTCTCACGCCGCCTCTTCGCTCTATAAATACCCCAATATTCCACAAACCCTAGGGGAGTCGACAAAATTTTATTCCAGCCGCCGAAAATTCCAAAACCACGAGATCCAATCTAAAGCCCTTTTCTAGCACTCCGCCGGAGAGGAACACGATCATGGAGGGGTTCATCATCCGCATTGTTGCATCTCCGATGATGCGTGAGTAGTTTACCACAGACCTACAGGTCCGTAGGCAGTAGCTAGATGGCATCGTCTCCCTTTGTATCTCAATACAATGGTCTCTTGGAGATATATTTGATGTAATGACTTTGTGCGGTGTGATTGTTGGGATCCGATGAATTGTGAGTTTATGATCAGATTTTCCTTGATTTAATATCCATTCTTCATTATTATATCCTCGTATTTTTCTCCGAAATTTGGATTTTGTTTGGCCAACTTGATCTATTTATCTTGCAATGGGAAGAGGTGCTTTGTAATGGGTTCAATCTTGTGGTGTCCTTTCCCAGTGACAGAAGGGGAAGCAAGGCACACATGTATCGTTGCTATTAAGGGTAAAAAGATGGGTCTATTCCTACATGAATAGATATTGTCTACATCATGTCATCGTTCTTATTGCATTACTCCATTTTCCATGAACTTAATACATTAGATGCATGCTGGATAGCGGTCGATGTGTGGAGTACCAGTAGTAGATGCAGGCAGGAGTCGGTCTACTAATATTGGACGTGATGCCTATATACATGATCATTGTCTTGGATATCATCATAATTATTTGCTTTTCTATCAATAGCCCAACATGAATTTGTCTACCCACCATTGCAATTTTTCAAGAGAAGCCACTAGTGAAATCTACGGCCCCCGGGTCTCGTATCATATACTGTCAGATCTATATTGCCATTTGCTTTTTCCTCTTTTTGAAACTTTTATTTTCAGTTCTATATTATCAAAAACACAAAACTACCTTACTTCATTTTATTTGCCATTCTTCCATTTACATCTATCAATCTACCTATTTACCAATCTATTATCCGGGAGGGATTAACAACCCCTCTTACACGTCGGGTTACAAGTATTTGTTATTTGTGTGCATGTACCGTTTACATAGTGTTGTGTGGTTCTCCTACTTGTTCGATAACCTTAATCTCATCACTAAGGGAAATACCTACCGTACCTGTGTTGCATCATCCCTTCCTCTTTCGTATGTACCGACGTAGCTTCAAGCGACATCAATACCCATAGAATTTTTATAAGCTGTTCTGTAGGCCCAAAATGCATCATCCAATTTCTTGGACCAATTCTTTCGAGACCCATTGACAATCTTTTGTAATATTAATTTTATTTCTCTATTTCTAAGTTCAAATTGACCACTAGATTGAGGATGATAGGGGGATGCAATTCCATGGTTAACATCGTACTTGGCAAGCATTTTACGGAAAGCTCCATGAATAAAGTGTGAACCACCGTCAGTCATTAGATATCTAGGGACTCCAAACCTAGGAAAAATAACTTCTTCAAGTATTTTAAATGGAAGTGTTGTGATTAGCACTACTAGTCGGAATAGCTTCGACCCACTTACTAACGTAATCCACATCAACTAAAATGTGAGTATACCCCATTAGAGGAAGGAAAAGGTCCCATATAATCAAAACCCCAAACATCAAATGGTTCAACAGCAAGTGAATAATAAATAGGAATTTCTTGACGCTTACCGATATTACCAATTATTTGACATTCATCACAAGATAAAACAAACTTACGAGCATCCTTGAAGACAGCGGGCCAATAAAAACCAGTTATAATACCTTGTGAGCAGTTCTGTCTCCCGCGTGATGTCCTCCATAAGCTTCAGAGTGACATTTCCGTAGGGTTTGTTCCTGTTCATGCTCAGTTACACAACATCTAGTAATACTATCTACTCCTTTATAAATATGTGGGTCATCCCAAAAGTAATGTCTTAAATCATAGAAGATTTTTGTTTTGTTTTGTTGGTATGTGAAACTAGGTGGTATGTATTTGGCAACAATATAATTAGCATAATCAACATACCAAGGTGTGCTACGAGAAACATTTATTGCAGCCAATTGTTCATCATGGAAACTATCATCAATAGGTAGTGGGTCATCAAGAATATTCTCCAACCTAGACAAGTTATCAGCTACGGGGTTCTCAGCTCCTTTCCTATCAGTGACGTGGAAATCAAATTCTTGTAGCAAGAGAACCAACCTAATGAGTTAGGTTTAGCATCTTTCTTTTACATAAGATATTTTATAGCAGCATGATCGGTGTGAACAATTACTTTTGAGTCAACAATGTAAGATCTAAAATTATCAGAAGCAAACACAACTGCTAAAATTCTTTTTCAGTAGTAGCACAATTTCTTTGTGCACTGTCTAGAGTTTTGCTAGAATAACATTCAGTTTCTTATCGACTCTTTGTCCTAGAACAAAACCAACAGCAAAATAACTAGCATCACACATAATTTCAAAAGGCAAGTTTGAATCAGGAGGTTGAACAATGCGTATAGTATTGTTGCCATCGAGGATAAAAAGATGGGGTTTATATCATATTGCTTGAGTTTATCCCTCTACATCATGGCATCTTGCTTAAGGCATAACTCTGTTCTTATGAACTTAATACTCTAGATGCATGCTGGATAGCGATCGATGTGTGGAGTAATAGTAGTAGATGCAGAATTGTTTCGGTCTACTTGTTACAAACGTGATGCCTATATATAATGATCATGCCTAGATATTCTGATAACTAGGCGCTTTTCTATCAATTGCTCGACAGTAATTTGTTCACCCACCGTAGAATTCTGCTATCAAGAGAGAAGCCACTAGTGAAACCAATGGCCCCCGAGTCTATCTTTATCATATTACTTTTCCTGCAACTAGTCAATTTCCGTTGCCGTTGCTTATTTGCTTTCTTTACTTTCTGTTTCTATACTAAAAATACCAAAAATATTATCCTATCCTATCTATCAGATCTCACTCTCGTAAGTGACCGTGAAGGGATTGACAACCCCTTATCGCGTTGGCTGCGAGGTTCTTATTTGTTTGTTCATGTGCGAGGGACTCGCGCATGGTCTCCTACTAGATTGTTACCTTGTTTCTCAAAAACTGAGGGAAATACTTACGCTACTGTGCTGCATCACCCTTTCCTCATCGAGGGAATACAACTCAAGCTCGAGAAGTAGCAAGAAGAATTTCTGGTGCCATTGCCGGGGAGAGCTACGCAAAAGACATATACCAAGTACCTATCGCAAACCCTTATCCCTCGCACTACATTATTTGCCTCTCGTTTTCCTCTCCCCCACTTCACCCTTGCCGTTTGATTCGCCCTCCTTATTTTTGTTCGCCTTTTTGTTTGCTTGTGTTGCCATGTGCCTTCTATTAGCTTGCATCCTCGCTTGCTAAATTATGGATCCTTATCCACTTGCTAATCTTTTTAAGAGATCCAATTATGATGAACCAATTGCTAGTGAGTTTCTTGCACTAGATTATCTTTATGAGGTTTTGCTTGAAATTCGTGAATCTGAAAATTGTGATGAAGTATTGAAAGAAAATTATAAAGTGATTCACGGTAGTTCCTTCGATGAAAAGCATGATTGCAATTATGTTATTATAAATTCTCTTAATGTCAGTTGTGTTTATTGCTTTGCAAAACGTCAAGCTTGGGGATGCTAGTTTTGCTATGACTGCTATTTGTTGCAATGATCATGATTGGGGTGATTCTTCTTTTGATCTTGAAAATTTATTTAAGCCCCATGATATATGAGATTGATAATAATGTTTGCAATAATATTGAAAGTGGGTTTGGAAGAGTGTCAAATTTAGATCCCACATACTTGGAGAATGTTCAATCTTATGAAATTTTTGATAAAAGTCGGTTTGGAGAGGTCATGACTCTAGTTAATGTTAATACAACTATTTTGGAAGAGTGTCAACTTCGCATGCATGTGGATCGTGTTGAGAATATGTTATGTGGTAGCTATATTGTTGAATTTGCTTATGATCCTACATGCAATTATTGTGAGAGAGGAAAATATGGTTGTAGAAATTTTCATGTTACTAAATTACCTCTCGTTATGTTGAGATTGATCTTGTCTTCCTTGCATATGCTAGATCTTGCTTGTCTTGCTAATTTGTTTTCCTATAAAATGCCTATGCATAGGAAGTATGTTAGACTTAGATGTAATTTTCACATGCTATATGATGCTCTTTTTTTTTTGCTTCAAGTCTTGTCTTTCATGTGAGCATCATTGAATTCCCAATGCCTAGCTAGGGGCGTTCAATGATAGCGCTTGTTGGGAGGCAACCCAATTTTATTTTCTTTGTTTTTGCTTCTGTTTAGGAATAAATATTGCATCTAGCTTCTGTTTAGATGTGGTTTTGTGTTTTAGTTAGTGTTTGTGCCAAGTAGAACCTTTGAGAAGACTTGTGTGAAGTTTATGTGATCATGCTGTAAAAAACAGAAATTTAGCGCTCACGAGATTGGCTGTCATTTTTTACTGGAGAGTGCATTTTAGTTGATTCTTTTTGAAAATGATTAATGAACAAATTCCTTACGTCTGCCAATTTACGCCAATTTTTTTTGAGTTACAGAAGCATTCGAAAGTTACAGATTACTATAGACTCTTCTGTTTTTGACAGATTCTGTTTTTCATGTGTTGTTTGCTTATTTTGATGAATCTATGAGTAGTATCGGGGGGTATGAATCATAGAGAAGTTGTAATACAGTAGGTTTAACACCAATATAAACAAATAAAGAGTTCATTACAGTACCTTTGAGTGGTGGTTTGTTTTCTTATATTAATGGAGCTCACGAGATTTTTGGCTAAGTTTTGTGTTGTGAAGTTTTCAAGTTTTGAGTATGGATTTGATGGACAATGGAAGAAAGAGTGGAAAGAGCCTAAGCTTGGTGATTCCCAAGGCACCCCAAGGTAAAATTCAAGGACAACCAAAAGCCTAAGCTTGGGGATGCCCCTGGAAGGCATCCCCTCTTTCGTCTTCGTCTATCGGTAACTTTACATGAGACTATATTTTTATTCACCACATGATATGTGTTTTGCTTGGAGCATCATGTATGATTTGAGTCTTTGATTTTTAGTTTTCCACAATCATCCTTGCTGTACACACCTTTTGAGAGAGATAAATATGAATTGGAATATATTAGAATGCTCTGTGTGCTTCACTTATATCTTTTAGAGCACGGTGGTGGTTTATTTTGTAGAAATTATTGATCTCTCATGCTTCACTTATATATATTTGAGAGTCTCTTAGAACAACATGGTAATGTGCTTTGGTTATAATACTAGTCCTAATATGATAGGCATCCACAATGAGTATAGTAAAAACTTTCATACAAGTGCATTGAATATTATGAGAAGTTTGATACTTGATGATTATTTTGAGATATGAGGATGGTGATATTAGAGTCATGCTAGTTGAGTAATTGTGAATTTGAGAAACACTTGTGTTAAAGGTTGTGATTCCCGTAGCATGCATGTATGGTGAACCATTATGTGATGAAGTTGGAGCATGATTTATTTATTGAGTGTCATCCTTTGTGTGGAGGTCGGGATCGCGCGATGGTTAACTCCTACCAACCCTTCCCTAAGGAGCATGCCTTGAATACTTTGTTTTGATAACTCGTAGATTTTTGCAATAAGTATATGAGTTCTTTATGACTAATGTTGAGTCCATGGATTATACGCACTCTCACCCTTCCACCATTGCTAGCCTCTCTTGTACCGCGCAACTTCCGCCAGTACCATACACCCACCATATACCTTCCTCAAAACAACCACCATACCTACCTATCATGGCATTTCCATAGCTGTCGTGGAATTAACACGGCAGATGTCCGGTTTAACGGACTTGATGATGGAACCATCGCACGGGTTAGCTTGAAGGGGTTCATAGCACACAAAGGACACAGAGGTTTTATACTAGTTCGGCCCCTTCGATGAAGGTAAAAGCCTACGTCTAGTTGGTTTGGTATTGCTTGGGCGTCGGATTACAGGGAGCGGATTGCTTGCCTGTAGTCTCGATGGGTTGATTCTTGCTCCCCCTGAACCGTCGCCGGGTCATCCCTTTATATAGAGGTGACGCCTGGTCCGGCTTACAGAGTCCCGAGGCCGGCTCATACCCGTGTCCGCCTCAGTCTATGTCCTTTCTTCCTTATCTCCCAAGTTACATTATCGGGCGGTTTACAAACCATGACTCTTTACATGGGCCCTAAGATCTAATGGGCCGTAGCCTTTACTGAATATTACAACCATATAATTATAACAAGCCGGTTTACACTAGCCGGTTCATACCTACTAGTAATATCCCTGACATTAGGCCCTAGAATGATTTGAACTTGTTCATATCAATCTTCTCAATCTTGCATAACCTTCCTTCTTGCATCCTCTCATTTTTGTAAACCGGCCCTGACGTCATCCCTGAGAATCACTGAATCTGACCGTGACGTCACTTCCGCATTTAACGCCGCGGGCTGTACTGTAGCTTTGTTTAATGGTTATCCCGAAAATTGAGGCGTCAAAGGATCTTTATCCGATCTTTTGCTCCCTCGAATCCCGCACCTGCCGCTTCGTATCTGACTTTCCTTATAAATACCGCTGTCCCCATCTGTTATTCTCTTCTCGCATCTTCTTCCTTCGTCCGTCGCCCAAGCTTCAAGACGCTATTGACGCCCGAGCTCGAACCATCGCCGTCGACCGCCGAGTCCGAGACCTCACTGGCCGCTGCATCAACCTGACTTTTGACCAGAGAACCTCCGCCGCTGATCCCTGCTGCTCCAGGTACGTCTTTCTTCTTCATTGTAGATCCGTGTCTTCTAGGGTTCTTCCTTGTGCCTCCGCCATTAGAGCTTTAACGAAAGCTTCACCTTGTTCATCTTAAACACCAGTTTCACAGAAGTTTTGACCTTTATCTCTAACTCTTTAGATATTATTTTTGTTCTACTAATATATGCTTTAGATCTCGTCACTTACACCCAACCTGTAGATTCATCTGCTCCGCATAAGATCTTCATATTTTCTTCCCGTATATCTTTGCCTTATTTTTCTTTTTCTTGTGTGCTCAGATCTGTTCCACCTTTAGTTGTTTGCACGAACCTGTTTCTTCTCCTTTGTAGATCTGTTAGGTATACTCAGGTTTATACTGTCATGCACTGTTCCTGTAAAAAAATTAAAGATGAACGCGACGGTTTAGCTGTTCCTCTTTTGCTCTCATGAACCGGTAGTAACACAGCTCCTTGTTATTACCAGGTTAGCCATATCATTAGTCCCTTATCTAAACCGTTGCGTGATCTTCGTATATATCTTCCGGTTTATACCACTGTACTTAAATAATCCGGTTTTTACCTTTACCCTTTCAGTACTTTGTCCTTCTGTTGCAATGGCCAAACAGTTTGTCTCTTGCGACTGGGCTCCTTCCATTGTCACGGAAGAAGATTTAGCCAAAGTTGTGTCAGTTGGCACTTTAGGCCCTCGATCTGTTTTAAAGTGGCGGGCTTCAAAAGGTGAATGCCCTCCTACTCCCAGAGAGGGGGAGGTTATTGTTTTCTTTGATCATATAGCTCGAGGCTTCACACCCCCCGGTTCAAAAAATTTCCGGGATGTACTTGCCGCCTTCCAACTCCATCCTCAGGACATAGGTCCAAACTCTGTCTCCAATATCTGTGATTTCCAAGTGTTCTCAGAGGTATATCTGCAAGAAGAACCGTCTGTTGATCTGTTCCGGGATTTCTTTCACCTGAACCGGCGCACTGAATTCACCAGCAGACCGCATCAAGAACTGGGTGGGGTTAGCATCCAGAAAAGGAGAGATGTAGTCTTTCCCCACGCCGCTCTTCATACGCACCCAAAGGATTGGAATAAATCCTGGTTTTACTGTATTGACACTTCTCCTGCTGGGGAGAACCCACTGCCGGGTTACCGCGAGCACCGTCTTCCGGAGGATCACCCTTTGCCACATCGACTTACCTCTGCCGAACGGCCCCGGTTTGCTTCTCAGCTTACCAAATTGAAAGCTTTTATGGCCAACAGTCTAATTGGAACCGATTTTATGCGCTGTTGGCTCTCTTGGAGTATCCTTCCCTTGAGCCGGCGACCACATCTGATTAGCAAGTATTCTGGTAAACCGGACGACCCTCAACGGTTTACCAAGGATGAACTTTCTGAATCGGAGGTTATTGAGTCGGCTAAGAAGATGCTCAACGTCACTTTAGAAGATTGCAGCAAAATCGGATTAGCTCTGTATTACAAGAAGAATAAGCTGCCTGCAGTAAGCCTTGCTTTCTTGTATATATTGTTTAATCCGCTTATATAAATCGTCCTCTAACTATCTCTTTTTTGTCCAAATAGGCTGATGATCCTTTGCTGAGGATGATGATCCGGACTCTGAGGTATGAATTAATCCGTCTTCAACTTGCTTGCTTTTACTCTTTCTGTATCTAATGAGAACTTTTTCACAGGAGCTGGCGGAAGGAGATAAACCGGCCGAAGTTGAGGTAACTATCCTTTCTTCCGACTCAGAACCACTTCCACAAAAAATTCGTCGGACAGTCCGGAAATATCAATTTTCTCACCCTTATGCTCAATTGGATCCTAATTTTCTTTTGAAGAAACAACAACATGAAGCTCTTCGCCGGACCACTCGCCACAGCGGCCTGGCAGTGGAATCATCCGGAATCTCTCTCACTCCGGCTCGGAGGCGCCGTTCTGAGGTTATACTTTCTCCAACCCTCCTTCATCCCAAGGCCGGGCTTATCCGCAAACCTCTTAAACCGTCTGACCCTGATTATCAGGATACTCCATTATCTTCTTCCGGTGAATCGACTGCCACACAGCTTCCCCCACTGAAAACCGTCCCAGGGTAAGTCTTTTTAACTTATCCGGTTTATGATTATATTTTGCTTCACAATCTTAACTCGTTTTCCGAACTTATTTCAGCAAGCCAAAGCCTAGCAAAAAACCAAAGGCTAACAAACCCACTGCTGAGACTAATATTGATGATCCGGCGGTTGATCCGGCGACAACCGTCCCCCCGGAAGGCGAATCCACAATTCCTCTTGAGAATCCTGCGCCTACGGATCATATTTCAGTGCCCGAGAACCCTACTGCTGATGATGTCCACAATCCGCCAAGTCCTGCCCGGGCCAATTCTCCTCAGGTCAATCCGGCATCTCCCAGTCCGGTTCACAATACAGCTCCACCAACAGCACCTGCTTCTCCAGAAGTTGAAGTGACTGGCACTGCTTTTGTTGCTCCGGCTGAGCCCACTATTTTAGCCAAACATACGGCTAAAGCGGAGAAGCTGCATAAAGAGAAGGGTAAATGGAGTACTGAGCTATCCAGCCTTGCTGACATGAGTGCCCAGGAACTCTATTCCGGGTACTTGAACCGGCTCCACACCAGCCGAGATTATGAAGCGGGCTTAGTTAACATGATGAAAGAAAAATATGAGGTAATCCTTTCCTTCTGACTTTGTGCTTTTGATATGCTTCTAACTATCTCATAGTAGCCCCCAAGTTCCGGTTTAGCTGCGTGTTGAAGGTGAACCGGAACTTATAACTTGAACAATTGATCTTACATTAGCCCCCAAGTATCAAGTAGATAACTTGGTTATGTATTTGATACTTGTAAGAATTTCTTCTGATACTTCAATTATCCATTAGCCCCCAAGTGTCAAGTAGACAACTTGTTTGTGTGCTTGAGACTTTTGTCTTTGAACTGCTGCTGTTTATTGCTTCAACTGCCCATTAGCCCCCAAGTGTCAAGTACATAACTTGTTTGTGTGCTTGAGACTTGTCTGATTTTTGCTTCTTATCACTTGATTTTACTTGCAGGCTGACTTAAACTGGAGTGCTGACGAGATCAATGAGCTTCGGAGCCGCCTTGCTGAAACGGAGGCTGCTGCTTCGAAAGCCAAGAAAGATCTGAAGGTGAGCTTAAAGACTGCTGAAGAGCTGAAAAAATTCTTTGAAGAAGAGCGGGCTGCCTTTGAGGTTCAGAAGAAAGAGCTAGAGAAAAGGGCCAAAGATGCTGAGGAAGCCCTTAATCCGGTGACTGAAGAGTTAGCCGGCTTAAAGCGGCAAATAGAGTTGATGACCTCTGCCGTCTTTGGTAAGTCTTTTAATCTGTATTCCTGCTTTAACCTTGTAATCTTTCATCTGTACCGGTTTAACTGTGATACTCATATGCAGGGCGCCGTGTCACCCATCTTGGGGATGACTTGCGGAAGAAACTTAAAGCCTGTTACACTTTGGTCGAGCAGCTATATTCCGGCGCTCAGAGGATCATAAGTGCAACATCTTTCAGTAAACCGGCCCCCACGACCATCCAAGGTACATTAGAAAAGTTGTCTGTTTTGCCAGTGTGTTTGGAGGAAGTCAAGAAATCTGCTGCTCGAGCCGGTGCCCTCATGGCGCTTACCAGAGCCAAGGCCTGGGTTCCGGATTTTGATCCGGAAGAGGCTTTAAATGGGTGTCCAAATACCATGGAAGACGGATCATCATTTACTGCAAAGGATCTCTATGCTTTGACAAAGGAGATGCGTCCTCTTGCCAGCAAACTTGCAGCCGAAGCAGATTTATCCAGGTATCATCCAGGGTATGACTTGCAAAACGGCGGGTGGAGCGGCCGGTTTATGAAACCGTCAATCTAATCCCACCAATGCGTCCTCATACATTCGCTCCAGATATCGAACCGTCAGAACTCATCAACGAAGAAATGTATTTTCGTACTTTAACGAAAATCGACTGGTGCGCCCCGGATTTCCAACCGCTTCAAGAGGAAGAGGAGACTCCGGATCAAGTTGATGGCCAGCCGTCTCAGCAGGAAGGAGCATAACTCATAACTTATTGTTGTAGTTGCAGTCCCGCTTTATCAAACAATCTTTTAATCCGTCAGGCTTGCTATGCCTTGTAATAGGATAGCTGAAACATTATCCGCTTTGATCCGGATATTCTGACTTCTTGTTTTAATGTTTGCCAAATTAAATTTTGTCTGATGTCGCTTTATCTTGCGTATCATCTGTTCCTGCATAAGTAACACTGAAAACATGTCCTAGCAGTTTACCACTGGACAGATTAAATTGCTCTCACAATATATCAAACAAGTATATACTTATATCAGAAATAATTTTATACCTGAGACCAAGTATGCTCAATACTCTTAATCCGGTAGAACTTAAAATTTCTTGATGACGACCTTCATGGATCCAATAACAAACCCGGGCTTGATAAAAGACACCGGTTTATATCATTCTAAAACTTTGTCCAGAAGTTTGTAGCTTGTTGCCTGATGGATGATCCGGGTTATGATGAACTCCGGTTTATTCATGCTGGTATTCATGACCCAGACTTTTAACTTTATAGATATGTGGTCAACTTCTGTAGCTGTTCCACTCCGGTTTTAAGAGTCATAAAACATAAACACCAAAGATGCGAATTTGCAAATAAAACCATGTAGTCAAGGCATTTTAAGAGCTGCCAGGCTCAAAGCAAGGTTCAGCCAATCACTGGATGCGGGAATCCCGCCTTTCCAGAGGGCCGGTGGATGCGGATTATCCGTCTTTCCATAGGAACCATAAGAAAAAAAAATTAGCCAATCACTGGATGCGGGTAAACCCGTCTTTCCAGAGGGCCGGTCGATGGATGCGGGAATCCCGTCTTTCCATAAGAATTTTAGCCAATCACTGGATGCGGGTAATCCCGTCTTTCCAGAGGGCCGGTCGATGGATGCGGATTATCCGTCTTTCCATAGGGACCATAAGAAAAAATTCTAGCCAATCACTGGATGCGGGTAACCCGTCTTTCCAGAGGGCCGGTCGATGGATGCGGATTATCCGTCTTTCCATAGCGTTTCCAGATGGTCTTCCATGGCTCCATGAAGCCATGGGTAGATTTTGAACCAATCACTGGATGGATCACCATCCAGAGGGTTTCCGTGAAGCGCCCTCCTTTGAGCCGGATGTGATCTCATGTTTTCATGGAGTTTTATTGCTTCTGAGTATATACTCTGCAAAAATCAGTTTTAAACCAGCCGATATCTTTGAAATATGACATATGATGATATACATATGGTTGTTCTCATAAGATAGTTGTATTGGAAAAAAGGCTGAGCCCCCGGTTTACCGAGGGTGCCGGTTTATTCATTAATCATAATATTTACATAGGATACAGTGGAGCTCATAGCTCAAGTATAGTAGGGCCGGAAGTGGGCGATGTTCCATGGCCTCTTCGTCTCCTCCTCTGATGTCCGTGAATCCTTGTGTTCTCGAACGTCCAGCAGGTAATATGAACCGTTGTGTAGATTCTTGCTGACCACAAAGGGCCCTTCCCAAGGTGGGGATAGCTTGTGCATATCTGTTTGGTCTTGGATGAGCCGGAGTACTAAGTCACCTTCCTGGAATGTTCTGCTCTTGATCCGGCGGCTGTGATATCTACGCAAGTCTTGTTGATAGATTGCAGACCGTGCTGCTGCTATATCACGCTCTTCATCCAGCCGGTCCAAACTGTCTTGTCTTGCCTGCTCATTGCCGCTTCAACTTAGGCTGTCACCCTTGGTGAATCATGACGGATGTCACTTGGAAGGACCGCTTCAGCGCCATATACCATAAAGAAAGGTGTATAACCTATGGACCGGTTTGGCGTATTGTTGATACTCCATAGGACAGATGGTAACTCCTCAACCCAACACCCCGGGGTTCTTTGCAAGGGAGTCATAAGCCGGGGCTTGATACCTCGCAAAATCTCCCGATTTGCTCTTTCAGCTTGACCATTGGATTGGGGGTGGGCCACAGAAGATACATCTAAGCGAATATGCTCCCGTTGACAGAATTCTTCCATCTCACCCTGAGATAAATTGGTGCCATTGTCCGTGATGATGCTGTGTGGAAAGCCAAACCGGAAAATTACCTTTTTGATGAATTTGACTGCCGTTGCCGCATCACACTTGCTTACAAGCTCTGCCTCAATCCACTTTGTAAACTTATCCACTGCTACTAGTAGATGAGTTTTCTGATCTTGGGATCGCTTGAAAGGTCCAACCATATCAAGCCCCCAAGTCGCGAACGGCCAGGTTATTGGTATCATCCGGAGCTCCTGTGCCGGAACAAGAGCGCGTCGTGAAAACTTCTGACAAGCATCACACTTCCGGACCAAATCTGCCGCATCAGCATGAGCTGTTAACCAATAGAACCCATGTCGAAAAGCCTTAGCCACCAAGGATTTTGAACCGGCATGATGACCACAATCCCCTTCATGGATCTCGCAAAGAATCTCACAACCTTCCTCAGCCGATACACATCGCTGAAATGCTCCAGAAACGCTTCAATGATGAAGTTCCCCGTTGGCAATTGTCATGGACTTAGAATGCCGGATTATCTGCCGTGCTTCTATTTCATCGTCCGGTAGCTCTCCTCGGCTCAGATATGCCAAATAAGGCAGCGTCCAATCCGGAATAACATGAAGCGCTGCAACTAACTGTGCCTCCGGATCAGGAACAGCTAGGTCTTCCTCCGATGGTACTTGAACTGAAGGACTGTGCAACTCATCCAAAAAAGTATTTGGCGGCACCGGTTTACGTTGGGAGCCCAGCCGGCTTAAAGCATCGGCCGCTTCATTCCGTCGCCGGTCTATATGATCCACCTGATACCCTTTGAAATATCCCGCAACTGCTTCAACTTCTCGTCTATAAGCTGCCATGAGGGGATCTCTTGAATCCCACTTGCCTGAAACTTGTTGTGCCACCAAATCTGAATCGCCAAAACACTTAACCCGGCTCAGGTTCATCTCTTTTGCCATCCGCAAGCCATGAAGTAATGCTTCATATTCTGCTGCATTATTAGTACAAGGGAACAATAAACGGAGAACATAACAAAACTTGTCACCTCGCGGGGAAGTTAAGACAACTCCAGCCCCCGAGCCTTCCAACTATCTTGAACCGTCAAAATGAATCGTCCAATACGTAAGATCCGGCTTCTCCTCAGGAGTTTGTAACTCTGTCCAATCATTGATGAAATCCACTAATGCCTGAGATTTTATAGCGGTGCATGGCACATACTTCAACTCATGCGGACTGAGCTCACTGGCCCACTTTGCCACTCTACCTATAGCTTCCCTGTTCTGGATTATGTCCCCCAACGGTGCTGAACTAACCACAGTTATTGGATGACCTTGAAAATAGTGCTTCAACTTCCGGTTTGCCATGAACACACCATATACCAGCTTCTGCCAATGTGGGTACATTTGCTTGGACTCAATGAGTACTTCACTCACGTAATAAACCGGGCGCTGAACCGGGTATTCCTTTCCTGCTTCCTTGCGCTCAACCACAATTGCGACGCTGACTGCCCGTGCATTGGCAGCGACGTACAACAGCAACGGCTCCTTATCAACAGGGGCAGCCAGGACCGGCGGCTTTGCCAGTTGCCGCTTCAGATCCTCAAACGCCGCGTTCGCCTCATCACTCCATATAAATCGATCTGTCGCCTTCTCTCCCAAACGGCTGATGAACCGGCTTAATGTTGTGATCCGGCTAGCGATATGCTGAACATCGTTGATGCAAACTGGTTTAGTCAAAGATGTGATTGCCTTAATCTTCTCCGTATTAGCTTCTATTCCTCTATTTGAGACCAAGAATCCCAGTAGTTTACCTGCCGGAACACCAAAGGCACACTTCTACGGATTAAGCATCATCTTATAAGCTCGAAGATTGTCAAAAGTCTCCTTAAGATCCTCTATCATTGTCTCCTCTTTCCTTGATTTAACCATAATGTCATCCACATAGGCATGAACATTCCTCCCTATTTGTCCTTTAAGACAATTCTGAACGCAACGCTGATAAGTTGCTTGAGCACTCTTGAGCCCAAAAGGCATAGATACATAGCAAAAAGCACCAAAAGGGGTTATGAAAGCTGTCTTCTCTTGGTCTTTAACTGCCATCTTGATCTGGTGATATCCTGAATATGCATCCAAAAAGCTTAGCCGCTCACATCCCGCTGTGGCATCGATAATCTGATCAATGCGAGTGAGAGCAAAAGGATCAGTTGGGCAAGCTTTGTTGAGGTCTGTGTAGTCCACACACATTCTCCATTTCCCATTCTTCTTTAACACCAGCACCGGATTAGCCAACCACTCTGGGTGAAAGACTTCCACTATGAACCCTGCGGCCAAAAGCCTGGCCACTTCTTCTCCTATAGCCTTGCGCCTCTCTTCGTTGAAGCGGCGCAAATATTGTTTAACCGGTTTATATTTCGGATCAATGTTAAGGATGTGCTCAGCGAGTTCCCTCGGTATACCTGGCATGTCAGAAGGTTTCCACGCAAAGATATCCCTGTTCTCACGGATGAACTCGATGAGCGCGCTTTCCTATTTGGGATCAAGGTTAGCGCTGATAGTGAACTGCTTGGACGAATCACCTGGCACAAAATCAACTTGCTTGGTCTCCTCCGCCGATTTAAACTTCAATGCCGGATCATGCTCTGTAGTTGGCTTCTTCAGCGGAGTCATATCTGCCGGATCAACATTATCTTTATAAAACTTCAACTCTTCTGTGGCACACACTGCCTCCGCATAGGCTGCATCTCCCTCTTCACACTCTACTGCTATCTTGCGACTTCCATGAACCGTGATCGTACCCTTGTGACCCGGCATTTTGAGCTGCAGATAAACATAACATGGCCTAGCCATAAACTTGGCATAAACCGTTGTCCCGAATAAAGCGTGATAGGGGCTCCGGATCTTGACAACTTCGAAAGTTATCATTTCAGACCTGGAATCACGCTCATCTCCAAAGGTAACTTCCAAGTCAATCTTTCCAACTGGATAAGCCGACTTACCTGGAACCACCCCGTGGAATACCGTGTTTGATTGTCTTAACTTTTTATCCGTCAGGCCCATACGACGGAAAGTCTCATAGTACAAGATGTTGATACTGCTACCGCCGTCTATGAGAACTTTAGTGAACTTATAACCTCCCACCTGTGGTGCTACTACCAAGGCCAAGTGACCCGGATTATCCACCCGCATTGGGTGATCCTCCCTACTCCATACAATGGGCTGCTCTGACCAGCGCAGAAATTGCGGTGTTGCCGGTTCAACAGCGTTAACTGCCCGCTTTAAAACCTTCTGGTCTCGTTTACACAAACTTGTGGTGAATACATGGTATTGCCCACTACTCAACTCCTTCGGATTACTCTGATATCCGGATTGTGGTTGATGTTGCTGACGCTGCTGATTACCCTGATTATTGTGATTACCTTGGCCCTGATGTTGACTGCCTTGGTTATTGTAACCACCCTGATTACGCGGCTGATTGCCATGGTTATTATAACTTCCCTGACCATATTGATTACCGGCCCGGTTTTGATAACCATTGTTATTGCCCCGATATCCTGATCCGGAGCTGTTCCCCTGATGACCCGGACCATAGAATCCTGGGCCTGAACCGCCATTTGGAGGCCCGTCATTAGGATTAAAGCGGCCCATCATTGCTTCCATAAAGGGCCTGCACTCTCTTATAGTGTGTTTTGCCGGTCGTTTGCTCGAGCCATGCTTCGGACAAGGCTGATCTAACTCTTGGTCCCAACTAACATTCCCTCCGCCGGTTTGTTGAGATGGGTTGCCCCTATTATGCTGAAAACCCCCTTGAACTTGTGTATTGGCTACGAAATCAGAGCCACCTTCTGCCTTTCGCTTGCCTAAGAAACTTGCAGTAGCCGGGTTAACCTGCGCTGGTTTACCAGGTTTGTTAACCTTCCCTGCTTTGTCTCCCTCAGCCTCTGGATACTTGGTATTGTCAGAATCCCCATACTTTACCAGAGCACTCATGAGAGTTCCCATATCATTGCAATCCCTTTTAAGCCGTCCTAGTTTTAACTTTAGAGATTCAAACCGGCAATTGTTTTCCAAAGTCACTATCGCCGTACTAGGATTGATACCATTCGAAGAGTGCAAGATCTATGACACTCGCCGCACCCAAGCACTTGTAGACTCATGCTCTCCTTGCACACAGGCTGCTAGATCCACCACTGACATTGGCTGCTTGCATGTATCTTTGAAGTTTTTGATGAACTGACGACGTAGCTCTCCCCATGATCCGATGGAATTAGGGGGTAAACCCTTTAGCCAGGTCCGAGCTGTACCCTCAAGCATCATGGTGCAGTATTTTGCACAAGCCGCTTCATCCACGTCCAGCATCTCCATGGCCATCTCATAACTCTCCACCCAAGCTTCAGGAGGTAAATCCGCAGTGTAATTAGGTACCTTGCGGGGCCCTTTAAAATCCTTGGGCAGCTTGACGCTCCGTAAAGCGGGGATAAGACACTGTACCCCAAAAGCACTCGTTGTGACTCCTGTCTTTGCTGTGGCTGTGTGAGCCGGCGTCGTTTGACGGATTTCCTCCCGGGCTACTGACCTAACTCGGTTTGCATCCTGAGCTTGAGCATCCGCGCCTGCCGGATTATCCTGTCTGCGCCGATGTCGCCTGCGTTCACTGCTAGACACTTCTGTCTCTTCCCAATGCCTAATGTAACTCCGGCTGGGACGCGGTGTTGAATGTAGCCTCTCCCTGCTATGAGAATATGCTTGCTGCTGTATTAGCGCCGTATTGAGCAGATCCTTGACCCTGCGTGCCTCCAATGCCACCGGAGATGTCCCCTCAACGGGTAAAGCGGCCAAACGTGCAGCAGCAGCAACGATGTTATCCAAAGGATTCGAATATTGACCTGAAGGGGTAGGAACATGAGGCGCAGACGTGATCCTCCGATCTTGATCCACATAGGGCTGCTGAACCGGCTCATCCCTGGCTGGAGGTGCCCTCCGGTTTGAAGCCGGATCGTTGCTGGTCCCAGCCCCAGGCGTTCTGAACAGCTCCGCCGCTTCATAAACCAATGGTAGACGAGATTTATATTTTCGACCCCTTACTCCCTGCACAGAGGCCTGCTCCATCCTTAGATGAAAAGCCTGATCATTCAACTCCGCTTGCCTTATTGCTATCATTGCCTTCTCTGCTTTCAGATCCTCCTTTAATTGGTCAATCCGGCCTTTTAACTGAAGGAGCTCTGCATCATGCTGCGCCTTGTCTGCTGGAGCTATTGTTGCCACCGCTTTAGTTGTGAACTCCTCGATCAAGGTGGATAGAACGTCAGTAGGTGAGAGGGCCGGGCCGCTCCCCCCTACACCAGCTTCCGCTGTCGCCCCGTTCACCGTGGGCTGTGAACCGGCCATGAAGACAGCCTCCCGGTTTGGCGGGTCGAAGGGGTCCGGAATACTGTTTCCATCGGACTCACCCTCAGACCGGCCGTCCTGCAACTGATACAAAGACTCAGTTTCTCCGGATGAAGATTCGTCGTCAGAGTAGACAACTGTTGCACCATCGGATTCCGATCCGTCCTCGGTTCGAACCCTGTGGACTGCTCCAACGAAAACGTGCTTCACAGTGGGCTGAATCCCGTTTGATCTCGCACGCTGAGCCGGCTCGATGATGTTGGAGAAGATGTCCGGCTCAGGTCCCGGTTCGCCGATCTTGCCGATGAAAACGTGGATGCCGCTGAAGGGAACCCGGTACCCGTATTCGATTGAATCGGCCTCCGGTCCCCAGCCTGCGTCGTCGATGTAGATCCGGCCGCGGCGACTCTTGGTCATCCGGCCGACCATGTAACCCTTGAGCCCTTCAAAGCTGCCCTTCAAGAACTCGAAACCATCGTGCGGAGGCCCCACGGTGGGCGCCAACTGTCGTGGAATTAACACGGCAGATGTCCGGTTTAACGGACTTGATGATGGAACCATCGCACGGGTTAGCTTGAAGGGGTTCATAGCACACAAAGGACACAGAGGTTTTATACTAGTTCAGCCCCTTCGATGAAGGTAAAAGCCTACGTCTAGTTGGTTTGGTATTGCTTGGGCGTCGGATTACAGGGAGCGGATTGCTTGCCTGTAGTCTCGACGGGTTGATTCTTGCTCCCCCTGAACCGTCGCCGGGTCGTCCCTTTATATAGAGCTGACGCCTGGTCCGGCTTACAGAGTCCCGAGGCCGGTGTCGGTGTACTGAGGTAGGGGTATCTCAGTACCCCAACTTGTGCACGGGCAGTTGCAGCTCCCCGCGGCAGGGTTTACCACGCGCTCGCCGGAGACCTTCCTGCTCCATATCAAACCATTCAAAAACAAAGTATGCAAGACAGAAGATCGAGACCCCGGCAAGTGGAGCTTGCCGGGAAGGCCGTACCAGGCTCAAGACTACCTCACTAGCACAAGGCCCTGGTAAGAGGAGCTTGCCAGGAAGACTAGAAGATTCCATCATAGAAGACACGCCTCGGCGCTATATGCGTCCCGGCGAGGGCCCGGGGAGCGGCAAGCTCCCGGGCCCGGCAAGATCATGACCCCGGCAAGGTGCTTGCCGGGAGAGTTGCGCTGTGTGCCCGCGCTCCAGCTCATCGGCCCACGCGTCGCCCTGGGGCCTATCCAGGGACGCGTGGCGGATGGCTGTGCAGCCTGGGGGACACGGTGGCACTCCACGGTGGTGGATCCATCGCCGTGGCAGACGGAGACGCAAGGGCGGGAGCTTTTGGGGTCGACGGCGACGGGCATTAAATGCCCTTGTCCCCCACTGTCAAAGTAGGTAGCGACCACTGTTCGCGCACTGTAGCTCCACTGTTCCCGCACTGTTACAACTACCACCTCTTTTACGTTTTTACCCCTTTCTCCTACGTTGACACCTGTCGGTGACCCCTTGCACTATAAAAGGAGGCCCATGCACAACGTGGAGGGGGTTCGGAACCTAGATCACTCATACGCTCGGTGTAGCTGCTTCTTCAAGCTCCCGAGCTCTCCAACTCAATATACAACTAAGCAGGAGTAGGGTTTTACGCGTCTACCGCAGCCCGAACCTGGGTAAAACTGCCCGCGTGTTCGCTACGATCTGCTCTCCGTGCTCCCTCCGCCCTCGTACCGCACAGACAAGGGGCTCCGGTCCCATAGGTGTTCGTGGTGGACAGTTTCCCCCGACATCTTTGGCGCGCCAGGTAGGGGGCGTCGAGGTTGTGCGAACCTGATCCGGCGTTCGCGCGGGCGCATTCTTCATCAACCTCGCCAGTTTCATCAGCAACTTCACTAGCAGCAGCTCCATGGCCCCGAAGAAGAAGGCTTCGGAGGTCGGAGGCCCGTCTGCGTCTCATCCGCCGCCACCAGAGCCAACGGTGGGCGGGGGAGACGCCGTCGGAAGGGTGGTCGCCGGCGAGGACACTCGCGGCGCCACCAAGTCCAAGGACAAGACGGACGACCGAGCCTCGGTCTCCGTGGACGCGCCACGTCCATCTCAGCACACGACAACCCAGTCGCGCCATACCACAGGAGGTGGTATCCGCTTGCTGGGGCAAGGACAAACCGGAGGCTCGCAGGACGCCCCGGACCACCGTCCGGGCACAAGCAAAGCGAAGGCGCCGGCGCGGGACCCTGCTCCTTCTAACGTTGTTAGGAGTCCGAGCATATCCCGCTCCTCGCACCGCTCGCCCCCGTTCCCCTCCACTCCAGCGGAAGCGCTCGCGAGAGCGCAACTGCTCCTCGACTTCCCTCCAGCGGCAGACAAGGCCGAAGACTGGAGGGCCACCATCCAGAGCCTGATAGCCTTCGCCAACAACGATTCTCCACAGCAGCCGGCGGCCTCGCGGCCGCGGCAAGCTGAAAAGACGAAGGCCGACGGCGACAAGACCGCCGGGGGTGCGACAAGCGTGCACTCCCCGCCGCGGAAGCAGAAGACGCCGCCCCGCCGGAACAACGCCGACGACGGCTCTACGGCGTCGTCGGATCCGCGGGCCTGTCGGGACCAGCGCCAGGTCCTCGACGACCGGCGACAAGAAGACGCTCGCACCACAATCGAGCGCCGCCGAGAAGCTCGGCGACAATCAGATCATAGAGCTGGGAACGCTGTCGACGCGCGCGCGCCCGGTGAACCAGGCGACTTGCCGTACGCGGCAGGCTGCCCTGCGTTCACTCGCGAGCTGCGGCGCGTCCAGTGGCCCAGCATGAAGAATTTCAAGCCCGACGTACCGGAGAAGTACGACGGCAAGACGCACCCCTCGGAATTCCTCAGTGTCTACACCATCGCGGTGCAGGCTGCCGGGGTGCGCGACGAGAAGATCTTGGCAAACTACTTCCCGCTTGTGCTTAAGCCAAACGTCCGTTCGTGGCTTATGCACTTGCCGGAAGGTTCCATCTCTTCTTGGGCCGACCTTTGCCACCAGTTTGTTGGCGCCTTCACCGGCGGCCACAAACCCCACGGCCAGGAGAGCGATCTCCACATTCTGGCCCAGAAGGAAGGAGAAACCCTGCGCAAGTACATCCAACGCTTCAGCCGTGTGCAGCACAACATCCCTGATGTCCACCCCGCCGCGGTTATCAGCGAGTTCCACCAGAACGTGCGTAACCGCCACATGCGTGAAGAAATGGCGATGACCAAGATTCGGGATGTCAGCGAGCTCTATGCTCTGGCTGACAAGTGCGCACGCGCAGAAGAGGGGAGGAGACTCCCCGGGGAGGATGCTGGCGCAGGAGGAAGCGACAGCGACGACGCCGCCCCGGCAAAGAAGAGCCGGCGGCGGAATAACAGAAGGAAGGGCAAGAAAGAGGTGCTTGCCGTCGAGAAGTCCGGCAAGGAGGCTCCCGCCAAGCAAACGCAGGCTGGCGGCTCCGGCAAGGAGCCTGCCCCTGTAGCGGCAGCCGACAAGCCGGGCGGCTCCGACAAGCAATACTGCAAGATCCACCGCACCAAGGGTCACGATCTCTCCAACTGCAAGCGCGTCGAGTATCTCGTCGAGCAGCAGAAGGCTGAGTACGAGAGGCGCGACAAGGAGAAGGCCCAGGGTGGCGGGGAAGAGCCAAGCAAGAAGCGGCCGTTCAATGGCCGGGGAGGACGCCGCGGCAAAGCCAAGCAGCGGCAAGGTGACCGACCTCCCCGGGGCCGCGACAAAGATGAAGAAGACGACGACGAAGACATGGAGGACGAGGATAACAGCGAGCAGGAGTTCCAGAAGGCCACGGAGGTCCTGTGCGTCGACGGTGGCGCCTCTCTGCACACCTCCCAACGCCAGCTAAAGCAGTGGGTGCGTGAGGTGAATGCAGCAGAGCCGCCCGTGGAGTCGCGCAGGCTCCTCAAATGGTCCAGCACGCCCATCATTTTTGATCTTGAGGATCACCCTGACCGCACCACTGCGGTCGGGTGTTTGCCG
>LR738714.1:571488909-571511492 GCA_902687465.1 Secale cereale | reverse complement strand
TGCTGGTTTCCCCCACCATCCGCAACCTCAAGGTCACCAAAATGTTGGTTGACGGCGGGGCCGGGCTGAACTTGATCTCCTCTGCTGTGATCAAGAAACTCCAAATTCCAGATGGCGAGCTCGAAGAAACCGGTTCTTTCCAAGGAATCAACCCGGGAAGGAGCAAGCCCAAGGGAAAGATCACTCTGCCGGTGACCTTTGGCGGGGAGCTCAATTTCAGAACTGAGCGCATCACTTTCGACGTCGCCGATATTCCATTGCCCTACAATGGAATACTTGGCCGTCCTGCCCTCGCCAAGTTCATGGCAGCTTCTCATTATGCTTACAACGTACTCAAGATGCCGGGGCCGATAAGCGTCATCACCGTCCACGGCGACAAGAAGGATGCGCTTGTCTGCGCCGACAAGATCTACCGGGATGCAGCAGCTGCGGCAGAGAAAGATACACTTGCCGCTGAAGCTCCCGGGGGGAAGAAGATGAAGACCAAGTCCGGCAAGTGCTCTGGGGCCCACTGCGGCAACCGCACCTCTTCGGAGTGCTGCGCTGCCGTCGAGGACGTTCCATCGAGCTCCACCGGCAAGTGTAAGAAAGGGATGGCCGCTCCTCCGGCAACCAAGAAAGTGTCCGCCAAGGAGGACGGCACTGGTGGTACCTTCACCATCAGTGCCACACTTGACAGCAAATAGGAAAGCGCGCTCGTTGCCTTCCTGCGGGCGAATGTCGATGTGTTTGCCTGGCAACCATCTGACATCCCCGGTGTTCCCAGGAAGGTAATTGAGCACAAGCTTGCTGTCTGTCCTCATGCGCGGCCCATCAAGCAGAAAGTGAGGAAGCAAGCCGTGGAGCGCCAAGAATTTATCAACGAAGAGATCAAGAAGCTAGAGGCAGCGGGCCTAGTTAGAGGTGTGATCCATCCGACGTGGTTGGCAAACCCAGTCGTCGTGCGCAAGGCCAATGGGAAGTGGAGACTGTGTATAGACTTCACCGATGTGAATAAAGCATGTCCCAAGGATCCATTCCCTTTGCCGCGCATTGACCAGATCGTTGACTCCACCGCCGGATGTGAGCTACTCTGTTTTCTTGATGCATATTCAGGCTACCATCAGATCTTTATGGCCAAAGAGGATGAAGAGAAGACTGCATTTATCACTCCATGTGGCACTTATTGCTTCATACGCATGCCATTTGGACTGAAGAATGCAGGATCAACGTTTGCAAGGGTAGTGTATACTGCTTTCGAGCCACAGATCCACAGAAATGTAGAGGCTTACATGGATGACATCGTGGTGAAGAGTAAGAACAAGGAAACCCTGATCCAAGATTTGGAAGAAACATTTCAGAACCTACGCAGGATACAGCTTAAGTTGAACCCCGAGAAGTGCGTCTTTGGAGTCCCCTCCGGCAAGCTTCTCGGGTTCTTTGTGTCACAGAGGGGGATTGAAGCCAACCCCGACAAGATTAAAGCCATTGAGCAGATAGAGGCCCCAAAGCGCGTCAAGGATGTCAGAAGGCTTGCAGGTTGTGTGGCTGCCCTCAGTAGGTTCATTTCAAAGTCTGCAGAACGCGCTCTACCTTTCTTCAAAATCTTGAAGAAGGCAGGTCCCATGAAGTGGACTCCGGAAGCGGAGGCAGCGCTGCAGGATTTGAAACGGTACCTGTCCTACACTCCAATACTTGTCGCACCTAGACCACAGGAAAAGTTGTTGCTATACCTAGCGGCAACCAACCAGGTGGTTAGTGCTGCGTTAGTAGCGGAGAGGGAGTCCGACGAGGAGTCAGCACCACCGGCAAGCGAATCCAGCGACAAGCAGGGGGCTGCTCCGGCAAGCTCTGGCCCCGACAAGGACAACTCTGCGCAGGAACAAAATGAAGTGCGGAACAAAATGGTGCAGCGCACAGTGTATTTTGTGAGTTCCCTTCTCCAGGGGGCTAGGTCAAGGTACTCTGGTGTGCAAAAGTTGCTTTTCGGCCTCCTCATGGCCTCGAGAAAGCTGCGCCATTACTTCCAAGCACATGAGATAACAGTGGTCACTCGCTTTCCGCTGAAGAGGATATTGCACAACCCAGAAGCAACAGGCAGGATCGTTGAGTGGGCACTGGAGCTGTCAAGCTTTGGACTCAAGTTTGAAAGTACTTCAACCATACAGAGCCGAGCCTTGGCAGAATTCATAGCTGAGTGGACCCCAACGCCCGATGAAGAAGTCCAAGAAACAAGTGCACCCGTACAAGAAGCGACAAGTGAATGGGTAATGTATTTTGACGGTGCCTTCTCGCTGCAAGGCGCCGGTGCTGGCGTGGTACTCATCGCGCCCACCGGAGAGCACCTCAAATATGTTATCCAGATGCACTTTCCCAGGGAGCAAGCGACAAACAACACTGCTGAATATGAAGGCTTGCTTGCCGGCCTCAGGATTGCAGCCGAACTTGGGATCAGGAAGCTGATTGTGCGGGGAGATTCTCAGTTGGTGGTCCGGCAAGTCAACAAGAGCTATCAGAGCCCTTTGATGGAAGCTTATGTCGATGAAGTGAGGAAGCTTGAGGAGCACTTTGAGGGTCTGCAGATGGAGCACGTCCCGAGAGCTCAGAATGAAATTGCAGATGGCCTTTCAAAGTGTGCTTCGATGAAGTTACCTGTGGAACCAGGGACCTTCTTGCTCAAGCTGACTCAACCATCCGTTACACCATCAATTGGGCAGTCCAAGAAGAGAAAGTTGGTCTCCGGCGATTACTTGCCGGCGGATCTTCCTGAAACCGCCGCCAAGGTCCCCAAGATCAACAACCACAACGCTGAGGAACAGTTTGCTCCTGCAGATCCTCGGGTCTGTACAGTTGAAGCAAGCGTTCCCGACAAGCCTCGCCCCGGCGAGCTTGCCGGGGGACCTTCAGCTCCGGCAGAACCAGAGGTCCTTGCCGTAGAAGCTGAGGTTCCCGCAGCGGCCCTCGAGCCTTTAGTCCTTGCCGTCGAGCCCCAGGCTCCGGCATGGGCGCAGCAGATCGTCCGTTTTCTTCAAACTGGAGAACTTCCCGACGACCCAGAAGAAATAGAGAAGATAACCAGGCAGTCAAGTATGTACCAGTTCGTGGATAACGAGCTGTACAGAAGAAGGCTCAATGGTGTCAGATTGAAGTGCATCTCCAGGGAAGATGGACAGAAGCTGTTGGCAGAAATACACGGAGGCATATGCGGCCACCACATTGGCGCAAGGGCGCTTGCCGGGAAAGCTTTCCGGCAAGGGTTCTTTTGGCAAGAAGCCCTCCAAGATGCAACTGCACTAGTAACCAAGTGTGAAGCGTGCCAGTTCCATGCAAAGCAGATTCATCAACCAGCTCAAGCTCTCCAAACAATCCCTTTGTCCTGGCCCTTCTCGGTCTGGGGGCTCGATATCCTCGGCCCTTTCCCTCGTGCTGTCGGGGGCTTTGAGTACTTGTACGTTGCAATCGACAAGTTCACAAAGTGGCCAGAAGTGGAGCCAGTGAGAAAGGTAACAGCACAGTCAGCAGTCAGGTTCTTCAGGTCGATTGTTTGCCGTTTCGGGATCCCTAACAGGATCATCACCGACAACGGTACACAGTTCACTAGTCGCACCTTCATGCAGTACGTCCAAGACCTTGGCGCCAAGGTCTGTTTCGCTTCTGTTGCTCACCCGAGGAGCAACGGTCAAGCGGAGAGGGCTAATGCTGAAGTGCTGCGCGGGCTCAAGACAAGGACCTTTGACAGGCTGCGCAAGTGCGGAAGGAATTGGATAGAGGAGCTACCGGCGGCTCTTTGGTCAATCAGAACGACACCAAGTCGAGCCACCGGACAGACACCCTTTGCTCTAGTCTATGGAGCAGAGGCAGTTCTCCCCACGGAACTCGTATACGGATCTTCTCGAGTGCTCGCTTATGATGAGCTCGAGCAAGAGCAACTGCGGCAAGATGATGCATTGCTCCTCGAGGAGGGACGTCTCCAGGCTGCTGTACGAGCTGCTCGATACCAGCAAGCCTTGAGCCACTACCATAGCCACAAGGTCAAGGCCAGGAGTCTCGAGGAAGGCGACCTTGTTCTTCGGCGTGTTCAGTCCGCCAAGAATTCCAACAAGTTGACGCCGAAGTGGGAAGGCCCTTATCGGGTGAGACAAGTTACGAGGCCCGGCGCTGTCCGCCTCGAGACCGAAGAAGGCTTACCGGTGAGCAACTCCTGTAACATAGAGCATCTTCGCAAGTTTCACCCATAAGGCGCGGTTGCCGTGATCCGCTCCGGCAACCACCTTTTGTACAAGCTTTGCCGCTGTTGCATGTAACCCTTTGTACAAAGCCGGGCGCAGACCCCGTGCATCAGTAAAGATTTTGTGTTCTGCGCTATTTGCCTTTTGCATGCTTTTCTTTGCTATTTGCATGTGTTATTTGGCATCTTGTGCAACATACACATCCGGTAAGCATTAGCACGCCGAAAGGCCATATACTTGTTTCCCTCTTCTTCTCCCTTGCCTCTTAAGCAGAAGGAACGTTCCTCGCGCACAAGTTTGCCGGGGGGGAAGGGGATGGAGGAGGAACCAAGTGCTGTTCAAGAAAGAGAAGCCTTACCGGGAAGCAAGCAATATATGAAAGCTAAGTTATTAGAATTTGACCAGTTCAAATTTTAAATTTTTAGTTGACTTCCTTGAACATCCACACTTTGTATGGAAAACCTGTGCGCGGAGGAACCTACCCGTAACTTGCCGCACCCTTATCTTGTTTCCGAGTTCGCTCAACGATTTAAGTGAGCTGCGACAAGTGTCGCGCCCTTGCTTCGTTTCCGAGTACGCTCAGCAAGCTAAGTGCGTTGCGACTAGCTGCGGCGAGGTTGCTTGCCGGTGAGACCTTGGCCAGCAGGCTGCTCAGAGTCCAGCACTCAGCGCTCGCGGCAAAGGCCCCTTGCCGGCAAGCTCCCCGGGAGCGTAGGGTGAAAAACATACAAAGTCAAGGATTAAGACAAGGAAGATAACATTGCACTGATTGATCAAAATGAGATAAATATCTTACAAAAGATAACTTGTCGCAATGATTAATGAGTTCATAACACCCTATGCAGCAACAAAAAGAGATAAAGATAATGGAGGCCTAATCTACGCGGTCGCCCTCAATCCTGGAGATCTTAGCCACCTTGGCAATGATGTGGGCGACCTGCTCCTTCAGAGCCTCCATGTCCGCGTCAGCCGGCAAGCTGCGAAGAACGTTGGTGAGGTTTATGCCCGGATTGCGGTACACGATCTTCGTCAACACGCGCTCCAAGGTTCCCGTGCAGAGCAGGCGCGTCTCCTCGGCCAGTTGCGCGGGGATCTTCTTCCGCAGATCTGCAAGGGCCGGCGCGATTCCCCTGAAGAAGAGGCTGAGCTTGGCGCTGTGAGGGAGGTTTGGATCCGGGGAGTAGATGAGGTGCTCCAGCTTCAACGCCAGCAGCTCCTGGTCGATGTTGGACGCACAAGATACTAAGTCCTCGGTCCATACCTCAACGGTATGGCGGAAGAGCTCAGCCGCTTTGTTGGCGCTGTCCACCAGGGTCCGCTCCTTGCGGAGCTCCTCCTTCAACTTGGTCTCCCGAGCCCGGGCAGCGTCGAGTGAATCCTTCAGTGTAGAGACCTTCAACTCCAAGTCCTCGATGGAGTCCTTGGCGGCCTTAAACTCGTCGCCCCTCTCAGAAAGACGCACCTGGAGTTCTGAATTGGTGTGGGCGTCCTTCTCACGCTCCGTGATGAGCGCGGCGACCTTCTCCGCGCTCACCTTCAGCGACTTCTCCAGCTGCGCGACCTTGGCGGCAAGCTCCTTCTTGGCGGTCTCCGCGGCAGCCACGGCGGCTTTCGCCTCCTTCAGTTCCCCGCCAAGGGCCTCCTCCCGAGCGGCAAGGTCCTCCTCATGGGAGTCGAGATTGACCTTCCGCTGGGCGAGTTCTCCTTCTCGCCGGGACAGCTCCACCCCGGCGAGCCGCTGCTGCTCTTCGGCCTCAGCTTTCTCCAGCACCCACTCCTGATATTCGCCGGCGAGTCGCTCGCGCTCCTCCGCCACCTCGCGGAGGGCCGCCTGGTTGGCGGCGCTGAGCTCCGCCGTGCGCCTCTCCATCTCCGCGGCGGCCTTGGCGGCGAGGGCCTCCCGACAAGCAAGCTTCGCCTGCCTGGCCCGGTAAAGGGCCAGGAGCTGGTGAAGCAGCTTCTCCTCCTCGGGCCCTTCACTCCCGCCGGACGCTTCGACGATCTTCAAG
Organism: Secale cereale; assembly: GCA_902687465.1. Lineage (NCBI taxonomy): Eukaryota > Viridiplantae > Streptophyta > Magnoliopsida > Poales > Poaceae > Secale > Secale cereale. The sequence continues at coordinate 571,505,275 of LR738714.1, read as the reverse complement.
CCCACGGAGGCAAGGACTTCCCCATCACATGCCTCGCCCTCCGCGGGAGCTCGCGACGAAGAACCCCACGGCACCTGGATGAAGACGCCGTTGGGGGCTTCGAGATAATAGCCCTGCTCCTTGCCGGCGGAGGGATCGGCGGCCGGCGCAGCACTTGATGCTCCCGCCGCCTCCGGGCCGGCTGTGCGGTCGCCGTCCCGCTCCCCAGCCGCTGCGTCCGCAGCCGGAGCGGTCTCCTGCGCGGCTGGCTCGGCGGCTCTCGTCGTGTCCTCGGCGACAGGGACGTCGCCGCCGCCGCCCTGCGCGCCCTCCTCCTCCTCGACATTGATGACTTCCGTCTCCATGTGCTCGGGGGGAGGAGGATCTAGAAGAAGAAGAAGAAAAAGAAGTTCAAGCAAAAATCCAAAAAGAGACAACGCCAAGAAGACAAGTTATAGAGCCTACCTTGGCGGACGTCATCAGCGGCGGGCTCCCTCGCCGGGGAGCTCTGCCTTGGCGGAGTAGCCGCCCTCGCCGGGCTGCTCGCCCTTGGCGGGGTACTCGCCCTTGGCGGAGTACCCGCCCTTGGCGGAGCGCACTCCCTTGCCGGGGAGTTCGGCCTTGGCGGGGACGGCGGGGCCTGCGGCTCCTCGAGGACGGTCTCCGGACGCTCCTGCCGCTGTGGCTCCACCTCTGCACAAGTCAAGACAAAGACATCAAGATATTGAAACAAGACAAAATCCCCAAGCGCACCCCGACGAGCGGGAGGATGGAACCCAGACTTACGCTGGGGGCTGCGCTGGGGGCTGCTCCTCGGAGCAGCGCTCGGGTCCGGCAGGCTTGGCTCCGGCGCGTCCCCAGTTGCCGCGGTGGCCGAGTCTTCCGCGACCTCGACCACAGGCGCCTTGGCTTTCTTCGCCACGCGCTGAACCAAGGTCCTGAAATCAAAGCAACAAACGAAATTAGCATCAACAATAATCAAGACGAAACTTGAGAAGGTGTAAGATCTCAGATTCTTACTCCTGATCCTCCTCGTCGTCCTCGCTCAAGGCGGAGAAGTCATACTCCACCTGGGGCGCGTCTGCATGAGGAGCGGAAGACGAAGATTCCCTCGGGCGCTTGGCGGTCCCTGGGGCTGGGGGCTGCGAAGACCCAGCCCCTGTGGTAGCCGGAGCCCGGGGAGCGGGCGGAGCCGCTGCTCCGCTCCGAGAAGATTCCTGCCTGCGGGGCGCCTCTGCCATGGCCTGCGCGCGGGCCGCCTCCGCCGCGGCTGGTGCGCCGGTCGCCCCCGGCGCAGCTTGGCTTCCCCGGGAAGCTTGAGCTGCCCGGCGAGCTGGTTGTTGTCGGGGCGCCTGCGCCCTCGCTCCCGTCGCCGCCCTGCGGATACGCTTCAGTGGAGACCGCCTTGGGCTTGCCGGGGGCGGGGAGGTCTCCGACGAGGAGAGGTCGTCGGCGTAGAGCTCCGTAGATCCGTCGGAGTCCTCGGCGGCCTCGGCCTCCTCCTCCTCCTCCTCCCCGGCTGGCTTGCTGGGCCCAGCGCCCTGCGCTGCGGCCTCTTTTCCTCTGGCGCCTCCGCTCCCTCCGGCGCCTCCGCTCCCCGCGACGCCTCTGTTCCCTCCGGCAGCGCCACCCCTTGCCGTGGCCTCAGCCGTGATTCCGGGGATCCCGGAGTGCCTCAGAGAGGGGACCCCGGCGAGCGCGTCGGGAGGAAGTTGCAGCAGTCTGCGGATCTCCGCCTCCTCCGCTTGGCAGGACGCATCCGCAGCCTCCGCCTCTTCAGGCGTATATCCAAAATCTCCTGCCGCTGCGGCTGCAGCGGCCTCTTCAGCCCGAGAAGCCATGTATGCAAGCTCCTGTTCGGTGGTGTCCCGCGTGTGCTCCTTGATGTCATCCTTGTTCTTCGCCACCGCCACGAGGTTGTCGAAGAAGCTGAGGACGTCTATGGGCTTGGGCGGAATCCACGTGCGGTCCACGCCGTGCAAATCACACGCGGGCATCATGGCGCAAAGACGGTCCCGGACTGTGCTGTTGCAGAGGGGCACCACTCCCCGGGGAGGTCTGAACCACTCAGGGTGGGCCGGGTCATATTTGAAGAGTTCCCGGACCATCCCCTTCAGCTCCAGCGTCGTGAAGTTGAAGTTCAGCCCGGGGCGCAGCCTCATTATATCCGCTGCGTTGCCGTACTCCCAGGCCGGCCTTTTCCTGTCTTGGAGAGGGGCGATGCGGCGGCGGAGGAAGTCTGCGCCTACTTCTGCAACGGACAGCCTTGCTATCCGAAGACGAAGAATCTGGACGAGGGCGACGTCGAGCTTGATGTCGTCCGAGTCTATCTCGCTCCAATCCCTGCCGCGCACGATGGGTGTTGTGCGCGGCGCGGTGAAGGGCTGCGGCTCGTCCTCAATGATCCAGCACCAGTCTGCACGCCACTCCTCCCACTTGCCGCGGAGCTCCCCCGGCAAGTACGACTCCTTCTTGTTCAGACGAAATACCCAAGAAATTCCCCCGGAGAGGGGGGCGCCGGCCTCTGCCCTAGGAGTGAAGAAGTGCCTAAACAGCGCTACGTTTGGGTGTATTCCTATGAAGTTTTCGCACATGTGTGCGAAAACCGCCATTGTGAGGATGGCGTTGGGGGTGAAGTCAAGAAGGTGGAAGCCATAGGTGTGCATAATGTCGCAGAAGAAATCAGAGAAAGGAGGGCAAAGACCGCAGTGAAAGAAAGCTGCGAAGAAATAGTACCCGCCGGGGTAGTTGTCCTTGGCGGCGACCGGATAAGCTCGAGTGCGGGGGTGCGCCTTGGTTTCCTTGGCCCAGAACAAGTAGTACTTGTTCCAGAGCTCCCGCGCGCCGAGCCTCGGCGGGAAGACGAGGTTCCGCTTCCGGTACGCGGTAAGCTTCGCTGCTTGCTCCGACTTCTCCCTCTTGGCTTTCTCCGCCTTCGCCTTCTCGGTCTTCGGGGCCATGGCGGAGGCGGCGGAGGAAAGGGGGGAACGGCGGCGGCGGAGGTGTGGAGGCAGAGCGCAAAGGGGATTTCTGGAGGAAGAAGAAGATGCAATGAAAGCGTAAGGAGGGGAATCACTCCTGCTTCCCCTGCTTTTATGGGGAAGTGGGGGGGCGTTTCGCTCTTTCCATTAAGAGAACGTGGGCACGTCCCATCCCACGACGCCGCAATCGACGCGTGCCGTTACGGGGGGATGCGGCGGATACGGAAGTGGATTCGGCGCGCCGTGGGCTGTGTGTGCCCGTGCACTGTTTTGGGCCTGGCCCAACAGCGCTCGGCACCGTGTGTGGCCCAGGCCCGGGGGCTCCTGTCGGTGTACTGAGGTAGGGGTATCTCAGTACCCCAACTTGTGCACGGGCAGTTGCAGCTCCCCACGGCAGGGTTTACCACGCGCTCGCCGGAGACCTTCCTGCTCCATATCAAACCATTCAAAAACAAAGTATGCAAGACAGAAGATCGAGACCCCGGCAAGTGGAGCTTGCCGGGAAGGCCGTACCAGGCTCAAGACTACCTCACTAGCACAAGGCCCTGGCAAGAGGAGCTTGCCAGGAAGACTAGAAGATTCCATCATAGAAGACACGCCTCGGCGCTATATGCGTCCCGGCGAGGGCCCGGGGAGCGGCAAGCTCCCGGGCCCGGCAAGATCATGACCCCGGCAAGGTGCTTGCCGGGAGAGTTGCGCTGTGTGCCCGCGCTCCAGCTCATCGGCCCACGCGTCGCCCTGGGGCCTATCCAGGGACGCGTGGCGGATGGCTGTGCAGCCTGGGGGACACGGTGGCACTCCACGGTGGTGGATCCATCGCCGTGGCAGACGGAGACGCAAGGGCGGGAGCTTTTGGGGTCGACGGCGACGGGCATTAAATGCCCTTGTCCCCCACTGTCAAAGTAGGTAGCGACCACTGTTCGCGCACTGTAGCTCCACTGTTCCCGCACTGTTACAACTACCACCTCTTTTACGTTTTTACCCCTTTCTCCTACGTTGACACCTGTCGGTGACCCCTTGCACTATAAAAGGAGGCCCATGCACAACGTGGAGGGGGTTCGGAACCTAGATCACTCATACGCTCGGTGTAGCTGCTTCTTCAAGCTCCCGAGCTCTCCAACTCAATATACAACTAAGCAGGAGTAGGGTTTTACGCGTCTACCGCGGCCCGAACCTAGGTAAAACTGCCCGCGTGTTCGCTACGATCTGCTCTCCGTGCTCCCTCCGCCCTCGTACCGCATAGACAAGGGGCTCCGGTCCCATAGGTGTTCGTGGTGGACAGTTTCCCCCGACAGCCGGCTCATACCCGTGTCCGCCTCGGTCTCTGTCCTTTCTTCCTTATCTCCCAAGTTACATCATCGGGCGGTTTACAAACCATGACTCTTTACATGGGCCCTAAGATCTAATGGGCCGTAGCCTTTACTGAATATTACAACCATATAATTATAACAAGCCGGTTTACACTAGCCGGTTCATACCTAGTAGTAATATCCCTGACAATAGCCATTCCGAGATATATTGCCATGCAACTTTCCACCGTTCCGTTCATATGACATGCTTCATAATCATTCACATAGAGTCATATTTTGTTCTAGCTTCGAGTTGTAATCTTTGAGTTGTGAGTAAATAAAAGTGTGATGATCTTCATTATTAGAGCATTGTCCCGTGTGAGGAAACAAAAAAATAAAAAAAGAGAGAAAGGCCAAAAAAAGGGATGGCCCAAAAAAAGAGAGGGGGGCTAAAAAAGAGAAAAAGAAAAGCCCCTCCAAAAAAAGAGAGAAGGGACAATGCTACTATCCTTTTCCACACTTGTGCTTCAAAGTAGCACCATAATCTTCATGATAGAGAGTCTCTTGTTTTGTCACTTTCACATACTAGTGAGAATTTTCATTATAGAACTTGGCTTGTATATTCCAACGATGGGCTTCCTCAAATGCCCTAGGTCTTCATGAGCAAGCAAGTTGGATGCACACCCACTTAGTTTCTTTTTAGCTTTCATACACTTGTAGCTCTACTGCATCCATTGCATGGCAATCCCTACACACTCACATTGATATCTATTGACGGGCATCTCCATAGCCCATTGATACGCCTAGTTGATGTGAGACTATCTTCTTCTTTTGTCTTGTCCACAACCACCACTCTATTCCACCTATAGTGCTATATCCATGGCTCACGCTCATGTATTGCGTGAAAGTAGAAACGTTTGAAAGAATTAAAGTGTGAAACAATTGCTTGGCTGAAACCGGGGTTGTGCACGATTTAAATATTTTGTGTGGTGAAGAGGGAGCATAGCCAGACTATATGATTTTGCAGGGATAACTTTCTTTGGCCATGTTATTTTGAGAAGACATGATTGCTTTGTTAGTATGCTTGAAGTATTATTATTCTTATATCAATATAGACTTTTGTCTTGAATCTTTCGGATCTGAACATTCATGCCACAATAAATAGAATTACATTAAGAATTATGCTGCTTAGCATTCCACATCAAAAATTCTGTTTTTATCATTTACCTACTCGAGGGCGAGCAGGAATTAAGCTTGGGGATGCTTGATACGTCTCCAACGTATCTATAATTTTTGATTGTACCATACTATTATATATTCTATTTTGGATGTTTAATGGGCTTCATTATACACTTTTATATTATTTTTGGGACTAACCTACTAACCTAAGGCCCAGTGCAGATTGCTGTTTTTTTGCCTATTTTAGTGTTTCACAGAAAAGGAATATCAAACCGAATGAAACCTTTGAGAGAGTTATTTTTGGAACCGTATCAACACAGAAGACTTGGAGTACACGCGAGGAAATGAGAGAGGCGGCCACGAGGGCAGGGGGCGCACCCCCACCCTCGTTGGCCCCCTCTGGCTCCCCCGGTGCCCCACTTCCTCCTATATATATATCCTCATACCCTAATAACATCGAAGAGCATGAAGATACCCTAATTCGACTGTCGTAACCTTCTGTTCCCATGAGATCCCATATTGGGGATTGTTCCGGAGCTCCGCTGGAGGGGGCATCGATCACGGAGGGCTTCTACATCAACACCATAGCCCCTCCGATGAGTTGTGAGTAGTTTGCCACAGACCTTCGGGTCCATAGCTATTAGCTAGATGGCTTCTTCTCTCTCTTTGGATCTCAATACAAAGTTCTCCTTGATCTTCGAGGAGATCTATTCGATGTAATCTTTTTGCGGTGTGTTTGTCGAGATCCGATGAATTGTGGGTTTATGATCAAGATTATCTATGAACAATATTTGATTCTTCTCTGAAATCTTTTATGTATGATTATAATATCCTTGCAAGTCTCTTCGAATTATTGGTTTGGTTTGGCCTACTAGATCTATAGTTCTTGCAATGGGAGAAGTGCTTGGCTTTGGGTTCAATCTTGCGATGTCCTTTCCTAGTGACAGTAGGGGCAGCAAGGCACGTATAGTATTGTTGCCATCGAGGATAAAAAGATGGGGTTTATATCATATTGCTTGAGTTTATCCCTCTACATCATGTCATCTTGATTAAGGCATTACTCTGTTCTTATGAACTTAATACTCTAGATGCATGCTGGATAGCGGTCGATGTGTGGAGTAATAGTAGTAGATGCAGAATCGTTTCGGTCTACTTGTTATGGACATGATGCCTATATATAATGATCATGCCTAGATATTCTCATAACTATGCGCTTTTCTATCAATTGCTTGACAGTAATTTGTTCACCCACCGTAGAATTCTGCTATCAAGAGAGAAGTCACTAGTGAAACGTATGTCCCCCGGGTCAATCTTTATCATATTACCTTTTCTTCAACTAGTCAATTTTTGTTGCCGTTGCTTATTTGCTTTCTTTACTTTCTGTTTCTATACCAAAAATACAAAAAATATTATCCTATCCTATCTATCAGGTCTCACTCTCGTAAGTGACCGTGAAGGGATTGACAACCCCTTATCGCGTTGGCTACGAGGTTCTTATTTGTTTGTGCAGGTGCGAGGGACTCGTGCGTGGTCTCCTACTAGATTGATACCTTGGTTCTCAAAAACTAAGGGAAATACTTACGCTACTGTGCTGCATCATCCTTTCCTCTTCGAGGGAATACAACGCAAGCTCGATAAGTAGCAGGTGTGATCATGTTTTGCTTCGTGAGAGAAGTTTAGTCAATGGGTCTGTCACATTCAGATCCGTATGTATTTCGCAAATTTCTATGTTTACAATGCTCTGCATGGAGCTACTCTAGCTAATTGCTCCCACTTTCAATACGCATCTAGATTGATACTTAGAGTCGTGTGGATTAGTGTCAAAGCTTGCATAGGCGTAACCCTTTACGACAAACTCTTTATCACCTCCATAATCGAGAAACATTTCCTTAGTCCTACAATTACTAAGGATAATTTTGACCGATGTCCAGTGATCTACTCCTGGATCACTATTGTACCTTCTTGACAAACTCATGGCAAGGTACATAACAGGTTTGGTACACAACATGACATACTTTATACCTATGGATGAGGCATAAGGAATAACTTTCATTCTCTCTATATGTTTTTGTCGTGGTCGGGCTTTGAGTCTTACTCAACTTCACACCTTACAAATCAGGCAAGAACTCCTTCTTTGACTGATCCATTTTGAACTACATCAAAATCTTATCAAGGGATGCACTAATCGAAAGTCTTATCAAGTGTCATGATCTATCTCTATAGATCTTGGTGCCCAATATGTAAGCAGCTTCACCGAGGTCTTTTATTGAAAAACTCCTTTTAAACAATCCTTTATGCTTTCCAGAAAATTCTACATCATTTCCGATCAACAATATGTCATTCACATATACTTATCAGAAATGTTGTAGTGCTCCCACTCACTTTCTTGTAAATACAGGCTTCACCCTAAGTCTGTATAAAACCATATTCTTTGATCACCTTATCAAAGCGTATATTCCAACTCCGAGATGCTTGCACCAATCCATACATGGATCGCTGGAGCTTGCACACTTTGTTAGGACCTTTAGGATTGACAAAACCTTCTTATTGCATCATATACAACTCTTCATTCATAAATCCATTAAGGAGTGTAGTTTTGACATCAATTTGCCAGATTTCACAAAATGCGACAATTGCTAACATGATTCGAACAGACTTAAGTATCGCTATGGGTGAGAAAGTCTCATCGTAGTCAACTCCTTGAACTTGTCGAAAACCTTTTGTGACAAGTCGATCTTTGTAGATATAGGCATTACCATCAGCGCATGTCTTCCTCTTAAAGATCCATTTATTCTCTATGGCTTGCGATCATCGGGCAAGTCAACCAAAGTCCAGACTTTGTTCTCATACATGGATCCCATCTCAGATTTCAAGGCCCCAGGCTATTTCGCGGAATCTCGGCTCATCATCGCTTCCTCATAGTTCGTAGGTTCGTCATGGTCTAGTAACATGACTTCCAGAACAGGATTACCATACCACTCTGGTGCGGAACATACTCTCCTTGACCTACGAGGTTCGGTAGTAACTTGATCTGAAGTTTCATGATCATCATCATTAGCTTCCTCAATAATTAGTGTAGGCATTAGGGGAACGATTTTCTATGATGAGCTACTTTCCATTCGAGAGAAGGTACAATTACCTCATGAAGTTCTACTTTCCTCCCACTCACTTCTTTCGAGAGAAACTCCTTCTCTAGAAAGGATCCATTCTTAGCAACAAAGATCTTGCCTTTGGATCTTTGATAGAAGCTGTACCCAAATGTTTCTTTTGGGTATCCTATGAAGACACATTTCTCCGATTTGGGTTCAAGCTTATCAGACTGAAGGTTTTTCACATAAGCATCGCAACCCCAAACTTTAAGAAATGATAGCTTAGGTTTCTTGCCAAACCATAGTTCATACGGTGTCGTCTCAACGGATTTAGATGGTGCCCTATTTGACGTGAATGCAGTTGTCTCTAATGCATAACCCCAAAATGATAGTGGTAAATCAGTAAGAGACATCATAGATCGCACCATATCTAATAAAGTACATTTATGACATTCGGACACACCATTACGCTGTGGTGTTCCAGGTGGCGTGAGTTGCGAAACTATTCTACATTGTTTTAAATGAAGACCAAACTCGTAACTCAAATATTTTCCTCCGCGATCAGATCGTAGAAACTTTATTTTCTTGTTACGATGATTTTCTACTTCACTCTGAAATTCTTTGAACTTTTCAAATGTTTCAGACTTGTGTTTCAACAAGTAGATATACCCATATCTGCTCAAATCATCTGTGAAGGTCATAAAATAACAATACCTGCCGCGAGCCTCAACACTCATTGGACTGCATACATCTGTGTGTATTATTTCCAATAAGTCACTGGCTCGCTCCATTGTTCCAGAGAATGGAGTTTTAGTCATCTTGCCCATGAGGCATGGTTCGCAAGCATCAAATGATTCCAAAAGTCCATCAGCATGGAGTTTCTTCATGCGCTTTACACCAATATAACCTAAACGGCAGTGCCACAAGTATGTTGCACTATCATTATCAACTCTGCATCTTTTGGCTTCAATATTATGAATATGTGTATTACTACAACCGAGATTCAATAAACCATTCAACTTGGGTGTATGACCATAGAAGGTTTTATTCATGTAAACAGAATAACAATTATTCTTTGACTTAAATGAATATATGTATTGCAATAAACACGATCCAATCTTGTTCATGCTCAACGCAAACACCAAATAGCATTTATTTAGGTTTAACACTAATCCCGAAAGTACAGGGAGTGTGCGATGATGATCATATCAATATTGGAACTATTTCCAACACACATAGTCACCTCACCCTCAACTAGTCTTCGTTTATTCTGCAACTCCTATTTTGAGTTACTAATCTTAGCAATCGAACATGTATCAAATACCCAGGGGTTACTACGAGCACTAGTGAGGTACATATCAATAACATGTATATCAAATATACCTTTGTTTACTTCGCCATCCTTCTTATACGCCAAATATTTGGGGTAGTTCCGCTTCCCGTGACCATTTTCTTTGTATTAGAAGCACTTAGTTCCGATACTCGGAGTGACAAATCCTAATCTTGATCTTTGCCAGCCCAACAAGTACCTTCAGAGACACCTGTATAGCATCTTTATAATCACCCAGTTACGTTGTGATGTTTGATAGCACACAAGGTGTTCCTCTGGTATTCGGGAGTTGCATAATCTCATAGTCAGAGGAATATGTATAAGTCATGAAGAAAGCAATAGCAATAAAACTTAATGATCATTATGATAAGCTAACGGATGGGTCTAGTCCATCACATCATTCGCCTAATGATGTGATCCCGTTCATTAAATGACAACACATGTCTATGGTTAGGAAACTTAACCATCTTTGATTAACGAGCTAGTCTTGTAGAGGCTTACTAGGGACACGATGTTTTGTCTATGTATCCGCACATGCACCAAGTTTCCGATTAATACAATTCTAGCATGAATAATAAACATTTATCATGATATAAGGAAATATAAAAATAACAACTTTATTATTGCCTCTAGGGCATATTTCCTTCAAAGGAAACTACAAATACCTTTACTATCTTTAGGACATGGCATTTTGTCAATTGCATCAACCTTAGCTTTGTCCACCTTAATACCTCTTTTAGAAATTTTATGGCCCAAGACAATACCTTTATTAACAATAAAGTGGCACTTCTCCCAATTCAAGCTAAAGTTAGTTTGCTCACATCTCTGCAAAACTCGCTCAAGATTTCTTAAATAATCATCAAAAGACTTCCCATAAACAGAAAAGTCATCCATGAAAACCTCAACAATATTTTCACAAAAATCAGACAATATATGAGGCATACATCTTTGAAAGGTAGCATGTAATGCCCAGTATGCGACTATGTCTCCCACGTGTCGAGGCACGACTTAAAGACATAAGCGCATACTAGAATGATCTCAAGTATGGTATCTTTGCACATCTCATGTAAAACTCAGGGATGAAATTGTAAAAGATAGTTGGCTTACACTCGCCACGTCACACAATGAATACAATAACATACATTCATCCAAATAACACAGGGTCTAGCTACGGACGAAAACCCAAACGAGAAAGATACCATAAAAATACAAGGCTCGATCGCCCCTAGTAGGAACCACTACTGATCGTCGAAACCCGTCACATACAAACGGCCACTCTCTTCATCGAGCTCCGAGTGAAGTTCTGAACCATCTCCTGCATTGTTCTCAACGGTACCTGCATCTGGTGTGTGTTGTAATCTGTGAGCCACAAGGACTCAGCAATCCCATAACCATGGGTAACAAGACTAACAAAGCTTGATGGGTATGGAGAGGTTAAGTGGTGAGGTTGCAGCGACGGCTAAATATATGTAAGGTGGCTAACTTACGAGTACAAGAATAAGATAAGCATCTACGCAAACGGTCGCAAACTAGTAATGATCGCTAGAGATCCTGAACTACTTATGAGACAAACATAACCCCGCCGTGTTCTCTTCTCAAAGTGCAAAGAGACAGACACGGTTACTCACGCGGTTGATGTGTTTTATCTCGGATCCTCTGACAAGTTTTCTATAACTGGACATTAACAAATTCCAATCTGCCACATAACCGTGGGCACGGCTTTCGAAAGATTGTAACCCTGCAGGGGTGTCCCAACTTAGCCCATCACAAGCTCTCACGATCAGCAGAAATAATAATAATATTACCCCTTATCTTAGGGAAGGCACGATCAGACTCGGAATTCCCGGTGCACAAGACATTTCGACAATGGTAAAACAAGTCCAGCAAGACCTCCCGGAGTGCCGACACCCTGATAGTGGCCGCGCGTATCTCGTCTCAGGCCATGACCGGATGGGCGATCCTACAGGTAAAACCAGACCTCGAGTTTCCCAGTGGTGGCTCCGCAGTCTCCCCGTTCGGGACCAACACCATCGGCACTACCCCCCTGTTATGTAGAAAAGAATCCTCGGGGATGCGACCCCCTATGCAAATTAATTAATTAATTAATTTATTATTATGTTTCAAATTAAAACCAATGTTGGGCCTTGCTGGAGAAGTTTCATTCAAAGATGAACTGTCAAAGGGTCCCCATATACCCAACCGTGTTAGGAACACAAAATCAAGGAACATAACACCGGTTTATCGGTTCTTAAGGCGACATGAGTGGAACAAAACACCGAGCAAAAGGCCAACCCTTCCACGCATTGCCAAGTATATAGGTGTGTTAATATAATATATATATTGTGATATTCCCAAAAACATCAAGTTCCAACATGGAGCAATCTTCATCTTCACCTGCAACTAAGAACACTATAAGAGGGGCTGAGCGAGCGGGTAACATAGGCAAACAACAGTTTGCTAGGAAGGTGTCAAATGTTAGAGGTTTCATGGCAACAAGGAGAGGCTGACAAAATGATGGGTAGCGCGACATATAGCGATAGCATCGAGACATCTAGCATAGCAATGATAGTAAAGGTATCCAAGATGATGGTCATCTTGCCTAGTATTCCGCAAGGAAGCAGAACGAGTCCATGAAGTAGTCGAACAAATCCTCACAACTCCGGAACGAAACCGAAGCTAACGAGAGAAGGATACCGGAACGAAGCAAAAAACACGTAAACACACAAGCATAAACATGGCATATGATGCACAAACAAGTATGATGCATGTCCGGTTTAAATATGCATGGCATGGCAACGTGCACAAACAACACTACAATTTAAGTGGAGCTCAATATATAACGAGTTGCATATTAACAAAACACCACATTATATTTATTTAGTTGACTCTCGTTTATTTACAAGACAAGGTTAAATGTTTGTTAACATGGCAAGAGGTGAAGCTTAAACAAACTACACTATCTAGTCATTTTAAATGAGGCTGGAAATAACAACAACAATTCCGAAAACTCCCCATGTGCATATTTAGCAATTCTTAAAGCAAAGAACAATTTTAAGCATTTAAAGGTTGTTATCATGATGCGGATGACATTTGCAAGTTTTCATGCAATTTTTAGTAAAAGTTGACAATTAACAAGATATGAAGCATTTGGTCGCCACGACGGAAGGGAAGGGGTGTCATGGCGGCGAGAATGGAAATGGTGCCACGGCAACGTTCCGATGATCTGACAACTCGTCGAGATGCCGGTGCAAAAGCAAGGTGGTGTGAGCGTGTCATGCAAGACATAGGTAGGGTGATCCCGGTAACCGGGTTCCCACGGGTCGGCGACAACGCAAATGAGGGGCACTTCGGACTCTAGGCAAACAAGTAATTCATCTCATACATCACACAACATTCATCCACGGGGTCATCGGCTCGGCGGTTATACCTTCGAAGCGTGCATTTCGTGGAGGTTCGAGTTCGGCGGTAGTGGAAGTAGTCGTTCACGTTCGTAGTGGGAAGTAGTCGTTTCGTTTGGTAGTCGTGCACGTCGATGGTAGTTGTACACGGGTCTCGATGACGGGGATGTACTCATTTTGTAGATGAACTTGATGGATCCGAGGGCCCCGAGCGTCTAGGTACTTGGGGTCTTCGAACTTGCCGGTCTCGGTTCTTGCGACAGTAGTGGTACTTGGCGTCGCATCGTGTACAGGTACTCGCGATCTTGGTGACGGTAGTGGTACACGCGGTCTTGTCGAATCCACAACGAGGGTAGGGTTGGAGATGGACTTGAACCATCCTAGTGCTTGCGGTCTCTGTCTTCACGGAGATGTAATAAAACGACAACGGTCAAGGCAGCGCTGGTGCGGTCATCATGCGGGGGAGCGGGTCTTGGGAAGATGCAGCCCACACAGCGAAGGCCGGCGACGCTGCATGGCAGGAGGTAGCGTGAGGTCGAGCAGGCACTTGCACCCGAGACGAACAGGAGGAGTAGAGGAGGTCTACGCGAGGTCGGCAGGGACTCGACGCGGAGCCAGGAGGACCGGCGGAGTAGGGGACGCGAGCTCCTGGAGCTCGTCGGCGACGGCGGTCATGGCACGCGGCCGCTCGGCGTGGAAGGAGATGGGGTAGTGCTCAGCGGCAGGGCCGATGTCGAGGAGGACGGCGCTCGGGACGGCGAGGTGCGACGGCGGCGATGGGCATCGAGGACACCGGCGGTGCTGTGCCTTGAGGCCGTGACGGACGGCCCGAGTAGGAGGCCGTGCGCTTCGGCGCGGAGGCGCGGGCGGCTGCGCTTGGCGGAGAGCCATGGCGAGGCGGAGGAACGAGGCCCTGCGGCGGGGCGCGGCGGCCATGGAGGCGTCGACGCAGAGGAGAGGACGGCTTGAGGGGGGTCTCGCTCCTCTCACTGTCTCTGCGGGTAGGAGGAGACGAGAGGGAGAGGGACGAGAGGAGGGAGATCGAGCGGGAGCGATGCGTACAGGTGTGTGGCGGCGGCTGAGGGAGGTAAGAGGGAAGACAAGAAGGCGCTGGGTGAGCGATCGGGGCTAGCTAGGGTTAGGAGGAGAGGGAAAATGGGCCTAGGTGGTTCGGTTGGCCTGGCTAGGCTACCGGCTGGGCCTAGCTGCGGCTACAAGGCCCAAGTAGGCTGGGCTTAGAAGGCCGCGGCTGGGCCCCTTCTTCCCTTTTTTTCTCAAGCAGAAAACAATTAAAGAGAAGAAAAAGAAAGAGGGGGTTAGGGAAAGAATTTGGGGAGGAGGTTAATTTTCCTAGACTCATAAAAATGAGCTTGGTCCAGGGAAAATAGAAGTGCCAAGATTGCAAGAATTGAATTCAAATTCATTTGAATTTAATTCAAATGGATTTTAATAGGAATGGGGTGTTTGATAAGTCCATAATGTTCGGAATTTGGGTGGAGATTGGAAAAGTGATGAAAGAATTTATGGGCAACGTTTGGGTCAAGAAGTGAGATAACAAAAGGCTTGGGGAATTATTTGCAAGTGTGTTTTGGCGATTCCAAATTAATGAAATATTTTATTATAGCTCCCTAAATATTGAGAGGATATATTTTGAAGAGAAATCATCCTTCCCTCGATTTAAATGGATCGAAAATCCACACAATTTTATTTAGTTGAGATGCAAAAGATTTAAGACATGATGGCATGATGATATAATGCAATGCAAAATAAAATAGAGCAAGCAAATAAAACACACCGCGAAACCCGGAACATATGGAAGTATTCCGGAGTGTCGGTCTTGGGGCGTCACAACTCTCCCACACTAACAGAGGATCTCGACCCAAGATTCTGAAGAGGTCACCGGATAGAAGAGGATAAAGGAAGAGGTAAAATAAAGTTGCTTCTTTGACAAACGAGTGAACCCGACAAACCTTGAGAGGTTGAACAATCTGGAAAGAAAGAATACACCGAAGATGAACAAAGTTAAGAGCACTCCTGTAAAAAGGAGGAAGAAGGGACACCACGAGAATTTGAAGGTTGCAAGGACATAAATGAAGAGCTCAAGGATGACAAAAGAATTTCAAAACCACTCCGGTTAAAACAAGATGGAGAAGGAATAAGAACCAAATTATTTGGACAGCATTCCGTCTGAAAATTGAAGGAATTGAACATGAACTTGAGGAGATGGGATGATACTTAATGAAATCAACAGCACACTGCCTCCGGAACAATTGAAAGGATGGCACAAGGGGTAAGAAAGATTTCAGACAGCACTCCGGTTGAAAAGAGGGGAAAATTTTGATAAGATGAGATAACTTGAATGGAGGACACGACACTCCTATGAAATGGACAAGCAAGGAAAGAACATCATCTTGACAAAACGAGATGATGGTCAAGGAGAGCAATATCACAATGCCTCTGAAATGAAAGAATAGATGCTAGATCATTGGAAAGAAAAGAACGGAGAAGAAAAAGACAACTTCTCCCACAAATGAATTAGAAAATCCTCCTTACGGAGAAGGGTTGAACGGAGTTGGTGAAATAAACAACAACAAAAGAATAAGCTTGTTGTGGTATTATGGAAAACATCTCAAGTTATGAGGTAATAACCAGCCACTAATGCAAAACAAATGATTGCTTGAGATCAACGAAGCGAAGAAAACTTCTTTCACCGAGAGAATAATAGGGAACTTGGGTCATTATTAAGCACCATAATAGCAAAAATTCTTAGGGAAAGCTTTTAGGTGAGATACAACCCAAGTTAACTCCAACGAGGAAATTAAAGGTTGAAAAGATCTCATGAACGAAGAAAATGATGGGTTTACATATTTCATTCTTGATAACTTGTGAATCATGAAACATGAAGGAAATTGTCAAGAGTGACATAACACCACCTCAAAAGATAAGGGAGCAAGAATTGCACTTCAAAATGCATGAAGAAGAATACTTGAGCTCCCACAAGAATCTTGATGAAGACTTCGAGGATGAATTAAATCCTGATGAACCGCCATGAAAACTCCGGTAACAAAAGGATGAGAAGTGAAGGATTAAAATAATAAGATTGAAGCCTTGTAATGATTAG
>LR738714.1:571477975-571488809 GCA_902687465.1 Secale cereale | reverse complement strand
CTACGCCTGGTTCTGCTCCCTCTCCGTCATCATCCTCGTCCCCGCCGACATCTGGACGGTCAGATCTCTCATCCCTCTACAGCACCCTCCCCCCCTAGATTGCGATCCTCGCCGTTGCTCTTGATCCATCGGTTTGGTGTCGGTGCCTCGGCGCGCTGAGATCCGCCCCGGGCTGAGCTAATTGCATGCTCTGGTTTTGCGCCAATTAGGATGAATTGCGGGAGTAGGACATGAATTTTGACTGGGAAGCTGTTAGTGCGTTGAGTTTTGGGTGCTTGAGGGGAGAATGCTTGGTGAATCGTACATTTGAGTTGCTACTTCTGGTCCCGGAATGAGGTCTAGGTGACAGGGTATTAGGGTCACCCCTGCGTCAATCAGAGAGGACATCTGTTTATTACTCCTAATTAGTTACTCTAGTTCATAGTTCTAAGAAATGCAGCATAAACAACATGTCTGAGCTAAATTGGCACAATATGTTGAGTGTTTATGGCTTGCGTGACTCCAATTAGCTTCGAGAATTCTCTCTCTGCACTATTTTACCCTTTGTGTCTAATTGCCATGGCAATGTTTCATTGTCTTGCCTTGGCCCCCTTGGATAAACCTTTTCTGCTGTTTGTTTTGGTACTTGCCGATTAAGTCATCAGTCCACACATGACATTTATGGATTCACCATTATGTTAGATCCATAGGAATGTGGGACACAAGGTGGAAAAAAGCTGTCCTGTCTAGTTGACGGCTTACATGACGATTGACGGCTTACAGTAACTGTTAGCTGAAGGGAATTAAGAACAAAATGATGAGATGAAATGTTAACCAGACATCAAAATCACACACTTATTCAGAATACACAGTCCAGCCTCACATGCGTCTTCAGTCTGAATGAATACTATAGAACAAGTGTAGATGCAAAAAGTCCGAGCATGAACTTGGTTACCTCCACAAAGCATAGAGATCAGGTGCAGGTGAAGTGTTTATAAAGAAGGTTTAATATTTTGCTAGAAAGAACCCTAGGCCAGCTACATTAGCACGCCTTGAATATTTTGTAGATACATGTTCCGTTGATGCCATGCTTATTAGGGTATGGGCCACTCACTCCCTTTACTGCTTCACATACATATTGGTATATTCATCTGTATGAGCAAAACTGTGACCAAATGGAACAATCCTGCCATCTAGCCTCTTTATTTAAATTGGTTTACGCACAAGCGAACAACTGTTGAAAAGTTTAAAATAGAATATGTCACCATATTACATGGGCCAAGAAATAGTGGAGGCCCTTCATCACAAACTTTATCTGTGTATTGTGCTGTCAAATGATCTTCATTTACTTATTTGGTCTAAGCTCCTACATCACCTCACTTGCAGACATTAACTGGCTTTGATAAAGGTGGGATTGGCTTCTTCTGGGGCTGGTCTTATTGGAGCACATTTATCCTAACATGGTATGAGACTATCATCATCAACATGTCTTGCATTGCTTTCTGCGGTTATAACATTCCTGATTGTTAGTGGCATCTAGGACTACTGTTGGTGCACATGCCCTAGCATAATAGATGTTTCTTACAGTAAAATGTCAGCTCTACCTTCAGAATGCAAAAAAGCTTCATTGTGGATCCTGCTTCATCAGTTCCCAGATCAGTGATTTATGAATGTATTATTTGCATTATTGCATATCAATGCAACTGTTTCAGCTTCAGCTGAACTTACTAGGTCCGTGCTTGGGAAAAAAATAATGGCTTGTAAATGGCAAAATACCGGAAAATTCATGCCCTCTTTTATGTGTCTGACACTTTCTTACTGTTTGGTTTCAAGGTATTTAAGGTTTTGATGTTACTATAAGGTTGCTTACTTGCTTACTCTATTTCTAATAGAACAGCTGATAACCTAGTTCTTTTCAGCTTTTGAGGGTACTACTTTAGTTATCAATTCATATATTAATTTTTCATGGGATGCAGTAAATCCTATCCTTTTCATTTTTGTTGGCACTTTTATCTCTTACACAAAGCTTGTGTCTATGTCCCTAAACAGGGCTGTAGTTCCTACTATTCAAGGCTATGAAGATGCTGGAGATTTCACTGTTAGAGAAAGGCTAAAAACTAGTATTCACATGAACCTGCTCTTTTATTCAATTGTGGGAGCTATTGGCCTCTTTGGACTCATACTGCTTTTAGTCATGCATAGAGCTTGGTATGTTTAAATCTCCACTTTAGCTTCCATGTTCCATGACTCATCTGATATGTGAATAACCTTGTGTAATATCTTGATATTTTTTTACATTTTAATCAAGTCATGTCAGCTCTTTCTTTATGGTTGTCGTTCAATAACTTATGGAATATTATACGGAAACATTTTTGTTATTTCAATACTGAGCAAGCTACAGGATAGTCAGCTTTGATTGGTAAATAAACATGATGTGATCATTACTACTGCAAAATACTGCTCCCTCCGTTCCTAAATATAAGTCTTTTTAGAGATTCCAGTATGGACTACATACGGAGCAAAATGAGTGAATCTACACTCTAAAATATGTCTATATACATCCGTATGTAGTTTGCAGTGGAATCTCAAAAAAGACTTATATTTAGGAACGGAGGGAGTACTTCCATTGCACTAATCATTTGTGTTACCTTGAGTTCTGACAAATTTATTTCTGAAAATGGCTGCCATTTAAACTTCTGTGATGTGCAGTCTTGACTCTTGACCTGAAATAAATATTTGACAGGGATGGAGGTCTTGTGGGCTTTTTAATGGCTTGCTCAAATACCTTTGGACTGGTGACTGGTGCTTTTCTTCTTGGTTTTGGATTGAGTGAAATTCCAAGAAACATTTGGAAAAACGCAGACTGGACTCACCGCCAAAAAGTACTTTCTCATAGAGTTGCCAAGATGGCTGTAAAGCTTGATAATGCTCATCAAGAGTATTCAAATGCAATTGTTGTAAGTACATTTCTAAATCCTTAATAATATCTGTACTCGTTGCCAACTTGCAGTTTGCTGAAGTGTTGTTGCTTTTCCAGGTTGCTCAAGCCACTTCAAATCAAATGTCAAAGCGTGATCTCTTAAGACCTTATATGGATATTATTGACCGAATGGTTGCTCAAATGGTACCAAAGCAATTATTAGTACTATTTCTAGTTGAATTTAAATCCCTGCGATTAAAGATGGAAACTTGTGATTGTATGTACATTTCAGCTACGGGATGATCCATCTTTCAAGCCTTCTGGTGGCAGATTAGGCGAAAATGACATGGACTATGATACAGATGATAAAACAATGGCCACTCTCCGACGTCAACTTAGGATGGCCCATGAGGAGTACTATCGGTGTAAAAGGTATTGTGGAATAAACCAACGGAGGATAGTATTGATCTTTGTGTATCTGTTAGTAATATCTGGTACATAACTAATGCAGTTTCGAATTTGTATGGAAACTGGAAGGGTGACAAGGGATTGGTTCCCAGCCTAAGATTTCCTAAGTTGGCAAAACTCTTGAGTTAGGCAAGTATGCTGAGTTAAGGCGGGTGTTTAGCTCACGTTGCATCTTAAGCTGGATTCTATATGAATCAAAATCGTATGGTCAACCATTGTGGGTACTGGGTAGAATGCTAGATGCCTAAGATTTCCTAAGTTGGCAAAACTCTTGAGTTAGGCAAGTATGCTGAGTTAGGCGGGTGTTTAGCTCACGTTGCATCTTAAGCTGGATTCTATATGAATCAAGATCGTATGGTCAACCATTGTGGGTACTGGGTAGAATGCTAGATGCCTGGGACCATGTTACTATTGTTCCTTTCTCTTTTCCCTCAGCTTGGCCCGACGTGTCATAAATTCCATATGTGTGGCAAGATTTCTATAGGCATGCCAAAGTGTGGTACTCGAAATTCTAGTTTGTAGAGAATCAATGTTCTAGGCGTTACAGGTGTCCCTTTTTAACTGATAATACTAACTCTAGTTTTTGTTGTTGTACAGTGAATATATGACTTATGTCATGGAAGCTCTCGATCTAGAGGACACCATTAAAAATTATGAACATCGTGATGCAAATGGATGGTGAGTTCGTTAATTCTTTTGTTAAATGTTATCTTCACATTATTTTAATCTTGACAAAATAGCCCTTACAACTTCACTGAATGGTACTGCAATGAATCTTTTTTGCCCCATTCAATTATATTTCATGATATCGTATTCTGGCGAACCTTTTCTTGTTTTAATGCTGCACAAAGCTACAACAACTTCACAGTTCTGTTAAATAAATGATGTGAAGTGGTATGCTGTATGATTATGATGGAGGTTTTATTATCCTGGTTAAACAGAAAACAGATAAAACTGTGTACAAACAGGACTGTTATAGTTCCACAAATGAATCGATTAGTATGTTGGTATATAATTATATGTGTGATTTGTGGTACTGGCCAAGAATAGGTGATTGGTGGGCTGAATAATTTCAATTGCCATTATGGATGCGTGTGCATGTCTACACGTAAACCTGGGAATAGTTTGACATCCAGGCCAAATCCATTCCAGACTGTTCGAGTATAGCTCCAGCATCCAAACCAATCCAAACCAAAAACTTTTAGCTAGAATCTACACCAAACCAAACTATACGTATTTCCCACCCAATCCAGCTCAAACTGTTTCCAAGTTTTGGATTAAATCCACAAACTCAAACCATGGACAAAGCACAACAGCCGTGTAACTGACTAGTGAGTATCTGCTGCTCGGGTGTTGGAACTTGGATACAAACAAACTTGAAGAAGGCAGTTGCCGTTCAGGTCATGATCGTTTGCTCAGGGTGTGTTGGTCGCTGGCGTCTCCTATGTTAGCTAAAATAGACTCATGGCGCACCGACGATCACCGGAGACAACAAGACATGGCGGGAGAATGGACACAGAGAATTTGGTCACCGGCAAACACCTTGCCGAACCGACAGTTTTTCTGTTTTTCTCCTCTAGCACGAACTCGATCCGCTTGGTACAATACACGGGAGGGAGGGAGACTTATACGTGCGTGCACTCATGCTCCACGCCGCGCTCTCGACGCATCCCATTCGCACACTCGCCACTCCCGCGCTCCACGGCTCGCGCGCCCGACGCGCATGCACGCAGTCGACGCGGCCGGCTCGTGCGCCCGACGCCTACGCCGCGCTCTCGACGCATGCACACACACGCCCGTGCCCTGCACGGATCACTCCTGGCGCACACACGCGCATGTGCCCTGCACGGACCGCTCCTAGCGCACACGCACGCCAGTCTCCACCGTGCCTGCCACGGCTTATTCCCAACATCCTAGGTTCTACGCCGGTGTCGGCGTGGTCATGGATGTCACCCTTGTCGTCGGCGTGGTCATGGAGGTGCAGCAGGTCCAAGTCAAGATCATCTTCTTCCAAGTCAGAGGCGTCCATGGCACGAGTACGCACGTGGACGAAGCTTGGGCTGGACGATGGATAGATTGACAAGAAGCGACTGAGCTTGCTGGGAAGGCGGTGGCATTTGGACCTTCGCTTCAGACTAATCGATCAATCCAGTCTCAAACCATAGTTTGCATCAGTTTTCCACCCATAAGTCCGAACCCAACCCAAACCTATCCAATCCGTTATTAGCCACAGCCCAAACCGAACCGAATTGTTTGTCTATCTAGATCCAATAGAGACCAAATTAGTGAGACCAAATCAAAAACCAAACCAAAAACTAAGTTTTGATCCAAACTATTCCCAGGTTTATCTACACGAGTTATAAAATACGCCTCAGTAATTTGTTTGCAAAACCTTGATTAATATGTATATATTCGTCTGAAATCTTTTGGTGTATCCAACCACAAGCATTATTGATTTAGTTTCTTTTTGTCTAAACAGGAAATATGTATCGAGTTTTAGGGATAGTAGGTCAGGCACACTGGGATCCCTTTTGGACACTATGGGTAATCCTTCTGACCTTTACAAATTATTTTCATTAGTTTTTGTCTTTATCTTTTAGTCAGTGAAAATGGCTTAAAATCAGTTTCCAGATGAAGAAGTCTAAATTCCAGGCCCGCATATTTATTAAGTTCGAGTTACTGCCTTATGGCTTGCTCAATAATTGATGGAACTGACTCAGTGATACTTTCTTGCATTGTCAGAGTTCATTTGGCGTTGTATACTGAGAAAGCAGCTTCAGAAAGCACTGGCTGTTATTCTCGGCTGCATGTCAGCTGCTATACTGTTGGCTGAAGCTACTTTGCTGCCAGGTGGTGTTGATTTATCACTTTTTTCCATTCTTGTAAAATCCGTCGGAAAGCAGGAGGTTCTAGTCCAGGTAAGAAATTAGGTTCATTAAAACTATAATAAATGTATCACATGTTCAGTTTACAGGGAAGTTTTTTTAGTTTTTAGTTATGGGCTCTTGTTTTCTGCCATGTGCGCTGTATTTTGTCATTAGTGATAGCTTTGTAGTTTGTTTGCACACTAATCATGTGCATCTGTCTTCCATTTGTTATTTGAACACATGCAGACTAGTACAAGTCACTATAGTTACTTAGGTGACTCAGTATATCAGGCCTTGGTATTCTTTTGCTCAGTCGACCTTATTTTTTATGTAGTACAAAATTTACTCCCTCCGTTCCTAAATATAAGTCTTTTTAGACATTTCAAATGGACTACAACATACGGATGTATATAGACATATTTTAGAGTGTAGATTCACTCATTTTGCTCCGTATGTAGTCACTTGTTTGAATCTCTAAAAAGACTTATATTTGGGAATGGAGGGAGTATATCTTAGTCAATGGGACACCTTTGTCTGGTCACCTAGCTGTACATTCATTGTTAAACGTCAGCCTTATTTTGCATGATCTTACATACTTCCTATTTTTTTACAGGTTGCTGCATTTGTCCCTTTGATGTATATGTGTATATGCACATACTATTCGCTATTTCAGATTGGGATGTTAATGTTTTATTCCCTGACTCCACGGCAAACAAGTTCTGTCAGTTTGCTTATGATCTGTTCGTAAGTTCATACTGTTCTGCTTTTTTATGTTTCATATGCTTCCTGTCCAATTCGTTCAACTAATTCTAGGCTGTCCACTGAATGCTATTTCGCAGGATGGTTGCAAGATATGCACCTCCCATTTCTTATAACTTCCTGAATCTAATTCGCCTTGGTCGTAACGTTAAAACTACTTTTGAGAAGGTAATAGCTGGACAGTTTCTTCGTGTTATTTATGCTATGTGCTTCTCTTTGCGTGTGGCCGATATAGTTTGACATTTGAAGATGGAATGCATCACAGTTTTTCAGTTTTGGTACACTGCTTATTGTTCATCAGATAATTAACACCTAGCTTATCGCTGAATGAACTATATGTTGGCATGTCGCAGAGAATGGGGAACATAGATGATGCAGTTCCTTTCTTTGGAAGACGCTTCAACAGGATCTACCCACTAATTATGGTTGTCTATACCCTACTTGTTGCTAGTAACTTCTTTGGACGTGTGATTGATTATTTTGGAAGCTGGAAAATGTTCAAGTTCCAGCGTGAAGAAGAGCATATGGATGGTTTTGATCCGTCTGGAATTATTATTCTGCAAAAAGGTTAGGGACCGATTTGTCTGGGCATATCCTTCATTCTCTTTAGTATATCAGCATAGATTTGTCTATGGGGGTACCTTTCATTTCTCGGAAGCATATTGTTGTATTCTCTTGTTTGCTTCTTTAGCTGCTTGTCCGTTCAGCTTCCAAAATTCCACATGGATTTCAATTTTCTTGTTTTCTTCGGCAAATGAAAGCATGTGTGACACTGTCGCCAATGAACCTATTGGACTGTCCGGCTTACAATAGAAATCTGATGATTTATCTGATCATTATCATCGAATATTTTGTATAATCACTATGTAAATTGTGGTTGAATGCTGCCTTTGGTTTTTTCAAAAACATTTTCCGCCTAAGCGAAGTTTACTTTCTTTGCAGAGAGATCTTGGATTGAGCAAGGATATAAAGTTGGTGAGCAGGTTATTCCATTGGCAAGATTCAATGGCGCGATCACAGATGTTGAATCTGGAAAGGTACCATTGATGTTGTAGCATAAGTACCATAGTTTCCCAATCTTATTATTTATATGTCTTCGTTCTGTTTGAAAGGTTTAGTCTTTAGCGATATTTATCTCCTTATGTCATACACAGGTCGAAAATACAGTGGAGATGAAGGCGGGAACAACTTTGAGAGTTGATGGAAGAGCCGGTCAATCTAAATATGCTCACAGCCGGGAAACGATTTCCAACAAGTATTCATCTGTTAGAGATCAGAGTCGGCAGACAACAAAGCCAGTGAAAAAGGAAACTGTGTCAACATCTATATCTCTGCTTGAAGAAGGGAACTCTGAACAGCGGTCGGCTGCCGGAATTTCCCAAACATGGGCTTCAATGAAGAATGGTTTTCAGAACTTCAAAGCGAATATGGGTGCCAAGAAGTTCACTCCTTTGCGCCAGGATCCAGGATTCGCTCCTCACTCGAACATCTCTTCGCCTGAATCTCTCGATGACATCTTCCAAAGGATAAAACGGCGCCCTGCAGAATCGCCCGTAGATTACCTTGACGACGACGGCGACGATGACGATACAGGAGACATGGATCCTCCATTTCCAGGATCAAGAAGATAGGCCGTGGTTTTCCCTTAGAGGTTAGAACATTGAGCTTTGGGTGGGAATCAAAAGGATTTGGTAGCATTAGATGCAGCATAGAAGATACAGGATGTATAGATCAGATGATGGTTTTGGTGTGCTTCGCGGAAGCTCAAGACGCCCTCTGCCCATCTGGAAAGGTGCAGACGTGAATTAAAGCACATGACATAATGACACAGGCCCTGCAGAAAGGACAGCGGATTCTCCCCAACAAGAGATCATGGGAGCGTGACTGTATCACACTTTTCTGCTTTATACACTGCAGGATTCATACTCGACAAGACATCGCTGACGTGTTATTTTTACTTGTTATTAAATGTTGAAATCTGTATTGGAGATAACCGATTCATACTCGAAGCTGACGAGTGTAGGCTGTAAAGGTGGTTTGCATTATATGATGTGCGTTCAAAACATGCGGCCGATCTAATGTACTCCCTCCGTCCCAAAATTCTTGTCTTAGATTTGTCTAGATATGGATGTACCTAATACTAAAACGTGACTTGATACATCCGTATTTAGACAAATCTAAGACAAGAATTTTGGGACGAAGGGAGTATTAAATAGAAACATGCGGCCGATCTAAGAGCAAAGTTAATGGTATATATTGGCTATAAAAAAAGGGACATGAGAACTTGTTATAGCCAATACAAAACTATTTATATATATTGACATAATGGCATATATATTGACATAATAAAAGCTTATTAATATATATAAACATTGTGAGGTCCTACAACTGATTTTTTTTTGTCCATGTAAACATTGTGACGTCATAATAAAAGCTTCGTGTTATTGTCTAAAAAACTGAATTTTATGAAATTAGGAATATTTTCTTCAAAATGCGAGCATTTTTTTGAATTTTCAAGCAATCTTTGAAAACATGAACATCTTGATGATGTGAAAAATTTGCAAAGCGAGAACATTTATGAATCCGTGAACGAAAAAAATGTGTACATTTTTTCAAAATTCCAAAATATTTTTTGCATTTGTGAACAAATTATGAAAACATGATCACTTTTTAAATTTCTGAACAAATTTGGATAGCTGGAACATTTCTTGAAATTCTAAAACATTTTTAATTTTGCAAATAAAATTTGAAAACATGAACAACTTTGAATATGTGAACAAAAAATTTAAATGCAAACTGTTTTGAATTTATGAAGAACAAATTTTCAAAACACATAGCTTGTTTGAATTTGTGAACAAAGTTTGAAAACATAGCTTGTTTGAAAATTTGAAAACCCAAACAAATTTGGAAACACAAACAATTTTTTAATATGTGATTATTTAAAAAAAAATAAGAACCATTTTTGACTTTATGAACAATTTTTTATAACACTCTAATTTTATTAAAAATTGATCATTTTTTTAAAACATGAACATAGTTTAAAATTCTCTAACAATTTTTGAAACATGAACTTTAAAAAGGCTTGAAATAAAGAAAATAAAATAAAAATGAATAAAAAAGAAACCGAAAAAGAAGAAAAGAAAAAAAGAAAACGAAAAAGAAAAAAAATAATTAAAACTATGAAAAACAAAAAACAAACATGAAAATGGGTAAAAGAAAACAAAAGCGGTTCCGAGAACCTTCTAGAAGGTCCCCAAAACCAGAAAAACCCGAGAACATTGAAACGCTTAAACGGGCCGGCTCAATCAAAATGATCGCTCGATGTCCTGTGCGAAACAACGACATCTTGCTGCAAAATGCGTCAAATAGGGATTTCAGCACCCAAAGACCACGAGCTCCCTCTCTTCCACATGGTGTACTAATGACCATGTACATATCCATCCAAACGTTGTGGAAAAAATGCACGGAGAAAGAGGTATCCGGGCTCGGCTTAACATCGAAAGCGCTCGCCTCCTCTAGCGGTTTGATCTCGTGCTCGTCCTTCAGACGGGAGCTCGGATATGAAGTTTCCTCAAATCAGATTCGTCGTCCGAGCTCATAAAGGGAGCGTAAAGCTCCGGACATGATTCCCGATCGCGCCCCAACGCCTCAAAAGGGGAGTGCAATTTGAGACCAGTCAAGCCCTCGGATAGACCATTGGTCAGAATCATCGATGCACCAGTGGCGCCATGGGGACTCAGATTGCTGTTTGGCAAAGCCATCGTAACAAGGTGATCAAACAATGAACTCTTAATGAAGGCACCAATGTCGGTGCCAAAAGCGGCAGACCTCAGGTAGGGGG
>LR738714.1:571466266-571477402 GCA_902687465.1 Secale cereale | reverse complement strand
TACACTACTGGTCTGAGGCGTCTTGAGTCCTTTCTCACTGGTGGGTCGTCAGTTCGGCCCATGGACTAGGTCACCTAGGCCAGGAACCTGTAGCGACCCGACCCAATACGGTCCAGTCTCTGTGTATCTGTACCGTCCCAAGACCATGCTGTCACACACAATACATCAATGTATATATCAAAGTTCAATCACACCTGCTTTATTACATCAAAATGTCATATAAAGTCTTTATTACAAAAATATAATAAATTGGCTGAAGGCCAACTCATGAGATGACTAATGCAGAAGACGTAGAAGGTAGTGAGTCCATCTGACTCCATAGGGCATATCGCCAAGCATATAACATAGCCTCACTCCTGGTCGTAATAATCCTCTGCAACATGAGACGTTGCAGCCGTTTAGGTCAACATCTTGAATATGCCGACAAGTCACAAGAGAGAACTGATAAAATAAAATAGCTATACTATATGAAAATATGGCTGGTGGGGCTCTAAGTTATATTTTTTTGCGAAAAGCTGATTTTCCCTACAACAATGGAGGCAAAAGTGACAACAAAGGTTGGTTGTTAATGAGATGGTTCCGCCAACCAATTCTCATATCCCAAATTATTAATAATACCCACTCATTTATATTAATTGTGTTGAGAATGACTGATCGTATCATTGTCCATAACCAGGGACACAACTAATCGATTAGGTTTAACACTGCAGAGGTTTGTACACTTTACCCGCAAGATTCGATCCCTCCCTTCACGTGCTCGCACTTCAGATTGTTTGAGAATAGGAAGATCGAAACATGATCTTCCAAAGAGTTCCTCTGACCACCGTCCGGTGCCCATCCAACCCTACCGTTCGTCTACATCTGCTAGCACCGTCCAGCCAGAGTCACAACTAAGGTCAACTAAGCTAGAGTCCATAATGACTTGCGGTTGCACACGTAAGCTTTCCGACCTTGAAGTATCCATCATTCTCTTTGAGCCTGGGTGGCATTCCGTCGGGATGATCACAGGTAGATACCTGGATTCCCATGCATAACCATGATATATATTAGGCCGTCACACGCATTCCATTCCACCCATAGGTATATTGAGTCCTTGAGGTCTTGAAGTCTTGATCATCATGGAAGTCTTGAATTACTTAACCTCACAACACTCCTAAAAGCTCACATCCAACCCCCGTTTACTAGAGCGTAGCAACTATGAAGTAACGTCCTTTCCCGGGCATTGGTAATATGGGTATTGGGTTTTCTCCTACCTCATGATACTATCTCAAGTTCAAGATCAATATCCTAGTTGTTCATGGTGGAAACAAACTACTAATGCAATAAAACATGGGTAATTGAAATACATGATGAAAGTGAACTTGCCTTGCTCATGATCTTGATACTCTCTAAAGACTCGTAATAACAAGCCTCGCACTCCGGATAATCTACTGAAATAAACAAGACACAACATAAGCAAGTCATCCTAACAAAAATACTACTATAACAGCAAGTAAAACTAATAATAAAACAATCAATGAAACACAAAAAGAAAACTAGAGAAAACACTAAGACTCAAAGCAAATTCTTACCACAAGTAAAACAAGCTACAAATAATTGTTTTGCCACTACTAAATTTTAACAGAAAAAAAAGTTTTCATTAAATAACAGAAAGAAAAACACCTACAAAACTCTATGCAAAAGAATAATCTTAAAATCATTTATAGAACTCCAATTATGATCCAAACAAGTTTTCTTTCAAATCGAAAGAAAAAAATAATTAAATTTATTTTCAACTACGAACAAAATGCCTACTATTAACTAATAGAAACTAATTAAAGTTTGGCAAAAAGGGCAAAATAAAATAATTTAAAATAATTAAAACTAAAGGAAATAACACTAATCCTTTAAAATACTAAAACATTAATGTTTTGCTAGAAAATGAATATTAAACTAATAAATAAATAAATTTAGAAGTGCTACTAGATGCACAATTAATTTTGTAACCAATTAAAAAAAATCAAATTAAAAGCTATTTTCAAACAAAAGATATTGCTAATCTAGTGTTTGAATGAAGTTCATGCAAATTCAATTTTTTTTTTCAAATATGATCAACATTGGCATCTACAGAAACTTCAGAAAATTTATAACCTAATTCAAAACTAATAAAATCAAAACACTAAATAATCTAGGAGATATGAATTTTCTAAAACAGAAACTATTCTGTTTTTTAAAACAGAAACTAAATAATAAAATGTTGCCGATCGGCGATGGGCTACGTGGCGCGTGCTACTTCTTGAGCTTGCGTTGATTTTTCTCTTGAAAAGGAAAGGGTGATGCAGCAAAGTAGAGATAAGTATTTTCCTTAGTTAAGAACCAATGTATCAATCAAGTAGGAGGAACATACAAGTCTCCAATGATAGCACCTGCACAAACAAACAAATACTTGCACCCAAACTGATAAAGGGGTTGTCAATCCATTCACGTTTACTTGTAAGGATGAGATCTAATAGTGGTAGATGTAAAACAAATAAAAGTAAATAAAACTCAGCGAGGTATCTTTGTGTTTTTGGTTTTATAGATCTGAAAATAATATGATAAAAGTAGACCCGGGGGCCATAGGTTTCACTAGAGGCTTCTCTCTTGAAAGAACACATACGGTGGGTGAACAAATTATTGTTGAGCAATTGATAGAAAAGTGAATAATCATGGCGATATCTAAGGCAATAATCATGGCATCACGTCCGTGACAAGTAGACCGACTCCTGCCTGCATCTACTACTATTACTCCACACATCGACCACTATCCAACATACATCTAGTAAGTTAACAAGAATGGAGTAACGCCTTAAGCAAGATGACATGATGTAGAGGGATAGAACCAATCATTATGAAATAAACCCTATCTTTTTATCCTTAATGACAACAATACAATTACGTGCCTCGCTACCCCTTCCACCATTGGGTGAGGACACCGCAGGATTGAACCCATCACAAAGCACCTCTCCAATTGCTAGAAAAATCAATCTAGTTGGCCAAACCAAATCAATAGATCGGAGAGAAATACAAAGCTATCTTAATCATGCATAAAAGAGTTCAGAGAAGACTCAAATAATATTCATAGATAATCTGATCATAAACTCATAATTCATAGGATCTCAACAAACACACCAAAAAAGAAGATTGCATCGAATAGATCTCCAAGAACATCGAGGAGAACATTGTACTGAATATCAAAGAGAGAGAGAGAGAGAGAGAGAGGGAGAGAGAGAGAGAGAGAGAGAGAAGAAGCCATCTAACTACAAGATATGGACCCGTA
The DNA here is from genome assembly GCA_902687465.1 of Secale cereale. Lineage (NCBI taxonomy): Eukaryota > Viridiplantae > Streptophyta > Magnoliopsida > Poales > Poaceae > Secale > Secale cereale. The sequence continues at coordinate 571,474,104 of LR738714.1, read as the reverse complement.
GGTCTATGGTAAACTACTCACATGTCATCAGTAGGGCAACAATGTTGATGCAGAGGCCCTCCCTGATCAAATCCCCATCCGGCAGAGTATCGTAAAAGGCCCCAAGATGGGATCTTACGAGGTCAGATACTTGCGGCAGCAGAAAAGTATTTTTGGTGCTCTCTCTGGTCTACGGGAAATATTTGGGTATTATAGAGTTGAGATTAGGGTTAGAAGAGCCACGAGAGGCCCACAAGCTCATAGGGCGCCCCTAGGGCGCGCCTGGTGAGCTTGTGTCTCACCGGTGAGCCTTCTGGCCTCCTCCCAAAGCTTCTTGGGTGTCTTCTTGTCCAAGAAAAATCATCAAAAAGTTCCGTTCCGTTTGGACTCCGCTTGATATTGATTTTCTTTAGAAGACAAAAACAAGGGGAAAACACCAACCGACAGTGAGCACTAGGTTAATAGGTTAGTCCCAAAAATTGATATAAAATAGAATAATAATGCATATAAAACATCCAAGATGGATAATATAATAGCATGGAGCAATAAAAAATTATAGATACGTTTGAGACGTATCCGCGCACTGAGATTGGCCTAGGAAGTGTGTACCCTATGCTAAACAGCGAACGACCTAGTGAACAGAAAACTGTTCGGCCGTCTTAAATAAAACGCACGATCTAATATCATCCGTACATCGGAGACCCAACAGGCTAGGGAAGCTTCGGGGCTAACCACGGCAGTTGTGGATTCTGGCGATGGCGTGAGGCGGTGGTGCTTGCCGGGGTGGCGTCTTTGGTGGGTCCCAAGGCTCGGCGAGGTTAGGAAATGATGTGGGCGAGCACGACGGTGTGTATGCTGGCGATGACAGGGCTCGGGGGGTGACGAAGGTGAGCAGAGGGAGCAACAACGAGCGGCGGTAGTAGCAAGAGACGTTGAGCAATCGCAGTAGCGTGGACGCGAGGGGAGAGCGGGTTTGGAGGGGAATCAGCCGAGGGAGGTGTGCCCTTCATAGGGGTTATTTTCGTGGGGGAGGGGGCCACGATTTGATGCCGATACGAGGTGATCCGGCGAATCTCCATCGAAAGGAAGCGCAACACGACAAGGTGGAAGGCGAGCGCGGGCGACGCGAAATCGGGCGGTGGGGTCCAGCTGCAGAGAGAGAGACAGAGAGGGAGAGAGAGAGAAGAGGGGAGGGGGACAACACATCAAGCGAGCGATGTGTTGCGGGTTTGGCTCGGGCGTGCACGTGGTTGGGGCTAGGCCAGCTGGGCCGCGGGTGAGGGAAAATAGAGATAGATAGATAGATAGATAGATAGAGAGAGAGAGAGAGAGGGAGGTAGAGAGAGAGGTGGGGGGGGGTTGGGCCCCGGGGAGGGTTTGCGGCCTGGCAGGGTTTTGCATTTAAAGCATTTTTTTTTCCATTTTTGAATTTACAGAGAGATAAAAGAAAAGAAACAAAAGAAATAAAAATATACTATATACATATTATATATCAAAATGATCACACGAGTAAATCCTAAAAGATGAACTATTGTTCAGAGGAAAAATACAAACTTTATAGTAAAAACATATTTTTGGAAATTCCAAATAAAAATAAATTTGACTTCCCTATATTTTGGCACTATTTTCTTCTGACTTTTTTGGAGAGTCATGTCACCTCCTCTCATACCTTTTGATCAAAGTAGTTTGTGAGGGGCTTTTGTATATAATTCAAATGCCATCTTGAAATGAAGTCAAATGCAAATTGAAAACTCAAATGCCATTTTGGAAATGGCCTTCTACTTCCCACTCCATTTCCAATATTTGGTCATATTATCTTTCCTCATGACAATCATTCAGTGGCATGAAGTTTCCATTTTGAAAATATTTTCAAATGAAAATTCAAATATTTTAAAATCCTTTTTCATTAGCTTTAAATGGATGAAGTCATATCATCTCCACTCTAGGGCTTTGTGATGAATTGAATTTGAATTCCCTTGGATCAAAATGCAAAGTGAAAGTTTTGGGAAAGTCTTTTATTCCGTTTCATAAAACACTGGTGCGCGTCGGTCCTAAACAAACGGTTTAAAACCCCTTTCCGCGACATCATTTGGAACCATCGCCAAGTGAGTGTGGGCAATAGTAGGGTCCTTCCCACACGACCCAGAAACCGCCGGGGATAGGGAGCCTTGATGCATACAGTTATCCCTATATAACCGTTTCTGATATCTCGAATATCCCAAACGCTTCATCCTTGCTACTCATTTGTGCTCGCATTACCATCGCAGTTGGAGTTTTGTGGTTCTGCCTAAAACCAGGCAGATTCTAGGCACGGGAGCTTTCCAGGTAGATTCTAGGCAGATTCCAGGCATGGGAGATTTACGATGCCTAGCACATCACAAACAGTTCATGATTATAAACCGTGTACGATAGGTAGACAATCACACACATTTAGTTTTCCCGAACCGTATGTGATAGTGTCTGACATCACACACGCTTTGCGAACGGCAACTGTGTGCATGCTTGCAAACGTTTCCTCTCTGTGAACCGTCTCAGATTATGGTGTATATCGCAAACGTTTGTGTTTTACCAACCGTGTGTGCCATAATGACCTGCACAACGTAATTTCGCCCTAATTTAATTGCTGCTATTTATAATTGTACGTAATTTAAACTTCAAAGTAGGCTATAGCTTTATTCATATCCATCAGGTTCAAACAACCAATGCATTATTTGATTCACAGGTACATATGTTTAAGAATTACAGAAGCACCAAATAAAGAATGATGTACCAGGGTTCTATACTTGTACTATTACAGATGGTAAAGAAAGAGGCGACAGACATTCCAGTTGCTGAACAAGGTGAAGCGAAATGGCCCTATTATGCTCTCCTGAATGCAGAAGGCATGCAGGACTCTAGTCCAATCCCTTGTGATGGCCGGTCGCCAATCATGTAGTTTGAGAGGTAATCTTGAGTAAACTGCTTCAGGATCCACTGCAAAAGAAAAAAACCCAAATATTGTCATCTAACACAACTCATTCCGAGCAGTAAAAAGAAGGCTACAGGGTTCTTACTTACCATCCCGTAGTTCACTGTTGTCTTGCATAAAGTGTAAACAAATAGTTCGATTGACATCTTTTGACCCATTTTAGTAACAATCTTTATCAATTTCCTCACTTGATGCTGGTTCATGAATATCTCATTGCCTCATACGCAGAAAGGGTCGAAGTGCGGATCTTTGGCAATGATATATGTACCTAAAAGCACCAAGTTAATATTAGAAGCTAAACAACAATTGAAAAATGATGTAGTACAACACTCCATACATCCCATTATATAAGATTTTATTACATGTATATCTAGACATCATCAGAACATTAAGGTAACACTCTTCCTTGTTGTTATGTAGCCTGGGATTGCATATTTAGTCATTCAGTACAATGCATGTTGCTAAACAACAATTGAAAAAGGAAAAGGCATGTTAACTACAATATCCTTAACAACAACCAAATATCGTAATTCATAGTGGTATTGTTGAAACTGTTATTGATGAAATTGAACTGCACAACAAATAGTTGCACATATAGAGCATTACATTGTGAAGAACTGAAATAAACATGTCATAAGGACATCACTAGGCGATCCTTAAAAAGCTAAAGGACTAAAAACCTTAGTGGATATACATATACTCTAGCAATTTTTGGCATTTTCTAGTCGATGCCCCAAACTGAAGGTTGTAAACTTCAATTTGATCAAGTTCAAAGCAGGTTCAACCGAAAGTAGCATGCATTCAAACATAAACATAGATAGTTTTGCACAACCGAACATAAAACATAAATTTAAACTAAGCTAAACTACTTTCGGTCGAAGTAGAGGTCGAGCCAATCCTTCCTCGTCATGTACGGTGTTCCCCGAGCCGGGTCCGGGCCGGTACCGTTGTCGGGGTTGTTGGGGAAGGCACTCCTCCACTCGTCGACGTCGATCTCCTCGTCCCCGGGGCCCACGTCGACGCCGTCCGCGCCGCCGTCATCGCCGCCTTCGACCTCGTCATCAGAGGAGAGCGCGATAACCTCGCCGCCCTCCGCGCCGCCGTCCTCGCCGCCTTCGACCTCGTCATCGGAGGAGAGCGTGATAACCTCGTTGCCCTCCGCGCCGCCAAAGATCACCCGCTCCGCCTCCATGAGCTCCGGGTGCTGGCGGCGGAGCTCTTGCATGTAGGCCTCGTCGACGGCCTCGGCCTCGAGGCACTCCCACGCCTCGCGTTCCTCCCGCGCCATAGCCGAGCTCACCACCCCTGGCTCCGGCGGAACGAGGTGGACCGGACGTGTGCCGAAGGTGAAATTGATCCTAGCCGCCACACCGTGGTAGCGGACCTGCCAGCGGTCGTAGTCCTTGGCCGTGAGCTCGGCCGTGTTGAAGCTACCGAGCCACCAGCGGGTGTGGGTCTCTCAATCTATAATCACGGCGACCCACGTCCCCCACCACCGCTACCGGACCCCGAGGTAGGACTTCGTCGGCTGTCGGGTCCGAGGGACGACGAGGAAGTCCTCGAACCGGCGTAGGGGCGCGGCGGCGGGCGGATCGGGGGACCGGCGATGGTGGACCGGGCCCGTAGAGGACGACGGGGACACCTCGGCGGCCACCTCGCTGGCGTCGGGCGAAAAGGCCGCGATAAACCTCTTTTTGGCCATTGGTTCCTCGAGCTCCCCGACACACATGCAGAGGTTGAAGATGGAGGCGCCGACGATGGCGGCGACCTACCAACGGTTTCGAGGGTTGTGTGTGTCTGTGTGAGCGGAGGTTTTGGGGTGTGTGTGGAGGGGAGGGGGCAAGGTTGTGTTTGAGGAAATACTTCGGCAACTGAAAATTTTACTAGGCGGGAGTAACAAGGCGGGGCTACTGAAAATTTGGATCAAGGGCGAGCAGATATTTTTGAGATTGCGATGGATGCAGAGGCGGGAGTAAAATACCGGGGCTACTAAAAATTTGAATCAAGGGACTGAAGCAGAGCGGGAGTAACAGACATCGCACACAGTCCGCACATACTAACCGTGTGCTATCAAACATTAAAACCTTCCAGGCGGTAGATATTTTCGAGATTGTGAGGGATGCAGAGGCGGGAGTTTTTGGGGAGTGAGCTAGTGTGCTTGACACGCCGGCTGTGGACTGTAGCCGATACACCTTCTCGCGTACTATACACCGACGGTGCTCCAAGATATTTTGTACTACATCTCACACGGTTCGTGATAATAAACTATGTGGGGTCCACTTGATTTGAATTACAAATGGGGTCACAACGGTAATGGATGCTTTTTGAATTACTAGACCATTTATCTTCACTAAACATGCAACTATATGTGTGTCGTAAAAGAATTGGAATTATTCAGGGTTCGTTTGGACATTTTATACATTAAACTGGTTTTATTGCCATTTCACGTGCACAATTCAAAATTAAACTACATGCACATGCTCCGGTGCATACAAATTGGTTAAAAAATCAAATCTGTGTCCTTCAATGCATGCTTAGGTCCCATGAAATAAATGGGAATGAATTTTTCGAGTTTCATTTGGACTTTTTTATACATTAACTAGGTTTTCTAGGCATTTTATGTGCATAATTCAAATTTGAACTACAAGCACATGCTCCAATGCACCAAAGTTGGTTGAAAAATCACATGTCTGTCCTTGGGTGAATTTATAGGTCCCATGCAAGAGATGGGAATGAAATTCAAACACCAGGGCACTGTTGATTGCCGACAAAATGTTGAGATGCTTGAGTTTTAAATTCTAGTAAATCTAAAACTCGTGTGAAATTCATGAAACTTGGCATGCTACCATGGAGCGGCATCATCATAGTTTTTCAATTTCAGGGTCATTTAGCTCTAAAAAAATCAGTAAATGCATGAAAAATACCAAATGCACTAAAACAGGGTTGATAATTGATGATGTGGATTTGAATGGTGCATTTTGAACACACAAAAAGTTTGGACTTCAAATAAGTTCAAAAAATGAAATGCCTTTGTAACAGATGAGTTTTCATCCGAAACCCTGATACTTCGAAAGAGATTGTCCATTTTTTACACGAAGTGCATCCAGTTTTTGCCGTAGCCCTCCCTACTTTTTTTCACATGCTATGTGGGTAAAATGATGATATCATGCCAACTTTCAACCTCTTCAAAGTTCTTTTGAAGTGTTTTTCAATTTCAGGGTCATTTAGCTCTAATTATTTTCAGTAAATGCATGAAAATACCAAATGAATTCAGAAAGGGTTGATAATTGATGATGTGGATTTGAATGGTGCATTTTGAACACACCAAAAGTATGGACTTCAAATAAGTTCGACAAAATGAAATGCCTTTGTAACAGATGAGTTTTCGTCCGAAATTGAGATACTTCGAAAGAGATTGTCCATTTTGTACACGAAGTGCATCCATTTTTTGCCGTAACCCTCTCTACTTTTTTGCACATGCTATGTGGGTTAAATGATGATACCATGCCGATTTTCAACCTTTTCAGAGTTTATTCAAAGTGTTTTTCAATTTCAGGGTCATTTAGCTCTAAAAACACCAGTAAATGCATGAAAAATACCAAATGAACTCAGAAAGGGTTGATAATTGATGATGTGGATTTGAATGGTGCATGTTGAACACACAAAAAGTCTGGACTTCAAATAAGTTCAAAAAATGAAATGCCTTTGTAACGTATGAGTTTCTGTCCGAAACCCTGATACTTCGAAAGAGATTGTCCATTTTGTACATGAAGTGCATCCAGTTTTTGCCGTAACCCTCTCTAATTTTTTGCACATGCTATGTGGGTGAAATGATGATACCATGCCAACTTTCAACCTTTTCAGAGTTCATTCGAAGTGTTTTTCAATTTCAGGGTCATTTAGCTCTAAAAAATTCAATAAATGCATGAAAAATACCAAATGAATTCAGAAAGGGTTGATAATTGATGATGTGGATTTGAATTGTGCATTTTGAACACACCAAAAGTCTGGACTTCAAATAAGTTCAAACAAATGAAATGCCTTTGTAACAGATGAGTTTTCGTCGGAAACCCTGATACTTCGAAAGAGATTCTCCATTTTGTACACGAAGTGCATCCATTTTTTGCCGTAACACTCTCTACTTTTTTGCACATGCTATGTGGGTGGAATGATGATACCATGCCAACTTTCAACCTTTTCAAAGTTCATTCGAAGTGTTTTTCAATTTTAGGGTCATTTAGCTCTAAAAAGAAATCAGTAAATGCATGGAAAATACCAAATGAATTCAGAAAAGGTGGATAATTAATGATGTGGATTTGAATGGTGCGTTTTGAAATCTCAAGTCTGAACTTCAAATAAGTTCAAAAAAATGAAATGCCTTTGTAACAGATGAGTTTTCGTCCCAAATCTCGATACTTCGAAAGAGATTGTCCATTTTGTACACGAAGTGCATCCAGTTTTTGTCGTAATCCTCTCTACTTTTTTGCACATGCTATGTGGGTGAAATGATGATACCATGCCAACTTTCAACCTTTTCAGAGTTCATTTGAAGTGTTTGGACAATTTTATGCATTAATTGAGTTTTCAATGCATTTATGTGCATAATTCAAATTTGAACTACATGCACATGCTCCAGTGCATATAAATTGGTTGAAAAATCAAATATGTGTCCTTGGGTGCATTCTTAGGCCCCATGCAATAAATGGGAATGAATTTCAAACACCAGGGCACCGTTGATTGCCGACAAAACATTGAGATGCCTGGTTTTTAAATTCTAGTAAATCCAAAACTCGTCTGAAATTCATGAAACATGGCATGCTATCATGGAATGGCACCCGACATGCTGCGGAATTTTTCATGTCCATTTGGAGAGAAGGCGCACCCAAATAAT
>LR738714.1:571430361-571456480 GCA_902687465.1 Secale cereale | reverse complement strand
TGGTGATAGCCCATTCTGAGATCGAGCTTAGAGAACACTTTAGCTCCTTTGAGCTGCTCGAACAGTTCGTTGATGTTGGGGAGCGGATACTTGTTCTTTATTGTCTTCTTGTTCAATGGCCGGTAATCGACGCAGAGGCGCTCCGTGCCATCCTTCTTCTTGACAAATAAGACACCACAGCCCCAAGGAGACGTACTAGGCCTGATCAGACCCATACGCTCCTGTTCATCAAGCTGCTTCTTCAACTCCTTCAACTCTTTAGGAGAGAGCTTGTACGGACGCCGGCATGCTGGCTCAGTACCCGGCTCGAGTTCAATGACGAATTCCACTTGACGGTGTGGAGGCATGCCTGGAAGTTCTTCAGGAAAGACGTCTTCGTATTCGTAAACGACCGGAATTTGAGAGATGGCATTCATTTCGCCCTTGTCATTGAGAGAGAAAAGCCTGATTGTGTTATCCCCGGAGGCAAAGATAATCACATCTTCATCGGAATGAGTAATCTTGACTTCCTTGTTTGCACAATCAATGTGAGCATCATGCTGAGAAAGCCAATCCATCCCGAGGATGAGGTCAATGTCGGAATTGCCGAGAACCACCGGAGAGGCCAGAAATCGATAATCACCCATGCGAATAGAAACATCCGGAGCATATAATCTTGAAGTCATGCATTTGCCCGGAGAAATAATTTGCAACTTCTTATCAAGAAATGCCGAAGTGAAATTATGCTTGGTAAAGAATGGCCTTGATATGAAACTGAGAGAAGCACCAGAATCAAACAATACTTTTGCAGGGATAGAGTTAACTGAGAGGTTACCCAAAATCACATCAGAAGAATTCTCCGCTTGCGCTGCATTCATCAGATTCACCCTTGCTTGCTTGGGATTATGCTTGACAATAGCTGTACTGACAGGTGGAGGAGGCGGAAGGCGCCTTGGGTTGGGGCACTTGTTAGCATAGTGACCTTTCTGAGTGCACTTGTTGCAGACCACTTCTGAGAGAGGACGGAAATGAGAACCACTTGACTTGGAGCCTCGAGACTGAAACTGATTCTTCGACTGGTTGCTTGGGTTGGGTGGGTGGGAGAAACCACGTCCACCAGAGTTCTTGTTGCTGTTGTAGGGAGCTCGGATCACTGGAGGAGGAGGAAGCCAAAATTTCTGTTGCTTCGTGACCACTTGAGAAGATGAGGAGGAGTGAACGGCATCTCGAATCCTCTTTTTGGAAGCCTCCATCTTGAGCTGGGCCGCCTCTTGCTTGAGCGCCATGTTATAGAATTTGTCAAACTCGTCAGGCTCGAACAAGGTGAGAGCAAGTTGAAGTTCATCCTTCAGACCTCCACGGAACTGATAGATCTTTCTCTTGGCGTCTGGTATGTCTTGCTTAGCATAGCGGGCAAGATTCTGGAACTTGACATTATACTGGTAGACAGTCATTGAGCCTTGCTTCAGGTTGCGGAATTGCTCACACATACCCTCGATGACACTTGTTGGAATGTGGTGAGCGCGAAAGTCCTTGCAGAAATCTTCCCAAGAGATCACACACCCTTCTCTGGAGTCTTTGTACTGCTGCCACCAGTCAGCTGCTTGGTCTTTGAGTTGGAAGGCTGCAAATTTCACATAGTCCTCAGGCCTTACGTTGCTGCACTCAAAATGCTTCTTGATATCGGTAATCCAATCTTCAACATCGAGAGGGTCGACACAGTAACTGAAAGCCTTTGGTTGATTAGCCAAGAACTGGTTGAGCGTAGCATGGTGCTGTTGGTTGAAGAAATTGCCTTGGTTCCCTGGAGCACCCTGATTTGCTTGATTTGCTTGCATTTGCTGCATCATCTGCATCAACATCTGGGTGTTCTGGTTTGTTGTCTGCATAATCGCTCTCCAAGCCTTAGACAGAGGAGGAGGGGAAGGAGGACGATCTGGAACCTCTTCACCCTCTGGGTTAGCATTGGGAACCTGTTTCGGAGCCATCCTGAAAGAGATGACCACCAATCAGCAATTTGATTAAAAGAAGGTATAAGCTAAAACAACGGATTGAAATGCAACATAGTCTTCACAAGAATCATTCGAACAAGAGGAACGAATGAAATTCTCAGCTTAATGATAACAACAATCTTCACGAGAAGCCACTGGGAGACAAAAGGTAAATAAGAAAAACAACAAGGTACTGATGGAACAAACACAAGATAGGAGCTTCGTTCGACATCTTTGTGCTGAAAGCTTATGGAACGTGTTACGAAAGGGTTTTGCAATCCCCGGATCAGCATAGCCAAGGACCCTTTAAGATGCAACTCCCGATCAGAACATCGGCCATAAAACCACTTCACTCAATGTAGAACCCCGAACTCACTAACCTGCATTCGTTGGAAGAATGCCTACGATCTACTGGATAAACCCACCTATTAATTTCCGAAAGTTTCCAGTTATGCAATCAGGTGTTGGGGATACAGGGGAAGCACCGCACAATCAACTCTAAACCTACATCCAGCTGTATCCATCCTTCAACACATAACCAGTCTTTCTCGGAAACCGTCTACCTCGGACCTTCGAAAAGCATCCACTATACAAAGCTATGGCAATACTCCCGAACTACCTCCCCAGTACTGGGTGATGTCGGGGTTATCTTGCCACTAACCGTATAGGAGAGTTTTCGATGTCGGCCGTCTTAAGTATTCTAGTACTGTCGCAATATGCTTGTGACGACAATACCCCGAAGCTCAACTCCCCGGGACACTGCCACAACCCCTAATGTCAGGAGGCATCGAGAACAATATTCTCGTCACAAAGACATCGAAACAATCCAACAATACTCGCGAGATTCCTAAAAAAAATTTGGTGCAATTTTTGAAAGTAGAAGAGGCAAGAGTAGTCGTCAGGAGTCCTCACCAGAATGAAAAGAGATGAGGAGCAAAAGAAATCCTACTCTCCGATATAAATATAGGACTCAAAACATTTTCAGTGTGTGCCTAGACTGGACCGTCAACGATTCGATCAATCAGTGGGGGCTTCTAGGTCGGAGAAGGCTCTGAATACCAACTTCTAATGCCCAGGATGGGACTATATCTCCTACGTGTCGAGGCACGACTTAAAGATATAAGCCCATTCTGGAATGATCGCATGTTTGGTACCTTTGCACATCTCATGTAAAAAAATAGGGATGGAAAACTAAAAAGATAGTTGTCTTACACTCGCCACGTCACACAAATACATTACATGTTCAAACATCATTCAGATAAACATCACAGCCCATCTAAGGGTAAAGATCCAAATGACAAGATACCAAACATAACATTAAACCACAAGTCTAGATCGAATCCTAGTAGAAGCTCTACTGATCAGCCGGATAGTTCACATAGTAATGGCTACGCTCCTCGTCGTACTCCCAGTCTAGCTCAGTGCCATCGCCTGTGTAGCTCACCATCGTACCTGCATCTGGTGTGGTGAAGTAACTGTGAGCCACAGAGGACTCAGCAATCCCGTTCCCGGGTAACACGACTATTCAAGCCATGGGTGTGGACAAGGCTGAAGAATAACAAGTGGTTGCAGCAGCACTAGCACTAACTTACGTAAAAGAGAGCGAGAAGAGAAGGTGCCTCGGTCGAGAGATGATCACGAAGTGATCCTAACTAGCAAGTCAAACATAACCCCACCGTGTTCACTTCCCGAATCCCTTTCGGAAAATGACCGTCACGGTACTCACGCTGGTAGTGTATTCGAACATGGTGTCAAGTTTTCTACAACCGGATATTAACAAGCTCCCATCTGCCACATAACCGCGCGCACGGCTTTCGAAAGTTCATAACCCTGCAGGGGTGTTCCAACTTGGCCCATGACAAGCCCACGGTCCGCGGAGTCGCAACTCCAAGGTGGGAAGGCCCGAGTATTCTCGGAATCCCGTGCTCAAGATACTCCGACTAAGGTAAGGCTAATCCAGCAAATCCTCCCGGCGTGCCGACACCCTGATAGTAGCCGCGCGTATCTCGTCTCAGGCCACAACCGGATAAGTCATCCTACGGGTTTTTACCAGACCTCGAGTTTTGTAATGCCCCGGATGTAATACTTTCCCTTTTGGGCATATAATAAATCTCCGGCTTCATCTATTTCCATTTCGGGTTCTTTGTCTTTTGGGCTTTCGTCGTGTTGTTGTGTGAGTGTGTGGCATTCATTCATATCATGTAGACATGTGCATTGCATTGCATTTGTGTTGTGGGTTGCATCCGGTTCCGTGTGTTTCTTCCCGTTGTCCGTTTCACGTTCCGGAGCTCCCTCACGTGTCCGTGACGTCCCGTAGGCCTACTTTGTTGTTCGGGCGTTTTTCGTTACCGGTGTGCCGCGAGGTTGTGTTGTGTGTTGTTGTTTTGTTGTGTGCAACCCGCCTCTCAAATCTCGTCTCGTTTGGACTCCGTTGACTTTTCCCTCCGTTGTCCGTATGGGTCCGAAGTGCCTTTACTTCGTGTCCCGAAAATACCCCTACTGCTTTCTTTTATCTCCGTTTAGGCCTTTTAAATCAACCCCCGCGATCGGATCCGTCGGATCGCGATCGGAGGGCTCCTAGCGCCCCTAAACTCTCCCTAACCCTAAAATTCTGCTACATATAGACCCCCCTAGTCTTTTTGGACCTCCCTATTCCTTCTTCTTCCTCCTCTAGATCCCCCCCTTTTTTTTTCCTTTTTCTTCAGATCCTCCAATCTCCACCCGGATCCCGAGGGGATCCAGTAATTTTTCCATCGGAGGAGCTGCCGCCGCAACATTCGAGGCTTCCTCGACCGAAGTCAACCGCGCCGATCGAATCGATCCGCGCCGAGCTGGGCTCGACCACCGCTGGTTCCCGATCTGGGGGACCAGATCGCCAGCGGCCCGTACGTCGACCGGCCTCCCGCACGGATCGCCAGCGCCGCGCCTCCGCGGGCTCTCTCCTCGCCGCACGGGCCGGCCCGCTTCATCGCCACTCGCCCTCGTTCCTCCAGGCCGCATCGCCGCTCGCCCCGCGGGCTTCTTCGCCTCTCCGCGTGGGCCTCCGCCCGAGCCGGGCACCGCGGGCCTCCCGCCTCTTCCCCAGGCCGCGCGCGGGCCGCCGCTCTCTTCTCCGCGCTGGGCCGCGCCGCGGGCCGCCGGATCCCGAGCCGCCGGGCCCGTACCAGCACCGCCAGGCCGGACCGCCTCCTGCCTCCCTGGGCCGCTCCCCGCGCCGGGCCTCCGCACACCGAGCCGGGCCGCCTCGCCTGCTTCTTCCAGATCTGGGCCGGATCTGTAGCCAGGGCCCATCTCCGTTCCAGATCTGAGTCTGAGAAGGTTGACCTAATTTTCCCTAAGTCCTTTTGTTCCTGTTCTGAAATGCCAAGTTTGACCTGCTCTAACTTGGTGCCTGTTGCTCCGTTTTGCGCGTGTAGCATGTCCAGATGTTCGTGGAGATGTCCTCTATGTTTTACCTGTTGTAGTCATGCATGTTAGATGTCGTCTTGACACTTGTTTTGCTGTTGCAAGAGTGCATCATGTTACAAACTGCTGTTATGTGTTATTTTCATGCCACCTTTGACTTGTGATAACTTTTAGCTCGTTTGTCCAAACGATGCAAATGACATGTCCACGTGTTCGTCTTGCCACGAACTACGTGTTGGGTGTGATAGGTGGCATGGTAGATTTATTGTTTCCTTGTTATCATCGTTGCAAAGTGCCATGTTCACATGTTGTGTTTTCACTTGTTATGAAATGCCATCTTGTTGAGCTCGTTGTAATCGGTGTGTTCACCACAATGATGCATGCTTGTGTGTTTCGGGATCACCTTCATATGTATTTTGATGAGGTGCTTACCCTTTGCCATGTTTAGTTTCGAGGTGTCTTAAACATGCTCTTTTAGTTGCCATGATGATGTTGCTGTTTTAGGACTTAGTGAAATTTCACTAAGTCTGAAATCTGTAACGTTCCGATGCCATGTTCGTGTGATGTTGTAGGACAAAGCATGATAGTTTTGGGGTGGATTTTGATTGTTCCTTGAAGTATATATTGTTGTCTTTCCATCCATGTCCTCACATGTCCATTTGAGTGGCTGTAGCATGTTTATCTTTTGCTCTAAAGTTTCAATAAAATTCTGCTGCCAGAATTTTATTTCAAAGTTCAATATGTCCAAGATCATTGCTTTTGATCCGTGACTCCGTTGGGGGTGCACTTTGGACCTAGTTGCTGTACTATATATCTAGTTTGTGTTCAAGTCCTTTGCCATGCTTTTTGGGTGCTGTAGATTAATTATTTTGAGCTCCCAAGATGCTATGTTGCTGTATTTTTCAGTTTTCGCTCAAATCTTGTTTCGGGCATAACTTTTAGCCCGTAACTCCGATTTCAGCGAATCTTATATCAAACTTGGGTGATTTTTCTGAGTAGATTAATAATATCAGCTTGTTATCTTGTTTTGAGGTGTTTTGCTTGAGTGATGTTTTACGTGCTCCATGTGCATCTTTAGTGCATCCATCATGCATTCATGTTTTTCGAGTGCGCATTGCATCATGTTGATTGGTGCTTGGTGTGTGTTGTCTTGTTTAGAGCCGGAAGTTGAGCACGAGTTTCCCAACGAGGTTGAGCACGAGGTTTCCAACGAGTTTGAGCACGAGGACCCTTCTTTTGATCCGAACGTCTTCTCTTCAGGCAAGATGACCGAACCCCGATAACATTACTATCTTTTCCTATTGCTAGTAGTCTCGATCTCTAGTTTTGCCTCGATGCCCATGTCTTTCTTGTCAGCCTCCTACTTGTAACCAATTGCCATGTTTAACCACCCTACCTATGCAAACCGTTGCTTGGCTAAGTACGCTTCGCTCAGCCCTTCTTATAGCGTTGCTAGTTGCAGGTGAAGATCGAAGATGCTTGCTCCATGTTGAAGTTTGGTTGGGTTATATCACACTATATAAATGCTTAAATTGAAATCACATATATATTGGCAAGGGTGGAAGGCTAAGCCTTTTGCTTGGTGTTTTGTTCCACTCATGCCGTTAGGATCCGTATAAGCCGGTCTTATGTTCCTTGATTATGCGTTCCTAACACGGTTGGGGTGTATGGGACCCCCTCGATAAACCGCTAAGTGCTAAGTCTTTTCCAGCAAGTCCCAACCTTGGTACTATTTGCCTAAACAACTAAAACCTTTCCGAGGGAGTAATTAACCCGAGGCTTAATTAATTCAACCCCCCTGGGCCAGTGCTCGACTTGAGTGTTGGTCCAAACTAGAGCCACTTGCGGATACCACCCGGTTCGCTGGGATCTTCGGTATCTGTACGTACTGCTCATCCGGACGTGTCCTGAGACCTAGATACGCGCGGCTACTATCAGGGTGTCGACACGCCGGGAGGATTTGCTGGATTAGCCTTACCTTAGCTCGGTATATCTTGAGCACGGGATTCCGAGGATACTCGGGTCTTCCCACTTTGGAGTTGCGACTCCGCGGATCGTGGGCTTGTAATGGGTCAAGTTGGAACACCCCTGCAGGGTTTGAACTTTCGAAAGCCGTGCCCGCGGTTATGTGGCAGATGGGAGCTTGTTAATTCCGGTTGTAGATAACTTGACACAATGTTACTAATACACTATCAGCGTGTGTTCCGTGACTGTCAATTTCCGAATAGGGATTCGGGAGTTGAACACGGAGGGGTTATGCTTGTGAGCTTGTAGCTAGGATCACTTCGTGATCACTTCTCGCCGATGCCTTCTCTTCTCGCTCTCACTTGCGTAAGATAGATGCTAGTTGCTGCTGCAGACTTGTTCTTTCTTCAGCCTTTCTCTCACCTAAAGGCTTAAATAGTTCTGTTACCCGGGAACGGGATTGCTGAGTCCTCTGTGGCTCACAGTTACTTCACACACCAGATGCAGGTCCAGCTGTGAGCTATCCAGGTGATGGCACCGAGCTGGATTGGGAGTACGACGAGGAGCGTAGTCGTTACTACGTGCGCTACCCGGACGATCAGTAGTGGAGTCTCTTACTAGGATTCGATCCGCCTGTGGTTGTTTTTTTTATCTGAGTTTGGTACTTTGACATTTGGCTTTGCCCTTAGAGGGTTGTAGTGCTCTTAATGTATGATGTTTGAGACTTGTACTGTTATTCTGTGACGTGGCGATTGTAAGCCAACTATTTTCAGTTTACTATCCCTCTTTACATGAGTTGTGCAAAGATTACCAAACTTGAGATCATTCTAGGATGGACTTATGCCTTTAAGTCGTGCCTCGACACGTAGGAGGTATAATTCCATCCTGGGCATTACAAGTTGGTATTCAGAGCCTTCTCCGACCTAGGAGCCCCCACTGGTTGATCGAACCGTTGACGGTTGAGTCTAGGCACACACTGAAAACTTTTTGAGTCCTATATTATATCGGAGAGTAGGATTTCTTTGCTTCTCATCCCCTTTCTCTCTGGTGAGGACTCCTGACGTCTACTCTTGTCTCTCCTATCTTCAAAATTTGCACAAATTTTTTTTTTAGGAATCCCGCGAGTATTCTGGGATTGTTTTGATGTTCTTGTGACAAGGATATTGTTCCCGGTGCCTCCTGTTACCGAGGAGTTGAGCTTCGGGGTATCATTGTAACAAGCATATCGCGACAGTACTAAATACTTAAGACGGCCGACATCGAAAATCTCCCCTATACGGCCAGTGGCAAGATAACCCCGACATCACCCAGTACTGGGGAGGTAGTTCGGGAGTATTGCCATAGCTTGTTATAGTGGATGCTTTTCGAAGGTCCGAGGTACACAGTTTCCGAGAAAGACTGGTTATGTGTTGAAGGATGGATACACCTGGATGTAGGTTAGAGTTGATTGCGCGGTGCTTCCCGTGTATCCCCAACACCTGATTGCATAACTGGAATCTTTCGGAAAACTATAGGTGGGTTTTATCCAGTAGATCGTAGGCATTCTTCCAACGAATGCAGGTTAGTGAGTTCGGGGTTCGACATTGAGTGAAGGAGTTATATGACCGAGGTTACTATCAGGAGTTGCATCTTAAAGGGTCCTTGGCTATGCTGATCCGGGGATTGCAAAACCTTTTCGTAACGCGTTCATATGCTTTCAGCACAAAGATGTTAGAACGAAACTCCTCTCTTGTGTTTGTTCCTTTTCCGTACCTTGTTGTTTCTTATTTTATCCTTTTGATCCCTATGTGGCTTCTCGTGAAGACTGATGTTATCAATTAAATAAGAAATTCATTCGTTCCTCTTGTTCGGATGATTTCAGTCGTTCTTATTGTTCGAATGATTATTGTGAAGACTTGTTGTAATTCATTCCATTGATTCAGCTTATTCCTTTTGTCAATCAATTGCTGATTCATGGTCATCTCTTACAGGATGGCTCCGAAAAAGGTTCCGAATGCCAACCCAGAGGTGGAAGAGGTTCCAGAGCATCCTCCTTCACCTCCTCCTCCGCCTGAGGCTTGGAGAGCAATTATGCAGACTACTGCTCAGAACACTCAGTTGATGATGCAGATGATGCAGATGATGCAAGCTAATCAAGCTAATCAAGCTAATCAGGGTGTTCCAATGAACCAAGGCAACTTCTTCCAGCAGCACCATGCTACCCTCAACCAGTTCTTGGCCAACAATCCTAAAGCTTTCAGTTACTGTGTCGACCCTCTCGATGCTGAAGATTGGCTGACCGATATCAAGAAGCATTTTGAGTGCAGTAACGTGAAAGAAGATGACTATGTTAAGTTTGCAGCCTTCCAACTGAAAGATCAAGCAGCTGACTGGTGGCAGCAGTACAAAGACTCAAGGCCGGGTCAAGTGATCTCGTGGGAGAATTTCTGCAAGGATTTCCGCTCGCATCACATTCCTACAAGTGTTATCGAGGGTATGCGTGAGCAATTCCGCAACCTCAAGCAGGGCTCCATGACAGTCTATCAGTATAATGTCAAGTTCCAAAACCTCGCTCGCTATGCAAAGCAAGACATTCCTGATGCAAAGAGTAAAATCTATCAGTTCCGTGGAGGTCTCAAAGATGAACTTCAGCTTGCTCTCACTTTGTTCGAGCCAGACGAATTCGATAAGTTCTATAACATGGCTTTGAAACAAGAAGCAGCTCAGCTTAAGATGGAGGCTTCTAAGAAGAGAATTCGAGATGCTGTTCACTCTACCTCATCGTCTCAGTTGGCTGCGAAACAACAGAAATTCTGGCTTCCTCCTCCTCCAATGATTCGAGCTCCTTACAACAACTCCAGCAACTTCAACAACTCCAACAACAAGAACTCTAGTGGTCGTGGTTTCTCCCACCCACCCAACCCAAGCAACCAGTCGAAGAAGCAGTTTCATTCTCAAGGCTCCAAGTCCAGTGGCTCTCAGTTCCGTCCTCTCTCAGAAGTGACTTGCAACAAATGCACTCAGAAAGGTCACTATGCCAACAGATGTCCGAATCCGAAGCGTCTTCCTCCTCCTCCTCCTGTCGGTACCGCTATGGTCAAGCATGATCCAAAGGCTGCAAGGGTCAATCTGATGAATGCAGCACAAGCAGAGGCTTCTTCTGATGTCATTCTGGGTAACCTTCCAGTGAACTCTTTTCCAGCTAAAGTGTTATTTGATTCGGGTGCATCATGCTCTTTCATGTCTCAACCTTTTGCATCCAAGCACAGTATTGCCACTTCAAATTTGCCTCAGAAGTTGCAAGTTGTTTCTCCGGGCAAGATTATGACTTCTAGTGTTTATGCTCCGGATGTTTCTATTCGCATGGGAGACTATCGTTTTCTGGCAAAACCGGTGATTCTTGGTCATTCTGACATCGACCTCATTCTCGGAATGGATTGGCTTTCTCAGCACGATGCTCACATTGATTGTGCTCAAAAGGAAGTCAAGTTGACGCATTCTGATGAAGATGTGATTATCTTCGCCTCCAGGGATAATACTATTCGGCTTTTCTCTCTTAATGATAAGGGTGAAATTAATGCCATAGAGCAAATTCCAGTGGTGAACGAATATCAAGACGTCTTTCCAGAAGAACTTCCAGGCATGCCTCCACACCGTCAGGTGGAGTTTGTCATTGAACTCGAGCCGGGCACCGAACCTGTTTGCCGGCGTCCTTACAAGCTCTCTTCAGATGAATTGAAGGAATTGAAGAAACAGTTGGATGAACAGGAGCGTATGGGTCTCATCAGACCGAGTACATCTCCGTGGGGCTGTGGTGTCTTATTTGTCAAGAAGAAAGATGGCACGGAGCGTCTCTGTGTTGACTACCGTCCATTGAACAAGAAGACGATTAAGAACAAGTATCCGCTCCCCAACATCAACGAACTCTTTGAGCAGCTCAAAGGAGCTAAAGTATTCTCTAAGCTTGACCTCCGAATGGGCTATCATCAAATTCGCATTCGCGAGGAAGACATTCCCAAGACGGCTTTCAGAACGAGCTACGGTTCATATGAGTATACCGTCATGTCCTTCGGTCTCGCCAATGCTCCTCCTACCTTTTCAAGGATGATGCATTACATCTTCAACCCCTATACTGGCGAATTCGTGCTTGTGTATCTGGATGATATTCTGGTGTTTTCCAAGAATGAAGAAGATCACGAAAAGCACTTGCGTCTGGTTCTTGATCGACTCAGAGAGCATAAATTCTATGCCAAGTTCTCAAAGTGCGAGTTTTGGCTCGATAAGGTTCTCTACCTGGGCCACATCATCTCAGCTGACGGTATTGCGGTTAATCCCGAGAAAGTTGAAGCAATTGTCAACTGGGAAGCTCCTCAGAACGTCAAGCAGCTCCGCAGTTTTCTGGGTCTTGCCAGCTATTGCAGAAGGTTTGTGGAGAACTTCTCCAAGATTGCCAAGCCTCTTTCCAACCTCCTTCAGAAGAATGTCAAATACTTTTGGTCTCCCGAGTGTGAAGTGGCTTTCAAAACCCTCAAAGAGAAGCTTGTTTCCGCTCCAGTTTTGATTCCTCCAGATGAATCCAAGCCCTATGAAGTGTTCTGTGACGCTTCTCTTCAAGGTCTTGGTGGTGTGCTTATGCAAGAAAAGATAATTGTGGCATACACTTCACGTCAGCTAAAGCCAGCTGAGAAGAACTATCCCACACATGATCTCGAGCTAGCAGCTGTGGTACATGCTCTGATTACGTGGAGACATCTGTTGTTGGGCAGAAAGGTCGACATCTTCACTGATCACAAGAGCTTGAAATACATCTTCACACAGCCGCATCTGAACCTCCGCTAGACTCGTTGGGTCGAGATGATCCAAGAGTACAACCCCAGCATTGAGTACACTCCAGGCAAGGCGAATGTGATTGCAGATGCTTTGAGCAGAAAGGCATATTGCAACAGCCTTCTTATCAAGCCACACCAGCCTGAGCTTTGTGAAGCTTTCAGGAAGCTCAACCTTCAAGTTGTTCCGCAGGGTTTTCTTGCTAATCTCCAAGTTGCTCCTACCTTGGAAGATCAAGTCCGTGAGGCCCAGCTCAGTGATACCATGGTGAAGAAGGTGAAACATGGGATTGCAAAGGGCACTCCAAAATATAAGTGCTTCCGTGTTGATGAGAGAGATACCTTGTTCTTCGAGGACAGACTCGTTGTTCCCAAAGGTGATCTCAGGAAGCTCATAATGGAAGAAGCTCATGACTCTCTCCTTTCCATTCATCCTGGCAGTTCCAAGATGTACCAAGATCTCAAGCAATCTTACTGGTGGACACGCATGAAAAGGGAAATTGCCCAATTCGTGAATGAATGTGATGTATGCAGAAGAGTGAAAGCAGAACATCAACGTCCAGCCGGTCTTCTCCAACCTCTTCCTATTCCTGAGTGGAAGTTCGACCACATTGAAATGGACTTCGTCACTGGTTTTCCTAAATCCAAGCGAGGCAATGATGCTATCTTTGTGGTGATTGACAAGCTTACCAAAGTCGCTCACTTTCTTCCAGTCAAAGAATCAATCAATGCAGCTCAACTTGCAGAGCTGTACACTTCCAGAATTGTGTCCTTACATGGCATTCCTCAAGTGATATCCTCAGACCGTGGCAGCTTGTTCACATCAAGGTTCTGGGACTCCTTTCAGTCCGCCATGGGCACGAAGATCAGGTTCAGCACTGCCTTTCACCCTCAGACTAGTGGTCAAGTCGAGCGTGTGAATCAGATCCTAGAAGATATGCTCAGAGCCTGTGTCATCTCCTTCGGCATGAAATGGGAAGACTGTCTTCCATTTGCCGAGTTCTCTTACAACAACAACTTTCAAGCAAGTGCAGGCAAAGCACCGTTTGAAATTCTCTATGGCAGAAAGTGCCGTACCCCTCTCAACTGGTCTGAAACAGGTGAACGTCAACTTCTTGGCAATGATTTGATCTCTGAAGCCGAAGAAATGTGCAAAGTCATACGTGAGAATCTCAAGGCCGCTCAGTCGCGTCAGAAGAGCTACTATGACGGCAAGCATCGTGATTTGGCTTTCGACATCGGTGATCATGTCTATCTCCGAGTGTCTCCGATGAAAGGAACCCAAAGATTCAGTATCAAAGGAAAACTTGCTCCTAGATACGTCGGGCCTTTCAAAATTCTTGGCAAAAGAGGCGATCTAGCCTATCAGCTCGAGCTCCCTTCCAACTTTGCAAATGTTCATGATGTCTTCCATGTGTCTCAGCTTCGCAAATGCTTCAAGGCACCTGAGCGCATGATTCCGTTTGAGGAGATTGATCTTCAACAAGACCTTTCCTACCGAGAGCATCCAGTTGCAATTCTCGAAGAAACCGAACGCAAGACTCGCAACAAGTCCATCAAGTTTCTGAAAGTCAAGTGGTCACATCACACAGACCGAGAAGCTACCTGGGAACGAGAAGATCATCTTCGTTCCGAGTACCCTTCCTTTTTCCAGTCCTAGATCTCGGGACGAGATCTTTTTGTAGTAGAGGAGAGTTTGTAATGCCCCGGATGTAATACTTTCCCTTTTGGGTATATAATATATCTCCGGCTTCATCTATTTCCATTCCGGGTTCTTTGTCTTTCGGGTTTTCGTCGTTTTGTTGTGTGAGTGTGTGGCATTCATTCATATCATGTAGACATGTGCATTGCATTGTATTTGTGTTGTGGGTTGCATCCGGTTCGTCGTGTTTCTTCCCGTTGTCCGTTTCGCGTTCCGGAGCTCCCTCACGTGTTTGTGACGTTCCGTAGGCCTACTTTGTTGTTCGGGCATTTTTCGTTACCGGTGTGCCGCGAGGTTGTTGTCTGTGTTGTTGTTTTGTTGTGTGCAACCCGTCTCTCAAATCTCGTCTCGTTTGGACTCCGTTGACTTTTCCATCCGTTGTCCGTGTGGGTCCGAAGTGCCTTCACTTCGTGTCCCGGAAATACCCCTACTGCTTTCTTTAGGCCTTTTAAAACTATCCCCGCGATCGGATCCGTCGGATCGCGATCGGAGGGTTCCTAGCACCCCAAGTCTCCAAACCCTAGTCTAAAACTGCTACATATAGACCCCCCCTAGTCTATTTGGGCATCCCCTTCTTCTTCCCCCTTCTCCACTTTCTTTTTTTCCCTTTTCTCAGATCCAATCCATAGTTTCCTTCCCGGATCCCGAGGGGATCCATCGCAGAAGCAGCAGCCAGCCGCGGCTCGAGGCTGCACCGCCGGGATCTCCTCGCTCGCATCGCTGGGGTCAACGCAGCCTGCACCGCGCGCCAACGACCGAGCCGATCGATCGCCCCGCACCAGGCCTCGTCAGCCCGACCGTTTCCCTCCGTCGAAGTGGTCCAGCGCAGGCCGCCGCCGCTCGCCACTTCTCGCCCCGCCGGGCCCAAGATCCGCCGCGCCAGGCTCCGCAAGCCAGCGGGCCTTGCCTCTGCACCTGCTCGTGCGCCGCAGTTGCCTGGGCCGGGGCGTCCTGAGGCCCAGCGCCGCCTCCGCCTGGCCTTCTCCGCCCTGGGCCGCCTCGCCCCGCTCACCGTGCCGGCTCGGGCCGGGCCCATACACCGCCTGCCTCGTCTCGCCTCGCCTCCCGCCCCGCGGTGGGCCTCGCCTCGCCGACCGGCCCGCTTCGCCGCCCTGGGCCGCCGCCTCCACCGCACCAGCTCTGGGCCTCGCCTCCCGCGGGCCTCGTCCGCCGCCGGCCCTCTTCCTCCGAGTGGGCCAGATCCGGCCCGTCTCCGCGTTTTTCCTCAGATCCGTTACTGTTCCTCGGATCTGATCTGAGAGGTTATTTCAATCCTCCTAAGTCTAGTTTTTGTCTGTCTGATGCTAACTTTGAACTGCTCTAACTTTGTGCCTGTTGCTCCGTTTTGCGCGTGTGATATGTCCAGATGTTCGTGGAGATGTCCTCTACGTTTTACCTGTTGTTGTCATGCATGTTAGATGTCATTTTGTCACTTGTTTTGCTGTTGCAAGAGTGCATCATGTTATAAACTGCTGTTATGTGTTATTTTCATGCCACCTTTGACATGTGATATCTTTTAGCTCGTTTGTCCAAACGATGCAAATGACATGTCCACGTGTTCGTCTTGCCACGAACTACGTGATGCTTGTGATAGGTTGCATGGTAGATTTATATTGCCTTGTTATCATCGTTGCAAAATGCCATGTTCACATGTTGTGTTTTCACTTGTTATGAAATGCCATCTTGTTGAGCTCGTTGTAATCGTTGTGTTCACCTCTTTGAAGCATGCTTGTGTGTTTCGGGATCACCTTCATATGTATTTTGATGAGGTGCTTACCCTTTGCCATGTTTAGTTTCGAGGTGTCTTAAACATGCTCTTTTGTGTGCTATGATGATGTTGCTGTTTTGGGACTTAGTGAAATTTCACTAAGTCTGAAATCTGTAACGTTCCGATGCCATGTTCGTGTGATGTTGTAGGACAAAGCATGATAGTTTTGGGGTGGATTTTGATTGTTCCTTGTAGTATATATTGTTGTCTTTCCATTCATGTCCTCACATGTCCATTTGAGTGGCTGTAGCATGTTTATCTTTTGCTCTAAAGTTTCAATAAAATTCTGCTGCCAGAATTTTATTTCAAAGTTCAATATGTCCAAGATCATTGCTTTTGATCCGTGACTCCGTTGGGGGTGCACTTTGGACCTAGTTGCTGTACTATATGTCTAGTTTGTGTTCATGTCCTTTGCCATGCTTTTTGGGTGCTGTAGCTTAATTATTTTGAGCTCCAAAGATTCTATGTTGCTGTAATTTTCAGCTTTCGCTCAAATCTTGTTTCGGGCATAACTTTTAGCCCGTAACTCCGATTTCAGCGAATCTTATATCAAACTTGGGTGATTTTCTGTGTAGATTAATAATATCAGATTGTTATCTTGTTTTGAGATGTTTTGCTTGAGTGATATTTTACGTGCTCCATGTGCATCCTTAGTGCATCCATCATGCATTCATGTTTTTCGAGTGCGCATTGCATCTTGTTGATTGGTGCTTGGTGTGATTGTTTTGTTTAGAGCCGGAAGCTGAGACCGGGTACAAAGTTGAGCACGAGGTTTCCAACGAGGTTGAGCACGAGGACCCTTCTTACGATCCGAACGACTTCTCTTCAGGCAAGATGACCGAACCCCGATAACATTACTATCTTTGCCTATTGCTAGTAGTCTCGATCTATAGTTTTGCCTCGATGCCCATGTTCTTCTTGTCAGCCTCCTACTTGTAACCAATTGCCATGTTTAACCACCCTACCTATGCAAACCGTTGCTTGGCTAAGTACGCTTCGCTCAGCCCTTCTTATAGCGTTGCTAGTTGCAGGTGAAGTGAAGATGCTTGCTCCATGTTGAAGTTTGGTTGGGTTATATCACACTATATAAATGCTTTAAATGAAATCATCTATATATTGGCAAGGGTGGAAGGCTAAGCCTTTTGCTTGGTGTTATGTTCCACTCATGCCGTTAGGATCCGTATAAGCCGGTTTTATGTTCCTTGTTTATGCGTTCCTAACACGGTTGGGGTGTATGGGACCCCCTCGATAAACCGCTAAGTGCTAAGTCTTTTCCAGCAAATCCCAACATTGGTACTATTTGCCTAATAACAAACTAAACATGCATAGGGAGTAATTAACCCTCTTTCTTAATCAACAACCCCGGGCCAGTGCTCCACATGAGTGTTGGTCCGAAACGGGCAACCTGCGGGGCCACCTCGAGGAAACTCAAGGTCTGGTAAAAACCCGTAGCTTGTCCCATCCGGTCGTGGCCTGAGACGAGATACGCGCGGCTACTATCAGGGTGTCGGCACGCCGGGAGGATTTGCTGGATTAGCCTTACCTTAGCTCGGTATATCTTGAGCACGGGATTCCGAGGATACTCGGGTCTTCCCACTTTGGAGTTGCGACTCCGCGGATCGTGGGCTTGTAATGGGTCAAGTTGGAACACCCCTGCAGGGTTTGAACTTTCGAAAGCCGTGCCCGCGGTTATGTGGCAGATGGGAGCTTGTTAATTCCGGTTGTAGATAACTTGACACAATGTTTCTAATACACTACCAGCGTGTGTTCCGTGACTGTCAATTTCCGAATAGGGATTCGGGAGTTGAACACGGAGGGGTTATGTTTGTGGAGCTGTAGCTAGGATCACTTCGTGATCACTTCTCGCCGAGGCCTTCTCTTCTCGCTCTCACTTGCGTAAGCTAGATGCTAGTTGCTGCTGCAGACTTATTCCTTTCTTCAGCCTTTCCCTCACCTAAAGGCTTAAATAGTTCTGTTACCCGGAGACGGGATTGCTGAGTCCTCTGTGGCTCACAGTTACTTCACACACCAGATGCAGGTCCAGCTGTGAGCTATCCAGGTGATGGCACCGAGCTGGATTGGGAGTACGACGAGGAGCGTAGTCGGTACTACTTGCGCTACCCGGACGATCAGTAGTGGAGTCTCTTACTAGGATTCGATCCGCCTGTGGTTTATTTATCTGAGTTCGGTACTTTGACATTTGGCTTTTGCCCTTAGAGGGTTGTGATGTTCTTAATGTATGATGTTTGAGACTTGTACTGTAATTCTGTGACGTGGCGAGTGTAAGCCAACTATGTTCAGTTTACTATCCCCTCTTTTACATGAGTTGTGCAAAGATTACCGAACTTGAGATCATTCTAGGATGGATTTATGCCTTTAAGTCGTGCCTCGACACGTAGGAGGTATAACTCCATCCTGGGCATTACAAGTTGGTATTCAGAGCCTTCTCCGACCTAGGAGCCCCCACTGTTTGATCGAACCGTTGACGGTCGAGTCTAGGCACACACTGAAAACTTTTTGAGTCCTATATTATATCGGAGAGTAGGATTTCTTTGCTTCTCATCCCCTTTCTCTCTGGTGAGGACTCCTGACGTCTACTCTCGTCTCTCCTATCTTCAAAATTTGCACAAAATTTTTTTTAGGAATCCCGCGAGTATTCTGGGATTGTTTCGATGTTCTTGTGACAAGGATATTGTTCCCGATGCCTCCTGTTACAGAGGAGTTGAGCTTCGGGGTATCATTGTAACAAGCATATCGCGGCAGTACTAAATACTTAAGACGGCCGACATCGAAAATCTCCCCTATACGGCCAGTGGCAAGATAACCCCGACATCACCCAGTACTGGGGAGGTAGTTCGGGAGTATTGCCATAGCTTGTTATAGTGGATGCTTTTCGAAGGTCCGAGGTACACAGTTTCCGAGAAAGACTGGTTATGTGTTGAAGGATGGATACACCTGGATGTAGGTTTAGAGTTGATTGCGCGGTGCTTCCCGTGTATCCCCAACACCTGATTGCATAACTGGAATCTTTCGGAAATCTATAGGTGGGTTTTATCCAGTAGATCGTTGGCATTCTTCCAACGAATGCAGGTTAGTGAGTTCGGGGTTCGACATTGAGTGAAGGGGTTATATGACCGATGTTACTATCAGGAGTTGCATCTTAAAGGGTCCTTGGCTATGCTGATCCGGGGATTGCAAAACCTTTTCGTAACGCGTTCATATGCTTTCAGCACAAAGATGTTAGAACGAAACTCCTCTCTTGTGTTTGTTCCTTTCCGTACCTTGTTGTTTACTTATTTTATCCTTTTGATCCCTATGTGGCTTCTCGTGAAGACTGATGTTATCATTTATCTAAGAATATCATTCGTTCCTCTTGTTCGGATGATTTCATTCGTTCTTTGTTCGAATGATTATTGTGAAGACTTGTTGCAATTCATTCCATTGATTCAGCTTATTCCTTTTGTCAATCAATTGCTGATTCGTGGTCATCTCTTACAGGATGGCTCCGAAAAAGGTTCCAAACGCTAACCCAGAGGTGGAAGAGGTCCCAGAGCATCCTCCTTCCCCTCCTCCTCCGCCTGAGGCTTGGAGAGCAATTATGGAGACTACAGCTCAGAACACTCAGTTGATGATGCAGATGATGCAGATGATGCAAGCTAATCAAGCTAATCAGGGTGTTCCAGTGAACCAAGGCAACTTCTTCCAGCAGCACCATGCTACTCTCAACCAGTTCCTGGCTAACAATCCTAAAGCTTTCAGTTACTGTGTCGACCCTCTTGATGCTGAGGATTGGCTGACCGACATAAAGAAGCATTTTGAGTGCAGTAACGTGAAAGAAGATGACTATGTGAAGTTTGCAGCCTTCCAACTGAAAGATCAAGCAGCTGACTGGTGGCAGCAGTACAAAGACTCAAGGCCGGGTCAAGTGATCTCTTGGGAGAATTTCTGCAAGGATTTCCGCTCGCACCACATTCCTACAAGTGTCATCGAGGGTATGCGTGAGCAATTCCGCAACCTCAAGCAGGGCTCCATGACAGTCTATCAGTATAATGTCAAGTTCCAAAACCTCGCTCGCTATGCTAAGCAAGACATTCCTGATGCCAAGAGTAAAATCTATCAGTTCCGTGGAGGTCTCAAAGATGAACTTCAGCTTGCTCTCACTTTGTTCGAGCCCGATGAATTCGACAAGTTCTATAACATGGCTTTGAAACAAGAAGCAGCTCAGCTTAAGATGGAGGCTTCTAAGAAGAGAATTCGAGATGCTGTTCACTCTTCCTCATCGTCTCAGTTGGTCTCGAAGCATCAGAAATTCTGGCTTCCTCCTCCTCCAATGATTCGAGCTCCATACAAGAACTCCAACAACTTCAACAACTCCAACAACAAGAACTCTAGTGGTCGTGGTTTCTCCCATCCACCCAACCCGAGTAACCAGTCGAAGAAGCAGTTTCAGTCTCAAGGCTCCAAGTCCAGTGGCTCTCTTTTCCGTCCTCTCTCTGAAGTGGTGTGCAACAAGTGTGGCCAGAAAGGTCATTATGCCAACAGATGTCCGAATCCGAAGCGTCTTCCTCCTCCTCCACCTGTGAGTTCAGCTATTGTCAGGCATGATCCAAAGGCAGCAAGGGTCAATCTGATGAATGCAGCACAAGCGGAGAATTCGTCTGATGTCATTTTGGGTAACCTTCCAGTGAACTCTTTTCCAGCTAAAGTGTTATTTGATTCGGGTGCTTCATGCTCTTTCATGTCTCAACCATTTGCATCCAAGTATAATGTTGACATCCAAAGTCTGCCTCAGAGGTTGCAAGTAATTTCTCCGGGCAAGTGCATGACTTCCAACATATTTGCTCCGAATGTTTCTATTCGCATGGCTGATTATCGCTTTCTGGCTAAACCGGTGATTCTTGGTAATTCTGACATCGACCTCATCCTCGGAATGGATTGGCTTTCTCAGCATGATGCTCACATTGATTGTGCTCAAAAGGAAGTCAAGTTGACTCATTCTGATGATGATGTGATTATCTTCGCCTCCACGGATAATACTATCCGGCTTTTCTCTCTTAATGATAAGGGCGAAATTAATGCCATATCTCAAATTCCTGTGGTGAACGAATATCAAGACGTCTTTCCAGAAGAACTTCCAGGCATGCCTCCACACCGTCAGGTGGAGTTTGTCATTGAACTCGAGCCGGGCACTGAGCCTGCGTGCCGGCGTCCGTACAAGCTCTCTTCGGAAGAATTGAAGGAATTGAAGAAACAGTTGGATGAACAGGAGCGTATGGGTCTCATACGGCCTAGTACATCTCCGTGGGGCTGTGGTGTCTTATTTGTCAAGAAGAAAGATGGCACGGAGCGTCTCTGTGTTGACTACCGGCCATTGAACAAGAAGACGATTAAGAACAAGTATCCGCTCCCCAACATCAACGAACTCTTTGAGCAGCTCAAAGGAGCTAAAGTGTTCTCTAAGCTTGACCTCCGAATAGGCTATCATCAAATTCGCATTCGCGAGGAAGACATTCCCAAGACGGCCTTCAGAACGAGCTACGGTTCATACAAGTATACCGTCATGTCCTTCGGTCTCGCCAATGCTCCTCCTACCTTTTCAAGGATGATGCATTACATCTTCAACCCCTATACTGGAGAGTTTGTGCTTGTGTATCTGGATGATATTCTGGTGTTTTCCAAGAATGAAGAAGATCACGAAAAGCACTTGCGTCTGGTTCTTGATCGACTCCGAGAGCATAAATTCTATGCCAAGTTCTCAAAGTGTGAGTTTTGGCTCGATAAGGTTTTGTACCTGGGCCACATCATCTCAGCTGACGGTATTGCGGTTAATCCCGAGAAAGTTGAAGCAATTGTCAACTGGGAGGCTCCTCAGAACGTCAAGCAGCTCCGTAGTTTTCTGGGTCTTGCCAGCTATTGCAGAAGGTTTGTTGAGAACTTCTCAAAGATTGCCAAGCCTCTTTCCAACCTGCTTCAGAAGAATGTCAAATACTTTTGGTCTCCCGAATGTGAAGTGGCTTTCAAAACTCTCAAAGATAAGCTTGTCACTGCTCCAGTTCTGATTCCTCCAGATGAATCCAAGCCCTATGAAGTGTTATGTGATGCTTCTCTTCAAGGTCTTGGTGGTGTGCTTATGCAAGAGAAGAGAATTGTGGCATACACTTCTCGTCAGCTAAAGCCAGCTGAGAAGAACTATCCCACACATGATCTCGAGCTAGCAGCTGTGGTACATGCTCTGATTACGTGGAGACATCTGTTGTTGGGCAGAAAGGTCGACATTTCACTGATCACAAGAGTTTGAAGTACATCTTCACACAGCCGCATCTGAACCTCCGTCAGACTCGTTGGGTTGAAATGATCCAAGAGTACAATCCTAGCATTGAATACACTCCTGGCAAGGCGAATGTGATTGCAGATGCTTTGAGCAGAAAGGCATATTGCAACAGCCTTCTTATCAAGCCATACCAGCCCGAGCTTTGTGAAGCATTCAGGAAACTCAACCTTCAAGTTGTTCCGCAGGGTTTTCTTGCAAATCTCCAAATTGCTCCTACCTTGGAAGATCAAGTCCGTGAGGCCCAACTCAGTGATACCATGGTGAAGAAGGTGAAACATGGGATTGCAAAGGGCACTCCAAAATACAAGTGCTTCCGTGTTGATGAGAGAGATACCTTGTTCTTCGAGGACAGACTCGTTGTTCCCAAAGGTGATCTCAGGAAGCTCATAATGGAAGAAGCTCATGACTCTCTCCTTTCCATTCATCCTGGCAGTTCCAAGATGTATCAAGACCTCAAGCAATCTTACTGGTGGACACGCATGAAAAGGGAGATTGCCCAATTCGTGAATGAATGTGATGTATGCAGAAGAGTGAAAGCAGAACATCAACGTCCAGCCGGTCTTCTCCAACCTCTTCCTATCCCCGAGTGGAAGTTCGACCACATTGAAATGGACTTCGTCACTGGCTTTCCTAAATCCAAGCGAGGCAATGATGCTATCTTTGTGGTGATTGACAAGCTTACCAAAGTTGCTCACTTTCTTCCAGTCAAAGAATCAATCAATGCAGCTCAACTTGCAGAGTTGTACACTTCCAGAATTGTGTCCCTACATGGCATTCCTCAAGTGATATCCTCAGACCGTGGCAGCTTGTTCACATCAAGGTTCTGGGACTCCTTTCAGTCCGCCATGGGCACGAAGATCAGGTTCAGCACTGCCTTTCACCCTCAGACTAGTGGTCAAGTCGAGCGTGTGAATCAGATCCTAGAAGATATGCTCAGAGCCTGTGTCATCTCCTTCGGCATGAAATGGGAGGACTGTCTTCCATTTGCCGAGTTCTCTTACAACAACAGCTTTCAAGCAAGTGCAGGCAAAGCACCGTTTGAAATTCTATATGGCAGAAAGTGCCGTACCCCTCTCAACTGGTCTGAAACAGGCGAACGCCAACTTCTTGGCAATGATTTGATCTCTGAAGCCGAAGAAATGTGCAAAGTCATACGTGAGAATCTCAAGGCCGCTCAGTCGCGTCAGAAGAGCTACTATGACGGAAAGCATCGTGATTTGGCTTTCGACATCGGTGATCATGTCTATCTCCGAGTTTCCCCGATGAAAGGAACCCAAAGGTTCGGTATCAAAGGAAAGCTTGCTCCTAGATACGTCGGGCCTTTCAAAATTCTGGGCAAAAGAGGCGATCTAGCCTATCAGCTCGAGCTCCCTTCCAACTTTGCAAATGTTCATGATGTCTTCCATGTGTCTCAGCTGCGCAAATGCTTCAAGGCACCTGAGCGCATGATTCCGTTTGAGGAGATTGATCTTCAACAAGACCTTTCCTACCGAGAGCATCCAGTTGCAATTCTCGAAGAAACCGAACGCAAGACTCGCAACAAGTCCATCAAGTTTCTAAAAGTCAAGTGGTCACATCACACAGACCGAGAAGCTACCTGGGAACGGGAAGATCATCTTCGTTCCGAGTACCCTTCCTTTTTCCAGTCCTAGATCTCGGGACGAGATCTTTTTGTAGTAGAGGAGAGTTTGTAATGCCCCGGATGTAATACTTTCCCTTTTGGGCATATAATAAATCTCCGGCTTCATCTATTTCCATTTCGGGTTCTTTGTCTTTCGGGCTTTCGTCGTGTTGTTGTGTGAGTGTGTGGCATTCATTCATATCATGTAGACATGTGCATTGCATTGCATTTGTGTTGTGGGTTGCATCCGGTTCCGTGTGTTTCTTCCCGTTGTCCGTTTCGCGTTCCGGAGCTCCCTCACGTGTCCGTGACGTCCCGTAGGCCTACTTTGTTGTTCGGGCGTTTTTCGTTACCGGTGTGCCGCGAGGTTGTGTTGTGTGTTGTTGTTTTGTTGTGTGCAACCCGCCTCTCAAATCTCGTCTCGTTTGGACTCCGTTGACTTTTCCCTCCGTTGTCCGTATGGGTCCGAAGTGCCTTTACTTCGTGTCCCGAAAATACCCCTACTGCTTTCTTTTATCTCCGTTTAGGCCTTTTAAATCAACCCCCGCGATCGGATCCGTCGGATCGCGATCGGAGGGCTCCTAGCGCCCCTAAACTCTCCCTAACCCTAAAATTCTGCTACATATAGACCCCCCTAGTCTTTTTGGACCTCCCTATTCCTTCTTCTTCCTCCTCTAGATCCCCCCCTTTTTTTTCCTTTTTCTTCAGATCCTCCAATCTCCACCCGGATCCCGAGGGGATCCAGTAATTTTTCCATCGGAGGAGCTGCCGCCGCAACGTTCGAGGCTTCCTCGACCGAAGTCAACCGCGCCGATCGAATCGATCCGCGCCGAGCTGGGCTCGACCACCGCTGGTTCCCGATCTGGGGGACCAGATCGCCAGCGGCCCGTACGTCGACCGGCCTCCCGCACGGATCGCCAGCGCCGCGCCTCCGCGGGCTCTCTCCTCGCCGCACGGGCCGGCCCGCTTCATCGCCACTCGCCCTCGTTCCTCCAGGCCGCATCGCCGCTCGCCCCGCGGGCTTCTTCGCCTCTCCGCGTGGGCCTCCGCCCGAGCCGGGCACCGCGGGCCTCCCGCCTCTTCCCCAGGCCGCGCGCGGGCCGCCGCTCTCTTCTCCGCGCTGGGCCGCGCCGCGGGCCGCCGGATCCCGAGCCGCCGGGCCCGTACCAGCACCGCCAGGCCGGACCGCCTCCTGCCTCCCTGGGCCGCTCCCCGCGCCGGGCCTCCGCACACCGAGCCGGGCCGCCTCGCCTGCTTCTTCCAGATCTGGGCCGGATCTGTAGCCAGGGCCCATCTCCGTTCCAGATCTGAGTCTGAGAAGGTTGACCTAATTTTCCCTAAGTCCTTTTGTTCCTGTTCTAAAATGCCAAGTTTGACCTGCTCTAACTTGGTGCCTGTTGCTCCGTTTTGCGCGTGTAGCATGTCCAGATGTTCGTGGAGATGTCCTCTACGTTTTACCTGTTGTAGTCATGCATGTTAGATGTCGTCTTGACACTTGTTTTGCTGTTGCAAGAGTGCATCATGTTACAAACTGCTGTTATGTGTTATTTTCATGCCACCTTTGACTTGTGATAACTTTTAGCTCGTTTGTCCAAACGATGCAAATGACATGTCCACGTGTTCGTCTTGCCACGAACTACGTGTTGGGTGTGATAGGTGGCATGGTAGATTTATTGTTTCCTTGTTATCATCGTTGCAAAGTGCCATGTTCACATGTTGTGTTTTCACTTGTTATGAAATGCCATCTTGTTGAGCTCGTTGTAATCGGTGTGTTCACCACAATGATGCATGCTTGTGTGTTTCGGGATCACCTTCATATGTATTTTGATGAGGTGCTTACCCTTTGCCATGTTTAGTTTCGAGGTGTCTTAAACATGCTCTTTTAGTTGCCATGATGATGTTGCTGTTTTAGGACTTAGTGAAATTTCACTAAGTCTGAAATCTGGAACGTTCCGATGCCATGTTCGTGTGATGTTGTAGGACAAAGCATGATAGTTTTGGGGTGGATTTTGATTGTTCCTTGAAGTATATATTGTTGTCTTTCCATCCATGTCCTCACATGTCCATTTGAGTGGCTGTAGCATGTTTATCTTTTGCTCTAAAGTTTCAATAAAATTCTGCTGCCAGAATTTTATTTCAAAGTTCAATATGTCCAAGATCATTGCTTTTGATCCGTGACTCCGTTGGGGGTGCACTTTGGACCTAGTTGCTGTACTATATATCTAGTTTGTGTTCAAGTCCTTTGCCATGCTTTTTGGGTGCTGTAGATTAATTATTTTGAGCTCCCAAGATGCTATGTTGCTGTATTTTTCAGTTTTCGCTCAAATCTTGTTTCGGGCATAACTTTTAGCCCGTAACTCCGATTTCAGCGAATCTTATATCAAACTTGGGTGATTTTTCTGAGTAGATTAATAATATCAGCTTGTTATCTTGTTTTGAGGTGTTTTGCTTGAGTGATGTTTTACGTGCTCCATGTGCATCTTTAGTGCATCCATCATGCATTCATGTTTTTCGAGTGCGCATTGCATCATGTTGATTGGTGCTTGGTGTGT
>LR738714.1:571409228-571422669 GCA_902687465.1 Secale cereale | reverse complement strand
CATGTGAAGAATAGTTTCTTTAGCCTAAACACTTTACCATGCTGTTTTAATAGACTCTCAAATAGATCTACGTGAAGCATGAGACTTCAACAATTTCTACAAAATATTACAACCACCACGCTCTAAAAGATATAAGCGAAGCACTAGAGCAAAAACTATTCAACTCAAAAGATATAAGTGAAGCACATAGAGTGTTCTAATAATTTCTAGGCAATATTTAACTCTCTCAAATAGGTGTGTCCAGCAAGGATGATTGTGGCAAACTAACAAGCAAAGACTCAAATTATACAA
This sequence comes from Secale cereale, assembly GCA_902687465.1. Classification (NCBI taxonomy): domain Eukaryota; kingdom Viridiplantae; phylum Streptophyta; class Magnoliopsida; order Poales; family Poaceae; genus Secale; species Secale cereale. The sequence goes on along the minus strand of LR738714.1, from coordinate 571,422,378 downwards.
GACGCTCCAAGCAAAACACATAGCATGTTGCGAATAAAAATATAGCTCCAAGTATAGTTACCGATGGATGAAGACGAAAGAGGGGATGCCTTCCCGGGGCATCCCCAAGCTTAGGCTTTTGATTGTATTGAATTTACTTGGGGTTCCATGGGAATCCCCAAGCTTAGGCCCTTGCCACTCCTTGTTCCATAGTCCATCAAAGCAATACTCAAAACTTGAAAACTTCACAACACAAAACTTAGACAAAAATTCTCGTGAGCTCCGTTAGTAAGAGAAAGCAAACCACCACTCAAAGGTACAGCAAGTAATTCATTAATTGTTTATATTGGTGTTAAACCTACTGTACTCCAAGTTTTCTATGGTTCATATCCTCCAATATTACTCATAGATGCATCGGAATAAGCAAACAGGACACGAAAAACAGAATCTGTCAAAAACAGAACAGTCTGTAGTAATCTGCTGGGTTCGCCTATTTATGGAACTCCAAAAAATTCAAACTAAATTGTTAAATTTGCGCAATTTGTCTACCAATCATAATAAAAAAGAATCAACTAAAAAGCACGCTCCAGTAAAATCTGAAGACTACTTTAGCTAGCACTAACGATTCTGTTTTTCACAGCAAGATCGTATAAACTTCACACAAGTTCTACCAAAGGTTCTACTTGGCACAAACACTAAACAAAACTTGAAAACACATCTAATCATAGGCTAGATGCAATATTTATTCCCTAACAGCAACAAAAACAAAAACATAAAATTGTGTTGCCTCCCAACAAGCGCTATCGTTTTACGCCCCTAGCTAGGCACGATACAAGAAAGATCTAGGTATTGCCATATTTGGTCTTTACCCTTTTTATGGTGTCGAGCTCGAATCCGGGGGGTTCTTTATGTTTCCCTTCATATCCAGAAATCTTAAGATCTAAAGCATCCAACGCTTATTGCAAAGAGTAATCAACATATTCATGCGATGGAGATTCCCACTAACACTCTTAAGAGGTTCAAGAGATTTTTGTAATATTTTCGTTACTTCGCAAATTTTCTCAAAAACTTGCGTCCCTTCCGGGGTTGAGTTTGACTCTTTTTGGGGAGGTAGTGTTCCCACTATTCCCTCTATAATTTCATGCGCGAAACTAGGATCAACTTCGATAAAATTTCCTTTGGCAACGCAATCCAGGAGTTGTCTATGAGACATATTCAATCCAACATAAAAATTGCGAAGCAAGATTCTAAAATTCACTTCTAAGGTGCACTTACGATAAGATTCCATCATTCTAAACCAAGCATCTTTTAAGTTTTCTCCTTGCCTTTGCTTGAAGTGAAGTACTTCAAACTTGGGAGACGAAGGAGCGGATAAGGGGCTAACCATAATCACAAGCAAGCAATCCAACACACACAAGCAAACAAGAAGCACGCGAACGAAAAACATACGTCGGAAGAAGGGCGAATAAAACGGAAAGGTGAAGTGGGGGAGAGGAAAATGAGAGGCAAATAAATGTAATGTGAAGGATAAGGGTTTGTGATAGGTACTTGCTATATGACTTTTGCGTAAGCCTCCCCGGCAACGGCGCCAAAAATTCTTCTTGCTACCTCTTGAGCTTGCGTTGTATTCCCTCGAAGAGGAAAGGGAGACGCAACACAGTAGCGTAAGTATTTCCCTCGGTTTTTGAGAACCAAGGTATCAATCCAGTAGGAGACCACACGCCAGTCCCTCGCACCTGCACAAACAAATAAGAACTTCGCAGCCAACGCGATAAGGGGTTGTCAATCCCTTTACAGTCACTTACGAGAGTGAGATCTGATAGAGATGATAATTATATTTTTGGTATTTTTGGTTTAATAAAACAACAAATAAAAGCAAGAAAAGTAAAGTAGATGTAGATTGATATGATGAGAATAGACCCGGGGGCCATAGTTTTCTCTAGTGGCTTCTCTCATGATAGCGGTATTCTACGGCGGGTAAACAAATTACTATCGAACAATTGATAGAAAAGCGAATAATTATGAGACTATCTAGGCATGATCATTGTATATAGGCATCACGTCCGAGACAAGTAGACCGAAACGATTTTGCATCTACTACTATTACTCCACACATCGACCGCTATCCAGCATGCATCTAGTGTATTGAGTTCATACGAACAGAGTAACGCTTTAAGCAAGATGACATGATGTAGAGGGATAAACTCAAGCAATATGATGAAAACCCCATCTTTTTATCCTCGATGGCAACAATACAATACGTGCCTTGCCGCCCCTACTGTCACTGGGAAAGGACACCGCAAGATTGAACCCAAAGCCAAGCACTTCTCCCATTGCAAGAACTATAGATCTAGTAGGCCAAACCAAACCAATAATTCGAAGAGACTTGCACGGATATTATGGGCACACATAAAAAGTTCAGAGAAGAACCAAATATCTTTCATAGATAACCTTGATCATAAACTCACAATTCATCGGATCTCGACAAACACACCGCAAAAAGAGATTACATCGAGTAGATCTCCTCTAAGACCGAGGATAACTTTGTATTGAGATCCAGAGAGAGAGAAGAAGCCATCTAGATACTAGCTATGGACCCGAAGGTCTGTTGTAAACTACTCACAACTCAAGGTGAGGGCGATGATGATGATGATGAAGGCCTACGTGATGGATCCCCCTCCCGGAATAGGCTCCAAGATGGTATCTCCACGGGAACAACAACTACGGCGGTGGAATTAAGGTTTTCTCTCTGCATATGGAGTTTCTGGGGTACGTAGGTATATATAGGAAGAAGAGGGGCACCGGGGGCCACAGGGGCTGCCCTCGAGGCAGGGGGCGCGCCCTGGGAAGGGGGGCGCCCCCCACCCTCGAGGGTGGCCCTTCTGTCTCCTGGCTTGGCCCCGAAGTCTATCGTGCGTGATTTCCTCCAAAAATATCTCCTGCGAAGGTTTCATTCCGTTTGGACTCCGTTTGATATTCCTTTTCTGCAAAACCCTGAAATAGGCAAAAAACAGCAATCTAGACTGGGCCTTTGGGTTAGTAGGTTAGTCCCAAAAATGATATAAAAGTGAATAATAAAGCCCATTAAATATCTAAGACTTCATAAATAATAGCATGGAACAATAAAAAATTATAGATACGTTGGAGACGTATCACTGCCGTTGACCGCTACCTCTCAGCAGTGCCAGTTGCCGTCCTCCCGCGCCCCGCCCCTCGATCGCGCGACGACATGATGTTTGATTTACAAGTGAAGAACATTTTTTGCTGCCTTGAAGACTTCAACAACGTCGTCCCGGAGGACGACAACGACAACGACGGCACGACACGCCGCCTCCGCCGCCACCGGAAATAGTTTTTTGGGGTTTAATACTGCATCTCGAATTCTTGATCATATGAATATAAATTCGCAGTGTGACTGAACGAAAGATATGGTTTGAAAGAACTTGCGTTTTTCTCTCTTAATGTACAAACTTATCAAACGATTTTCTTTTGAAAAAAGCATCAATGGTTTTCAAATTCAAAACACCCATCGCAAACGTTTTAGTTAGAACACACGAATGCAAACCGACAGCTTCCCCAGGAAGCCAAGGGAAAATGTGCCGAGCAGGATTTCTGCACCCCTACAACTCAAACGGTTGTTTTGCATGACCCGTGTGCAACCACGTACAAACAATTGGGTAAGATTTGCATATCTGCCATTTTGGGTATGTTACCATTTGTCAAATTGGAAATATTGACATTTGTTTATCTAGTAACATTGCCATTTGTCAACCTTGTAACACTGCGATTTGTCAAAATATGCAGCTAAAAATCACTAGTACTATCTAATTTTTGCAACTATAATCACTAGCACTGTTCATATGGACACCAATACAAAGTGGCATTGTACTTTTTTTGTCATCCAAATAGAAAAATAATATACATGCCACCACGCGACCCGTGTGACGTGTGAGCGTGCGTGAGTTGATGGGACGCATATGCAAATGTACCATTCATTACATACAACAAGTCATCAGCACACAACAACAACTAGGATACATGTTGGATTATAGATTATTTCCAACAAAACATTCTATTATAGTAAAGTTTTTCTCACACAACAAATAACAAAGCGATGAAATGAACTTCACCTCAACCAATCCTCGGCGTTGGAAACGCTTGCTTTGAACTATAACTGATTCTCTGGGAAGGGCCAGCTATTGTCAATCTCGAGACCAACGCATGACTGATCATCCAGGCTGAAGCGACCTATATCAGGACGCATATTGTGCTAGCCAGGGTAGGGAACCATAGCAATGTCCAAGGTATAGATACAATTGCTTCTCATAAATGGTAGTAACGTTGTGTCAATAGCAGCTGGATCACCTTTCACCATCATTGGATAGTTTTGTCCAAGGAAGAGCGAGTTTTCTCCAAGACTATCAATACTGTACCAGGGAGAAGGAGGTGCTAGCGCTAGTACACTAGTATCCATCCAGAATACCCTGCAACAGATGTTGGAATCGGTCCGGATAGTGCGACCATGGGAGAAAACACCTGCTTCATTAGTAACATCAGAAGTGCCCTGTATACATACAAGAAGAGGTGATCCATCGGAATAAGTTGCCAAGTGCCACTAGGTATATGGGTCCTGCTCGTCCTCATGCTCGTGATCAACACCATCGTCATCTCCCCCTTGGTTATAAAAAAAATTCAAGTATAGGTGGTGGAATGTTCACAAGACCTTGGAAACACAAGAAGGTTAATTAGTACGGTGATACTAACTAGCATGCATGTGGATGAAACAATTATAATTACGGTGGAAGACAAACGTACCAAAACAATAAGGATCCCATGCAAAAATAGTGCCATGCGTGGTGACAACAAACACAAGACGCTCGTATTGAATTAAATCACAATACTCATTCGTGTCCAGAAATTGATTTTTGAGTAATACCCATCCATCCGTGGAAGCAGAGACGGCAACAAGCTTGTCGAAGATAGCAAAAACAACATAGTTCTTGTAATCCCAAGAGCGGTAGGGAACTCGAGAAAGTACTATCTTTCGTAGACGACAGTCATGATGATCGTATCTGAACGTACGTAGACTATCTATGTGCTGAACCTGATGGCAGTCTGAGATTTTTGGAAGTGGAACCCACTGACGAGTGTACACATTCACAAGTTCCCACTCGCAGTTGTTCCCAATATAAACAACCCAATCTCCATTTGTGCCTGTCCAGGCCTTACTCTTAAGCGATGGCATCTTAACATCACATGTATCATTATCAAGCGGCATCAACTTGCAGAAGGCAAGGCTTCCGTCGTCCTCGCGACGGCGAGCAGGGTCATGGCAAAGAAGATAGGGGAGATCAAACCGCTCCTGAACCCTTGGGTTCTTTGCAATGATCCTATTTGTTGAGTCGAGAATGGTCTTGTACGAACCTGCCATGCTAGCTGAGGTGATGATGTCGCACCGATCAATGAATTCCTCCACCACGTCATCTTTCAGATCGGGGCAAGAATAACGGGGTCGTTTCCGGCCTGTTCCCTCCATGGAGAAGACGATCGAACAATGGCAGAAGGAAGGGTGAAGGAAAATGGAGGGAGGAAGAGCGTGCGACAACAGTTCCAAATCAAGAGGGAAAGGCGAAGAGGCGGTGGACGGTTGGCACGGTACAAGAAGAGGCTAGTGTGGAGCGAACGGTTGCCACAAAGGTCACACATTGACGACAAGGCCGAGTGAACCGCATGCCATATATTGCACACACGTTGATCCGGCTGACCGTTTCTTTTGCGTTGCCTAATCACAAATAGTTCATCCGAGTGAATCGTATGTTGTATATCGCACACACCTTCATCTGGCTGCCCGTTTATTTTGTGTTGCCTAATCACAAATGGTTCATCTGAGTGAACCGTATGCTGTGTATCGCACACGCCTTCATCTGGCTGCCCGTTTCTTTTGTTCCTCTCATCGCAAACAGTTAATTGAACTGAACTATATACCCTTCATCGCACACGCAACTAAAATCTAAACCGTGTTTGATGCATCCGTCTTCACAAATGTTTTACACATTTTTGATGGTTTTCATGCACCACCGTTTGCGATGATTGCATTGCACACAGTTTTTCGAAGGGTCTCTGATCGCAGTGTTGCGTTAGCAGCATCCCGCACTAGTGAAAATTTCAAAAAAGTTTCAAATTTCATTCACTTTCAACAATTCAATCAAACGAATAATCAAAGCTATTTAATTAATATAACATTCCAAAATTTAGAATTTTGGGATGTTACAAACCTACCACACTTAAAATGAATCTTGTCCTCGAGATTTGAAGAGGCTAGCAAGAAAAGGTTAGGGTTTGGGGGTCTTCTGGCAGGTCTATTGATTGGAAAGGTCTGGGGGTGCTATCACACTTAAAATTGAAGTCGTGGGTCCATAAAAAACACAGGTACTTCTTCCTTTGGTCGAATCTGTCTTCTCACAAAATCCTGAGTCCTTGCATAAGTTCCTACGGGGCTAGTCAAGTCTACACCAATACTAAACAACGATCGGTAATCTCATGGTGGTTAACAAATCATAGTCCCATGCAGGAAAATGGTCTGGGTTGAACCTCACCGTATAACCTATGTTTGGCAAGAACTGCCTTGTACATGGGCTTCTCAACATACCATTCTTAGGCTTAAACAAAGTTTTAAATGATGATGTCATCTCTCTACTATAGGTAAGTCACTCCAGATTTTCCATTCCAAATAGCGAGAGCGAATGATAAGAGCAAGTCATCATGGTGGCCAAGCCATGTCGCGCCAAAATCATTAATCTGTATTAGGTCTAGAAAATGTCACATTTCTAACACTCGAGCGTTCTGACAAGCAATGCAAAATTTCTCTTGTCCTCTAACTGGGTTCGAGTAAATCCATTGATTCTATAATCTGAACAAAACATCTATCATTTCTTCACAACTCTCGGGTTTTCGTATTTTCCTAAGAAATGTCTGTAGATATTAACATAGCTTCTTTCACAATTTTCTTCCTTCAACAAGATAGTAATAGCGCCTTATTAACCTCTGGGCTTGTGGGTTTCAACCCATTTTGATACTTGTACAACCTTAACTCAACCATGGAGGTAGAAATGCTCCATATTCCATCATTACTCTTGATATGAATGAACGTGTTGCAACGGAATGAAATAGTACCACTACTGGACGTGAATTCTATAAGAAGTTACCGGTCACGGTGCTAGGATGGTCATAGACTTCCTCCACATCAATGTGGTTCACCTGTGCTCGAGGGAAAGGATTGGGTTCTTAGTTGCTGAACTTCCATTGCCATTTCCATTTCCATTTCCATTGCCATTGCTTGGCTTAGCTTCAGGACAAGTGTTGGCATAATGGCCTACTTTCTTGCACTTGAAACAAGTGATGGTACTCAGGTCCTTCAGTACCTAAGCGGAACGATGTTGCTGGTGCAATATCTGCCTACCTTGTGTTTTGGAGATTGTTGACATAAACAAGAATGGACTAATTTGTTTGCTAGTGCACATAGAGAGAAACGTCCATACACAACCAAAGAGAATGCTATCTTCGGTGCTGAGTTTGAGGAACTTCACTGAAGCATATCCGTACAGTAGAGAAGAACGAGCTATATCTGGTGAAGTGATAGAATCGAGAAGATTAATGTGAAGAAATCGACCCCTCGAAACTTTACTATTGAAGTGAAGCTTTCGTTTCGATACTGTCGTCCGAAGAAATTGACTACTGGGATTAAAGTCGAAGACAAAGTGAAGACCTAGCATCCATTTCGGTTTTCTTATTTCAGTCTGTCGAGTTATATGACCTCTGTACTATTAATAGGGGTATAGGTTCGCGATGCTTAGATCAGCTATGATGCTTAGACACAACCTATGAAAGATGGGAGAGAAATCTCTTTGTGTTTAGAGTAAATACTTGCCAGCAAGAGATTGTGATGTTCTTCGCCGCGAGAAATTTGGCTCGGACCGAGGAGTTAGCATTTCTTGCTCAGCAAGAATTGTTACCGTTGTGCTCAAATCCAACCATTGGAATCATGTCCTTAGGCCATTGGCTGAGACCCATGTCCAATTTGGTCTTTTCCCTTCTAGGAAGGCTGCGGCTATAAATAGCCACCCCGCTCCAACGTTATCCGTTGGTTTCTCCGCTTAAGATTTCCGAAGAAGATTGATTTGAGCAACCCCTCTCCGAGTGATTTGAGTTTAGGATCCACCGAGAGAAAAATCAAGATCCCAAATTTAGACAGTGGTTTAGCATCACAATAGTTCTGAGTGAGAGTTCTTGTACCTATTACTCTTGAGAGCTGCGCACCCTCCAGACGGATAGGTTTCATCTTCGTGTGTTGAAGAGTTGTTGTCGTCACCGAGCCTGATCTTCAGCAACCAAGAGTATTGTGGTTTGCGCTGATTGACTAAAGGTTTGGAGATCGTCGACAAGGATCTACCATGAGTGAAATCAACCTGAGTCTGATCAACTATGTGTTGAAGGATAATAGGGTGAAGAGTTTATCATCCGTGTTAAGTTAGAGCCCTGCAACCAGATGTAGCCCTTTGGCAGAAGGGTGAACTAGTCTACCAAATCTCTTTGTCGCCATCGAGCACCATTGGTTCTACTCACCTCTCCATATTTCATTTAGCAATGAATACATGTACTCTGTGATGATAGATTGATCGATCTTCCATTCTGCTGTATTTCTTTTTCTGTGTCTATGTATCTGTTTCCCAGTTCACTTATTTGTTTCGTATGATTGGTCATATATCTTAGTGATTATTCTTCATCGAAGTTTTCTGTGTGTACTTGTTCTTAGTCATGTTTGTATGCATATTGGCTTACCATGTTAGTATCCTATTTATCAAGTCCATCAAATATTACGCACGTCACATTGTAGCTTCCTACCTTGAAGAATTTGTTTCTCAGTAGTGTTTCTGTTCATGAGTTTGTCTAATGTTTCTTTTCTCCACTGTTGTGTTTGGGTTCAGTTCAAAATATTCGGAAGAAATTTTGAATCTCCCATTCACCCCCTCTGGTCAATATACTCTCGGTCCTAACAATTGGTATCAGAGCAGGTACTCCCTGTCTCTGTTTATTAAAGGTCTAACGTCCTTGGAGTTTTGAGTATGTCGTATGCAGGTAGATCCTCACACTCCGAAAGGTTTCTGTAACACTCTGAGAATCATGCTACAGTAACCCCCCCCTTTGATGGTGGCCATGTCAGCTGATTACTATGCAAGTTGCCACTTGTCCAAAAAATCAAAGTCAAATTCAAATTTAATTTGCAAGTGAAATTATTATTTCTCCGAGCGGTGAAACTAAAATGTTCGCATAATTCTGTAATTTCCATTGATCATTGTCATGTTGTAACCAACTTCATTGGACTCACAAATAAATTCCTAGTAAAATAATAAGTGGTCCTACAACAAATATTTTGGTCTTTTCAAACTAAACAAATGTTTTAACTTTTCAAAATAAATTGTAAGTGTTTGTGCAGTCCCATAATAACACAAGGTATTTTGCGACAAGCCTCACTTTTTAATAAAATTCAATTGGTGTAAAAATAAAATGCAAAGTAGAGAGTAAATAAGAAACATAAATTAATAAAAGAAAAGAGGATGAGAAAAGAAGTCGAGGACCTAAACTACTGGGCACAATGGCCCATCTAGCAAAGAGGCCTGCCCAGCCCACCTCCCGTGTCCTTCAACCTCGCTACAGGAGGCAGGGAGGCGTGGCAGCCATCCATGGCCGCTCCTGGAGGCGTGGAGGCCATCCAGCCTCCCCCAACCCCCTACAAGCAGTCCCCACGGCCACCCACGAAACCCTAGATCGCCCACATCTGTCCCCCCTCGATCCCTCGTCTCCCCATCCCCTTCTACTCGCTCTCAAACATGTGACCTCCGCGGTGACCGAGCTCCTCGCCATCGTTACCGCGGCCACTTTCGACGCCGTTGCTCAGGGACACGTCCAGGAGGTCCAGCGTGGCCGTCTTCGTCCGTTCTGGGCTTCGATTCAAGTCGGGGCGCTGCCAAGCTCGCCATCGCCGGTCTTCTTCGCGTTCGGCCGTCGCCTTCTTGTCATAGATCTGCACTGCCCCGACCACCCCCGGCCTCGCCGTTTACTCCCCCGACTCCGCAGTGAGCTTCCCCATCTGATCCTCCCTCTCCTGGCTCGATTTGTCGCCGTTGAGGCCGCTCCCTCGCTCGGCCGCCATCGACAGAAGCTCGAGCTCCTGTGTGTGCGCGTGCGTGCGTACGCTGCTGCTTGCTTTTGCTGCCGATTATGCCTGCTTGCTGCTGCCGCCCGCGCGTGCCTGCGTCGCCTTGCCGCACGCCCTGCTGGCCCTCATCGCCGACACCCCGCCATGGCCTCCCGTGCGCGCGCCGCACCTCCCACCCGCCTCGGCTTCGCGCCGGCGGCCGCCCTCGCCAGCTCCAGCCGCTGGCCGTCGCTCCAGCGCCCGGCGCCCGTGCTCGCCCCGGCCGCACCGGCTGGGCTGGCAGACGCCGAGTGCCCCGCCGCGCCTCGCCCGGCCATGGCCCCGACCGCCGGGTTCGCCCCGACGGGCGGTAACCGCCCAGCCTGGAGCCCGATAAGCCCGGCCCGCTCCATTGGCCTTTGTGCCACTGGCAGCTGGGCCCCCCTAGTTATAAAAAAAAAGAAGTTAAAAAATATATGTTAAAAATAATAATAATTAATTAATCTTAATTAACCTAATTAATTAGATTAGTTAATTTAATTAGTAGTTAGTTAGTCGAGCCAATGATAGCACGGCCCTACATGTCAGTTTGGCTAAGTCAACTAACTGCTGACATCACCCTGACGTCATGCTGACGTCATCACCTACTATTCTGGATAATGTTGACTTAATTTAATTAAATAAATTTCAAAAAATGTTTAAAATTTAGAAAATCATATAAAATAATCTGTAACTCGGATGAAAATGTTTTATATATGAAAATCGCTCAGAACGACGAGACGAATCCGAATACGCGGTCCGTTCGTTCGCCACACGTCCCTAGCGTAGTGAACCTACAACTTTCGCCCTCCGTTTCATCTGTCCGAAACACGAAACACCAGGGATACTTTCCCGAGTGATATCCCCCTTCGCCGGTACCGTGTACCACCGCGTTAGAGCATCCTAGCACTGCGTGTTAACTTGCCGTGCTTCTTTATTGCATCTGTATGCTTTGTATTTATTGTTTCTCCCCCCTCTTCTCTCCTATAGACCCCGAGACCAAAGATGCCCCGGTGATTGACTACAGTGTTGACGACCCCTCCTTCTCGTCTGAGCAACCAGGCAAACCAACCCCCTTTGATCATTCCGATATCGCCCATTCTCTTCTCTCTTATGCTTGCATTAGAACTCCTACTGCTTTTTGTATGATCCTATTCTGATGCATAGCCTGTTGTTGATACTGCTTTCATACCTTACATGTTTATACTAAACTGCTTAGTATAGGCTGGTTAGAGATCCACCAGTGACCCCCTACCTTGTCCCGATTGCCCCGCTGGATTATCAGAAGACCCGATGAACGTGATCGAAGACCAGGAACCGGCACCGCACATCACTTTCCCCTTAGTTGCTCGACACTACTGGGTTACTATCGAGTGCCGAGGGTGAGACCTCATCAGCACTTCTGATGTTAACCTTGTAGGTTAGTTCATCGGTTGTGGTCATCGAGGGTGATTCCTCTTTCTTCACTCCCGATAACGACACTGTCATGGAACTCCTCAAGAGTGGACCTCGAGGGTGACTCCTCTTTCGTTCACCTTGACGATGAACATCAGGTGGAATTCCATCAAGGGTGATTTCCTCAGGTTTTCCTTTGGTGTCAGACACACAGTTACTATGGTTACTATGACTTTACACTGAACCTGTTTACTAAAGGTGGGTTGACCTCGAGGGGTACCCGCGCGAGCTTAATTGCGAGTGATGTGTAGTCGGGTTGACCTGAAAGGTGCCCGCGAGATAAATACGAGGCATGGCCGGGCACTCGCCTTTGCCGCAAGTCCTCGAGACGGGGCGATGGGGTCACATGTTCGTGAGTCTCTGCTCGTTACGGCGCGTTCCCAAGACACTAAATGGTTTGGATATTTGATCCAAGGGGCCTCTGGCCTGATAGCACTAACCATCACGTGGGCATAGTATGGGCGTTCTGCGTTGTATGCATCAACCAAAGCTTAACTGACATCATTGCGACTGAGCGGCGCGCGCCGGGTTGGACTGGTTAGGCTCCTACCTTTTTAAAGGAGGTTGCTAGGTCTGCTCACCGGCCGCGTACGCAACATGGAGGAGTTCCCGGGGCGATTGGCCCATGACCCCTGGGGGCATAGGGTTTAGTCCGGCATGCATGACCTCTCTATTAAGCCTAGGTCGGGTTGCGGCGTATTGTTTGGCCGAGGGCGGGCATGACCTGATGGTCTGTTCGGCCGGAGTTAAGCAAGCGTGTTTGGTAAGTTGGTGCACCCCTGCAGGGAAGAAAACATCTATCGATGGCCTGTCCTACGGTAACGGACACTTGGAGTTGTATCCCGATCACTACAACTAGAACTGGATGCCGAGGCATTGTTTGGATATGTTGCTTCGGGAGTCGAGAAAGGATCCCGGAGCGTTGGAACAACAACATAAATATGACTTATGCTATACTACTCTACTTCCCCCCCTTCTTGCTGCAAGACGGTGGTTTCCATAAGATGCTAGTCTTTGATAGGACTAGCTTCTCCCCCTCTTATTCTGGCATTCTGCAGCTTAGTCCACAGATACTACCCTTTTCATTGATACCAATGCATATGTAGTGTAGATCCTTGCTTACGAGTACTTTGGATGACTACTCACGGTTGCTTTGCTCCCCCTTTCCTCCCTTCTTTCTTCTTGATGGTTGATGCAACCAGATGGTGGAGTCCAGGAGCCAGATGCCACACTTGACGGCTACTACTACCCCGACGGAGCCTACTACTACGTGGAGACATCTGACGACCATGAGTATTTAGGAGGTCCCAGGCAGGAGGCCTTGCCTTTTCGATCGTGTTGTTTTTGTGCTAGCCTTCTTAAGGCAAACTTGTTTAACTTATGTCTGTACTCAGATATTGTTGCTTCCGCTGACTCTTATGTATTCGAGCCTTCAAGGCCCCTGGCTTGTAATATAAAGCTTGTATTATTTTATTTGTGTCT
>LR738714.1:571389454-571409218 GCA_902687465.1 Secale cereale | reverse complement strand
TATGTAGTGTAGATCCTTGCTTACGAGTACTTTGGATGACTACTCACGGTTGCTTTGCTCCCCCTTTCCTCCCTTCTTTCTTCTTGATGGTTGATGCAACCAGATGGTGGAGTCCAGGAGCCAGATGCCACACTTGACGGCTACTACTACCCCGACGGAGCCTACTACTACGTGGAGACATCTGACGACCAGGAGTATTTAGGAGGTCCCAGGCAGGAGGCCTTGCCTTTTCGATCGTGTTGTTTTTGTGCTAGCCTTCTTAAGGCAAACTTGTTTAACTTATGTCTGTACTCAGATATTGTTGCTTCCGCTGACTCTTATGTATTCGAGCCTTCAAGGCCCCTGGCTTGTAATATAAAGCTTGTATTATTTTATTTGTGTCTAGAGTTGTGGTGTGATATCTTCCAGTGAGTGCGTGACCTTGGTCGTACACGTTTGCGTGCATGATTAGTGTACGGTCAAATCGGGGGCGTCACAAGTTGGTATCAGAGCCGACTGCCTGTAGGAACCCCCTTTCCAACTCCTTGGCCGAAGTCGAGTCTAGTCACTACAAAACTTTTACTAACATGGCTGTGTGTCTTACAGGCCCACGTCGCCATTGGGTGGTATTAGGATCTTTTATTCCTCGTCTTTTCTCTGGGACTCTGATCTCTCTTCTATTCGTGTTAAATAATTTTGCAAACTCTAACATTAGGTTCTCGTAAATACTTTCTCCCGGAGAGCCCTTCATTCAAGTTAATGGCCTCCAGAAGCTTCCGAAGATACTTTATGATGTTCTCTCGAGACCTTTTGCCCTTCGCAATTGCAATTCCATATCACCGATAAATCCCTAAGGATAGATGCATACACTTGTCGTCCATACCTTCATTTCAATTGATCTTGGTATTACAAGATACCCTGAGATACTTCGGATATCCCGAGAATCCTTTCTGCCCGTGCAACTCCTTTTCCGCATGAATACATGTATGAATAATTACTCGCACTAACTAGGGATTCGTTCATACCTAGTTGTTCATGCATTTCACAAATGTCTTCGAGACGCAATCCAATCTTTTGAAATCCTCAGCAACCTATTGCTCTGGGAAGTTTTACCTGCTTGCATTATGGATAATTCCATATGTATATCAATATTCATTAAAATCCTCTGTGATTGACTTTCTGCTCTTATTGATTCAATATGTTGCAATTACTCGCAATCATCAGTCAAACTAGAATTCGTTCTTCCAGCTCAGACGTCATTCCGACTATGAGCTGGTTCTCGACCAATCAAATTGCCGTCGATTGTACCCCTAAGTCATTTCAACTAACCCATCCTTAATCAGAGCGGTTGCTTCTGATCGCTTGATTTGGAAATCATAATTCCTTTGCATTTGAGTTTTGAATTAGTCAGTTGTTTCTATAATCTGATATCCTTGCATTCTTTCTCCTTCTGGTTGAGTACCGATACTCACATCAGATCCCTTGTGAACCACCAGCTCCTTTGTTGGATTTTTATCCGACAACGTCCTTCATATTCAAACACCTTATGAGTTCTGCCACGATATGTAATGCCTTGGGTAAATTATATCATCTGCTTTCTCAACCATGCTCTGCTTTCGAGCTGGTATATTTTGCTCCTGAAGTTTGCGTAGTAGGAGTCTAAGATGCCCCGATGGGTTGAACTTATACCTTCCTTAATCTGTGTGAATCCGAAAGTTTTCCAAGGTTCATACTCCTATGGTAATTCACCAGGCAAGTCTTCGCAATCAATTCATTTTTAATAGATCAGTGAATGAAAGCTTATGCATTGAAGAAGTGGGAGTCAACCTTGAACTTTCTGTTCATGCCCATGGACACGATGTAGATCCTATCATTAAAGCTTCTCTTAAATTAATTATCCCCTTGATATAAGTGCATCTAATATCTGGGATCTGGCCTTTTGCAATCGTGGTTCCGACCATGCTCTCCTTTAAATACCATTTCTCGGACAAGTTAAACCACTTGTCCTCTGCAGGTCAATGCACCTGTCCAACCTCTATTATGATCTACCTTCGAGTATTACCCTGTGGTATCTTGATAATGTCATAGAGCCATATTGCTTTTTAAGTTCTTCTTCAAGTATTACTTCTGACCGATTCCAATTTTCCTCGGGTTCTGAGTTGTTAGACGCTCAAGGACACCGATAAGTGAATCAATTCAGCACTTCGATTCAATGACTCTAATTAAACCCATTGCTTATGAGTTTATTAATTCTTCAAGTCATATCTAGCCTGAGCGGCTATATCATTATCTTGCATCTATTTAACTGTGCTACCTGGTCCTTCTTCCCGGAGCATGATTTTGACAATAAGCTAAGCTTACACCGATCTTCCTCGGCATATCATTTCACCTTGAACAACTAGCTTGATTTCAAGTTTGCATTGTACTAGTGGTTTCAATAACCTTTCGCTCCATCATTCACTTGAGTTGATGTCATTGCCGATCGATTACATCTTAATGAAATCTCTCGACAAATGTGTCGTGATCATCATCAACAATGATTTGCCTCCTTCCAAATTGTAAATCAAACTCGTGATGGGAAATACCATCCTTTCCCTTCGATGATTTGTATTAACACCGACAACATTCTAGCATTCCCTCCATCACAAACTTGTTCATGCTATGGAGATCTCGAGGATTTGTTGCTGAGCCCGTCGGCCACATCCTCATCTTCCCTTGCTGAAATTGTATGACTTATTCTATAAGTTATTCCTGATGGATCCTTTGAGTATTCAAAGTCTGATCTTTACCCAATGACCATGTCGGTGCTATCTCGAAGCATGTCTGTGGTAGTCCGAAGATCCACAAGATCATTGTAAGCGCAATGCCAAATGTTCTTGATCAACTATCCAACAACGTTGTGTGGGTACATATCATAATTGTTCTTACCCCTTTTATCTACATGGTCATGACTCTGACCTCCTGACACGTATATCATGCCCTGCTTAATCTTGGGAATGATATACTCCTATTCATTGTGTTTAAACACATTTTACTTTCCATTTGTTTGTTTAACCTTTATTTGATCTACATATAATCTAAGCAGTAATAATTTTCTCCTTATGTAATCACCTTGCTGTACAACTGTGTCAGTAAGACCCTGTTACTATTGTTGATAACATTTCGGTAACCACCGATGGACGAGAACTTTGCCTATTGGTCCGCCTCGTTTCAACGAGCAGGAAAATGGTTCTCTTCGTCCCTCGCCCTTGGTACCAACGTTATTGCCAACTTAACTGACATGCTATTCTCTGACCCGCCTTGCTATCATGACTGTGCAAATGTTAGCGTCTTCCTGCTTATAACCCACATGGTGGGCTCATAACCCACAGTTCCACAAGATCGAAACCTGACTCTCCTATACATTCGTGTTTTCTAAGTTGTCCCTCACGCTTGGCTTCGTGTCCAATTCGCAAGCCACCTTCCTAGTGTTCTATTCTAGTATCAGACGCAATACTTATTTAGTTGCTCTGAACCCCTTTCACCTTCTATTTAGACATCGAACGAATGCCCGCCCATTTGAAACTTCTTGTGGTACCTTCTTACTTTGCTCTCGAATTTTTCTTAAGTTTCTATTCGAGAGTTACTTTCGCCACCTTCCTGATGTTATCTACCCGATAAGCGACCTTATAGAGGTTCGTTCTTCCAAAGTTAACCCTTGTCCCTTCTTAAGTATGGTGAAGATCCGGAAGGAAGAATGGCAACATCATCATGATACATTGATACAGAGAAATGAAGACATCAACACTATGGATAAACTACTTCAAGAAGAGCAACCAAGAACGAGAAGATTCGTTAGAATTTCAT
Organism: Secale cereale; assembly: GCA_902687465.1. NCBI lineage: Eukaryota > Viridiplantae > Streptophyta > Magnoliopsida > Poales > Poaceae > Secale > Secale cereale. The sequence continues at coordinate 571,405,393 of LR738714.1, read as the reverse complement.
AACCAGAACTTTCCCCCTTACTCCACCTCTAAAATCTCGGGACGAGATTTCTTGTAGTGGAGGAGATTTGTAACACTCCGAGAATCATGCTACAGTAACCCCCCTTTGATGGTGGCCACGTCAGCTGATTACTATGCAAGTTGCCACTTGTCCAAAAAATCAAAGTCAAATTCAAATTTAATTTGCAAGTGAAATTATCATTTCTCCGAGCGGTGAAACTAAAATGTTCGCATAATTCTGTAATTTCCCCTCATCATTGTCATGTTGTAACCAACTTCATTGGACTCACAAATAAATTCCTAGTAAAATAATAACTGGTCCTACAACAAATATTTTGGTCATTTCAAACTAAGCAAATGTTTTAACTTTTCAAAATAAATTGTAAGTGTTTGCGCAATCCCATAATAACACAAGGTATTTTGCGACAAGCCTCACTTTTAATAAAATTCAATTGGTGTAAAAATAAAATGCAAAGTAGAGAGTAAATAAGAAACATAAATTAATAAAAGAAAAGAGGAAGGGAAAAGAGGTCGAGGACCTAAACTACTGGGCACAATGGCCCATCTAGCAAAGAGGCCTGCCCAACCCACCTCCCGTGTCCTTCATGTTGGGGAACGTAGTATTTTAAAATTTTCCTACGATCACGCAAGATCTATCTACCAGATGCATAGCAACGAGAGGGAAGAGTGTGTCTACGTACCCTCGTAGACCGGAAGCGGAAGCGTCAAGTGACGCGGTTGATGTAGTCGAACTTCTTCGCGATTCAACCGATCAAGCACCGAAGGTACGACACCTCCGCGTTCAGCACACGTTCAGCTTGATGACGTCCCACGAGCTCTTGATCCAGTTGAGCTTCACGGGAGAGTTTCGTCAGCACGACGGCGTGGTGACGGATATGATGTATTCACCGGCGCAGGGCTTCGCCTAAGCACCGCGCCGGTATGACCGAGGCGTGTTTCTGTGGAGGGGGGCACCGCACACGGGTGGAACAATTCAACTTGTCTGTCTTTGGGTGCCCCCCTGCCCCCGTATATAAAGGAGCAAGGGGGGAGGCCGGCTGGCCCTTCTATGGTGCGGCTAGGGGTGCAATCCTACTAGGAATAGGATTGCAATCCTATTCCTAGTAGGAACTACCAAAGAAGGAAGAGAGGGAAAGGAAAAGAGGGAGAGGTGGCGCCCCCAAATCCTAGTCCAACTAGGAACCCTAGGTGGGGCGCCGGCCAGCCCCTATGGGCTGCCTCTCTCTTTTCCATAAGGCCCACTATGGACCATCCCCCTTCGTAGGGGGTTCCGGTAACCCCCTCCGGCAATCCCGTTAAATCCGAAACTTTTCCGGAACACTTCCGGTGTCCGAATATAGTCGTCCAATATATCAATCTTTATGTCTCGGACATTCCGAGACTCCTCGTCATGTCCGTGATCTCATCCGGGACTCCGAACTACCTTCGGTACATCAAAACTCATAAACTCATAATACCGATCGTCATCAAACGTTAAGCGTGCGGACCCTACGGGTTCGAGAACTATGTAGACATGACCGAGACTCATCTCCAGTCAATAACCAATAGCGGAACCTGGATGTTCATATTGGCTCCTACATATTCTACGAAGATCTTTTATCGGTCAAAACCGCATAACAACATACGTTGTTCCTTTTGTCATCGGTATGTTACTTGCCCGAGATTCGATCGTCGGTATCTCTATACCTTGTTCAATCTCGTTACCGGCAAGTCTCTTTACTCGTTCCGTAACACATCATATTGTGACTAACTCATTAGTCTTTTGCTTGCAAGGCTTATTGTGATGTGTGTTACCGAGAGGGCCCAGAGATACTTCTCCGACACTCGGAGTGACAAATCCTAATCTTGATTTATGCCAACACCACGAATACTTTCGGAGACACCTGTAGAGCATCTTTATGATCACCCAGTTACGTTGTGACGTTTGATAGCACACAAGGTGTTCCTACGGTATTCGGGAGTTGCATAATCTCATAGTCATAGGAACATGTATAAGTCATGAAGAAAGCAATAGCAGTAAAACTAAACGATCATAGTGCTATGCTAACGCATGGGTCTTGTCCATCACATCATTCTCCTAATGATGTGATCTCATTGATCAAATGACAACTCATGTCTATGGTTAGGAAACATAACCATCTTTGATCAATGAGCTAGTCTAGTAGAGGCATACTAGGGACACTCTATTTTTGTCTATGTATTCACACATGTACTAAGTTTCCGGTTAATACAATTCTAGCATGAATAAAAGACATTTATCATGATATAAGGAAATATAAAATAACAACTTTATTATTGCCTCTAGGGCATATTTCCTTCAGTCTCCCACTTGCACTAGAGTCAATAATCTAGTTCACATCGCCATGTGATTTAACACCGATAGTTCACATCGTCATGTGATTAACACCCATAGTTCACATCGCCATGTGACCAACACCCAAAGGGTTTACTAGAGTCAATAATCTAGTTCACATCTCTATGTGATTAACACCCAAAGAGTACTAAGGAGTGATCATGTTTTGCTTCGTGAGAGAAGTTTAGTCAACGGGTCTGTCACATTCAGATCCGTATGTATTTCGCAAATTTCTATGTCTACAATGCTCTGCATAGAGCTACTCTAGCTAATTGCTCCCACTTTCAATACGCATCCAGATTGATACTTAGAGTCATCTGGATTTAGTGTCAATGCTTTCATCAGCGTAACCCTTTACGACGAACTCTTTATCACCTCCATAATCGAGAAACATTTCCTTAGTCATCCAGTTACTAAGGATAATTTTGACCGCTGTACAGTGATCTACTCCTGGATCACTATTGTACCCCCTTGACAAACTCATGGCAAGGTACACAACATGTTTGGTACACAACATGGCATACTTTATAGAACCTATGGCTGAGGCATAGGGAATGACTTTCATTCTCTCTATATTTTTCTGCCGTGGTCTGGCTTTGAGTCTTACTCAACTTCACACCTTACAAGTCAGGGAAGAACTCCTTCTTTGACTGATCCATTTTGAACTACTTCAAAATCTTATCAAGGTATGTACTCATCGAAAGTCTTATCAAGCGTCTTGATCTATCTCTATAGATCTTGATGCCCAATATGTAAGCAGCTTCACCAAGGTCTTTCTTTGAAAAACTCCTTTCAAACATTCCTTTATGCTCTTTAGAAAATTCTACATTATTTCTGATCGACAATATGTCATTCACATATACTTATCAGAAAGGTTGTAGTGCTCCCACTCACTTCTTGTAAATACAGGCTTCACCGCAAGTCTGCATAAATCTATATGCTTTAATCAACTTATCAAAGCGTATATTCCAACTCTGAGATGCTTCCACCAGTCCATAGATGGATCGCTGGAGCTTGCACATTTTGTTAACACCTTTAGGATTGACAAAACCTTCTGGTTGCATCATATACAAGTCTTCTTTAATAAATCAATTAAAGAATGCAGTTTTTGTTATCCATTTGCCAGATTTCATAAAATGCGGCAATTGCTAACATGATTCGGACAGACTTAAGCATCGCTACGGGTGAGAAAGTCTCATCGTAGTCAACTCCTTGAACTTGTCGAAAACCTTTCGCAACAAGTCGAGCTTTGTAAACAGTAACATTACTGTCAGCGTCAGTCTTCCTCTTGAAGATCCATTTATTTTCGATGGCTTGCCGATCATCAGGCTAGTCAACCAAAGTCCACACTTTGTTCTCATACATGGATCCCATCTCAGATTTCATGGCCTCAAGCCATTTGCGGAATCTGGGCTCATAATTGCTTCCTCATAGTTCGTAGGTTCATCATGGTCTAGTAACATGACTTCCAGAACTAGGTTGCCGTACCACTCTGGTGCGGAACGTACTCTGGTTGATCTACGACGGTCAGCAGAAACTTGATCTGAAGTTTCATGATCATCATCATTAGCTTCCTTACTAATTGGTGTAGTAATCACTGGAACTAGTTTCTGTGATGTTCCACTTTCCAATTCGGGAGAGGGTACAATTATCTCATCAAGTTCTACTTTCCTCCCACTCACTTCTTTCGAGAGAAACTCCTTCTCTAGAAAGGATCCACTCTTAGCAACAAAGACCTTGCCTTCGGATCTGTGATAGAAGGTGTACCCAACATTTTATTTTGGGTATCCTATGAGGATTTACTTCTCCGATTTGGGTTCGAGCTTATCATGTTGAAACTTTTTCACATAAGCATCGCAGTCCCAAACTTAAAGAAATGACAGCTTATGTTTCTCATCAAACCACATCTCATACGGTGTCATCTCCACGGATTTAGATGGTGCCCTATTTAACGTGAATGTAGCTGTCTCTAATGCATAACCCCAAAAGTGATAGTGGTAGATCGGTAAGAGACATCATCGATCACACCATATCTAATAAAGTACGGTTATGACGTTCGGACACACCATTACACTATGGTGTTCCAGGTGGCGTGAGTAGTGAAACTATTTCACTTTGTTTTTACTGAAGGCCAAACTCGCTAACTCAAAATATTTTACCTCTATGATCATATCGTAGAAACTCTTATTTCCTGTTACGATGATTCTCCACTTCACTCTGAAATTCTTTGAACTTTTCAAAAGTTTCAGACTTGTGCTTCATTAAGTAGATATACCCATATCTGCTCAAATCATCAGTGAAGGTCAGAAAATAACGATACCCGCCGCGAGCTTCAACACTTATTGGTCCGCATATATCAGTATGTATGATTTCCAACAACTCTGTTGCTCGCTCCACAGTTCCGAAGAACGGAGTTTTAGTCATCTTGCCCATGAGGCATGGTTCGCAAGCACCAAGTGATTCATAATCAAGTGATTCCAAAAATCCATCACTATGGAGTTTCTTCATGCGCTTTACACCAATATGACCTAAACGGCAGTGCCACAAATAAGTTGCACTATCATTATTAACCTTGCATCTTTTGGCTTCAATATTATGAATATGTGTATCACACGATCGAGATCCAACAAACCATTTTCATTGGGTGTATGACCATAGAAGGTTTTATTCATGTAAACAGAACAACAATTATTCTCTAACTTACATGAATAACCGTATTGCAATAAACATGATCAAATCATATTCATGTTCAACACAAACACCAAATAACACTTATTTAGGTTCAACACTAATCCCGAAAGTATAGGGAGTGTGCGATGATGATCATATCAATCTTGGAACTGCTTCCAATATACATCGTCACTTCATCCTTTAACTAGTTTATGTTCATTATGCAACTCCCACTTCGAGTTACTACTCTTTAGCAACTGAACCAGTATCAAATACCGAGGGGTTGCTATGAACACTAGTAAAATACACATCAATAATCTGTATATCAAATATACCTTTGTTCACTTTGCCATCCTTTCTTATCCGCCAAGTATCTAGGGCAGTTCCACTTCCGATGACCATTTCCTTTGCAGTAGAAGCACTTAGTTTCAGGCTTGAGTTTAGCTTTGGGTTTCTTCATGGGAGTGACAACTTGCTTGTCATTCTTCTTGAAGTTCCCCTTCTATCCCTTTGCCCTTTTACTTGAAACAAGTGGTCTTATTAACCATCAACACTTGATGTTCTTTCTTGATTTCTACCTTCGCCGATTTCAGCATTGCGAAGAGCTCGGGAATTACCTTCGTCACCCCTTGCATATTATAGTTCATCACGAAGTTCTATTAACTTGTTGATAGTGACTAGAGAACTTTGTCAATTACTAACTTATCTGGAAGATTAACTCCCACTTGATTCAAGTAATTGTAGTACCCAGACAATCTGAGCACATGCTCACTGGTTGAGCTATTCTCCTCTATCTTGTAGGCAAAGTACTGTCAGAAGTCTTATACCTCTCGACACGGGCATGAGTATGAAATACTAATTTCAACTCTTGGAACATCTCATATGCTCCGTGGCGTTCAAAACGTTTTTGAAGTCCCGGTTATAAGCCGTAAAGCATGGTGCACTAAACTATCAAGTAGTCATCAGACCGAGGTTTTGTCAAAACGTTCTTAACGTCTACATCTGCTCCTGCAATAGGTCTGTCACCTAGCGGTGCATCAAGGACATATTTCTGTGTGCAGCAATGAGGATAATCCTCAGATCACGGAACAATTCCGCATCATTGCTACTAACATCTTTCAACTTAGTTTTCTCTAGGAACATATAAAAAATAAACGGGGAGCAACATCGTGAGCTATTGATCTACAACATAGATATGCTAATACTACAAGGACTAAGTTCATGATAAATTAAAGTTCAATTTAATCATATTAATTTAAAGAACTCCCACTTAGATAGGCATCCCTCCGGTCATCTAAATGATCACGTGATCCAAATCAACTAAACCATGTCCGATCATCACGTGAGATGGAGTAGTTTCAATGGTGAACATCTTATGTTGATCATATCTACTATATGATTCACGCTCGACCTTTCGGTCTCCAGTGTTCCGAGGCCATATCTGCATATGCTAGGCTCGTCAAGTTTAACCCGAGTATTCTGCGTGTGCAAAACTGGCTTACACCCGTTGTATTTGAACGTAGAGCTTATCACACCCGATCATCACGTGGTGTCTCGGCACGACGAACTTTCGCAACGGTGCATACTCAGGGAGAACACTTATACCTTGAAATTTAGTAAGGGATCATCTTATAATGCTACCGTCGTTCTAAGAAAAATAAGAAGCATAATAAGATAAACATCACATGCAATCAAAATATGTGACATGATATGGCCATCATCATCTTGTGCTTTTGATCTCCATCTCCAAAGCACCTTTATGATCACCTTCGTCACTGGCGCGACACCTTGATCTCCATCGTAGCATCGTTGTCGTCTCGCCAACTATTGCCTCTACGACTATCGCTACCGCTTAGTGATGAAGTAAAGCAATTACATGGCGGTTGCATTTCATACAACAAAGCGACAACCATATGGCTCCTGCCAGTTGCCGATAACATTACAAAACATGATCATCTCATACATAGCCGTATAACTCATCATGTCTTGACCATATCACATCACAACATGCCCTGCAAAAACAAGTTAGACGTCCTCTACTTTGTTGTTGCAAGTTTTACGTGGCTGCTACGGGCTTAGCAAGAACCGTTCTTACCTACGCATACAAAAACCATAACGATTTTTCGTCAAGTATGTGATGTTTTAACCTTCACAAGGATCGGGCGTAGCCACACTCGATTCAGCTAAAGTGAGAGAGACGGACACCCGCCAGTCACCTTTAAGCAACGAGTGCTCGTAATGGTGAAACCAGTCTCGCGTAAGCGTACGCGTAATGTCGGTCCGGGCCGCTTCATCTCACAATACCGCCGAAGCAAAGTATGACATGCTGGTAAGCAGTATGACTAGTATCGCCCACAACTCATTGTGTTCTACTCGTGCATATCATCTATGCATAGACCTGGCTCATGATGCCACTGTTGGGGAACGTAGTATTTTAAAATTTTCCTACGATCACGCAAGATCTATCTACCAGATGCATAGCAACGAGAGGGAAGAGTGTGTCTACGTACCCTCGTAGACCGGAAGCGGAAGCGTCAAGTGACGCGGTTGATGTAGTCGAACTTCTTCGCGATTCAGCCGATCAAGCACCGAACGTACGGCACCTCCGCGTTCAGCACATGTTCAGCTTGATGACGTCCCACGAGCTCTTGATCCAGTTGAGTTTCACGGGAGAGTTTCGTCAGCACGACGGCGTGGTGACGGATATGATGTATTCACCGGCGCAGGGCTTCGCCTAAGCACCGCGACGGTATGACCGAGGCGTGTTTTTGTGGAGGGGGGCACCGCACACGGCTGGAACAATTCAACTTGTCTGTCTTTGGGTGCCCCCCTGCCCCCGTATATAAAGGAGCAAGGGGGGAGGCCGGCTGGCCCTTCTATGGTGCGGCTAGGGGTGCAATCCTACTAGGAATAGGATTGCAATCCTATTCCTAGTAGGAACTACCAAAGAAGGAAGAGAGGGAAAGGAAAAGAGGGAGAGGTGGCGCCCCCAAATCCTAGTCCAACTAGGAACCCTAGGTGGGGCGCCGGCCAGCCCCTATGGGCTGCCTCTCTCTTTTCCATAAGGCCCACTATGGACCATCCCCCTTCGTAGGGGGTTCCGGTAACCCCCTCCGGCAATCCCGTTAAATCCGAAACATTTCCGGAACACTTCCGGTGTCCGAATATAGTCGTGCAATATATCAATCTTTATGTCTCGGACATTCCGAGACTCCTCGTCATGTCTGTGATCTCATCCGGGACTCCGAACTACTTTCGGTACATCAAAACTCATAAACTCATAATACCGATCGTCATCAAACGTTAAGCGTGCGGACCCTACGGGTTCGAGAACTATGTAGACATGACCGAGACTCATCTCCGGTCAATAACCAATAGCGGAACCTGGATGTTCATATTGGCTCCTACATATTCTACGAAGATCTTTTATCGGTCAAAACCGCATAACAACATACGTTGTTCCTTTTGTCATCGGTATGTTACTTGCCCGAGATTCGATCGTCGGTATCTCTATACCTAGTTCAATCTCGTTACCGGCAAGTCTCTTTACTCGTTCCGTAACACATCATCTTGTGACTAACTCATTAGTCTTTTGCTTGCAAGGCTTATTGTGATGTGTGTTACCGAGAGGGCCCAGAGATACTTCTCCGACACTCGGAGTGACAAATCCTAATCTTGATTTATGCCAACACCACGAATACTTTCGGAGACACCTGTAGAGCATCTTTATGATCACCCAGTTACGTTGTGACGTTTGATAGCACACAAGGTGTTCCTACGGTATTCGGGAGTTGCATAATCTCATAGTCATAGGAACATGTATAAGTCATGAAGAAAGCAATATCAGTAAAACTAAACGATCATAGTGCTATGCTAACGCATGGGTCTTGTCCATCACATCATTCTCCTAATGATGTGATCCCATTGATCAAATGACAACTCATGTCTATGGTTAGGAAACATAACCATCTTTGATCAATGAGCTAGTCTAGTAGAGGCATACTAGGGACACTCTGTTTTTGTCTATGTATTCACACATGTACTAAGTTTCCGGTTAATACAATTCTAGCATGAATAAAAGACATTTATCATGATATAAGGAAATATAAAATAACAACTTTATTATTGCCTCTAGGGCATATTTCCTTCACTTCAACCTCGCTACAGGAGGCAAGGAGGCGTGGCAGCCATCCATGGCCGCTCCTGGAGGCGTGGAGGCCATCCAGCCTCCCCCAACCCCCTACAAGCAGTCCCCACGGCCACCCACGAAACCCTAGATCGCCCACATATGTCCACCCTCGATCCTTCGTCTCCCCATCCCCTTCTGCTCGCTCTCAAACATGTGACCTCCGCGGTGACCGAGCTCCTCGCCGTCGTTACCGCGGCCACTTTCGACACCGTTGCTCCGGGACACGTCCAGGAGGTCCAGCGTGGCCGTCTTCGTCCGTTCTGGGCTTCGATTCAAGTCGGGGCGCTGCCAAGCTCGCCATCGCCGGTCTTCTTCGCGTTCGGCCGTCGCCTTCTTGTCATCGATCTGCACTGCCCCGACCACCCCCGGCCTCGCCGTTTACTCCTCCGACTCCGCAGTGAGCTTCCCCATCTGATCCTCCCTCTCACTGGCTCGATTTGTCGCCGTTGAGGCCGCTCCCTCGCTCGGCCGCCATGGAAAGAAGCTCGAGCTCCTATGTGTGCGCGTGCGTGCGTATGCTGCAGCTCGCTTTTGCTGCCGATTATGCCTGCTTGCTACTGCCGCCCACGCGTGCCTGCGTCGCCTTGCCGCACGCCCTGCTGGCCCTCATCGCCGACACCCCGCCATGGCCTCCCGTGCGCGTGCCGCACCTCCCGCCCGCCTCGGCTTCGCGCCGGCGGCCGCCCTCGCCAGCTCCAGTCGCTGGCCGTCGCTCCGGCGCCCGGCGCCAGTGCTCGCCCCGACCGCACCGGCTGGGCTGGCAGATGCCCAGCGCCCCACCACGCCTCGCCCGACCATGACCTCGATCGCCGGGTTCGCCCCGACGGGCGGTAACCGCCCAGCCTGGCGCCCGATAAGCCCTGCCCGCTCCAGTGGCCTTTGTGCCACTAGCAGCTGGGCCCCCCTAGTTATAAAAAAAGAAGTTAAAAAAATATATGTTAAAAATAATAATTAATTAATTAACTTAATTAATTAATCTAATTAATTATATTAGTTAATTTAATTAGTAGTTAGTTAGTTGAGCCAATGACAGCACGGCCCCACATGTCAGTTTGACTAAGTCAACTAACCGCTGACATCACCCTGACGTCATGCTGACGTCATCACCTACTATTCTGGATAATGTTGACTTAATTTAATTAAATAAATTTCAAAAAATGTTTAAAACTTTAGAAAATCATATAAAATAATCTGTAACTCAGATGAAAATGTTTTATATATGAAAATCGCTCAGAACGATGAGACGAATCCGAATAGGCGGTCCGTTCGTTCGCCACACGTCCCTAGCATAGTGAACCTGCAACTTTCCCCCACCGTTTCATCTGTCCGAAACACGAAACACCGAGGATACTTTCCCGAGTGATATCCCCCTTCGCCGGTACTGTGTACCACCGCGTTAGAGCATCCTAGCACTGCGTGTTAACTTGCGTGCTTCTTTATTGCATCTATATGCTTTGTATTTATTGTTTCTCCCCCCTCTTCTCTCTAGTAGACCCCGAGACCGAAGATGCCCCGGTGATCGACTACGGTGTTGACGACCCCTCCTTCTCGTTTGAGCAACCAGGCAAGCAAACCCCCTTTGATCATTCCGATATCGCCCATTCTCTTCTCTCTTATGCTTGCATTAGAACTGCTACTGCTTTTTGTATGATCCTATTCTGATGCATAGCCTGTTGTTGATACTGCTTTCATACCTTACAGGTTTATACTAAACTGCTTAGTATAGGCTGGTTAGAGATCCACCAGTGACCCCCTACCTTGTCCCGACTGCCCCGCTGGATTATCAGAAGACCCGATCAATGGGATCAAAGACCAGGAACCGGCACCGCACATCACTTTCCCCTTAGTTGCTCGACACTACTGGGTTACTATCGAGTGCCGAGGGTGAGACCTCATCAGCACTTCTGATGTTAACCTTGTAGGTTAGTTCATCGGTTGTGGTCATCGAGGGTGATTCCTCTTTCTTCACTCCCGATAACGACACTGTCATGCAACTCCTCAAGAGTGGACCTCGAGGGTGACTCCTCTTTCGTTCACCTTGAGGATGAACATCAGGTGGAATTCCATCGAGGGTGATTTCCTCAGGTTTTCCTTTGGTGTCAGACACACAGTTACTATGGTTACTATGACTTTACACTGAACCTGTTTACTATAGACGGGTCGACCCTGAGGGGTACCCGCGCGAGCTTAATTGCGAGTGATGTGTAGTCGGGTTGACCTGGAAGGTGCCCGTGAGATAAATACGAGGCGTGGCCGGGCACTCGCCTTTGCCGCAAGTCCTCGAGACGGGGCGATAGGGTCACATGTTCGTGAGTCTCTGCTCGTTACCGCGCATTCCCAAGACACTAAACGGTTTGGATATTTGATCCAAGGGGCCTCTGGCCTGATAGCACTAACCATCACGTGGGCATAGTATGGGCGTTCTGCGTCGTATGCATCAGCCGAAGCTTAACTGACGTCATTGCGACTGAGCGGCGCGCGCCGGGTTGGACTGGTTAGGCTCCTACCTTTTTAAAGGAGGTTGCTAGGTCTGCTCATCGGCCGTGTACGCAACGTGCATGAGTTCCCGGGGCGATTGGCCCATGACCCCTGGGGGCATAGGGTTTAGTCCGGCGTGCATGACCTCTCTATTAAGCTTGGGTCGGGTTGCGGCGTATTATTTGGCCGTGGGCGGGTATGACCTGATGGTGTGTCCGGCCGGAGTTAAGCAAGCATGTTGGGTAAGTTGGTGCACCCCTGCAGGGAAGAAACATCTATCGATAGCCTGTCCTACGGTAATGGACACCTGGAGTTGTATCCCGATCGCTACAACTAGAACTGGATGCTGAGGCATTGTTTGGATATGTTGCTTCGGGAGTCGAGAAAGGATCCCGGAGCGTTGGAACAACAACATAAATATGACTTATGCTATACTACTCTACTTCCCCCCCCTCTTGCTGCAAGACGGTGGTTTCCAGAAGATGCTAGTCTTTGATAGGACTAGCTTCTCCCCCTCTTATTCTGGCATTCTGCAGCTTAGTCCACATATACTACCCTTTTCATTGATACCGATGCATATGTAGTGTAGATCCTTGCTTGCGAGTACTTTGGATGAGTACTCACGGTTGCTTTGCTCCCCCTTTTCCCCCTTCTTTCTTCTTGATGGTTGATGCAACCAGATGGTGGAGTCCAGGAGCCAGATGCCACACTTGACGGCTGCTACTACCCCGACGGAGCCTACTACTTCGTGGACACATCTGACGACCAGGAGTAGTTAGGAGGTCCCAGGTAGGAGACCTTGCCTTTTCGATTGTGTTGTTTTTGTGCTAGCCTTCTTAAGGCAAACTTGTTTAACTTATGTCTGTACTCAGATATTGTTGCTTCCGCTGACTCTTATGTATTCGAGCTTATGTGTTCGAGCCTTTGAGGCCCCTGGCTTGTAATATAAAGCTTGTATTATTTTATTTGTGTCTAGAGTTGTGTTGTGATATCTTCCAGTGAGTCCCTGACCTTGGTCGTACACGTTTGCGTGCATGATTAGTGTACAATCAAATTGGGGGCGTCACAGTTTCCCATGTTTGATGGAAATGACTATCTATACTGGAAGGAACGAATGAGAATCAAAATTCAAGCTATCAACTATGATGTGTGTAAAATTGTGGAAGTTGCCTATACTATTCAGCAACCGAATGATCTCAACATCGATGTTAAAGCTAAACTGCAATTAGATGCTCAAGCAAAAGACATCATCTGCAGCTGTCTATCAAAAGATATATTCTTTCGATTCCACAGGCTCAACACAGCTAAGAAAATTTGGGACACTCTCAACAGTGCACATGAAGACCTTATTGCCAGATCAGATCCTCACATTATAATGCTTCGTGCTATATTCACAGATTTCAGAATTCTTTGTAAAGACAGTGTTATGGAACTCACTGATCGATGGACAAACATAGTCAAAAGACTACATTAGCGAGGGGTAACTGATATCACTGATGGAGATGTAGTCAACAAGCTTCTGAGCGTGCTTGATGAATCTTTCGATACAATTGTAGTTGAAATCAAACAAAGACCAGATTATGAAGAGCTTCACTATGTTGAGCTCATGACACTGTTGTCCATTCATAAAGAAAAAATGGAACTTGAAAATGCAGATCAAGAATCCTCTTTGGAAGGTGAAGGAGAAATTCTCTCGCACTATGGCAGCTCTGAAGAAGAAGAAGATGTCGAGAATCAACACACCATCACAAGAGAGCTTGAAATGCTCACACAAAGGCTAAGTGATCTTAAAAGACAGAACTTACGCATGGTGAATGATGATGATAATGACATGCCTGATTCATCGAGAAGTTTGCCTCCGAAAGAAATGAAGTGATTGAAATGCAAACAATTCGGACACATGATTGCTGACTATCCATGATGGGAAGGAAAACCTAGCAATTGATGGAAATATCTTCATTGCAGTGGATTTACTCGAGCCAATCGTCACACTAAGATCATGAAGAAAATTGAGTCACCCTTATCTTCTTCAACGGGACCAGTCACTGACATAAATGCATGAGCAGTCATTGAATCAATCATGAAGAACATATCCTAACTAAATAGAGCTTGTGCCGATCTGACCTTGGACTCCAAAGAAGAAGGCACTAACACTGAATCAGGCGATGAAGAATTCTACAAAAAGATTGGAAGAAGCAATGCATATGTTGCCATTGAATCATCAAAGGATTTCAGCGAATCAGATACTGACAATGACACAAGTGATGATGAACAACTCACTTTCTGTCTCATGGCAAAATATTCAAAGGATCAGGTATCCACAAAGTACCAAGCTGATTAAGATTGCCAAATCCGAACATGATGAACTTGAAATGCTTGAGAGAAATGTTAGGAAAACTGAAGGATTGCTGGTCGAAGATATGGAGGAAAATCAAAAATTAATCAAAGAGCAAGATGCTGTTTCATCAACTGTTGATGATCTCACCATTCGATATGATTCACTTTCAATTGACTACGAGAGTTATCAAATGAACTCCTTAACAGGAATCAAGAACTCGTGTCACTGAAAGAATCTCATAATGAACCGGCTCTAGAGGAAGCTTCTCTCTTCGCCGAGCAATCCGCTCAACTTCTTTATGGTTTTATACCCCTTGCTTGAAATGCCTTGAACATATAAATGCGGATTCTCATGCTGAGTCTTCTAATTTAGTCATAAAGTATTCTGCTGCTGCTGAATCCTGTTCTACTAACCCCTCTTCCGAGGTTTTGCTGCTATCTCTGAAGAAAATTGCAGGCTGAAGGGCTTACTTGAGACTGGGATGCTAAGGAGACTTATAGGGCATCAAACCTTATGTGACATACTCAAGAAGTCCATTCTTCCGAAAAATCCTCAGAAGGAAGGATTGGGTTTTGAAAAGAAACTCAATGTAGACGATTCCTATTGGACTCCAGAGCAATATCCTCGAACGACCTGGATTCGCGCCAAGAGTAAGACCCTCGAATATGAGACTCTATTTGGTTATTACTCACCCATTCCTGTTGAATCTAACGAGTGTGTTGACTCCAATTATAAATTCTTCAAACAATAGAATGGAAAGGTTTTCGTTCGATATGTTGGAACTAACTGTAAGTCAGGATCAGCCAAGAAGGAAATATGGGTGAAGAAGTGCGTGATTGAAAATTTATCCGTTACTGCTAACGTAAATATGCAGGATAAGACTCGAGGAGGAAATAGATATCATTCGCAAAATTCCTCAGGATTTCTGTTGAATGATTATCATCCTAACCTAAGTCAAAAGGAGTATATGTGTACCTCTTCATATCATTATACTCATGTCTCTGGAAACAGTTTCAATGCCTACACTTACAATTACTCCCAGGAAGGAAAAGTGTCACACTGGCCTCGCCGAAGGAATACACCTAGCAAGTTCAAGCAAATGAGAACCTCACCCCCATGCAAGTGTGGGTTGTGAAGAAAAACTAATCCTTTCTGCAGGGAATTTTCTCAGGGATATCACTTGTCTATCTCAAGCCCTAAGAATAAGTATTGTTGGTGCCTGTCCTTCTGTATCTTTATTCGAAGTGCTCTGTGTTTTTCCTGTGGTTGTTTTTGACTTGAGTTATTCTCTCTTTTTGCTTGATGTTTTCGTGTCACAAGCATGCTTCTTGATCTAAGGATAATTTCACTCCGATGTCCTTGTTCACGAATGAAAATAGACTCAAAGTTTTTTTCCTGCTTTAGCGCTTGCGCTTCCTCAAACCTTTCGAATCTCAATGCAGTTACCGAGATTTTCGCAGGAAACGGCTGACACGTGCCCAAGATCTCTTCATCGTGATCTCGTCCGTTGAATGTGGAACATCCCGGGTTTTCTGTTCGTAGATTTTGGAGTGGGCTGTTTGTCCTTTAGGCTATATAAACCCCCCTCTCTCTAGGTCTCTTCTTCTTTAGCTCTTTCCCTGTTCGTCCTCAAACCCTACTCTCTTATTCTGCCCGAGCCCGAGCTCGAAGCAGCCTCGACGTCAAACATCGCCGTGCAACTCCGGCGAAGCTCTGTCACCGTTGATCGTGCTAGTGCGGTAACTTCTCTTTTCTGCATTGCTGTAGTCGATTTGTCTCGCCAAGTTAGGGCTTTCAGATCTGGAACTTGCTCTACTCCCCTCCTGTTCTAGAGTAGTTCTTCCCGATGCCATTTATCCTGTGTTATTTCTTTGCGGTAGATCTTCCAGAT
>LR738714.1:571365731-571389444 GCA_902687465.1 Secale cereale | reverse complement strand
ACTTGAGTTATTCTCTCTTTTTGCTTGATGTTTTCGTGTCACAAGCATGCTTCTTGATCTAAGGATAATTTCACTCCGATGTCCTTGTTCACGAATGAAAATAGACTCAAAGTTTTTTTCCTGCTTTAGCGCTTGCGCTTCCTCAAACCTTTCGAATCTCAATGCAGTTACCGAGATTTTCGCAGGAAACGACTGACACGTGCCCAAGATCTCTTCATCGTGATCTCGTCCGTTGAATGTGGAACATCCCGGGTTTTCTGTTCGTAGATTTTGGAGTGGGCTGTTTGTCCTTTAGGCTATATAAACCCCCCTCTCTCTAGGTCTCTTCTTCTTTAGCTCTTTCCCTGTTCGTCCTCAAACCCTACTCTCTTATTCTGCCCGAGCCCGAGCTCAAAGCAGCCTCGACATCAAACATCGCCGTGCAACTCCGGCGAAGCTCTGTCACCGTTGATCGTGCTAGTGCGGTAACTTCTCTTTTCTGCATTGCTGTAGTCGATTTGTCTCGCCAAGTTAGGGCTTTCAGATCTGGAACTTGCTCTACTCCCCTCCTGTTCTAGAGTAGTTCTTCCCGACGCCATTTATCCTGTGTTATTTCTTTGCGGTAGATCTTCCAGATTCAATAAGTTGTGACATGTACGGTTTGTAGATGTTCCTCGTATGAGTCACTAGAATTTAGGGATCACTGTATATGCTCTTCGAAAGATTAGTGGATTTGTTATGTCAGCATTGGGCATACTGCAATTTACTCGATGATATCTTGCTAGTGCATGACTTGAATCCCATGATTCTTCCTGTAAACCCATATGTTTTGAGTTAAAATTTCCTCTGTGCATGCTTGTGACTTCTTCTATGCTTTCTTTTGCATTTTTTTTCAGGAGTGGTCATGGCAAACAGTTCGGATGAGCATTCTGGTTCAGAGGAAGAAATCCCTCAGCAGCCAAGGATGGCTGACAAAGCGAAAATGGCCAAAAGAAAATCAGCAAAGCCACCAAGAGCGCCGAACAAAAAGGCCGAATCAGAATCTGCAGACCCCCTGTCAGGTTTGACCCACCAGTTACATCTTCGCACGCAAGTAAGTGACTTCTTATTATGGGAAACATTTTTCCTCTCGCTGACAGCTGGGACCCACCAGCTACATCTTCGCATGCAAGGAAATGCCACCTTATTACGCGGAAAAAATGATTCCCACCTGCTAACTGGGACCCACTAGATTTGGAGGCTAGCTTGTCGGCCTATTAAGTTGACGCGTACACAGGGCTTTGTTAACTTAGTTAACAGACGATTCTAGGTGCAGTGACCGTTGGATGTTAATCCAACCGCCGTCGTGCTTCTTCAACCTCTGGTCTTCTTGTTCCAGTTGCCCGAACCAGCGTCGGCCGTGCCGCCTGCTCCTGCCTCTCGTGGCCAGCTGTGCTACTGTGCTGCTGTGCATGCCTCACCGCTCCACCGTACTCCCAGTCAATGGCCTGGAAATCCTTCTACTCACCCGCACCTCCTATTATTCTCCGGCGACGGCAGATGAATCAGTAAACCCTCATACTCCCCTCTGTGTGGGAAACAACTATCGAGTCTTCACTGGTTCCGTGCGTTCCCTTCACAGGCCTCGATGTCGTCCAACGCATTGGTGCTCTTTGCGCGGCATGGTCAACGTGGTCAACGAATGACATCCATCGGAGATGACTGTACGTGTAGAGGCCGATGGTTAGGTCCATGGCCGCACACATGGGAGCCTCCTTATTACGCACGCATTAATTATTCCTCCACCTCACAGCAGGGACCCAACAGAAGTGCTTCCTTATTATGGGCAAAAAATGATTCCGCCCCTGACAACTGGGACCCGCCAACTATATCTTTGTATGCAAGGAAGTGCCTCCTTGTCCTCCCTGACAGCTGGGACCCACCCGATGGAAGCGTACGTAGAGTTATTTGTCTGGTAGCGAACATGTACGTACATAGCGGTCGATAGGTCTCTCTGCAGCGATGAATTGTGGCCTACTAAGGAGCAACACGTGTCGTACATACAACCACGCTAAATGGAGGACATGTACATACAACCATGCTCCAAAAACTACATGCACATACGTACATACAGGAGGGGTCTTGAGCGCGTACTTGCGCATACGTACGGCCATGTAGTCCTGTACGTATGGAGACGATAGCAACAACGTCGTGTTCATCGACAGCCAACCGGCGGAGTCGGAATGGAGAAACAACATCATATCCATCGGGAGGCAAAGGAACGCATCATGTTCATCGGGAGCCAACTGCATTGGACAGAACTTTCGAAATGGGGTGTGGCGTACCACAAAACGGAGGGAAACAACCTTCTACTCGAGCGCGTATGGTTGAAATGGGGTCCAAATCCAAATAAGCACGAACTGAAGCTAAATTCAAATATATGAAATATTGTAGCATGAAGAACTTTTCCAACAAAAAGGAGTAGAGTAATATTCGGGGATTGTTTTCACACACACAAAAATGTTCGATGGATGTCCTTCCAGCGCGACACATGACACACCATTCGATCGACCGTGCGGCCGCGGTCCACGCGCTTGCACAAGATTCCGTATCGATGTTGTGCTAACTAATGTGGTAGTATAAGCGATGCCTTAGTCTAATGTTTATGTGTACTAGTAAGGTGTTCAAGTTTGACCAACCCTATATAAAACTAAACTAAGCTCCCACACGCTTACTCATCAATATGCCATCGTTGTTGCGCATGCTGGCACCCGCCTGCTCCGACCGACCATTTCTCGCCAATCACCATTGTGTCCCCGCCATCCCTATGCCATGAAGCTGAAGGCTCGCCCGCTCACGCCGTCTACAGTCCCTCCCCGCGATGCCGCCACGTTGCCAATCAAGCTAGCATGTGGATCGATGTCTATGCCCGCAACGTACGTAGAGGAGGACGAGCGTGTGCTCCAGCATGCTACTTCTTGAGCTTGCGTTGATTTTTCCCTTCAAGAGGAAAGGATGATGCAACAAAGTAGAGATAAGTATTTCCCTCAGTTAATAACCAAGGTATCAATCCAGTAGGAGGTACAAGCAAGTCTCCAATATATGCACCTGCACAAACTAACAAACACTTGCACACAACGCGGAAAAGGGGTTGTCAATCCCTTCAACTTCACACACAAGAGTGAGATCTGATAGAGATAGATTTAAAACAAAAGATAAATAAAGTAAACACAAAATAATTACAGCAAGGTATTTTTTGAATTTTTGGTTTTATAGATATGAAAATAATAGATGTAAAATAGACCCGTGGTTTCACTAGAGGCTTCTCTCTTGAATAAAGCATACTGTGGGTAAACAAATTACTCTCGAGCAATTGATAGAAAAGCGCAAAGTTATGACGATATCTAAGGCAATGATCATGAAGATGTGCATCACGTCTGTGACAAGTAGACTGACTCCTGCCTGCATCTACTACTATTACTCCATACATCGACCGCTATCTAGCATGCATCTAGAGTAAGGTCATAAGAACAGAGTAACGCATTAAGCAATATGACATGATGTAGATGGATAAAATCAAGCAATATGATATAAAACCCATCTTTTTATCCTTGATGGCAACAATACAATACGTGCCTTGCTACCCTTTTTGTCACTGGGTGAGGACACCACAATATTGAACCCTAAACTAAGCACCTCTCCCATTGCAAGAACTACCAATCTAGTTGGCCAAACCAAATAATAATTCGAAGATAAATACAAAGATATCAAATCATGCATATAAGAATTTAGAGAAGATAAATAATATTCATAGATAATTTGATCATATATCCACAATTCATCGGATCTCGACAAACACACCGCAAAAGAAGATTACATCGAATAGATCTCCAAGAACATCGAGGAGAACATTGTATTGAAGATCAAAGAGAGAGAAGAAGCCATCTAGCTACAAGCTATGGACCTGTAGGTCTGTGGTAAACTACTCATGCATCATCGGAAGGGCAACAAGGTTGATGTAGAAGCCCTATGTGATCGAACCCCCCTCTGGCAGAGTACCGGAAAAGGCCTCCAGATGGGATCTCACGAGATCAGAAACCCGCGGTGGTGGAAACGTATTTTCGTGGATGCTTCTGATCGTTCGAGAATATGTCTGAATTTATAGGCCAAGAATTAGGGTTGGAGGAGTCTCATGGGGCCCACAATCCAGGGGGGCATTCCCCCTAGGGCGCATGTGGAGCCCTCGGGACTGTTCCGAGTTCTTCTCCAAGTCCCACGTGTGTTTTCTTGTCCAAGAAAAATCATCGTGAAAGTTTTATTTCGTTTGGACTCCGTTTGATATTTCTTTTCTCCGAAACTCGAAAACAAGGAAAAAACAGAAAATGGCACTGGGCTGTAGGTTGATAAGTTAGTCCCAAAAACAATATAAAATATCATATTAATGCATATAAAACATTCAAAGTTGATAATATAATAGCATGGAACAATAAAAAATTGTAGATACGTTGGAGATGCATCACAACACACCAGCGAGGAGGAGCTAGCGTGTCATTGTCGTCTCCGCCTGTGCAGAGGAGGCCCGCATGGTGGCTGTCGCGACGGAGGCCGGTCGCGTCCGTGCTGAGCTCGCAAACCGGGTGCGGACGTCCAATCTACCTTCGAGACCTTGAATGCCACATGGATCCTGCAATCCGAAGGAACAATTTGGGCCAGTCGACTCTTATGAGCCATTGGATGCAACATGGACGGCCAGAAGGGCTTCTTCAACCTCCAAAAATGATGCACTGTTCATCTTCTCTCTCGCGCATTGAGCCGCCAGCCCGCCAAAAGCCTAACCGCTTACCGCCACCGCCCCGCCCTCCCCTGAACCGCCATGCCCCCACCCCGCCATCCGTTTAACCCTGGGCATGATCCATTTTCCGCCGAACTGCACCCCACATCCAACACTCATAAGATAGATCATCGGCACCCTGCCACCCTAATATATATGCTACGGTAGCTTCTCTACCATCTTCTTCCTTCGCTCCAGCGAACTTCTTCTTTGAGAAATCGACTGACCCAAATAATACACTAGAAGTAGGTATTAAGTATGTTAGGAACGCGAAGAAACGAGTAGTAGTACCAACTACAAGATGAACTGTAAGACATATTGGTACATACCAAAGAGTTTGAATAACGAGAAAGAACACAAGAAAGTTCTGCCGGGGGCTCAGCACAACACATAGCTAAAATAAACTAAGCAACTAGTCCGCTTGACACTATAGTAGAACCAGCATGCGCAACGACACTGCCACCTTACTCGGAGTCCTCGTCCTGAACTTTGTCCTCGCCCATGTCCTCGACTTCATCCTCGTCCCTCTTCCTCTTCGCCACTTGTTTGCTTCAAGCGGACATTGTGCTCTACGTCTTCATCCAACCCTTGTAGATATTTAAACAGAGGTAGGCATCCATTGCTGCGTACACGATGTGATCACTATCTATTGTCTTCGACTCCCATGAACGATGAAACTTGTAGTGAGGTTTCTCCAGCTTACTGTACGAAGGATCAACCATGGCTCCTGCCAGGGTCAGCATTGACGGATGAGGGGAGGACACCAGCCTATTCTTCTACAAATCAAAGGGCTGGCCTACAACGAGGCCTAGTTAATGTAGGAATTCCTTGTCGTTCTTAAAGCCTACAATAACGAATTTGACTCTGTCGTCCTTGAGGAAGTCCTAAAAATTCTGGCACCTAACGTTGGCATGGCATATGTGGTAGACCAAGCACATGTTATGTACACAAACCTAGATCATGGTGGGCTTCTTCATCTCTTCCTTCTTCAGAAGCTTCTCCTTTTCCAGGACCGTGGTGTACTCAACATCTAGCCCATCGACCCACTCATCCTTTGATTTTCAAACATGCATTGGAAGAGACCAAGGCATCCTTCCACTGTCGCGGATCTATGGGTGTAGATGACGTTGAACTTGTCGCAGGTGATGGTTCTAACCTTGTACTTACCGCCGATCATGGAGATTTGGGAGGCCATAGATTTTGGAGGTGGGTTAGGAGAAGTGAAACTGCTACAATGTGAATGGACGAGACGACTGGGAGCGAACTGTTGTAAGGTAGAAGACGGGGACGAGTAGGGCATGCGAACGGCGTGGGGTGGTGGCTTGTGCGGTGGATAAACGGCTGCATGCTCCCCAAACGGTTCTCGAGTACTATGCGGGACCCACTACATGTCATGTCTACTAGATCCACATCGTAGGCCTGATGGTATAGCATATGCGTGTCCGCATGCCATGCGGCACATGCGTGCAATTTTTTAATTCCATCAACCGTCGCGCCTCCCACGACAGTCGCCTCCCTCGCGCAGTTGGGCCCCTTGAGACTTCAAACGACTATAAATGAGCATTTTTCCTACTTCGCATGCATGATACTCCCTCTGGTCCTTTTTCTCCGCGTATTAGATTTGTCTGAACTCAAAATGTGTAAATTTTGACCAAATTTATATTGAAAATATCAATATCCACAATACTAAATATAAATTTTGTGAAACTACATTTCATAATGAATTTAAAAAATTGATTTGACATTGCGAATTTTGATACATTTTTTCATAAGTTTGGTCAATGTAGAGGTACTTTGACTACGGACAAGACTTATATGCAGACTAATTCCATCGTCCGAGTGCGTTATGATGTTTCCATGTCATATATAGTCATCACAACAAGATTAGCTAGTATAAGAGTACTACATCCTCCCTTCTGGTTTAAAGGGCTCAATTAAAAAGATATAACCTACTCTCCATGTGTTGACTTATGCACCGTTCCCCATAACAGGAAGCCCGTTGGCCTCCAATTTTTTTTGTCACCATGTGTGGAAACAATTTGCATGCCTGACTCTCCTTCTCCCTCCGGCAGTCCCACTACTCCTCCCCTTGTGAAAACAATCTGCATGCATGACTCTCCTTCACCCCTCGCTCGTCCAATCTTTTGTGACCAGCAATATTTCCACCCCTCCCCTCCCCCGTAATTTACTCCAACAAAAATATCCCCACCTAGCCATTACGTTAATCACGCAACATATCTTACGAAGGTGTGGCATTACTCACTATAATGCGCCTCCCACGTCATTCAGAAGAACGCTCACGTTCATCTTATTTATCTCCTCCCCCCTCCGTCTCAATTACGCACCCGTCGACCACCATGGAATCGCCCCTCCCTAGCCCTAGGCGCCCTTCACTGCCCCGAACGGAGGGTCACGCGTCGCCGGTCCATTCCTCGCCGCCACTAGTCAGGGAGGACACGTCCGTGTTCCATTCCTCGCTACCACCAGTCGAGGATGACACATCGGCGTTCCGCTCCTCGCCGTGATGTGTCGAGGTGCACGCGTCGGCATTCCCAGACTCGGCACCATGCGCATGAGAGGACGCATCAGATCCCCGCTACAAGGAGGATGTTGTGCTGCCCGTCGAGCCCCCCACCCAGCTTGGATGAGCTTTGAAATGAAATGGAGGTCGCCTTGTGATAGGCATTGCCTTCGGCAGAGCGTGCCCAAAGAAAGGCAGAGAAGAAGGCCGAGGAAGAGATGCGCGCCGCGAGGGATGCTGCCTGACAGTCCTATGTCGTGTCCGAGAGAGTCGGGCAATTGGTTCTTTGGCCGAAAGATTGTGCGAGGGCCGTGTGGGTGGCGTAGGACGTCCATGCCAAAGCCCTGAGTGCAGTCGGGTCCAAGCACCTCATCTTGCTTGGCGGTACGTGGACCGGGTGCACGCTTTCAGCGAGGAGGAGTACCTGTTGGTGCCGAATGAAACGACCATGCACATGGGCACTCGTGACGCACCGCAAGCTCTCCTGCGAGCGACGTGGCTTTTATTAGGAATAATTTAGGGTCACAGGGTGATCCCATTAGTTTTGGGAAGTAAATGATAAATCTCGAAGTTATGGGAATCATTAGCATCCTTAATTAAGTATGTAAAAGGAAAAGTTCGGAAACCTTTTGTATCCATACACATTTGTAAGTACATGCATATAGCACAAACTTAACTATATATCTCAGTACACGTCTCTCTATATGTATACTATCTATGCTTGTAGACTGTACTACTACTAGTATGTATACACACGTGCAAATGCACGTTTTAACATTACGATGCTGTTTCGGTAAAAGTAGAAAAACAACACTACTCAACCTTGTGAAATGATTCAATGCAAAAAAAAACAAGAATGCTCATTTGAGTGTTTACTTTTCTTCCTTCTGTTTGTGGTTTTTTCTCTATCATACTTTGTATGGAGTATCTCACTGGTCTGGAAGGCATGCAAAATGTTCTGGCAAGTGCCCTTGCAATTGTTACAGAACAATATGAATGGAGCAGCAAGCTAGTACTATTCAAGCGAATCCCGCAGATCAGCCATTCAATATATGCCCTATGCACCAGCGAGGGCGTAGTGGCCTTTGGAGGCACACCGCACGTACTAGCACATACTCCTACTACTACCCTCCCCGTTCCATGATGTAGTGCAAAATTTGACCGAGTTTTTGGGAAAAAAACATTTGCATCCAGAATGCAAAACATATACCATTAGATTCATCACAACATATAGTTTCATAATTTATGTACTCCCTCTGTCACATAATATAAGAATGTTTTTGACACTAGAGATGCTATTTGGTGCATAGGGTAGGAATTTTTCCATTGAGGATAGGAATTTTGACTTGAGTACTACTACTAGTAGTAGGAGTAGTACTAGCTAGGGATTGAGTGTGCAAGATGAACCGAACAAAATAAATGCAGAGAGATGAAATGCTAAAAAGACAGGAGTGATGTGATGGTTGCTTGTCCGTTCATTTTTACCAGGCCACTTATTACTGGGAGTGGTGTGGTTTTGTGATATGACGGCTTACTGCCGCGCCATGAGCGGGGCGAGACTCCCGTGCAGCACCGCCCTCTAGACTAGTACTACTATATACTCCTACTAGTGAGTTACACGTTCTTTCCACATGAGTTGTGAGATATCGTTACAACACAATGTTAGTAACAAACAATTGACACTTAAATATCATGTCATTGAAAAAGGAAAACCTTAGCTGCATAGTGTTCCAATACATGTATATGACACATTATATGTATGGACCTCAAGGATAAATTCATGAATATGAAAAGATAGTGTTGCGACATTTGGTTGAAATTCTGTGAAAATGATATATGCATTGTAAGAAATGGTTTATCATAATTCATTCACCATGAGTAAAAATTCACAATTATTCTCATAAATGGCAAGCGAGAACTCTAATGTAGCAAGAGCATCCATGGAAGATTCTAGACAAAACCATAAATGTATGCACTTTTATTCAAGAGCAATACTAAATAAGAAGTGTCCACATGCTTAGACAATGGCTTACATTGGGTGAAGACTAATGATGAACAATTAACTTGGTAATGCATACGCCCAGGTGAACCTCCTTGGAGTCCCCGTGCATCATCTTGGGGTGAACAATCGCATGACCCCATCCATGTTCCATGTCCACATTGCTGGGAACAGAGCAGCTTGCCATAGTCTCATTCAGCATGAGGGAGGCGCCGAGGTCGCCCTCGTATGCCGGAGGGGCAGCAACAGTGATCATGAACATGTACAACAACCTTTTGTCGACGTTGGCGGTGTTGCCCCTGACGAACAGGACAGAGACGGGGCGGCGGCCTGTGTGGGCCTTGCCGGTGCCCACGGCCAAGAGGAGGACACTGCCATCCTCCTCAATGACTAGCAGGCGGTGGTGATCCCGTAGCGAATCCGACACGGCGAATGGGTAGCACGTCTCATAATTAATATTCATCACAGGCCAGGAGTGAATGCCGGACAGTGTCGTGAGGTGATGCACGAGGCTCGCCGGTGAGCCCTCAAACGGTGGTGTGCACTCATAGCAGTAGTAGGGCACGTGCGCGCATCTGGACCTATGCTTCGCCACCGAGTGGTAGTGGACGTACCTCTCGCAACTAAAACTCTTGTAGACGCAGGGCACCTTGCAGGCATCGACCAGGCCGTCCATAAAACGGGAGTGGCTGTAGGGTAAGTCGCGCCCACGACATGGAGCATAGGAGTCGCACCCGAAGCAATAGATCGTGTACTTACTTGTACTCACTCCGTTTCTTTTTACTCGCGCCGTTCCTAAATATAAGTCTTTTTAAACATTTCAAATGGACTACGACATACGGGTGTATGTAGAAATATTTAGAGCGTAGATTCACTCATTTTGCTCCGTATGTATTCATTTGTTGGAATCTCTAAAAAGACTTATATTTGGAAACGGAAGGAGTACTAGTTTGCATTTAATTCCAAACACCACTTAGACATGTTCGCTTGCCAGAAACACGGACTACATAGTACAGTAGTACCATTTTACAATTATTCTCTCCTTTCCGGTTTATAGGGCTTAAATCTGAAATCTTATCAACCAAGATAGATGATGAGTGGATGAATATATCTCATAGTTTACAAAATCAAACTTTAATCTGCATTAATTAGGGTGTATGCATGGATGATGACCACTAAATGAGTAGGAACAGTTACATGCATTGGTTGGTTTCTTTCAATCCTTTCTACTAAATGAGTACTACTAGTCAACCGGTGCTAGTTCTAGCCCCTGATGTTTTAACCTTTCTTTTAGTAACAATATCTAGCGATTGTCCGCCACGAACCCAATCCTGGCGAATGCCCACATAACCGTCAGATTTCCATCCGATAGTGGCCTTTTTTGAAGCCACGGTATTTGACCAAACTGCCACTCTTACACAGGTACTGTAACTGCAACACGAGCGTTTGCAACTGCCATGTCTCCTAGAGAACGTTTGCTGGGGATTGGCGTTCGCGGTTCGTAGTCGTTCCACGCTCGGACATTGAAGTTTGTAACTATTTACAATATACTACTCCTGTGTTGCTAGTAGAGCAGAGTCCAACTCCACTATACTACTCGGGCATAGTAGTAGGTACTCTAGTTTATTGTACTAGTACTGTGATCACTCAAGTTGTCTGGCATCGATATGACCCTATGCCACTGGGATGTGTAAGTCAAGCGGCGTGCTGCTGCTACATTGTCAATATCACCTGTCCACTTCACGCAGCACATATTGGCTTCTCCATCCTCGCCCACACATAATTGTCCAATCTTGCATCCCCGCTAGGCGCCTCCCCCCTCCTCCAAAACCCAAGCACTAACAATGGTAGAACCAAACAGTGCTTGCCGAAAGAGTGGCTGGAACTTGGTCACCACAAAGGTAATCAAACTTATTGTTTCACATGTGGACAATCTCAGTACCATACCACTCGTCGCGTGGTCGTCGGGGCTGTATTGTTTACTCAAAGTTCTCAGGCTAGAGCTTTTTAAGCCAGCTCCATGCTTGCTGATGCCGCCTGATCTTCTGAAATGGCGTGTCATGCAGCATAACGATCGTAGGGTGGCTAGCATCAACCCCCTGGATTGCGATCCGATCCCTGTCACCCTCAACTACATTAACGGTATGTACTCGGTCGACATGAACACATCTTGGATGGTGCTCGTTGACGGTCGCGATAGGTGGATGCTCCTTTAGGTCTACAATCGGCGATTGACCCCCCTTCATTAGATTAACACTGCATTGCTTTGACACCGCGGCCCAGAATACTCAGAATCTTACAGTAGCCAACATGATACCAAGTTTGATTCACTCAAGGTCAAGATGTGCAAATTATAAAGACTTCAGGCTAATTGCGTTCTTTAACCGCGGTCTCGCCTATCCGATATGTCATTGTGATAAGTGGATAAATCTACACGTCCATCACATGATCATACATCCTCCATGGCTCTCTGATGCCATTGAACACAAGGGCTTCATTTACGACGTGGACTCCTTCTATGGCTGGACGTATTGCTGGCCTACTCCAGTCATCGCTACAAACGACTGTTACAGCAGTATGTTACATTCCTATGATATCATGATGGCTTGATTATATCACTGTCAACATTTATTGAAATAATATGCATGATCATAACATGCTATTCTTAAGATTGACTACAGTATGAGCCCTTTTTTATTTGACTCCAACTTGATATGATGTTGTAGGCCGCATGGTGTCCCTACCCTTCCTAATCCTAGAACCTTTCAAAGAAAAGCGACATGGTAGTTGCAGGTGGTTCCTGGCTCGCTCAGATGAAGGCGAGCGGTTGATGATCGTTCACACGTACCAGATGTGTTGTTTCACGGAATACAATCATAGTCACTGCATGGTCTTTAAGCAGGATCCTAGTTTCTCCGGGCCTTCGGGATTTTTGACTGGAGGTCGGTAAGTAGCCTCGACACATGCTCTCTGTTTCTCGGACTGAATTATCCGATTAACCTGGAGATAACCGACGGCAAGGATCATGATGGCAGCGCGGTTTCGTTCATCAGGCAAAACTGTGTGTACACAACGTACTATGCGTCTCTCCATGCACCATACCCTAATATGTGCCGCCACGCTCTACAGCCCAAAGTAGGAGAGAGGGTCGCAAGTATCAGACTTCGACCTGCTTGCTGGAGTTTCCCCCGCCAGGCACCCATCCGATTCAAGCCGTTAGCCAATCTCCACAACTTAATAAGTAGTAATGTCTAACTGAGCTAGTTAGTTAGATGCGTACACTTGGTGTAGTAGGATCTTTATTTAGTTTGATGCATACACTTGTTATTTTTTGGTAGCCCTTTTGTAATGTTGGCTGATGTTTGGTTTGGAAGAGAGAGCTGCATATTTACTCTTCTGGCAAGCTTACCGCTTCTTTATTTTTTTGAAGTTGGCCTGCTTACTGCTTCTGTTGCATCCCCATCCCTAGTTGCTGCTACTACTGTTTTCAATGTACAATTAGTAATATATTTCGTTTGTTGGTTGAATAAATGTGTTGTTAGAACGATAGACACAATGTTTGGGAAGTCTTTGCACGGTTCGATCCTCTACTGCCCCGTACGTAGCGCATAATATTTTTAGGTACGGAACAAAATTTCCACTCGTCGTTCACATGCAGCCCAGTGATTGAGGCCCAATAGAGGAGCCCATAATTTACTGGAAGGGTGGCTCTCATCCTCTCACATGAATCTGGTGTCTGCGAGAACTACGTCGGTATTTCCCCAAAGAGGAAGGGATGGTGCAGTATAGCAGCGGTAGATATTTCCCTCAGTGATGAGACCAAGGTTATCGAACCAATAGGAGAATCAAGCAACACAACGTAAACATCACCTGCACACAAATAACAAATACTCGCAACCCGACGTGTAAAAGGGGTTGTCAATCCCTTTCGGGTAACAGACGTGATAGAGTTGTAAATATTGATAGATCAAACGACAAATAAGATAAATTGCAGCAAGGTATTTTTGGGTTTTTGGTTTAATAGATCTGAAAAAAGCAAAGGAAAATAGATCGCAAAGGCAAATTATATAAAGAAGAGACCCGGGGCCCGTAGATTTCACTAGTGGCTTCTCTCAAGAAAATAACAAACGATGGGTGAACAATTACTGTTGGGCAGTTAATAGAACTTCAAATAAACATGACGATATCCATGCAATGATTTTTATATTGGCATCACTTCCAAGATTAGTAGACCAACTCCTACCTACATCTACTACTATTACTCCACACATCGACCGCTATCCAGCATGCATCTAGTGTATTAAGTTCATGGGAAAACGGAGTAATGCAATAAGAACGATGACATGATGTAGACAAGATCTATGTATGTAGAAATAGACCCCATCGTTTTATCCTTAGTAGCAATGATACATACGTGTTGGTACCCTTTCTGTCATTGGGATCAAGCACCGTAAGATCGAACCCACTGCAAAGCACCTCTTCCCATTGCAAGATAAATAGATCAAGTTGGCCAAACAAAACCCAAATATTGGAGAAGAAATACGAGGCTATAAGAAATCATGCATATAAGAGATCAAAGAAAAGTCAAATAACTTTCATGGATAAAAAGATAGATCTGATCATAAACTCAAAGTTCATTGGATCCCAACAAACACACCGCAAAAGATTTACATCATATGGATCTCCAAGAGACCATTGTATTGATAATAAAATGAGAGAGAGGAATCCATCTAGCTACTAACTACGAACCCGTAGGTCTACAAGGAACTACTCACGCATCATCGGAGAGGCACCAATGGAAGTGGTGAACCCCTCCGTGATGGTGTCTAGATCGGATCTGGTGGTTCTGGACTCTGCGGCAGCTGGAATTGATTTTCGTTGACTCCACTAGGGTTTCTGGAATATTGGGGTATTTATAGAGCAAAGAGGCAGTCCGGGGGGCACCCGAGGTGGGCACAACCCACTAGGGCGCGCCTGGGCCTCCTGGCGTGCCCTGGTGGGTTGTGATCTCCTCGGAGCACCCTCCAGGTGCTTCTCCGGCCCATTGGATGTCTTCTGGTCCAAAAAAAAAATCCTCAAATAGTTCCGCTGTGTTTGGACTCCATTTGATATTGACTTCACGCGATGTAAAAAACATGCAGAAAACAACAACTATCACTTGGCACTATGTCAATAGGATAGTACCAAAAAATGATATAAAATGACTATAAAATGATTGTAAAACATCCAAGAATGATAATATAACAATATGGAACAATAAAAAATTATAGATACGTTGGAGACGTATTAGTATCCCCAAGCTTAATTCCTGCTCGTCCTCGAGTGGGTAAATGATAAAGATAGAATTTTTGATGTGGAATGCTACCTATCATGTCATATCATATTCTTTTCTTTATATCACATCATCATATCTCAAAACTATTACAAGGAATCAAGTTTATTTTGTCCAATGATCTTCATGAAAGTTTTTATTATATCCTTCTTGGATATCTACCACTTTGGGACTAATGTTGATGTGTTGCTTTTGATAAGCTCAAACAATTATAAGTGAAGATCATGAACAAAATATTTTCTCTTTCTCTCAAAATAGTTTAAGTGAATCAAGAGAGAATTTCTTGAAAATTTTACTAACTCTCAAATAAATATAAGTGAATAAAGAGAGTATTTCTTCAAAAATGTTAAACCGCACCATGCTCAAAAAGATATAAGTGAAGCACTAGAGCAAATCCATAGCTCATAAAAATTTAAGTGAAGCATAGAGAGCTATTCTAACAAGTCATGGCATAATCTTGGCTCTCTCTAATAGGTGTGTACAGCAAGGATTCAAGACTTAAAAGGTAAAACAAAACAAACAAAGACTCATATCATACAAGATGCTCCAAGCAAAACCCATAGTATGTGACGAATAAAAATATAGCTTCGAGTAAAATACCGATAGTTGTTAGAAGAAAGAGGGGATGCCACTCGGGGGCATCCCCAAGATTAGTTTCTTGCTTTTCTTTGGATAATAGGTTGGGATGCCATGTGCATCCCCAAGATTAGGCTCTTCTTACTCCTTATTCCTTCATCCATCGTAAGATAACCCAAAACTTGAAAACTTCAATCACATAAAACTGAACAATTTTTGTGTGAAATCCGTTAGTATAAGGAAACAAATCACTACTATAAGTACTGTAGAAAACAAATTCATATTTTATTCTTGCATTATATCTACTGTATTCCAACTTTTCTATGGCAAAAATTCACCATAGAATCATTAAAACAAGCACTAAACACAAAGAAAACAGAATCTGTCAAAAACAGAACAGTCTGTAGCAATCTGAAAATTTTGAATACTTCTGTAACTCTAAAAATCTTGAAACAAATAGGGCCACGTGGAAAATTTGTATATTAATCTTCTTCAAAAAGAATCAACTCAAAAACACTCCTCTGTAAAAAATGAGAATTTTTCTCGTGAGCGCAAAAGTTTCTGTTTTTTCAGCAAGATCAAATCTACTAACACCCAACATGATCCTAAGGCTTTGCTTGGCACAAACCTTTATTCAAACCACAAAAACACATCTAAACAGAGGTATTAAAGGATATTTTTATTGAAAACAGAAAGGAAATCAAAAAGCAAAAAGATACAAGTTGGGTTGCCTCCCAACGAGCGCTATCGTTTTACGCCCTTAGCTAGGCATAAAGCAAATATCTCAAGTGTTGTCATCCTTGTTGGACGATCCATATGTTGCCCTCATTATAGATTCATCAGGCAATTTGATCTTCGTTCTAGGGAAGTGTTCCATGCCCTTTCTCAAGGGAAACTAGAATTTTAGATGCCCTTCTTTCATATCAATCACCGCGCCAATAGTGTGCAAAAACGGTCTACCAAGTATAATAGGACAAGACGGATTGCAATCGATGTCAAGAACAATAGAGTCTATGGGTACATAGGTCCTATTTGCAAGAATAAGAACATCATTGATCCTTCCCAAAGGCTTTATAATAGTAGAATCCACCAAATGCAAATTAAGAGAGCAATCTTCAATATTGGTAAGACCGAGAACATCACTAAGAGATTTCGGAATCGTGGAAACATTAGCACCCAAATCACACAAAGCAAAACACTCATAATTTTTAATTTTGATTTTGATAGTAGGTTCCCATTCATCATGCAACTTCATAGGAATTGATACTTCTAACTCCAACTTATCATCTAAAGCTTTCATCGTAGCATCAACAATATGTTTAGTAAAAGCTTTATTTTGTTCATAGGCATGGGGTGAATTAATCATGGATTGAAACAAAGAAATACAATCAACCAAAGAACAACTATCATAATTAAAGTCTTTTTCATCCAAAATAATGGGCACATCACTAGTTAAAGTCTTGACCTCTCCAAACCCACTTTTATCAATTTTCTCAACAAGATTTTCACCCTCCGAAATATTGTGACGCCTTCTAACTAAAGTTGACTCTTCTTCAGTGCCTTTTTCATCAAGTTGAACTTTACTAAACAAGGAATCAATAGAAGAAACACCAATCATTTTAAGATCTTCATCATTTTTATGAAAGCAATCACTAGAAAATGCTTTCTCTAAAAAACCTCTTTTAGCTCTAAGCATAGAGGTTCTTTTCTTACTTTCATCCATAGAAACATAAAGAGATTTAATTGATTCCTCAACTTTAGACAAAAAAATCATCTTAAGATTTTCCACATCATGAGAAATTCTATCAATACTCCTAGACATATCATCAATCTTATTCAATTTTTCTTCTATGGAAGCATTGCAAACCTTTTGAGTATTGATAAATTATTTAATATTGTTCTCTAGATCAGAGGTATTCCTATTATTATTATAAGAAGAATTACCATAGGAATTACCATAACTATTAGAGGAATTTCCCGGGAAAGGCCTAGGATTAAAGTTATCTCTATAAGCATTGCTATTGAAATTATTTCGAGAGATAAAATTCACATCTATGGCATTGCTATTTTGCTCAATCAAGGTAGACAAAGGCATATCATTGAAATCAATAGGAGCACTTTTACTAGCAACCATTTTCATAAGAGCATCAACTTTTTCACTCAAAGAATCAATCTCAATCGAATTAACTTTTTTGCTAGTTGGCGTCCTTTCGGTATGCCATTGCGAATAATTTTCCATAATATTATCAAGCAATTTGGTGGCTTCACCCGAAGTAATTTCCATAAAAGTCCCACCCGCGTCGAAATCTAAAATATTACAAGAAACAAAATTCAACCCCGCATAATTTTTTTGTATGATCATCCAAAGATTTAACCCATGAGTTGGGCAATTCCTTAGCATCATTTTCATCCTTTCCCAAGATTGCGCAACATGCTCATGTTCAAGTTGCTTGAAGTTCATGATCTGGGTCCTAAGGGAAATAATTTCCGCGGGCAGAAAATATTTAGTAATGAAAGCATCTTTGCATTTGTTCCAAGAATCGATACTATTGCGAGGCAAAGAAGAAAACCAAAATTTTCAGAATCTCGCAAAGAAAATGGAAATAGTTTCATCTTCACAACGTCATTGTCCACTTCTTTTTTTCTTTTGCATATCGCATAATTCCACGAAGGTATTAAGATGGGACGCGACATCCTCATTAGGAGTACCGGAAAATTGATCTTTCATGACAAGATTCAACATAGCAGTATTAATATCACAAGACTCCGCACTAGTGGAAGGAGGAGCAATCAGAGTGCCAATAAAATCATTGTTGTTGGTACTAGAAAAATCACACAACTTAGTGTTCTCTTGCCTCATCTTGGAGAAATTGTAAACAAGAACACAAGTAGGCGACAGCTGACAGGAAAATGACAAACGAAAAAGAGGGCGAATAAAAATGGCAAATTTTTGTGAAGCGGGGGAGATGAAAACGAGAGGCAAATGGCAAATAATGTAAATTGCGAGGAGATGAGATTTGTGATTAGGAACCTGGTATACGTTGAAGATCCTCCCCAGCAACGACACTAGAAATTCCTTTTGATGTCTGCTAGAACTACGTCAGTATTTCCCCAAAGAGGAAGGGATGATGGAGTATAGCAGCGGTAGGTATTTCCCTCAGTGATGAGACCAAGCTTATCGAACCAGTAGGAGAATCAAGCAACAAAACATAAACATCACCTACACACAAATAACTGAAGGAAATACGCCCTAGAGGCAATAATAAAGATGTTATTTGTATTTCCTTATATCATGATGAATGTATTTTATTCATGCTAGAATTGTATTAACCGGAAACTTAGTACATGTGTGAATACATAGACAAAACAGAGTGTCCCTAGTATGCCTCTACTAGACTAGCTCATTGATCAAAGATGGTTATGTTTCCTAGCCATAGACATGAGTTGTCATTTGATCAACGGGATCACATCATTAGGAGAATGATGTGATGGACAAGACCCATCCATTAGCTTAGCATTATTATCGTTTAGTTTTACTGCTATTGCTTTCTTCATGACTTATACATGTTCCTATGACTATGAGATTATGCAACTCCCGTATACCGGAGGAACACCTTGTGTGCTATCAAACATCACAACGTAACTGGGTGATTATAAAGATGCTCTACAGGTGTCTCCGAAGGTGTTCGTGGTGTTGGCATAGATCAAGAATAGGATTTGTCACTCCGAGTGTCGGAGAGGTATCTCTGGGCCCTCTCAGTAATACACATCATAATAAGCCTTGCAAGCAAATGACTAATGAGTTAGTCACGGGATGATGTATTACGGAACGAGTAAAGAGACTTGCCGGTAACGAGATTAAACTAGGTATTTGTAACGCCCCAAAAATTTAATCATGATTTATTAATTAAAATTTTGCCATGGTAAATTTATTTTTTATTCTCTGGATTTTCTTTTGATTCAGAACCACTCTTTTCTTCTGAATTGTGGAGTTTTCCCTCCAAATGGAAAACTTCTCAAAAATGTTTTTGGACTTGTATACCCTCTCAAGAAATATTTCTTTTATCAGTGGAATTATTTCTATAATTATTTTCCATGAGCTTTATTTCTTTTAAAATGATTTTTCATAAGTTTTGGAGCCTCTTTTGCACTATAACCCTTTGATAAATTTATTTAAAAATTCCACCAAAATTTGGGGATGGCATGTGAGGTTCCTAAATCACTTTTATGCAAAAACTTCTCTTAATCACTTGGGATCCTGAGCGCTACCTCAGGTTTTCAAATCTGGATCAGTTTGTGGTTTGCACTGCAACCTATTTAAATTTTTCTTTAAAGATTCCACCAAAGTGGGGAGATGTTAGTAGGAGTATATAATTCAACTTTATGCAAAAAAACACTGGTGTTCTTTGAAAGATTTGAGCAAATCATCCTCTTTTGCTCTCTGGTCAAGTTTGGCATTTTCTACTGCAATTTTGTTTTGCTCTAGTGCCCATGATCTTTCTCCTACTTATAGACCAGTCTACCAAACCCTTAAGTCCAGGAGATTGGACCCATTAGAATATTTTTGGTCCATGCAATGATAGCCTTTATTTTCTGTCCAAATTTGGTTCTCTCAAAATTTTGCACTAACAAGTTTTTAGTTTTGCCAAACTAACCTTGCCACCCTCTTTATCATCTAAAGAGACTATGATCTGGAGTTTTTGGCCACCTCAAGAGATGCCTAGATGCCCTTGGCATTTCATCGAGCAGGTTAGGAGCATGGCCAGTTTTGGCATGCTTTTAGACTTGCATTAGGAAGTTGCTCTAATGGCCTTACCAGCATGTCTATTAGCTCTCATATAATCGTTAGCCCAGTCCTGTTTAGTTGCACAGGCATCAGAGAGGCCTAGAACGCGTTGGCATTTTGTCGAACGCCTGGCGTGCGTGCTCTGGGCGCGTCCAGAGCGCATGTTTTGCACGCGTGCGTACCGAGCCGCCGTGTTCGTTTTCCCCGCGCCCTGGCCCTTGCTCGCCCGCAGAGCCACGCCTGTCCTCCTCCACTCATCAGAACCGCCCTGGCCACCTCCTGGCATCCCACAGCACCACCACCGCAAGCCGCCATGGCCGCATCATGCTCCTGCCATGGAGAGCGCCGCCCGAGCCACAGCCGCGCGCCAGCTCACCCCTGAATAGCTTGAGCTCATCCCCTCGCCCTGCCAGACCCCGCCAGCCATCGCCACGCGCCCCGTAGCTACAGAACGGCGGTTCGCCATTCCTATCCTCTGCCGCCGTGGGGACCGACCTCGACCGCCTATAAAAGGAGCCCCGAGCTCGTCCCGACCCTCAGGCGACCTCATACCACCCCCCTAGTGCTCCCACAGCCAGCAATCGATGGAGGGAGGCCGTCTTCCCCATCTCCGGCCAGCTCGGCCGCCGCCACCCTCTGGTCCCGTTCATCGCAAGCAGAGCCTCCCCAGCCCATCCAGTGCCACCATCTTCTTCCCCTCGACCTTACGGAGCCACCCCACCACTCAAACCCGATCGGGAACCACCGTAGCTCGAGTCCCCAATCCTCCCGAAGCCACCGTCCGCCGCAGAGCTCGTTGCCGGCGACTCCCTTCGTCCCCGCGACCCTCTCGACCACCGGGAGGATCACCCTAGCGTAGTGAACATGTTCCCGCCGTCGGAGCCCCGCGAGGAGTGACCAATCGCCGGCGTTGATCGCCGGAGCTCCGCCTCCGCTCGGACAGAGGAGGAAGGAGGCGCAGGCGAGTGGTCAAACCTGACCATTGGGCCCAAGGGACCCACTGTCTGTGACCCAGCCCGCCGAAACGTGTTTTAAGTGGAAGCGTATTCCACGAAATACACCTTCGCTAGAGAAAAACGTAAGTGCTGCCGAAACGTTTTCTTTTTCTGATTTTTAATTAAAAACAGATTTTGACTAAACTTTGGCTAGCTGCAACTTTTTAAATATAAGTCCTATTGATTTGTTTCTTTTTCTGTTGTTTCTCAATTTTTGTCTAGTTTATTTTCATATTTATTTGAAAATTTTCCAAACAACTTTTTTGTACTGTTTTGAAACTATGTGTTAATTCAAATTTTCGTAAAATAGGATTTTGAAGAAGAAGGCAACTTTCAAAAAGTGCACCCCCACTTGCATACTCTTGAAGGCAAGCATTCTGAACCCTGGCATAATATTGTTGTGTGTTGTTTGATACGGTTATAACACCACCTTGACACGGAGTTTTCATTATTTTATGTGATGATATGATCACACTCATGAGTGCATATTGATTATTCCACGCTGTTGGAATTTGATATGTTTGTGATAGTAATCACCCTCGTATGCCTTTCATGCCTACCGGAAGGAATCCGGGAAAGCCTCTGTCTTGTGTAGACACGAGCTTGTCCCTAGTTCCTCGTCAAGACGGTTGTGTCCGGTATGGCATGGTGAGGTATGATGGGTGGTGATTCTGTCTGTTGGTTGAAATATATTTGTTATGCTAATCATGCAGGGAATACTTAAACCTCCTGAGTCGGTCGTAGATCGAGTCTTGTTCCAGTAACCCCCATACTTGTTTCGTACTACCACTTGTCCCTGCCATAGGTAGGGTACGGTTCAGTAAGTTGTCAACCCCTTTCTAGCACACACCATACAAAGAGGCCATGGTGGAAGATATCGGCTGCATCTGGTAGGCATGCCACCTGGTCCGGGGGCATGGGTGTTTTCGGTTGGAGCCGAAGGGGTAGCTCCCCTAGTTTGCGCGTGTTACAAATTTTGTGATCCCATACTAGTCGAGGTTGTAGCCTCCCCACTTAGAGTTTCGCTTAACGGGTGTCGTGGGTGATTCCAGACACCGGTAAGTTAGGCTGGTGTGTGCGGTCAGGTGTGTTTTCAATTAAAAGACCGTAGACGGAATTAGTCCCGATGGACTAAAGGAATCCGTTACTCGTGGGTAAAGAGTACACCCTCTGCAGAGATTATATCTATTCGAATAGCCGTATCCATGGTTAAAGACTACAGTCTGGAATGGGTCAAGTGTCGGTCTTAGTGTCGGTCTTCGGAGGAAAAACTGCTAAACCAGAACTTTGATCATGACCTGTGACATATGATGATTATGATCGTTATTATTGTGGACTAACCATTTGTATTATTTGAATTGTTAAGTATCCCTGGGACGGTTCTACCTCCCGGATATTCACTGTGATTATTCTTATATAAGCCCTTTATGTGGTGTCACGGAGACGCCCGATTGCGGCATGCTTGTTATTTATTTACTTTATAAGCCCTTTATGTGGTGTCGCTGAGACGCTCGACTGTGGCATGCTTGTTATTTCCTTACTTTATAAGCCCTTTATGTGGTGTCGCGGAGACGCCCGACTGTGGCATGCTTGTTATTTAAATTACTTATAAGCCCTTTATGTGGTGTCGCACAGACGCCCGACTGTGGCCTGCTTGTTAATTGAACTACTTATAAGCCCTTTATGTGGCGTCGCTCAGACGCCCGATTGAGGCATGCTTTATATTATTACCCTTTCGAGGCGTCGCTTCAGACACCCGATCGGTGCATTTCATTTCTACTCCCTTATTGCATATTCATATTGTATATGAACAACCTGCTTGCGTGCATCATGGATTTTTATTACGTGACTGACGTTGTGATCATGAAATATTTTAGAGCATGATTATCTTTTATTATATTGTACCTGTGTTCATAATGTTTGCGAGTACATTCAAAGTACTCACTGGCTTGTCCCTGGCTATTGTCTTGGCCAGATTTTTTGCATGGAGAGGAGCGTTGTGATGACAGCCCCGGAACCTACATAATGGTGATAGCAGCCTCGCGAACATAGGAGTTATCCTGGCCAGCTGTTCCTGTGGGAAATGGAGTCCCATAGACACCGATGAACCACAAACCGCTTCCGCCATCAGCCACTAGAAACCTTGTGCTGTACTCACAGGCCAGAATGGTCTTGTACTACATGTTATGTACTTTGCTTGGAATTTCTGTATCAAGTTGGTGCCTCATCAGCTAACAGTAATCCTGGGGCTGGTGAGCACAAGGGCCATTTTCTGGGAAACTGATAACCCAAAAATCCGGTCCTGACAGTATTGAGATACCGACGATCGAATCTCGGGCAAGTAACATACCGATGACAAAAGGAACAACGTATGTTGTTATGCGGTTTGACCGATAAAGATCTTCGTAGAATATGTAGGAGCCAATATGAGCATCCAGGTTCCGCTATTGATTATTGACTGGAGATGAGTCTCGGTCATGTCTACATAGTTCTCGAACCCGTAGGGTCCGCACGCTTAACGTTTGATGACGATCAGTATTATGAGTTTATGAGTTTTGATGTACCGAAGGTAGTTCGGAGTCCCGGATGAGATCACGGCCATAACGAGGAGTCTCAGAATGTCTGAGACGTAAAGATTGATATATTGGTCGACTATATTCGGACACGGGAAGTGTTCAGCAAAGTTTCGGAATAAACCAGAGTGCCCGGGGGGGG